>OY744606.1:32284894-32959894 GCA_963556255.1 Allolobophora icterica
ATGCCGAAGGCTCAACCAACGTTGTGAAATCAGCTGTCACACGTCATCTTACGTCAATGGTAGGTTTCTAGTGAATGTTCATTCATTCACTCATTCTGAGAATTTATATAGCGCCTCCGCAAGAGACCTACTCAGATAATTGAAATGAATTGAGATAGGCCTATTAGATGAGTAATATATATGCAGTTATACAAAAAATTACGAATACGATACACAAATACACTGTACACCTCCGTGGCCTGGCATTGTGTCTTAGGTCGGGCAGCGGTTTACCTTCGTGAGTTCTTTACTCTAACCTCTGCCTATGCGGGGCGCAGATCCCTGCGCTCAGCCTCCCAGGGAGAATTTGTCGTTCTTTACGCTCATACTGCCATAGCACAGCGTAGGGCATTCTCGGTGGTTGGTCCTGCCACTTGGAACGATCTCCCTCTTGAGATTCGCTCCCTTGCTATGGATTTATCTGGTTCCTTTTACGGTCTTCTTAAGACATTTCTTTTTGATCGGCCCTGGTTCGGGAGTGCCTCTGAGTAGATTCCTTGAAGAGGCGCTATATAAATCTTGTAGATAGATAGATAGATAGAAAAGCTCCCGAGGTCGCCCGCGCATCGCTCGCCTACTCAATCCAGCGCGATCGATTTTCAACCCGCCTACTATTTTCAAATCAGACGCACTGCGCAGATAATGTTGGCGATTGTCTTCAAACAAAGAGACTTGTGTCTATATATAGGATCGTTGTAAAACAGTTAGGCCCTGCGTGGCTGCCGTTTCTACTATAAAGTCTATATGACATACATTGTATGCTCACTGTAGGCACTAGGCCCTACAGCGCAGTGCGGTCAGCATTCGCTTAAATAAAGAAAAGATTATTATTATTAATATTAATATTATTGTTATTATTATTGTTATTATTATCACTGTCATCATTATTATATTTAACAATAATGATTAAATTATCTGAAGCGCCATCTCAGCGTCACTCAGACAGAGGTGGCAGTGTCCTGGAAAGGCAGATGGCGTAAAATTATTATTATTATTATTATTATTATTATTATTATTATTATTATTATTATTATTATTATTATTATTATTATTATTATTATTATTATTATTATTATTATTATTATTATTATTATTATTATTATTATTATTATTATTATTATTATTATTATTATTATTATTATTATTATTATTATTATTATTATTATTATTATTATTATTATTATTATTATTATTATGTAGATATGGTTGCGATTGTTTTCAAAAAGAAGATTACGTAGGTATGGTTACGATTGTCTTCAAACAGAGGAATATGTAGGCCTATGCCGGTTTGGTATATAAGGATTATCTTCAAAGTAAAAACCTAGGTATGGTTAACATTGGTTAAGATTGTCTTCACACAGAGTAAAGTAATGGATAACACACACTGGCGTGAAGAGCTGAAGGTACCAAGATCGAACCCAGTAGACCCCGTAAGGTTTATTCAGCCTTCCACTCGCTAGGTGGCAGCGGTGGTTAAGTGAATTGTAGGCCATGATTGGCGCCGCGTGGCTGCCGCTTAAAACAGTTATATTCAACTCCTGTAAAACTGTTATCATGTGCTTCTACTGTATTCATGTATGTAAGGCGCCCTGCCGATTTGCAGAGCGCAACGAGCGAGAAGAAGATGCAGATAACGGCTTTCGCAGATATATAGTTCGAGAGAAATTTCGGGGCAGCGCCCTGCTGAAATTTGGAGAGAAGGAGGAGGATCTTATAACGCAGAGGTGGGCAAACTTTTGGCACACGGGGCCACATTAAGCGCCAAAAAAATTCGGAGGGCCGGATAACAAATTTTTAAGTTTTAATAACGAACAATTACATGAAAAGAAGTTTACGAATTTATAATATATTAAACACACTTTGACTGTTTCTAATTAGATGTAAGCGACTGTGAACATGCATGCATTTAATTGACAAGTTTCCCATAATCCCGAGTGATGTGCTGGTTGCAATTCACAGTTTGAGTTCAAGTTTAGATCACTTAACTGAGACCTGTACATGGATTTGTTTATCTTCATATAGTTAAGAAATTGTGGTGACAGATGTGGGTGGATGCGAATAACACAAACATTTTTAAAGGAAAAGTTTGTAGATTTGAGAATTTTTCCATCCTGAGTGAAGAAAAGAATGTTATCGAGTCTGATCATTTGAGCTGTTCTTTGAGAACAATATCACGTTGTGGGTCAGTTAATTCCAGCCGAAGTTCCGTATTTGAGCTAATTGTCAATGTCAAATGTGAACGGTAGGCTATAATAAGCACAGCAAATTCAGTCTCAACTGATTTAAAATCCACAAATCATCTGGATAACTGTTGTCAAACTTGACAGCTGAGGGCTATATTTTTGCAACTGCAGGGCAGAAAAGTTCCCGTAGTTTTGTTCTTTCATCTGCTTAGAACGCAACATTAGCTTTACTTGAACGGATTTCACTTCTGTGGATACAGATCATGACTTGTGCAAAATCCTCTGCATGGAAGTGGGGCAGATCGGCAGAGTTAATGCATAGAGTAATCATTAAAGAAGGACCGGAATAGTAAGCAAGAGAGCAGCGTCACTTGAGTAAAACAAAGAAAACTTCTCGCGGTCCGATTTAAAAAAAAAATTGTCTGAAGAATTGTGGGGGCCGGATAAAAAGTGTTGGCAGGCCGGATCCGGCCCGCGGGCCGTAGTTTGCCCATCTCTGTTATAACGGATGCGCGCGGCAACAGGGAGGCAGGGCAGGACATCAGCACGTATGTAGAGATATAGGCAAAACGAGGAGTCGAGCGATGAGCTTAGCAGAAGCATTTAGAGCATATTGAAGGGACAGAGACGCTGCTTAGGGAGACCCACGAGGAGCCGAGCGAGTTGCAGTAGTCCGAGCCTGAGCAAACAAATGCATGAACTGTGGTGGTAAAGACAGAAGGTGAGACCGAGCGTCTGATGGCCCTGAGACGCCTCAGTTGAAAGAAGCAGGAACGAGTCATGTTGGATATATGCTCTAGCTGTGAACGTGAGAGATGAGTCGAGTACTGTGACATCAGAGTCGCGGACGGTGAAAGATTAGGTTTAAGCAGGGAATTTCTCGGTCAGCAATAGAAAGTCGGGCTTAACAAGCTGCTGCCTGTTCCCAAACCAGATCAATTGGGCACCGAGCCCTTGGGAACGACAAATTCAACCTAGCTCTGTCCACTGAGTCCTGGTTTCACCGAGGACAACGAACTGTGAGCGGTCAGAGATTTAAACCAAAGAAGAGGAACACCAGAGAGGCCACAGGACAGTTCCAGTCGCTGAAGCAGGATCTCATGGTCAACCATTTCGAACGCAGATGAGACATCAAAAAGCGCCAGGAGAAAGAGATGAGAGTGGTCAATGGCATAGGCGTAATTTGTGGGGGTACGAGGGGTACCCGCACCCCCCACCTTTGGACTGGTGGGTACTGTACCCCCCACTTTTTGATAAATGCCAATATGTTATTACTGTGCCATCCCAGAGATCGCAGTCTCCGCCTTTCTTCGTGCATGTAAGAAATTGGTACCCCACTTTTTAGACCAAAGTTACGCCCCTGGTCAATGGCTACTTAAATATCAAACAGCAGGTATGAGTGCAGTTTCGGTGGAATATGGCGGCTCGTGAAGCCAGATTGGGCGGCCGGCAGTAGCCCAGCTTGCTCAAAATAGGGGAGTAGCTGGAGTGAAACTAGTCTTTCAAGGGTCTTAGAGAGGAAAATAAGATGGGAGATGGGCCGATAAATTCTGATAGGCATATGGTCAAGGTTTTGCTTTTTCAAGGTAGGGAAAACAGTGGCCCGTTTTTGGGAAGCAGATAGAAAGCGACCTGTTAAATATATAAACCAGAAATGAATTCCTTTGAATTCCGCAAATTCTCCCTTCGTTGCAACCTGCAGTCCTCCATCCTCCTCCTCATGTTCCTCTATATCTATCACCCTCTGGGCCTTCCACTCAAAATTGAAGTCTCACCTTTTCAAGTATACTCCTACTATGACTCATCTGATCCTCCGTCTTCCAATATTATTCTCGCCCAAAACGACACCCGCCTTGACAGCTGTTCGATCTGCCTCCTCTCTTGATCTGGACCTCTGGAAATCGGACTTGGAACTCGAGATCTTTTGGACTACACTTTGGAAAATCCCCTCTGATTTGATTTGGCCTTCTGGAAACCGGACTCGGGCCTCTTTTGGACTACTCTATGGAAAACCCCTCTGATTTGATTTGACCTTCTGAATCTGGACTCGGACTTCTCTTGGATTATTCTCTGGAAACCCCCTATTATGATTACGATTACTAAATCATCTAAAATGTTCTCCAAAACCACCAGATGCCAAAAAGTCGACGCAAGTCGCAAACATATTTAAGACATAAAAGTCGCAAACATATTTAAGACATGAAACATTACCAGTCATTTTGGTCAGTCAGTGGTCATCATCATTCACGTGATAATGAAACAAATAGCCTACATTATACAGGCCTACCACTGCATGTACAATTGTACATGTAACGTATACATAGACGAAAACTCTTAGTCTTAAAAACATTTACAGCTAATTACAGTGCGACGATGGCCGCTGCTACCAATAAATAATCACATTCAAAGGCAGCGGAGAAATCAAGAAATATATTAGAGCGGTAATGAATCCGGAGTCATTAAGGGCCAGAACAATTAATATCGTTGCAGACTTTATAACCGCGGTTTCAATAGAGTGATAGCGACGGAAACCAGATTGAGGGCGGATACAGGTGACGCGATTCAACGTAGTCCCCTAGTTGGATATTGCTTGGTAATGTATGATTCGCCTAGTCAATCAATCAAATCAAATATTCGTTTATCAAAACCAAGCTCCCGTCGACACAGAGGCGACGGGATCACATAGTAGGCCTACCACAAAGACAATAACTGTAGGCTTAATTGATTATAGGCCTAAATAAGAAAAGCAGTTTAGTAATAAAAAAAAATGCAACAGATTAATACAATGGATGGCCTAGTAGGCCTACAGGCTAAAATATACACATGTACGAACAGTAGGCCCTATCAGTGACCATTGGCTAAAACAGTTAATAAAAAATTTTTATAGAGCATTCGGAAGATAAAGTTTTTGTCATTTTTATCAGGTGATATGAATTTATACGCTCGTGGCAACGACCTCATATATAAGGCTCTTGGCCGTAAATTACGAGGGATATTGCGATTAGCTGGAAAAATAAGGTCGTAGAACATGGCCAGGATAAAATATATTTTCAAGATGTGCACCCGGAACATAACGTAATCGTGGCCTTAACGATTTTTCTTAACCGAAACCTTTCCGTAAGATTTGTTTATTAAGTAAGTGTTTGGTGCCGAAAAATACACATTGGTGCTGGCGCATTCAAAATTCGTGTTGACTTCAACCCTACTGCAGCTTGTTAACTGTTAAGGCAGCTCAGTAATCAGATTGTGCTTATTTTGTAAAAAAACTAGAATACTAGATGGCGCTAAAAGTAACGAGAGTTCCGTTTAGAGCGAATGTTCCATTGACGTGTTTGGGAATGTTCTATCTCCATCTATAATCAGTGTTGTCAGTTATATAATAGATCTTTATTGGATCAAAACGTACTCTATATACAGTGATCAAAACAAACGAGTTCTAAACAAAGACTTGCACTAGAGAAAGCGACGAAGAAAAACGACGCAAAATGCAGTTCAAATTCAAGGAAGATAATTCGTTCGGTAATATTTTAGTTCTTCAAACTACAATTTTGTTATGTGGACCTATTTTAATATAAGCTGTTTCGATCAAATAAAAAAGAATTTAGTTTGTTGAAATGTATTTTGAAATAAGCTGGCTTAATAAATCGGGTAATTTTAACTTAATTTATTCAACGTTAATAAATTTTCCTTCAGAAATGTAAATTAACGGGATAAGTTATGTGAGATGGTAGTGCGATGAATGTAAAAACAAAAGTAACAATCGTACAAGAAAAGTAGGCCAGTGTGTAGTTTCGTAATCAAACTGGTGTTAGAAATGGGAATAAAAATTGAAAAAAATTAAATGCGTATCATTTTTTGGGTATGCTAAATTATTCGCTGATTATAGCATATCGTTTTATCGTCCCAAATAAAAAGCAGACGTACCTTTACGGAATTAGTGCACTAGTACTTTTTAAATTGTTAAGAATAACAATGTCTCTAGAGAAATTTTGTAGTTTGTTTCTATATACCAAATTGTAGTTTAAAATGGGTCATAGTCAAGATCCCTTAGCTTGCAACTGATCATCATGTAAACAATATGGCCACCTCTGACTTAGGTAGAATAGAATGCTGCTTCCCTGACAATTACAAACTTGCTTATTTCTTAAAATGTAATATTTCTCACAACAAATCATCATTTCAAACTCAAAAACCTCCACCAGAAGTTCCAGTCATGTTATCTTCCAATGCCATTGAATATCCATTGCCCTTTATGAAAATAGTTGGATTCGTCTATATCTGTAACTCCTCAGGCTTTCCATTCCAAATTAAAGTGCCCCTCTTCAAGAATTCCTACCCTGATCCATCCAGTCCTCTGCCTTTGAATCTTTTTCGTCCTAAGCACACAACCGCCATAATCACCGATTACCACCGTAGCACCCTGCTGTCTCCTCGGCTTGACCTCCCGGACTCTGACCTGGCACCGGAACGGATAAGGCGGATATGGCTATTGCGGATTTGATTTGATATAGCGCCGGTGAATAAGCTGGTCTCCCTGACGTGGCTTTTGTGTGGCGCTGAGAAATTTCGGAGATTTACATTTACATTACATTTACATTACAACCTGCCTTATAGAGCTCCTCTGCATCCATCTCTGTTACTGGACTTGACTTGGGTGTTCCTTTGGTATTCGTGGATTGATGTGTTGCAGTAGATGTCTACAACCGGGAAGATGAGGCTTGACTTTAATCAAGCTTCATCATTATTATTATTATTACAACAAACTATTAACGTGTGCAAAGTCACATGATTTGCCTTGTTTTTAGTCTAGTTGACTCTGAGATTCAACAATTTGGATGGAAAAATGGGATGACAACCTATTCTTGTTGGCCCAATTATCAAACTGTGAAGGCTGAATTCGCACTACTGATTTGATGTAGGCTTTGATGCCCATGGATAGCTTTATTAAGAAGCATCACTTTTCAGTTATCTCCTAAAAGGCTTTCATTTTAAAATGTCACCAAGTGTGAAATCTGTGAACTTGCATGCTGTGGGCCATCTTTTGGGCACAGAAAGAAGTTGTGCAATATAATATATTTTGTTCCCTGCTTGTAAATGATCGGGCCACGAAGAACAGCAAATACTGACGTATGACTGACCTGTGAATATTAGTGTTTTTTGTTGATAATAATTATGGCATATCATATCATATAGCATATTATATATGGCTATTTATAAACCACCGCTTACAGAATAGACTATTCAGAGGTGTTCCCATGATTATACTTTTAGAAAAACGAAAGGCAGAAGCCACAAACATCAGGTCTCAGCATCCAGATCGTATTCCGGTAAGGAGTTTGACTAATCCAGTGAATCAGTTATGATGTTGAATGTAAATTAAAGTGTTGCAATTAAAGTCTGATTTATGTTTTATTCAAGTTTGGATTCAATGATTACGATCCATGCAAGTAAAAATCTGTCCTGAACTAACTGGTGGTACGGAGGCAGTTTCCTAATGCAACAGCGTTTGATATATTTTCCTCTCCGATCTTCTGATCGTCTTGACCTCTTAGTTCCTCGTGTCAGGACTACTATGGCTCAGTCCAGATCTTTTGCCTGCATAGGTCCCTCACTTTGGAACCGACTTCCTCCTTCTGTCCGCACCACCATTCTCTCTGGTAGCGTTGCTTCTTCTTTTTCTCATCTTAAGTCCTGCTTTTTCTCTCGGGGTCTCGCGCACTGGGAGCGCCTCTGAATGGTCTATACCGCGAGAGGCGCTTTATAAATGCCCATATACAATACAATATGCACCTAGAGCTCGAATCCCAGTGCATCTTGTGAAATTAGCAATTTGTTCTCAAGCTATGAATCCATAGCATCCATATGCATATCTGTATGCATCCATATGGAGAAGTTTGGTTACTTTTATTAAATTGTGTCTCAGCTTCAACCAAGATGACACTGCTAAGGACTACTTTTGATAGAGACACAATAATTGGACGAATTTATCTTACCTGCTGATGAACTGCTGCTGTTTTAAATTTTGCAAAATAATCCTTAAACCCCAGTACCGTGCTGAAGGAAGATTATTGGAAAGACTGCCAACCACCATGTCATTCATTTGTAGAAGCACTCCTTTACCCTATCTCTTGACATTGTGCTTTAGAGTTTACAATTTTTTACTCTCACAGCTCAATCTAAGATAAATTTTGAGCTAATCCTTAGATATGTTCAATGAGTGAAGACAGTAACACCAGCAGTTGCTATTTATCAGGTGATAATTGAGAAGGCTTCTGATTCACAAGTTGGAAACTTGGACAAGAACAAGTTCTTGGTACCACAAGACATCACCATGTCCCAACTGATGTACATAATACGCAAGAGAATCAAGCTTGCAGAAGACAAAGCTATTTTCCTTTCTGTGAACAGTTCTGTTCCATCAACAAGGTAAGAAGCTAGCAAAGCTTACATAGCAGTCTTAAAATCTCTGCTAACTTTGTAAACTGTGATGCAATATAATGCAGTTCATCTTTGCTGTAAGTTAATAACAAGCAATCCTCTACATTGTCACTGTAATAAAGCACAAGATTGCAGTTGACTGTAGCAAAGTCAGTAGGTGTACTGGTGTTTCAAGAAGTAGAAACCGAGTCTGACTATCCAAGACATCAAGTATTAGCCTGTCAGAACTGGGCATCTATAGTAGAGCTGTACCAATATCACTTTTTGCCGATTATGCCGAACCTGCGTATAGCTGATTACTGAAATAGCCGATATCGAATATGAAGCCGATTATTTCATTATCGCCCAAAAGCTAGGCACACGACATTGTATAAGGAGTTTCCAGTCCTGTATATAATAAGTCCTTGGTTTCTACGGTGCCTAGTAAGTAGTGCAATGCTACATATAAATCAAGAATAAGAAACAAAACACAGATATTTGTGCTCATTTTTCTTTTTGTAACGATTATTGTGCAAAAAACGTCAATTGTAAATTTTATTACAATTATGAGTATGGCCAACTAATTGGTACAGCTGTAATCTATAGACAGTGTACATATAACCAAAGCTGATTTGTGTTGTCTGAATATAAATAGTATGATGAATTTATTCATGATGGACGACATATTTCATTTTAACCTCAAAGTGGCCATCGACTTACACATGGAATTGACTTGTGCATGGTAAGTGTGGGAGCCAAGTTTTGATTAAAGATGTTGGTGGCCATTCAGAGTGACATTACAGCCAAACTCAACATATTTGTGCAGTGCAAAATTTTACAGTGAAAGTATGACATGAAGTGAGTTCATTTTTTAATACAGTGATACAAGATATTTGAAGTAAAATCGAGTTTTCTCTTTCAGCATCACTGTTGGGGAGGTGTTTGATCAACACCAAGATGAAGATGGCTTCTTGTACATCACTTTCCGTGGGGAGAGTACGTTTGGACACTAAAGCAAAAGGAACCATTATTACTTCAGATTTCATTATGCACGTTGCTTAACAAAGTATATACAGTACAGATAATGTTGTTGCACTGCACAACAGAGGTTTTGGAGTTTGTAATACTTGTTAGAAATTGAATCTTTTGTGATTACTGATATCTTTAAGCCTTTTCAGAATTTTGCTTGCATGTTTAATCTGATTTTAAAGCAAAAGTCTTTGAACAGGCTGCAGTAAAAGGAATTGAGGTGGCATTTGATATTTTTGGAATGTTTTGATGTCAGTAAACATTAACCTTATAAACATATGTAACTGACTGACAGATGTCAGTTTTTTGTAAACATTTTATAATCAGTATTCAGTTAAGGTTAATAGGTGATGGCACTATTAACCTAAAATTGATGCATTTTTTGGTCGAGAGCAGAATGGTTAACGAAATTTTTACATGCCCAGTTTACAGCAGAAACGCTTTTTAATTTTTAAAAGCTTTCAAACCGTATAGCACTAGATTGGTAAAGAGACAATGTTAGGTGTAAATTTCAGCAACAGATTTTGTAAAAGTGATCTTTAGTTGGCAACCATTCTGGTTTGTTTGGCTGGTGGCCATATGGTTCTTGGTGCTGTTGATTGGCCAATGTTTTTGTTTAGTTTGGGTTTTTCTGATGTATATATGATATGGACAGTGCCGGCCTTAGGATATTTCGGGCCCTGTGCAGACTACACTGTACGGGCCCCCATAACACAAGTCAAATTGTTTTTCATTGTTAATCATTTTATTTTAGTAGATTGTTAACAAGTACAAGTCACATTATTTTGGAACATAGACGAAGTTGACTTATTTTATTGACAAAAAAGATGATTTAATCGAAACCATATTATTATTAGGGTGTCTTCTTCATGTTCATTTTCTGTGACTCCCTACCCCCCCAAGTTGTGGGCCCCGTTCCACCGCACGGTTCGCACGCCCCTAAGGCCGGCACTGATATGGATGATGCATGCATTGGTTTGTAGACATTTTTATTTGGCTTGTTTTATTGTTGGACCACAGTTCATTGCCTGCTTTATGCAGTAACAAAGTTCTTTTCAGGTTTTGGGGAGAGCTGTAAAGACCAACTGACTTCCTCTGGCTAACGCAGGCTTGCCATTAGTATAAAAAATACCAGTGTTTCAAGATTGATATGTATTTAAGAAAATAAGTGTAAAATCTAGGAATTTTAGATGGATCACAACTGCAGTTGGTTAAAGATGTTTTGATCATTGACTACAGACATGATCATTCATTTCTGCTTTTCAGGCTTAAATCCAGGCATCATGAAATATGTATTGCAGTGTCAATCCATGCTATATTTAAGTGTTGGACCTTCAGTAGATGAAAAGATTGCTAACTCCTTATGCTTTCTGGACTAGAGTTGATGCAGGTGTATAACAATATGTTAATTTTCGTTATTATTTGAACTTCCATTACATCCATAGAATATTTAAGAGATAGTCAAGTTTTTCTAATGTTATTCTCGTGCTTGCACTTGTTTAAGGGTTCTTTCCAAAGGTAGATGCACTGAAGATTTTAATCTGATGAACCTGAACTTTCAAAGAAACGCATAAATAGAAAACTATTACATCTGAAGTTATCCGTTTCCGTAATTGGGATTTTAACAGACAACAAAGCATTATATCCATAATTGGAATTTTAGCAAATTTAATGAGTTCGTCAGACTGAAAAATTGGTGCAATTTGATAAACTTAATTAAATGGCAAGATATATTATTGTGCACATCAATTAATAAAATGCATATCCAGCACTGTGATCCAGCACTTCATGCTTAAATGTGCTCTGTAGCTTACCCTTGTTTAAGGAGTTAGAATATTGTCCACAAAAGCAGCTAAGATATCCATGCTTAATGGTCTGATAACACAAGTAATTATCTGAGCAGTTGGTAATCTGCGGACGGATCCTCATGGTTGGCTATGGATGGACATATTCATTTCCTTGTATTTTACTTGTCATATATGGATTTTACTTGTCATATGGAGTTTCTGTGTAAGCTGTGATTATCTTAATCAATTATGTTATTCTGAAAGACTTTGTTTTCTTGTTGGTGTTTTTTATGGTAATCTTAACAAATCATCTTAATATTCAGCTTGCCTACCTAAAGTTTAATCTAGTATATGGTATATCCTCAGATTCGCACTCCGCGCCTCAGATTCGCACTCCTGTGTGACTTTGTGCGCATTAAAAATGTTCATAATAAATAACATAAATAAAACTGAGAAACCTTGGTGATTAAGCTGTGGAACAAACTGACCTTGAGAATGTGTGAATAAGTGATTGCACCACACTTGAATAACCAATGAAATACACTGAATGACAACGCACACTTGTCCAGGCGCCAGGGGCGTCTATCCCCCCTAAGTCATTGGAGCAACTTCCTCTTCCCCTCTCTTCTTCCCCCCTCCCCTTCGTTTCCCCCCTTAAAATGGTGGCACACGCATTGACAGATCTTCCCCTATTTCTTGGATGGAGCATTTGCTCCAAGGTTTCTATGGTGTAGATGCCCCTGCCAGGAGCTGGCACCAGAACATGTGCATGTAAGTAACGATTTGTACTAGTACTGCATGAAGCCAATTACAGTATGCTATCACACAATCTGTTGTGTGCTTAAAGTGCTGTTCCAACATACCAGTACCAGAACTAAAACAAACTGGCTCCGTCCGTTATTAGCTGGAAACCACACACAACTGTACCATTATAAACCCGTATTAGAAGACAGTGCTACCAGAATACGCCAGTACCACTACATGTGTGTATCTGAAGTGTCGCTACCAACAAAATGTGTTGTACTAGGGTGTTTCAGTGCCAGTTTGCGTTGGTTCAGCAAGTTCTGGCACCTGGGTTATGATGCTACGAAGTTTTGGTTGATCAGCCGCTAGTGGTACCAGCATGATAATCTGGATTATAAGCTAACCAACTGAATGTCATAATGTGAAATGAAATTCAAAATTACTGAATAAATAACAATTTCCTTAGATTTGATGTAATTTATATTTTCAACAAATGAATACAGACAAATAAACTGCTCTTTCAATATTTCTGCTCCATGTCATATCCTGAAATATGTCAACTTCTGCATGACAACTAGGCTGAAGCCACCCAAATAATTTAGGTTCAAGACATTGTCCAGTTTAAGCCAACTTTTCACATTTTCAAAACTCAATGGGCCATTCGTGACAGCTGCAAAGTTTAGCCTATGTCAATTCTAAACATGAATGAAACCAAGCAATTAGCAGGTTGAAATCTTCATTTCTAAATTGTAGCTATTACTCTAGATCCCACTTTGAGCTAATGACGTTCCTAGTCTTTGCAGACTGTACTGCAGAGAAGCATGTGGATTGAAATCTATACAATATATTAAAAACTAGAGCTGGCAAAGGGTAACAAGGACACCTTTTCTCTTACGTCCCAAGATTTAAAATATACATGCTAATGACTAATAATGCTACCACATCAAGGAATGAGATAAAACTAGGCATAAAGTGGTAAACTTGTACAATGATTAAGTACAGATGTAACACCAGTACATGTACTTAAATAATCCTGGTCCTAAAATACCGGTTAAAAAGTTTGCAGTACAAATTCCATTCTTCCAAGTATAAACTAATCAGGGAATAGAAATAAAAAAGTACACAAAAACAAAAGCTTATCAAAGCACACATTTGTATTTGCATGCAAACATAATCCACGTTGCACAAACACTTTCTGGATATGTATAGACGCGGACACGAAGGGCCAATCGCATGTGGTCTCCGCGGCAGTTGATGATCTCTTCACAAACAGGATACCTAGAAACCAGAAAGGCAAGGACCATGTTAAATGCAACTGCGCTTTGTTCAAGTAAATTTGTTATTCTGCATAAATTTATATGAATGTAGCATTACCTACAGTGAAACTGACTGAACCTATTTTTTCAACTGACCCTTCTGCTTGCCAAAGAAGAGTGCTATAGCTATGACTCAGATTTCAAACTATAAACTATACGACATCATGTAAGTTTGTTTTATGTAATAATGTAGCTACTTTTTAACTCGTGCAAGATTTGTCTGTAAACGATTTAATGACTTAATAAAAAAGCTTAACGACCACTTATTACACAGTTGTACACCTTGTCACCTTGTGCTGTCAGCTCGTGGAGCTCTAGCGATCGTCCTGGTGAACACACTCCACCGTCACCGTTTTTGGCTTAGTGTGTTTCATGACGATTTTCTTGGCAAGTTAACAGGGGTGGTTTGCCATTGCCTTCCCCTGGTTTTGCCTGCCGTGCCCGTTCGTTCCCCTTCCTAGGAAGGGTACCAACGGTCCGCACCACGAGAAGGTGGGCACGGAGGACTTTGGTTCACCAGCCCAGGTCGGATCCGAGTCTACGCTCAACAGAGACGTCGGTCAGGTCGCCTCCCCGTTTTACTCTGTACTAGAGTGACTGGTGAACCTTTGCGGACACAGTTGTACACAATCGCTTAATTTTCATTCTGGTATTCAAATTACCAAGTTCTGCAGTGAATTATATTTTGACTGAATTTAACACATATGCATGCTCTTGGTAAACTTCTGGGCTGTCAGTGGCTTTACCAATGGGCCGTAGTTTTCCTTGTTGAAGGGGGACTGCATCATGGAAATAGATGCCCAATGACACCCGTGAAAACTGATACTAACCTGAGACATCCGTAGAAAGCTCGACGTGCATTTCTGTGCACAAACTGAACAGGATAGCCTTTGAAAGTGTGACCATCAGGCACATTTCTTCGTATTGCCTGTTGGAATTCCTCATTACCTGCAGTCACACCTGCAACCATATGCCAACAGTACATTATCAAAATAGGAAACAGTTCCTCAAATCCACAGCTCAAGGTTGTAATTCAGACTGCACAAATAAAACAAACTTTGTACATAAATGCAGTTCTAACCTGGCCTTTATATTTTCCCAACAAGGTATCTCAGTTATTCCATTTAAAATATTCATGCATTTACCAAGTTGTAGCAGTGCTATATGGTGAGGTCATACTGCTTAGTCACAAAAGTATTTTTCCTAATCAGCTAATCTTTATGAATAACGGCAATGATCTACCTGTCAGTCGCTCAGTTTCATAGGCTGAAAGTGCAGGTGTTAGCAGGTAACTCAGATGATCATCCCAAACTGTTGTCAAACCTTGATCCTTCAAAATTCAACAAAATAAATAATGTATTAAAATTGAAAAGCATTGCATCACTGCAATTTGTAAATGTATATAATACCACTTTCTAATTAAGAGGCATCAGCTGATGGCACTGATCACTAGTGCGTCCAAGAATTTGCACTAGACCCTTACACAATGATCATCTCAACGAAGGCTTGACCCTGTGCAATCCACATTATCAGGCAGGCAATCCAGTCAACCAATCATCCAATGTGTCAATAATAAAATTAAGCAATTTCTAATGTGCTAGTGAAGTAATATCAACAAAATCAACTGATGGTGCATTGCTGTAGTCAGGTCAATACCACACAATCAGTCCAATGTGTCGATGTTGATGCTTACAAGATTACAGAAACAATTCTCAATATGAAAATTACCTCTGTAGAACAAATATGATAGCAGTATTCAGTGTTGTCCAGTGACAAAGTAAAGTAACAGATTACCACGCTTAAGAAAGTTTTGGTACTTTTACTTGTAATAAAGTTTTAAACAGGAAATACTTTTACTTACAAAACAGTATTTTTTGACAATTTTGCAGTACTCTTACTTAGTTACAAGTGATGCCAAGCTGCACTCACTACTTGATGTGCTAGAGGCAGGCATATAGCATTAGCAATTTTGAAGCTGTTAGAAAAACAAATGCACATGGGGCCAGAAGGGCAAGTGACAACCAAAGTGGAGAGCATCAATGAAGCAGTGACTGAGAACTGTGTCAAGTACATAATAGCCTGACATCATAATGACCAGTTGCAGTGAGGAGGTAAGTCAGAGGTAAGTGTTCAGTGTCTGCTCTGAGTAGGCTACACATCAGGTAGGTTTGAATATATTTCGAGAGACTAAGGCACAAGGACTTAAAATAACACCTTTTACTTAAATGGCTTACAAGTACTTTTACTTTTATCTAAGTACTTAAAGTAAGGTTTACTTTTACTCAAGTAATTTGCCTCAGTATTTGGAACAATACAGTTGCAAAAGCAATAATCTATAAGGCTAAAATAAGCTGAGCTGTCTAAGATGACATATTATTATTATCCATTATGCATTATGACTCACGCGCCGATGCTCTGTGACAAGTACACGCAGTTCCTGTTCTATTTCGTTACTGATGAGGCTGGCATCCAAAAGGGAAGGACAGAGTGGAGGAAGAGCTGGCCAGCTGGATCCTGATGCTGGGTCGCTGACAGATCGGATGGCATCTTGAGACATGGCCTTCCACCGTGACTCATCACCCAAGTCAAACACACAAAGCTCAACCAGATCTGTCGGCTAAAACACCAGATACATATAAATAAGGCATTTCATCACACGTCAAATATTCAGTTAGTTATCTAGGCATTTATTGCAGTGCCTTTGTGAAGTACTTAAAACATGCCATGTAGTGAAATATGGCCAATTCATGATGATGTTATTTTATTTTTAAGTGTAGATTTGATTATGTAGCTTGTTAGTTTGAACATTTATTTTAACTTTGAAACTATATTAATATTCTAGACTGGAATGAAACGAGAATGCAAGGACATAGCTAAGTTGATGACTATGCCTGTCATACAATTAGATAGAGAGGAGATATGAAGGACGGACAGTGGGTCCACTGATCATATTGCCAGAGGGCAGAGAAGGATAATTGACATGTGGATGTGAATGATAAGAGGGGACAAAGCAAAACAGAAGGAAAGTCTCGCTATTGTCAGAACAGGATATAACGTTTGATGGCGTCTATTTCCTGATATTGTCCGTCGTCAACAACTAGCTCTAACAAAGGGGAGAACGTCCTCCAGAATTTTGGTGGTGAGCTGTGCCTTCCACATTGATCCTACTTGCAGATATCTGTTCCTTCAATTTATTGGTGTTCAGGTATTCCAACCAGGGCAGAAACTTGTACATCGATTTATGCATCACCTGCGCTTCCTAGCTAACTCAGCTATGAGTACATTAACTGCACACTGTCAGTGGGAAGATGAGTTGGCAAGGGAAAGGACTGGCCGCCCACCCTCATATGCCAGGGCTAAGAAAAATGAAGTCGCTAACATTTCATCCACATGGCTGCCTAAGGGCTAGCTGAAGGGACTGCTCAAGAATTTCTGGAGCACATGAATAAACCAGAATCTCTTCCTGGCCGAGTTGGATCTATGCTCATTATTCACATCAATTTCTCTTGTCAAAGATTCTGATCAAGTTCTGTGCCTTGTGCTTGTGAACAAGATTTTCAGAAAGGATGCTAAATACCTTACAAAAGCGAAGACACAGAAATACAGATGCATAAAATCTGTTGGCCAAAATTATCAGGGAAGCTTGCTAATAACACATCTGGTGCTCCAAATACTGTACGTGATTGTCCTCTTAATATGTATTGTCCACCACTATTGACTTTGCTTCTATACATTTCATGCATAAGTACAAACTAACCTGTGAATTTGCATACAGAGCTGCATTGTTAAAAATGCATCCAATAGTTCGGTAAGGATAAGACGGTTTGGGTTGAGCATCTAAAGGAGGATCATTTGGGTTCACTGGAAAATGGGTGTACCTGTTGAAAACAAGAATAACAATTATGTAAAAACTTGTAAGAAAGTTCATGTCAGGATAAATTTATTGTTACAAACCAGTCTGTAATTACTACATCTGTTAAAGACCTCAAACTTTAAAATTGACCTGTGACTAAGTCAACCCACCTGTGACCATTAAGACTTTCCCAGAAGGTGACGAGTCCATCAGTATCAATGGTCATTACCCAGGTGTGTGCAGCACCTTTGGCTTTGGTGCCAACACAAACGTATGCATCAAGACCAAAGCCGAGCAGCAGAGAACAGAGCAGTACAGCATGATCCTCACAGTCCTAAGTTGAAACATCAGACAGATCATTAAAGTAAAGCAAATACAATGCAATTTAGAAGAGACTTTATACAGTGACTCATTAATTATGCCAAGTAGGCAGGCACTGCCTGTCACATCGAAAAAGGATGGTTTTCAAAAGATGACAACGGATACATAGAATGTTTAAAAAATACACTTAGCCATGTCAGGAAATTAGCATGTACAGGAAAAAGTAAATACAGTATTTCGGTGAGATGATTAGTTACTCTTGTATGCTGCTTCTGTTTTATGAGCTGGACCAATCGTAGGTTATTTCTAGTTTTCTTACATTCATTGCTGCTGTTCTGTCCATGCATTGGTCAAAGTAGTACTGACTACAGAAACACTGTCTATGCACTGTCTACGGGACAAATTTGGCAGTTGGAACGTGTTACAAGCAGAGATGCCTACTGGTTGTATTTAGAAATTTAGTTACTCTCTCACTGCAAGAGTGGTATATATCAAAGGCCCCTGTACAAACACCACATTTGTTTTAAGATTTCAGTGTGAGTCAGGTAGTGCCAGTTTGGTAATGTGCTTGCCTACTTACAAAAGCTTCATCAAAGTCTTGGGTCTGGCTGGTCCTTATTTCCTTGATTCCTTGGCCTATGGCGAATTGGTTGTGCCCTTTGCACACACTTTGACAATGCAATGCCACCCATTTTCAAAGGCTGGTCATCTATTTGAAATTTAAACTTCCATTACAGCTGTGTTTCTGAATATGGATACCTAGTGCACCTTTTCTCAATGCCTACAAACTGTTCTCTTTCACTGAGGCTGCGCTGTGATTGCTTCTGAGAAGAATTGTTAAGAGGGTTATACAAATTTCCTGAATGCATGAATGAATGGTCAGCTGGTTTCAGTGGCTTACTCCTTTGTTTCTGCAGATGAAGGCATGCATTGATGTCCACTGTTCCAATTGACTTCCTCCACCAACCACTGTAGTCTTCTCATGACCAATTAGACTAACGAACCGTGCAGCCTGGCGTGGGGTGTCAAGCAGACGTCCTGCTCTCAGTGGCTGGACATAGCAACACACAGGTCGATTGGTGCTATTCTCATCCTGAAACATAGAAATTTTACATACAGATATGCTAAGTAATGTAAATCAAGAGCTACTCTTGTCTTATGCCAATCATGCAGAGTTGGGCTCTTACACGGAAGAGATGGTTCATGGAGAACTGCTTTGAGACAATATTTTGCTCCATGGGCTGGAAATGCTTGACCAGTTGAATGACCAACATGCCTGGACATAAGCAGCAGAGACTGAGCTGCAACATCAAATATTCTGGACTTATAAGCAGTCTGGAAAATGCCTACACATGTGTGAATAGGACAATGACTTTGACAAACACAGTGACTCAGAGAATGACCCATTAAAAAATTTGTTTGTTGATGTTGTTCAGGTGGCTAGTGATGTTGTGAATGTACCATAGTAGTATTACATAGTAGCTTTAAGAAACCACAGAACAACTAAAAGAGCAATTTGAAGAGGTACTTAAATGATGAGCTGATAGAATTAATAAGAAGGGTAAGGAGAGAAAGTGAAAAAGCTGGCTTATACTTCAACATAAAGAAGACAAAAGTCATGACAACAGCAGAATGGGATACTTTTGAGATTGACGGAGAAGAAATAGAGGTGGTAGAAAGCTTCACTTTCCTGGGATCATTGGTTGAAAAAGAATGAATATGTGATACAGAAATAAAACGAAGGATTGCGATTGGGAAAGCTGCAATGATTGGACTGGAAAAGATATGGAAGGACAAGCATGTGAGCATAGATACAAAAAAAAGGCTCGTGAGAGCCCTAGTCTTTCCAACGGTTCTGTATGGTTGTGAGTCATGGACAATGACAAAGTACATGGAGAAAAAGGTCAACGCATGTGAAATGTGGATATGGAGAAAAATGTTGAGAATATCATGGACAGAGAAAAGGACGAACGAATCAATACGAGTGGAGATTGGTGTCGAGAATGAAGAGTCATTAAAACAAAAAGCGACAAGATTGAAGCTTGGATTCTTTGGTCATGTTATGCGATCTGATGGGCTAGAAAAGGAAATGATGTTGGCTTGTGGTGAGGGGAAAAAAAGACGGGGTCGACCAAGGAAGAAATGGATGGATGAGATTCACGATGTAACTGGCATGAATCTGGAAGCACTAAGGGACCTGACTTCGAATAGGAAGCAATGGAGAATGTGTGTTGTGGCGATCGCTAGAGCTCCAGGAGTTGACAGCACAAGGTGACTTAAATGGTGCTCACATGTCTTGATACATACTTAAATACATACAAACATACATATGCACATACATACATACATAGCTCACAACTTTGCTTGCAGGGGCATCTTCAAGGCCATACACCCATCAATCTTTTCTTGTTATATGCCTGCCTAGTCTAAACTTCGGCTTCCTTGTCACTTCTTATATCATGATATACAGCCGAACCAGTAAATAAAATAAAGAATACTGTAAGACTAAAATCCAATTAACCTGGGCAAAAATCTTGACACGTCTTTCACTTTGTGATGGTCGTATTTGGCAGTACTCCTTCCACCACTGCTTGGCATAAACAAGAAACAGTCTTTCACGTTCAGCTTTCTTTGCCTTCTCCAGGCTCATCTGAGCTGATATCAGTTCAGCGGTCAACTGATCCATAGTTTTGGGAATTATTTCCAAACGTGTTTCCAAAACTCCAACCGGAACTTTACTTTCTGACCCTGGAACAAATTCACCAAAACTCAGGCAATATCATCAATATTCAGATGCAGTGTTATCATTTAATGAAAACAGCAATAACCATACGGTAATAAAACAAGTTACAAATGGCTGTTGTAGCTTTATGAATTGCAAAATGATTAAACATTATAATGTCTTGGCTACTACTTCCATCATGCTGCAAATAAGACAATTTCATCAGGTTTAAACTTCAAAACGCGTCAAAATACACTCACCAATTCCCAATAGTTCGACGCCAATTGTACATCTTGTGGAAGGGGCTGCAAGCACAGTTCGCCAGTCGAGATAGTGCGAGGAAACAAGAGATGTCTCACCAGATGGCTCAGTCTTGATCAGAACAATATGTATGGGATCACAGATTGACAACATTGTTGTGTTGTCAGCCATCTTTGCTGCTATGCCTACACGTAAACAGAGTCAGTTGGACTAATATCTGACATGTTAATATCAAACAACAAATCTGAGCCTAAAATAATCAGAAATCTTGAGCTCAGATCAAACATCTCAGTCTATTATCAATCTTTATAGATACAGCTCAATGGACATTGCAAGTAGCAACAAAAAAGCATGACAAACATGGCATTTGTAATTTGTTCACTCTACGAAAAATCTATGACCCTGTGCAGGTAAACATGATCCAGAAATCCAGAAAATAGGATTGCAATATCCCAACTTTTAAGTCACATCAAAACATGAAACCTCAATTTTATATAAGAAACAGTAAACAGATATTTCTAATCTTTAATAATAGTTCTCTAGTTTTAGTGATTATTGATGAGAGACTGATACCTTTTATAACATTACAATGGCAATTTAGTTGTTTTCAGAATACATTTTCATCAATAGCTTTTGAAAGAAAATATAAAAACTAGGTCTCACCTGCCACATCTTTGTGGAGTTCCAAAAGAAATCCTTCCTGAAAATCTGGTTCACAAGCGCAAGGCACAGCACGAGATCGGAACCTTTGGCCACGGAAATTGATGTGAATAGTGAGCATAGCTCCAACTCGGCCAGGAAGAGATTCTGGTTCATTGATGTGCTCCAGAAATGCCCGACCACCAATAAATTGAAGGAACAGATATCGCCGGGTAGGATCAATGTTTGCTATAAGAAGTCAAACAAAAAACAGATAAGAGAAACAACACAAGAAACCCAGCTTCAGGAGTTCACTCCTTGTGATTCTTTTCAGTTTAGAGTCCACTTTCAACATAGAAGACCTCTAAAACCTATTAAGAATAATAAAGCAGGACTCTGGTCCTTTCAGAGTCTTATGTATATTTTTACACTAATTGTTAAATGTATTGATTAAGATTTATATATCATTGTGCAAGATATAAAATCAGACAGCAAAAGAAGTAAAGGCAACATATCCATTTAAGTGTCTCTAAAGAAACTCTTCAGAAGCACAGTTGCTGGGTTTGAAGGATCCATCAGCTCAAGTGCAGATCCAGTGCAGCAAGTGACACAACACCTTTCCTAACCTTTCACCTTAAGTTGGTATTTACTCAGGGGCCATCCATATATTACGTACGCAAAATTCCGGGAAAATTGGCCCCCTCCCCCCCTGTTCGCAAGCGTACTTTCTTCCACACCCCCCCTGCGTACGTACACTTGACGCCCACCCCCCGAAGACCAGCTGCAGAAATTGACTGTCTGCACTTTAGGCCAGATTGAAGGATGAGTGAGGGCCAATATAGACAAATTATAGGTATCTCGTTCACAGCACAGAATAACTGTACATGGCTTTTATATAATGTAATAAAATGCCATCGAACGACTGACTATAGGACAATAGAGAGTTATAAATAGGCTAATGTGGACGTCATAATTAGAAATTTATTTTGCGTACGTACACTTTTGTCTA
The DNA here is from genome assembly GCA_963556255.1 of Allolobophora icterica. Classification (NCBI taxonomy): domain Eukaryota; kingdom Metazoa; phylum Annelida; class Clitellata; order Crassiclitellata; family Lumbricidae; genus Allolobophora; species Allolobophora icterica. Next base: position 32,307,215 of record OY744606.1, read on the forward strand.
CCCCCTCCCCCCCTGTTCGCACCCGTACGCAAAATCGCCAAAATCCGACCCCCCTCCCCCCTCATTGCGTACGTAATATGTGGACGGCCCCTTATTGGCCATGAAAGGATGCAGAATGCATCGCTAATGGTGCCCTAGGATACTCTGGTGATGGTGTCATATCAAAGTACCTACAAAGCTTGCCAATACTCAAGCAGTTCACTTTGCTTGCTTGTGTTGTATCCCCACCATTTACTAGTTTGCCATCATCATTAATGTATGATAACACACAAAATTATTCATTTAAGGAAAGTCTGCTGGCCACATTTGTTCAAATCAAAGCAAGAATCAGGAAATCTCAACAATCAACATTTATGAATACTTGAAGCACTATATGATAAAATTACTAAAGATATTTAACCTTTTTTAACAGAAGGCACAGAATGCAGTTTCTCATCTTTGTCAATGAAATGAGTGGCAGGTTTGCCTGGCACAGATGGAGCAGTAGGAACACTTGTAGTGCCACCTAGTGTCTGAAACTGAAGGCGACTCATGATTTGGTCCAGCACGCCTAAACAAAAAGGACCCTACAGTAAGTTCTCTGTCACATGCCCACAAAATATGTCTGCATAATCTGCTCCTGTTAGTCTATTTCATATATGTATGTAATCATTGTATATAATGTAATGGATGTGTGCTTGTCAGATGCAAATGAAAGCTACTGACTTACTTACTTAAAGCACTGAACTACCATGCAGTTAGGTACTTAATAATTTCTGTTTATTTCTTTAGAATGAAAATTACAAGCTCAAGACCCATATATTAGGCTTAGTATTTCTAGTGATGGCAATGCGGACAAACAACAAACGAAATCAGCATTTCAAGCCAGGACCTTGGGTTCATTCTATACCCCTAAGCCATAATTTTTCTGGTTAACGGCTGGCTTGAGCAAATTTACGGCTGGTTTTTCGGCTAGCCGTAAAAGAGCGTAAACTACCTTTTTCGGCTAGCCGTAAATTTTTACGGCTAGCCGAAAAGGTAGTTTACGCTTTTTAAGCGCGTAAACTACATTTTTCGACTATAAGTGCATCAGTCATTACCACAGTAATACAATATACACTAGGAAGTACTTTTAGATCGGAAGGTGGCCAATATTCACTCAGTCTGAAAATAATTTTAGAAATAAATTCAAATAATTATGTTAAGAAACAAAGGGACATTTCATGTTTTCAGTTCACATACGTACATTGCATCGAGTTCACATTCATTTACGATTTACGAGTATGTAATACTGACTGGAAGTTAGAACCACAAAATAATAGGGCTACCAGACATGCATTAATAGGTGTAGGCCTAGCCGCATAGCGGGAGAAAAAAGGAAGAGATACCGGTACACAGAAACATAAAAGTGAAAATTCTGGTAATAGACTGCAGCCGCTTTTGAAGCAGAGTAGTAAGAGTGTGCACTCTGCACTAACCTGCACGAGAGATAATTAGATATATTTAACTTTGAATATATAGCCGGAAGTATAGAACTCGGAGTATATGCAACATAGGACAGCCTGGAAAGGGCCCTTACAATAGACGATGAGACGGCCATGTGACTGACGTCAGCACTCACCGCTCATTGAACACTAAGTACAAATTAGCAAGCCAGCGTGGAAACTTTATAATCACAACTGTGTGCATGTTCTAGCCAAACTTTTTCCGGCGGCTAGCCGTGAAATAACTGTCGGCGGTTTTTCGGCTAAGCCGCAAAATTTCCCGCGGTTTGTCGGCTTGCAGAAATTTTTTCGGCTCGGCGGCTAACGGCGGCGGCTTACAGGTATGGTTCATTCCAATGTCACATGAATACGACAAAGATCAAATTGTGCAATACTTTGATAGCTACTGTCAAACAGGCAAGTGCTTCACTAAATTAAATATAAAAACACATGATTTTAAAGTTCAATAAATTTGGTGGAACACAATTCAAGCATAAAGCTCATCAATTAGCTCTTTCTTCAGTAATTTCTCGGCACCCCAGTACAACCAAGTCCTCAGTTCTATTCCTTATCGTAAATGAAAATACATGTATATATGTTTTCCATAGTGACTGTATGGCTTCAAACCTGCTCTTTTTCAATTAATTTATCAGTCAAAATTCTTCACCAACACTATTTTGAACGTGCCCCATGCCATTTAAGGTCCCACATGGATCAGATAGCCCAAGACTAAAAAATCTCTGAATATAGACCAATAGTGGTATGTAAACTCACAACCCTCACCACCAAGGCTCCTTGATGTATGTTTTAACAAATGTAGCTCTAGCCTTTGTTGAAGCATATACGTCAACGAAACAAACTTCATTTGCACGTTAAAATGTTACAACTGAAACCTTTCTGGTTAAGGGCCATCAGAAGTTCTTGTTCAGTGACTTTCTGTTCATCATTTCGCTCCTGCAACACTTCTGTAAGAACACCACGAATGGAAGACTGGATGTCAAACTGTGGAATTAAACACATCAATATTTCTCAAGCAAAGCATAAATGTCCCTTGCATCAATAACAAAACTCAAGACATTTTTAGCCAAACAACACATTAAATATCTTGAATGTGAATTTATTACATTTGTTAGAAGCACATGGTCCTTAAATCTCAACCTGAGATGCAAAATGAGTGCTTAAGAACAACTTGTCTCTAGGGTTATTACAGGCAGCACGCTCAGCATGCTTGTACCCGGAATCAGTGCAATAGCACACTACCAAATAGACTATTTAGAATTCTAGAATGAATTTTTGTATGAAACCCAAACCGTTATTACTAAGCAAAGAACAAGTTCACACGCTGTCTAGTATTCAACTATGAAGACCTACTGGTCAGCCACTCAAATGTATAGGCATAGGCTAATTAGTCACTGGTCCATGCATGTGACCAACCGTCGCGCAGCGACGTCGGTGTTTGACATGACATGACAATTAGTCACTGAGCCTCATAACCTGAGATAAGTTCATACTTTAAACAAATAGTCCCATCTCCAAACAATTCATTTAGTCAATCAATCTGTCATGATATATATCACCTTGTCACCTTGTGCTGTCAACTCCTGGAGCTCTAGCGATCGCCATGACACACATTCTCCATTGCTTCCTATTCGAAGTCAGGTCCCTTAGTGCTTCCAGATTCATGCCAGTTACATCGTGAATCTCATCCATCCATTTCTTCCTTGGTTGACCCCGTCTTTTTTTCCCCTCACCACAAGCCAACATCATTTCCTTTTCTAGCCCATCAGATCGCATAACATGACCAAAGAATCCAAGCTTCAATCTTGTCGCTTTTTGTTTTAATGACTCTTCATTCTCGACACCAATCTCCACTCGTATTGATTCGTTCGTCCTTTTCTCTATCCATGATATTCTCAACATCTTTCTCCATATCCACATTTCACATGCGTTGACCTTTTTCTCCATGTTCTTTGTCATTGTCCAAGACTCACACCCATACAGAACCGTTGGAAAGACTAGGGCTCTCACGAGCCTTTTTTTGTATCTATGTTCACATGCTGGTCCTTCCATATCTTTTCCAGTCCAATCATTGCAGCTTTCCCAATCGCAATCCTTCGTTTTATTTCTGTATCACATTTTCCTTCTTTTTCAACCAATGATCCCAGGAAAGTGAAGCTTTCTACCACCTCTATTTCTTCTCCGTCAATCTCAAAAGTATCCAATTCTGCTGTTGTCATGACTTTTGTCTTCTTTATGTTGAAGTATAAGCCAGCTTTTTCACTTTTTCTCCTTACCCTTCTTATTAATTCTATCAGCTCATGATATATATAGTCACTGTTATTCTGTAATCTGTAATCTCCAAACAGTGGGACCAATTTGGTTCCTTCTCCCTTTGACTAATTGCTTCGATTGATTGATTGATTGATTGCAATAGCTTGTATTGCCTATAACTACTATTTGGTGTTCCTGTATTCATTGCTTGGACTTTGTCTTTTTATGCTACTTTTATACATTATATGTCGAAGTTTTCACAATCTTAGTTCCATGGTTTTGCACTCTTGTAAATTAAACAAGTGAATCATACTACATACATAATATCTCAAATATTCACATTACACTTGTTTTTTTAATATAGAAATATTTTGTGGAATTCATAGATATGTATTGCAAATTCAGTTATTGACGACTATAACCAATATGGTTAGGTAAGGTTTGTGTAAAAACATACACAACAGCATCATGCACAACATACACAAATTAGGAAATTTCTCTCGGACCTAGAAGCCTCTTGATATGTCTCAAAATCAAGTGTTGGTCACTTTACACGAAACGATAGGCTATGTAAGCAAGTTCAGACATGCACATGCATTTCAAAACATCAAAAGAACTTGAAATTGTTATAATTGGTACGCAAGAAATTTCCTAATAGCAACTGAATACAAGTAAACTGTGTCGGTAAACGATAACATATAACAATAATATAAATTACAATTCGAGGTCATTGTAACCGTTTTAACAACATTCTTGACCGCAGTTGTATGAGCAACGTTTTAAATAAACATTCGTTTAAAAATCGTTCACTCAACCTGTGACAGATGATTGTGAATAATCTGCTTCAATTCTGTTATTTTATCTGGGGGTAAGGACATTTTACGTGAATACGAAAACAAATTAAAAAAAGTAATTATCGGTGCTTGTTATCTCTGGTAAATGATCTGTCTCCAAAGAAGCTTATTTTGAAAATACCGGAACTACTGCTATGCAAGTGCATTTAAGACAGGTGTAGTAAATTATACCTCCATGAAAATATATCTCCAGGTATGTTTGTGAGTTTATATCATCGATAAATTTAAGTCATCTATAATTGAATACTTTTATAGAACGAGAAAGCATTATAGTAAAAAATTTAATTTAGCAAAGGCTATGCGTCTCAACATTTTGAGATTATAATGCCTGTGAAACAGGTATGCGCTTACACGTTCTGTGGTTAGACGCATGTAAACAGTCTGATTTTCACGGTGAATCCTTGAGACGTAAATGAAAGTTGAGTAAGAAAATGCTTGATGTGGTTCAAGAGACTGCTAGTCGGTCCTAGAATAACAACGTGTGTGTTTTGAATGTGACCTAAGTTCAGGTGTTGCTGAATGTTATAGGTTACGGTGGTGTAATATACTAGAAGTAAGATTTTGTGCAAGATGTTGAGCAGCGTACGAAAACCGCCCCCGCAAGTAACTGGGATTTCTCCAAAGGAGGGACCGCCAGGGACCAGAGTCACCGTCAGAGGAGAAAATCTCGGAGTTGACAGCAGAGATCTTATTGGCAAGTGTACACGAACAATCTTCTCTGTAAAATCTAGGCGTAAAAGCCATAGAAGTAGGTAAAGAGGCTTGAGATTTATATACCATTTCCATTAAAACTGCACAGCACAGAAACATTACTCGCCTCTGGTAAGGTGATGTTGGTTATAAAATTATTAAAACATTAGTCTGAACAGAAATTTGGATGTGTATTAGATTTGTACTTTCCACCTTTATTAACATACAATACACTGTCAGTGGGAAGATGAGACGGAGAGGACTTGCCACTCACCCTCATATGCCGAGGCTAAGAAAATGAAGTCGCTAACACTTCATACCCATGGCTGCCTTACAGGCTAGCTTATGGGTCTGCTTTTCTTCTTCTTCTTCTTAGTTTAGGGATATGTGACAGTGATATCAATTGCATATTGCTGGACCATTGTATTATGTTCATTTGGTAGCAAATTGAATATGGCTGTCAGGTATTTAAACAGCTGCAGGTTTGGGATGTATATTGGGAAGTGTGGCAGTCACATAACAAACTTAGGAGGTGATTTCAAAGAGCTTTCATCACAGTCTCTGTCCTTAGGCTGAAAGTCTGTAGGTGGACCTGCTTCAGGTGAGGCTCGAACCCATACTCTCTCTGTTACAGGTCGAGCACTTTAACCAATCGGCCACTAAAGAGATGTACTTTCAACCTTTATTAGATCTTGTATATTTAGCCTTCTTCTTGCTGCAGTTTTTTGTCATAATTGTAACAGAAATTATAGGATGTCTCTTTGAATTTGTAATGTTTTGTGCAACATAAATAAAGTGTCCTTCTATCGCAGTACATGTAAGCACCAATATCAGTTGTTTCTATTATATCAGATCAATACGTCACATAAAGTCTGCTCTTACCAATGACATGTCACAGACCATAGCCTGTTCTCTTGTCTGCTCTTGCCTTGATTATGCCAACTCTGTGTTTGCAGACATGTCAGATCTTCAAGTCAACAGGCTTCAGCACATCCAAAATTCTCTGGCTCGCATGGTGTTGCGTGCATGTTCTCGTTCAAACTCATTAACTCTTCTCCATCAGCTGCATTGGCTTCCTGTAGAATTCAGAATTAAATTTAAACTGGCCTGCTTGACATATAAAACCCTCACAATGTGCACTCCTACCTACCTTCAACCGCTACTCTCTCCTTACATCCCACCACACAGTCTGTGGTCTTCGGTAATGGGTCTTTTGGTCGAGCCTTGATGCAGCACTGCCGTGGTCTCTCGTGCAGTTCATGTTGCAGCCCCCAAGGAATGGAACCGACTACCAATATTTATCTGTTGCTTGACCTCTTTTTCTTCTTTAAAGAAATGCCTCAAAACTCATTACTTCTCACTGACTTTTAAACATATGAATATCTGATAATATTGCTGACTAACCGCGCCCCAGATTTGATGTGTGACTTTTCTAGCATTAAAAATGTTCGTAATAATAATAATAATAATATTTTCTCTGTGTTGATTGTCTTCAATGTCCATGTTTACAGTCATACAATGCCTTACTGAAGATGCACTTTTGAACTCTGTTGAGGAGATTGGGTTATCTGTATTGTGTTTTCTTGTTGAGCCGTCCACCTCATGCAATGTCAAAATTGTTACTTCAATTAATACTTTCACCACTCATGGCATAACCTGAGTAGATATTCCCTTACTGAGTTGTTCACCCCTTCACAACAGAGAGGTCGGAATTGGAGTGGTACTTTTCTGGTAATTGGATGCTTTTTTGAAAGTTTGCTTTCAAGACAAATGAAATCTTGGAGTGTCATGTTTTGTGGATTTGTGAAGAGGAATTTACTATTGTTTTTCTCAGAGTTTGAAAGGTCTAAATTTTGAGAATGGTCAACTAATGTACAGATACGTGTTTTAGGTTTACGGATATGTGGAGTGGATTGTTTGCTATCGGCTGTGTGGCAGTCTCCAAACAAGATCATTGCCCGCACAGGACAGGCCAAAGGAGTTGGGGACATAATTGTGGTCACTCGGTCCGGAGGCGTGGGCAGTTGCACTGTTCAGTTTCGTGGTTATCACGTGCAGATAGGTAGTGTAGAAATTACATTCAGTTTCTATTTGTCTCTTTCACTTTTAATACCTCATAGTTTCACTTTAGTAGTATGGTACTTGTTCACCTTAGTATAAAGAGGTCATGATGCAGCAACATGTGCAAATATGTGTGTATACAATGATGAAAGTTTAGAGACATGTGATTCATATGTTGATGTGCGTATGTATGTATCTGGACTTAGATGAAGTGCATTTGAGGAATCTCTTAAAAGTGCTGATGTGCCCATATATTTAGTGCAATGGGCATCTTTTTGTCCACTTAACTACAAGCTTCACTTCCATGGTCTTTACTTGCTTCAGCTGTGCCTACTTTGTATTATTAGTCCCTGCCATTGTAGCAGTGTGCTACAAGTATAACTTGGAGTTTTTTAAGTATTGAAGTGTCATTTTTCATTCAGTCTGGAAACTATAATTGTAGATTTTCTGAACGTTTTATAAATGTTTGGAAAGTGTTGTTTGAATTGGAAAAGTTATGTTTACATTACATGAAGCTGCATTATGTTTGTTAATCTAATATCGAACACAGGATTCATATTCATCCAAAATAGACTGAGTTCATTCTTCTACTCTTTCAGCTTGGTTATCTTCTATTGTCTGCCTCTCAATCTCACTTGAATTGTAGATAGGTGTTAGCAGGGGTTAAAGTGGGGTGGGAACAGTGGGAACGGCGTTCCCACTGCTCTCGAAATTCTTTGCTTGCGTTCCCACTGCTCACGCATGCGTTCCAATGAAACTCTTCTTAGGCGTTCCCACTGCTCACCCAAACCACTTTAACCACTGGGTGTTAGTGAGCTACTGATTGATGATTGTGCATTATTTTAATGGTTCTGCAGAAATTATTGGGATTGTATTTGATTATTCGTAAGATGTGTAAATGTAACATTTTGTCAATGATATTCAGTCAAATACAAACAATAAAAACTAAACGAAGAACTAAAAATTAACATCCTTCAAACTAATAGTACAAAGGCAGCTTTTGTTTGACTGAGGAGAGGTACCTTTCACTGTCAATCTTATGTTTCTACCACTAGCCCTAGTTTATATGTCTGCCTTTGTCTTTGTGCTGAAGGTCCTCTGCAAGATTCTGCCATCTGGATCGATGAGTCCCAGACGTGCAGTGCCATGTTCGGTAGGAACCGTGCAGCATCACCAGTTATCAGCCAAGAAACAGATGATCCACTTGGCATCTGCGATGAGTCGAATGAGTAAGTCATGATGAGTTGAATGAGTAAGTCAGTTGGGGTTTATGTAATGTACCACAATCGAATACATGTGTTATAATGTAATCCTGTGAAAAAGATCGTCTTGAAATCTGTTGTGCAAAATTAAGGTAACCGTTTTTGCCGTACTTCTTGTCCTTTTGGTCTCAAAGTCGTAATTGGTGCCTTGTGCATTGGATTTCATCACTATAGAAGTTTCTAATTAATTATCAATAGATTGGTTAGAATTAATTAATTGTTGTGTGATAGCCTGCCCTATAACATGCTTTAATTCAAAATACGCATTCAGTATCAATTGTCATCAATGCATACACACATTGTTCTAATTGGTAACACTTGGTCTGTAAATCAAGATTGCAGGTTAGAGCATGCTCTGCGGACTCTGTGTTATGGCCTTGGACAAGGTATTCATGCACATTTGTATTTGTCATGAAGCAGTGTTATACGGATGCAGCATAACTAGCAAGTCCTACGCTGCACTAGCCCGTGTCTAGTACCTTTGGATTGGTCCACTGCTGCCTTAAGGTCCAAAGAGCGTGTAATGAGTGCCGATATACATTTCTCTTGGAAAAGGGATGCTTTACTTCTTTTAATCTTTACAGACTTTGAGTTTTATAAATCTAAATCTAAATGAAGCTAGAAATAATCTTTTATAGTTGAATGCAGTTTAATTTACTGGTGTTTTGATTGTAATTAAACCCTGATATTTATATATTGTCATGTTTAGTTCTAAGATACCAGAAGATGAACTACAAGAATTATTTCCAGAAGGTTGGTGATAAAAGTCAAAGTAAACTACTTTTTGACTCTTAGAATACCCTTCTCAAGGTCGGTTGTAGTCCTCAGATGCTTGTTTCTGTTTCTGACAGATCTAAGCACAGCAACAGTAACTATGCAGCATGACAATCTGTCATTACCAATTAATAGGTTGCCAGTGAATTAATTGATTCAAGTGGTGCACAATGCAATTTGTAACCAGAAGGCTGATGAGTGAGCTGACAGCCACCATGCCACCAGTCTGTCTTCTTCACTTTGCTTGCTTGTATTGTAGCCTTAGAAGCTCTTTTAAAAAAAATTGATATTTACGTTATGCTTGTTGAAGAGAATATTAAAAGATCTGTAGGAATGTTTAGGTTATGTTACATGCTTGATGTCTAGGCACTTGATCTGTTGCCTAGAAATGGCAAGCCACAAAATATTACTTGTCGGTACACTGGATTTTTTCCAACAACTTGGCATAATCACTACCTCCTCCTCACCCGGAAACATGACTTTAACCTGCCAAACAAAGACGACCGAAATTTAATTTCTCGTGTTCTCTTTAAGAACATATATTAATGAAAATGTAAACAAGTTGTGTCTGTGACAGCCTGTATTTATCAAATAAACGAATAATAATTGAATTGAATTTTCACTGTAATACATGTCAATGTAGTGTGAATTTCTGTATTACTTGATCACAACTATGGAACCTGAAAAGCTTGTTTATTGTTTTGTTATGGCAGGATCTGGAAATACAAGCCTAGATAATTTTGAACCATACTGGTTTCTAATAGAGAACCACCGTGGAACATCGTAAGATAGCTTCTTTTATCACTCATTAATTATGCAATACTTTGCTCATCCTCCCTGGGTTTGGTTGCCTTCTAGGTCCCATATTCAGAAAATGGCAACGATTAATTTCTTCCTGTCCGTATTAGTGACTGTCTGTCTTATTTTTTTATCTTCACAGCTTTTTTTATTTTGTTTCTTTTGTGATGTATTTATTTCATTTCCATCGTATTTAACTATCTCTCTCGTATTTAAATTTGCTGTTTGTTTTCGTGCGCCTCTTTTGTGATTAACCTGTTTGTTACTGATCACTATAGAAAGATCTTTATTTGGCAACCAATTAAGCCTGCTTGAAGTTACAATGAGTGTTCTTTCATTATTTATTATCTGCCAGGCATAAATTCACGAGCTCATGCTGTAATTTCTTAATGTTAATGATAATGTTTATTAATATTTATTGTGATAATTCGTGTAGGTTTGATGATTTAAAAACTGGACTGGATCATCTTAGACATACTTCTTCTCGTCAGAATGAGGGTCCTCTGGTTTTTGCAAAAACCAATTTGTCTACTTTTCTCGATTGTTATGACACACTGACAGGTAATTAGCCAATAGAACTTTGATGTCAGTTTAAAATCTGGGATAACAGTCACCTTCCGGGTAAGTAAGGTGAGTAGGGTAAGATGAGGAAAGGTATTTAATGTAAACTTTCATCTACAGTCATCTTCAGAAGAAACTGAAAGTTATAGCCAACAGAGTTTCTGTGTCCAAGTGCTGTTTCTTTGCCTTCTGCTTAGTGTTTTTTTCTTCAGATTCTTTCTAGTGTAGTGATTAAATCAGAGCTAAAAACCATGATTTGTAAACGTTGATCGGTAATTTCTTACCTCTCTCAGTTACTGCTACACTATTCAAGTGTTCAAGAACCTTTCTTCCAAAGGGGTCATTGCATAATTACGTAACGCCGAAAATGACCGTTTTTGACCCACCCACCCACCCTGTAACGCTTCGTAACATTTCCCTAGACCCACCCACCCACCTCCCTCAGCGTTACGTATTTATTGTTACGAAAAATCATTTTAGATTTACTATTGGAACGTGCAATTATAATTCATATTTTATAGCGAATTTAATATAGTGTGTGAATTAGAATTTGACAGTCGACCTAAAATATACAGAACGTTTTATTTATATAAATGACAGTCATGTTTGAAGTGCAAATTACTTTGTTTTTAAAGTTTTATGTCAAAGTTTTACACACTGGAAAGTTTCGTGGACTAAATTGCTTATTAATAATTAATCAAAAATTAAGATGAACTAATTATTTGCTTAGTCTGAGCACTTCGATAATAATTAATACAAATATTGCTCAGTTTTTGGAGGGCATCAGTTTTAAATGTTTAAAATTCGTCTCCACTAAGTGAAATATGCTTTAAAGTTGTTCTTCAAGGTCAGGAATCCAGGGAGAATTACCACGTTGTTTCGACGGTAAAACTATGAAAGATCCAAACAATTCGAACAGCGGTTTCCAGTTTACACAAACGGGAGATGAAATCGCAACTTATTTTAGACCAATGGCACAGCGTCTAACCAGTGTGGTCATTCGCCATTGGGCCGTATTTATATACAGAAATAGGTCTCCTGGGCGCATTGCGAAGGTGGCTCCCTACGAGGGCCATACAAACAGTGCAGGGCCGAACTTTCACAATTTCAACTTTTAATTTTAAAATAATGCTCAATAAGGTGTCATTCGATGTTAATTTAAAATTCTTTTATAGCTAAACTGTTGGTAAAAGCATTACGTAACGTTCATCTCCATACACCCACCCACCCACGTAATGTTTCGTAACGTTTTCAAGGACCCCACCCACCCACCCTCGAGCGTTAAGTAATAATGCAATGACCCCAAATTATAAATTCAACAGTCTTGCAACGCCTGACAATAACAGTAAATATCGCAAGACACAGTGGGATCTGGCCTCAGCAATTGTGATGAAATGCCAGCAAGTCAACAGTCATCTACCTGTTTAGAATCATAGCATTTGAATGATATTCTGTTTTGCAGATATGCACAAGAAAATAGAGGCTGACCGAAAGAAAACCTCTGGCCTGTCCTCTACAAGTCTCTTAGAAGAGACCCTGATGAGTAAGTTCTGTTATGTACCGGTACTTCACTGAAATTCTTTGCATCACAGTCCATATAGGGTGGTTCAGTGGCTCAACAGCCAGACTGTTTGATGCTCAGCCATATCAACTGCTACAGGAAAATGTGGAATGACACATACTTTTGCCTGCATAACAACACCTTCATAACTGTTCATCATCATCGTCATCATTAGTCCACAGTCAGAATGATACATCTTACAAATGCTATACAGTTAAACTGGATTTAAGGGACATGCTCAGAAGGGACAACAGTCCATTAAGGCCAACTGTTAACACAGTGGCAAATGAGATGGCTAATGACATTGCAATGTTGTCATCGTTATTAATGGTACATATTCAGTATATATTTATATATCCCCTTTCAATGATACTGCTTAGAAGCACTACCGAGGTTTCTTCACTGTGTCAGCGTTTCTGTTTTCCCCATGCTGTTGTGCATTTGATTATTTTTTTATTGTCCTTGGTTGTATTGATAGAGGCCAACCATGCAGCTGAAGCTGTGTTCGATGATGTACTGGGCAGGAAGGATCGAGCAGATGCCACTCGCAATGCACTTGGTGTACTCAATCGATTCAAACTTCTCTTCTACCTCCCCAGTACAATTGAGAAGAATATTCAGAAAGTGAGACAAATGCAGGCCTGGGCTCATTGCCTTCATTTTCAGTTACAAGCTCTAAACGTCTGATTTTTGCAGTTTTTTAATCTCTGATTTAATTTGCATGTGATGTTGTAAATTAAGTTAGATACCTAGTAATTTCCTGATGTTATATGAACTTATGATGTGCATTATGCGGTGTGGGCTCTTTAAATATGCAGTTTATAGTTTTCTGACATTGCATTTTACATGTATTCTATTACAGTATCAGTTAAAAAATTACTCCATGTAGTCCAAAATTGTATGGTGAGTTTGTTAGGTAAAATAAAAAATGTTACTGTACAATCCCTAGCGTAACCTTCTAACGAACTTCTGCTTGCAATTTAGGTGAAATTGTGTATATATACCAGTGTGTAGGTCTCTGAACATTTATACACTTTACATTGAGGTATGTCTTAGGAATAAGGTTCATTTATATGTCTGCAGAAATACATACTTGTGTTTGGACAAATTTCAATGTGGCCTTTGTAAGGACTGATTGCACGCATCTGAATTCTGTAGGGTGACTATGATCTGGTGATCACTGACTACACACGTGCCAAATCTCTTTATTGGGTTACAGAAGTTGGAGTTTTCAAAAAAGGTCAGTAGCTTGTCCTTTATCAGTACTGATTTCTTCTGTCAGATTTTTCTTCAAAACTGCATTTTTTTACCTATTGACAGGATGACTGATTATCTGATTGATGTAATTGATTTTTGATTGAATCTGAGGAATACTTGTAATGATTTTGAAGTATTGACCTATCATAAAACAGTTGTGGAACTGGTTTTTGATAGGTGTGTACTGTTGTGCTGGCCGCATTGTAGCACCTAGTGGTGTTGGAGTTAGCCTTGAGGTTTTTATGATCTATGCTATGTCAGTATGAGAAATGGACAAGAGGACTGCTTTTCTGCTTATACAAGTCAGACATCAAAGAAATCTTTTCGTTTAAGAAGGATATTTTAATTGGCCCTTGAATTTTGCTACAATTGCTTATTTCATCTTTGTTTAACCCTTTACTGACGAGAGGGATTAGTTTTCCATACAGTTTAGGACACTCTCATCGTTAAAGTTTAGCTTTATATTTATACTTTCAGTTTACAATGAGATTGAAAATCGAATCGAGTCATTTCGTGAAATGCTCAGAAAGAAACTGATGGTGATGCCTTCAACTATTGAAGAGCAAAAGAAGCTAATCAGGTTCTACAGACGACTGTTTCAGTGCTAATATATTATGTGTGCTATTAGTACTGACGGGTTGGATGAAAGGTTAAGATAACACTGTAACAATTGCTCAACAGAAAGCCCTCAGAAGCATGACCCAGGAATTGAAGGGTCTTTCAGCTGAAGCCTAAACTGAACTGCAGCATTCTTACAGGATGTTTTTTTGCCTCCCAACTTTGCACTGGTAAAAAGGATGGAGGGTTGTGTTGACCAAGATGGCCCTGTACTTCATTGATAGTCACTCATCTAAATAGTAGCTTTTTTTATGCGAGTAAACTTTGCTGAGCCTGCCAGTATCACATGCAAGCTGCAGCCAATCTTGACACTGTAAAATGGAGTGTGCTTGTTCAATTGTTCTCTAAGACGGTCACTGGGCAGGTCTAATGCAAGTTTGGCTTAGTAGTGTCATTTTATGTTGTTTAGTCATTAAATGATGTAGCATTAACTAAATAAATTTAAGAAAATTAACAATAGTAAAATGGTTCTCTTTTAATTTTATATAGAATGTGAATAGGTAATGTGATTGTCTTTCACTGGTCATGCACCACAAATCTAATTTAGTTCTGTCAAATGGAATGCGGTTTAGTTAAAAAGTGCCCAAAGAAGGTGCCCATAAATTATTAAATTAGAAATTCAGATGTTCTGAATCAGAGTTTGCCAAACTGTGGGTCGCGACCCAAAAGTGGGCCGCGAAACTGTGGCAAGTGGGTCGCCAAATTTTTTCGAGATACATTTATATTTTGCAGCAACATCATTTGGCTATGATTGGGCTATAACTAGCTGGATTGCAATAAATTGTAAACTGTTTTTACCTAAGTTTCCTTTAAATGCTTTAAATTTCTAAGCGCTGTGCGAAAATCCGCATATTTCGATACCAATTTACAAACGAAATTTAGTACACAATTTTACACAGTGGGTACCTAAACTGCCAAGATATTCACAAGTGGGTCGCGACCCAGAGAAGTTTGGGAACCGCTGTTCTGAATGACTGAATTGGCTTAAACTAATTACCATATGGTGTTCTTGCATTATTTTGGTACTGCTTAGGTATTTGGTTCACCTGGAAGTGCCATACGACCCTGCCTGGGAATGCCTCATCAACGTTCAGAAGTGGCTTATTGATCTGATGCACCAGTGCAAACAGGAACAAATTGATAAAGGTTAATATTGTAAAAGTTGGCGATTCTCTAAGACTTGCTATCAGGTGGTTTTTTAAACACATTTAACTTCAGTTCTTGCTTCATTATTTTGTTGATTTTTATGTAGTATAAATGTTATAACAAAAATAATGATAACAGTATCAACCAGAGCTGAGCCGATGTTGGCATGCCAAAGCGCCACCTAACGAACTTAAATTGTGTCCCTAGTCTGGCAAAAATACAGATCTACAGAGCAGTTATGCCAGATAAATAGTCTGACTAATTACCTTCTCAGAAAAGCTTGATGTTGCACTTTTGGATGCATATCGAGGCAGAGGGAACAACCCAATTAAAGAGGGATAGCAGCTGCCCACAACTGCTCCAGTACCACAGAATACATTTTCTAGTTTGTATGCCAATGAGTTTTTACTTACATTTTTAGAAGAGGAAGAAGACAAAGAACTTCAGAGAGCAACTCGTCTAAGTCCACTTCATGCAGGTCATCCATCCACCGCCTTCAAGTCTGGTTAGTTAAGGCTATCGACATTTTATGGTCATTTTTCAAATTATGTACTGTACATCAAGGACTATACATAGCTTCTTACTGTAAATTGAAGTGATTAAAAAATGGAAATCATGCAAGTTTGATTGTAAGAAATAATTTTCTGTTGAAACATAAGGTGATTTTAGCTGCTTCTATGTGGTCAAATGTATTTTTATTCATCAGCCAAGTCCAAAAATAATGCTTTCCTTCTGCCATTGTTGTAAAAGCTCTCAACAGAAATTCTTTGACGAGGCAGAGATTCTGGCATTGGGAACACAACGACGACAACAAATGTTATGTGTGCATTAATTAGAGGAAACAAAAGCTAATTCTGAACTAAATTGATTAATTTCTTAGCTTGTCACTGTTGCTACAAGTTTGCCTGATGAATGGCTACATTTAGCAGATTTTCATTACATTTATTCTTTCCATGAAATTCTGTATGAATTTTTTATTTTATAATTTTTAAAATAATTCATGTATTTATTTACTTAGAGATAAACACATGAATTGATCTACTTTTTTTAGACAGAATATATTTGAGCAATAAAACATAAACAAAATTATATGTGATATATCTTTACTTCTAAAGATTTTAAGTGTTTGCATTCGTATGAACTAAAATGGTGAATTCATCAAAGACAACATAGCTGCCAAAGAGTTAAATCACGATTACATTGACTATTTCTGTTTAGGAATTATAATGGCTGTTTTTGCCTGATCCATGTTTAGAGATGTAGTTTAGAACTACAATGTTTGAGTAAATTGTAGAAATTGAAGCAATTTTTGCTGTAGGAGGTAGGCCACAGAAGCGAGTTGCCTATGTTGAACTTCTGACAAAGATTCTTTGTGAACATGTGCCTGATTTTTGGCGTCTTGGCCAGTCATATCTCAGCGGTAAACTGCTGAAAGAGGTAAATGAATTAATCTGGAATGTCATTTATGTAGGTGGCAGTTTGTTATATGGCTCTAGTTATTACAGAGAACATCTACACAAGAACAAAGTTTGTGAGGTTGCTAGGTGTGGCTTTTGTATGACCAATAAAATTATTTTTTATAAAATTTCTATTGTTGTATTTAATGATTTTTCTGAACCAGTACACATTTCCTGCTGTTTAGCTGAATCTCTTGAAATGTAGTTTCCAGAAATGAAGATCACAAATTGTCTTTGATTTACCTACTGATGAAGCAAGAGACAATTCATAGAATTTTTTTAACTTACCTTATTACAATGAATAGTTTGTTCTTCTAGATGAAGAAGACCGGACGAGCAGATGCGGGAAAGCAGACAGAGTTCAGGGTAAGTTACCAGTAGCAGATGTTAGAAGGTGGCTTTGTGACCAGTTTTTTTTTTTTTTATCTCAGAGGCCTTTGTGAAGTGTGTTATCTCAGAACTTTAGAATCTGTGGAATTGGATAATGCATTTGTGCTTCTCTGTCTGTGTTTGTGCTTGACTGTGTGTGTTTGTGCTTCACTGTGTGTGTTTGTGCTTCACTGTCTGTGTTTGTGCTTCACTGTCTGTGTTTGTGCTTCACTGTCTGTGTTTGTGCTTCACTGTCTGTGTTTGTGCTTGTGCTTCAGCCAAAATATCTTTGAACTCCAGGACCATCCATGCATTCCTGTGAAAACTGACGTTTACTAAGATATATATATAGTATATATACATACGTATATATACTATACAGAGGAGAGGAACATTTGCCTGTCTTCATAGTCTTTTTTATATCATCTGTGTTTTCCTTTTTCTATTTAGAAGTAACTCAGTAAGGATGTTGATTCAAAGACCGCAAAGTGAAGATGGTGCATATTAATTCTCTAATTTACCTAAGGCCCAAAAAAAATAATGGTGTGTTTCCGGTAACGCGACCGAGTCACTTTTTTTGGCGCGACTCGGATAATTTTGGGAAAAAATTTTTTTTTTGTAACTCATTTCGTGTCAGAGTTGCAGCTTTCCGACAACTGAGACCTCACTTTCTGTGCCAGAGGTGCAGAATTGCGACTATAGACCGTGGGAAACCAGCGGTCTTTCAATGTAAATAAGAGCACCGTTAATTAGAGCAACGAGATGCGTCGCCCGATGTGCATACCTGCACGGGAAGGACTTGGGTCTAAGGGTAATTAGAGCAAAAAATGGGCTGTAAGTTTCCCATGGTCAGCTTTTACAAATGTGGGAGGGTTGCGGAGATAATAGACCCAAAAGTCGGCGATTTTCCCACGGTTATGCGCCAGGGTTATTAACCAAATCCAATCGTCGTCGTATTCAATGTATTATCAACATCTACGATTAATTATCGTACGTATCATAGTATGAGTAAAGTTTCCTTTATAGCAACCAGCCTCAAGGTCAGCTTCAGCCTCCTAAGCAACCAGCCCTCTATTGGGGGGGGTCCGCTATTCTGAGAGCCCACCGGAGTATACATACATACAATATACATACATACAACATACATACATTCATACATACATACAACATAGATACATGCATACATAAATGCATACATAAATAAATGCATACATGCACATATACATTAATACACATATAAATGCACACACACATATACATACATACATGCATACATACATGCATACATACATACATACATGCATACATACATGCATACATACAAAAACATACATGCATACATGAATGCATACATACACATATACATTAATACACAAATGCTCGTATACATACATACTTTCATACATACATACATACGTACATACAACATACACACATACATACAACATACACACAACATACATACAATATGCATACAACATACATACAATATACATACATACATAAATGCATACATACACATATACATTAATACACATATAAATGCACATATACAAACATACATGCACACATACATGCATACATACATACATACATACTTATATACATACATGCATACAACATACATCCATGCATACATAAATGCATACATACATAAATGCATACATACATAAATGCATACATACACATATACATTAATACACATATAAATACATACATACATACAGTGCTTTTTTCTGGAAGAAAAGGTTCCGGAACGGAACAATAGATTCCGGAACGCAATAATCATGACCGGGCTAAAATCCCGAGAAAAACGGGATTGGGAGTTGGGTCTCAATAAACACTGAAAACAGTTCAAAGACACTTAAATTAAATCAAAATAACTAAATTATTATTTTTATTATTAAAATATATAAATTATATTTTAGTACCTGAAAAAAGGTGCCGGAACGCCGTTCCGGCGCGTTCCGGCTGAAAAATAGCACTGCATACATATATACATGCATATATACATACAACATACATACAACATACATACATACAACATACATGCATACATTATATTTTGTGGGGCGTGGTGGCTCAGTGGTAAGTTCGGCGCCTTGTGACCGGAGGGTTGCAGGTTCGAATCCCACTCTAGCCGCTGCGTACGGACCTTGGGCAAGTCCTTCACTCACAATTGCTCGTGGCGCTTCGGCGTGAAAATTCCGGCACAGTATCAAATGCTGTAGTCGGGAGCGCCTCTGAGTAGTAGTAGACTTCGAGAGGCGCTATAGAAATATCCGGAATAAATAAATAAATACATAAATACATAAATGCATACATACACATATACTTTAATACACATATAAATGCACACATACACACATACATACATTATATATACATACATACAACATACACACGCAACGTACGTTAGACTATCGTTGATGACTGACAGAAAACGATATCAATGAACTACACTTGTGAAAATATTAGCCTTCTAGCATATATAAAGAAAATCTTTTTAAAATTTAATTTACTGACAAATAAGTTTAAAGAACAAGGAACTGTTTTTAGCAAGGTGTTTATTTAGTGACATCTTGTTCTCATAAGAAAAACAAAAAGGTGATACGGTCGCTTTGAAATGGCATTGTATAAAAATATTTTACAAAAAAAAATTTTTCCTACCTACCTACCCACTTTTTTAAAACTCCGTTACCGGAAACACACCATTAATTTTTTTTGGCCTAACTTTGCTTTACATTATTGTCCTTTTTTGCTTTTTAAAGTCCAATAGGAGGGGCTGAATTAAATTATTAAGATTGAGAACCTGTTTTGAAGACTACAAAGAAATATGCTGAAACCAAACTCATTTTTTGTTTAGCAAAAGGTGCACGATATTATTCTGCTGTATGGAAATATGATTCGGGCTGCATTTCTACCTCACACATTGGATCGAATGGATGGAAAGCAGCGTGAGATTTATGGCATATGGAAAGAGCGCAGACAAGACTCTTCGCTTGCTTGGTTGCCGATATGCGTTCGACATGTCAGGTACATCACATTGAAATGTTGGTAGCATGTTAATAAATTACAAATTTTCACTATTGTTTACTGATTTAAAAATTAATTTTATTCCTTTATTTAAATGTATTATGTTGATTTGAATGGTGCTGCAATTTTAAAAGTGCAATATATATCTATAAAACTTTGTTACATTTGTTTCCTGTATGCTTTTCATGAGTGGGACTGGAGTTGTGTGACTCCTAAAATATTATGAGTTTCATTGGTTTGAATTTAAATTGTCATATTATGCATTATGCATTTAGTCTTACAACTGGAAAATTCTCAGTCGTCATATATATGCTGTAACTAGAAACTCAGAAACTGCAAGGCAGCTTTTATGTTTTAAGTTCACAGACTTAATTTCCGTTGAAAGTGTTTACCTATGTCTTCATTCTACCAGTGCTTGAAGAAAATTTTTAATGTTGTTTAAATTTTTAGGTGAGGATCTCAGTTGGGGAGTTTTAACTGAAGTATTGTTATAGGACGATTATTTTAGATTTTGCTAGATTATACAGAAATAATGTGTCTGTTGCTTGTGTCACAGGGCTTGTATTCATCTTCTTTTGCCTCTTGAACTGCCTGCTGAGGCCATGGACGTGCTTCATAAAGTAGCTTTCGATCTGCGATGGAGCTGCTTCTCAACACTTCTACGACAAGCCATACAAGGTGTGCATATTTGTTATTTTTATTTTCATTCCTGTTACAATTACGATTACAAGGCCAGGGTAGGAGGCATAATGGTCACTAGATAGCAAGTGGTCACTTAGTTGTTGTTGTGTGTGTGTGACATGGACACATGGACACAGCTGAAACGATTTTGGAGGTGAGCTTAGTAAGGTTATTGCTCGTTTATTGCACTGCTTTGCCAATGATGGCACTGTAGCACATGTCCTGAGATTGAAAACTACTTGAGTTGAATTGTAAACATCAACCAGAACAATCTCACAGCTGGAGTTGAATGTTTTGTCACATGTTTATATTTACCTCCATACCACTCTAGTATACATGCTGATCTTTGATACAACTAAGAGTCAGCCATGGTAAATTTGTATCAGACTGGTTGAGTTCTGGTGACTCTTTGCTGATGGAGGCAATGACATTGATGAGAATAACTAAGTGGTTTGCAATTGTCAGGATGATTGTTGACATTATTTATGTACATGCTTTGTAAACAAGTAAAGCTGTCCTTGTGTTTAAAAAAACAGATGTAAAGAATCTTCATGAACGTGAGACATGGGCCATTGACACTGATGATGAGAGAGGAGCAACTACAATGCTTGTAAGTTATGCCATAGAAACTCAAGGGTTTACACCTTAGAGGTAATGCCCACCTATCACAGGCATAATTTACAGGGGTACGAGGGGTACCCGTACCCCCACTTTTCATACCCATTGGTTTTGCCCATTATTATTTTATCTGAGGAAGCCCTCAAGATACAAACAATTACCAAGCATTATCATCAGTATGGTCACCATCGTCATCACTCTCATTGCAAGGATTACCAAAACGTATAATGCTTATAATCAATTATCATGATCTGGCTACACAGGACACCCAAAAGGGTCATAGACCCCACTACCAGGGCCACCTGGGTAGTAATAGGGCCTACAATATTTTATGAGAAGCAGTCGATCTAACATCATCAGATATGTAATGGTAACAATGGTCCCATGATCTGCAATAACCTTCCAACCTGCTCGGGGCCAAACTAATGGCTGGCTTTTCTTCATCCGTCTCACTTTCCCAACACATTTCTGTTTGCCCAGGGTTTCTGTGCTGAGAGTGCTTCTGATTATTCTGCAAGAGGCACTTTATAAATTCCTAGAAACGATACTATATACTTAACTAAAGACTCGATAGCATATTTTGAGGCTATAGGCCAATTGTTTACGCTTAATTGTATTTCAGTTGATTAAACTATGGGGGTGTTAATTAGTGTCCCTCAAACATGGAAGACCGTAGCTTTTGCTTAAACGATCGTAGGTTGGGTAGTTGCTGAATTAATGGTGAATTAATTATTATTATTAATAGTAGTAGTAGTAGTAGTAGTAGTAGTAGTAGTAGTAGTAGTAGTAGTAGTAGTAGTAGTAGTAGTAGTAGTAGTAGTAGTAGTAGTAGTAGTAGTAGTAGTAGTAGTAGTAGTAGTAGTAGTAGTAGTAGTAGTAGTAGTAGTAGTACATGTAGTAGTAGTAGTAGTAGTAGTAGTAGTAGTAGTAGTAGTAGTAGTAGTAGTAGTAGTAGTAGTAGTAGTAGTAGTAGTAGTAGTAGTAGTAGTAGTAGTAGTAGTAGTAGTAGTAGTAGTAGTAGTAGTAGTAGTAGTAGTAGTAGTAGTAGTAGTAGTAGTAGGCCTTAGTAGTAGTAGTAGTGTTAGTAGTATCATCATCATCATCATTATCATCATCATTATTAAGCCTATAATTATTATTATGCTTGTAATACAAACGATGGCATTATAATTATTTAACGGCTGCAAAGCTGAAACAATGCGAAATTTAATACCCCACTTTCTAGTCCAAAGTTATGCCCCTGCCACCTGTTGATATCTTTAAACTTTGTTGCCTTTAATTGAGCCACTTTTATTCCCTTTTCTTCTGTTTGTACTGAAATGTTAAAATTGGTGCCTTTAGGCACTTCCTGTCTTAGAATTAAAGTGATACACAAAAGGTCCTGTGGATCGAACTGTTGAGTCTATCTTCTTCTAGTGATCGGTTGCCCATCTTGCAACCAAAGTGACTTGATCAATCTTACAGCATGTTGAAGAGAAATTACTAGTACCATTTTGATAATGAACAGTATGGATATTGTTCTACTAAGCATGCATGCAGTGTATTGGTTTCTTATACAGCAAATTGGTAAGAGCAATGATGTACATATATACAATTAGACATGTTTCTTCTTGCCATCCTTTCCCATATGGTAATATAATGTAAACAGGTATTTATTTAGAAACACTCAAAGGAAACATGTCAAGAGCACCTTCCTGACAACACTAATCCAACATTGAACAAACCGGTTTTCGTCCTTTCACACAAGAAAGTCAGGAAAGCTGAATACAGTGAATAGTTCTTGGTTTAAGTGTCTTGGTGACCATTCGCATTGGCTTTAGTAGTTGTCAAACTGATTAGCTCTAATCCATTTCACATATGATGAAAATGTTGGCTTCCTCGCTCAGCAGAAGATGGCAGAGCCCCCTTGCTACGATGTGGAAGGTGGGAAGGGGAAATCATGAAACAAGCAACTTGCTGTACATGGTAAGAAGAAAACCTTTACAGCCTGGAATGAGAAGACATAATTGCACAGTTTTCTCAGATACATTGCAGCACAATCAATCAAACAGTTGAACATGATCAATAACATTTTGCTGTGGATTCTTCTGCTGAGAGGAAACCAGTGCTTTCACCTGGTGTGAAATGGACTAGAGCTAATCAGTTTCACGACTATTAAAGTCAGCATAAGGCAATGCTGTATTCAAGCCAGTTATGAGGAGATGAGTGCACCAGTGTCAAAACAGCTTTGTGATGAAATGAGTGTTTCCCAGTAATTTTCGTAGGCTTATCTTCTTGCAACCCTAATCCAGAGATAGACGATCATTTTAACAGCTTATCTTCTTGCAACCCTACTCCAGAGCTAAGCGATCATTTTAACCACTGAACAAAATAATGTTGCATATAGGATGTAGGTTTTCATTAATGTGATTCATATTTTTATCTTTAGCCGGCACTGTTTGAAAATATTGTCAGTGAAACAATACACACTTTACATGAAGTTGTAGCTGTTCGTCAGGGTGAAAAACAGGTAATCTGAAAATGTATTTACCTTACTTGTTAAGATACACTTTTACAAATATTTGCAACAGTTGTTTAGTTCAATCATGAATATCGTGGATAATATCAGAAAAATGAAAATGATATTATGCTTAACTAGTGTGAGTTGTGTTTTCACATTATTGAAATATACTCTGTACCGATATGTACACAGAGATGTGATTGATAGTTACAGCAGATCTGCCTACCACTGTACGTTGATTTGAGGTTTGATAGGTCATCCAAGTCAAAAATTACAAGATTGGCTCTTTGTTTTACTTCATTTCCTTATTCATTTTTTTAAATTTTATTTACTTGCCCCCATTATCATTGACTGAGACATGGCGCTGCAAAGATATGCAGGCATCCATATAATGATATATTTGACTATCGTATATGATTATTACAATGCTATGTAATATTTTATAATGACAACTTAAGCAACTCACAATTGTTCAGCACCATCAACTAATGTTGGTCATTAGATAGCAGCACTTCATAAATGCTTAATAGTGAACATATATATTATGAATATGATTCTGTGTTTAGTTGTTTGGAGAAGTGGCCAGTCAGAAGCCTGCAATTGCTTTGTGGTCTGAATTGCTGGAGACATTTGCTGGGACTCTGAAGCACCTTGCTATGGATGGAAACCTCGAAAAAACCACAGCTACCAGGTACGGCAGCAGACAATCACTTTCATAATACTTCAGAAATGGCTGAATTTTCTCTGTGTTGATTGTCTGTCTCAGACTTCAGGGAATACAGATTTTTCTCAGATTTATATGTCGACGGACTAATTGTTTACATGCACAAGAATGCCATAAGTTTAGCTTTAGCACTACTCTTTTGTTTGTCTTACAGGTTAGCTATGTTTGAATCATTAGAGAAAGGGTGTGTGATAACTCTAAACTTCTAATACCCATTGGAGCGGTGCTTAAATGACTCTGACAGTCTGTTTAAATATCCCATTACAAATGCTTGTTTATAACCCAATGCTTTAAGTATGTATTTGTTCTACATTAAAAGTGACAAATAAATTAGTTTTATTGATATGGAAGTTTCTGAATCACTTTTGTTATTCTTGTTTATCGTGGAATGTTTAGCAAAAAGCTTGGTCCTGAGAGTGGAAGCAAAGGTCTTCGAGATGGTTTTCTGTCATTGGTGCGTATTGTGATGCTGCTGATGTTACTTAGTTGTACCCAGTGCTGTTATGTTAATTAACCCCACGCCACTGTGTTTTGACTCCCTGTCTCATTTCTTATTCTTTTGTCTTATTCCCTGAGAGTTTTCCTGTTTGAACAATGCATCTTGTTGCTCCTACCTAAGGCAGAATAGCTCAAAGCCATGTTGAACTATTTTCGTTTGAAGAACCATAATTCAGTAGAGGTTCGATTTGCAAAGTGAATGCGTTTCCAGAGCACTGTTTGATTTATATGTTATAATACCTATATGACTTATGTTATGTGTAGCTGCATCTTCCACTTCCATGATGAACCCTACTGTAACTGACCAGATAGTAAATCTGATATTATTTTAATTAAGTGCATGTAGAACTGTATGGAGCCAAATTTCTTGCCTGACATCTGTGTATAATGTAGGACAAACGATTGATCGTAGTCCTGAGTAACTGCTTCTTGACTGTGGACATCATCATTCCTCGTCTCGTGGACAGCCTTCAAAAATTTGGCTATCCTGACACACCCAGCATTCTGCAGGTCAGTGGAACATTTGAAATGATGCATTGTCTTCTACACCATAAAACTCAGTGTACAAAATATCACGACATGAAACAAAACCTAACAGGAAATAGATGGTTTACCATCAGCTGATGCATGCTGCATTAGTGCTGCTTGAAGTTTATATGATGCAAAGAGGTCAATTTGTTAACAATGCTTTAAATTCATTCAGTTGTCTGATGACAACACTTAAAAAAATTTCTTTAGCAGTTGCAAGAAACCTTGCAGTTCTTCACTGATCTTAAGAAAGCCTACATGTTTGAAAAATTTAGGAATTGTATGCAAATTTTCATGAAAATTCAATGATCTTTATTTAGTTATTCATTCTACATTTCATTAGGGAAGCGTTTCCTGTACATAAAACCGAGAAATCATGATGGCTGGAGTGCTTTTTATAGCGAATTTTAAGATTTTTAGGCAATTTCCCTGAAAATTCAATGATCTTTATTTAGTTATTCATTCTACTTTTGTTGCATTGGATGTACAGAAGGCTCAGATAGCCTATCGTGAATTGGATGGCAACCTCTTTGCCAAGTACATTGAAGAAAAAGCCAATCCTATCATTGGCGTTCTGGAACAAAATATGTACATCGGAAAATTTGACTGGGCGCAGTGCTCAGCTCCTACAGGTAATAATAAATGTATTTATGAATATATAGTAATGATTTATTCATATGAAGTTTTAATTTACCTAACAGTTACAACAACAAATCAAATGCACACAACAGTATCAGAGTCACCGTACATGAACCAACTGAAAATGATTTAATGGCCGATATATTTGGGCATGAATTGCGTTGGTGAATTGGAGGCAACATGGCAAATTTAAGCACTTTTCCTTAGATTTGTAACTTTGTTTTCTTTGAAATTGTGATGCAAAAGGTCAGACAAAGTCTTGGTAATGTGAATGAAGGTAATGGTAAATCATGTATTTCAAGCTTTGAACAACAGCATTGTTTATTGACCAGGTGTTCGCAGCTATGTCAAAGAAGCAGTCATGAATCTTCTTGAAGTCCATGCTGAGGTAAATGTTGTTTCATAAGCAAAGTGTTTATGATGCTTTAGGGTTTACTAAAGTTTCTACATTATCGATCAGCATCGGCGAACAACTGTAAGCAGATTTTAGACAGGTTGTTTGGAGTTCTTGATAGTTTACAGATACTATGCCCAGTCTATGTTCAAGTTCTTTAGTCCCTGAGTTGCTGTTTCTTCTTGACAAAGAGTTGCACTGTTACTGAATATGTTGTTGTGACATGACTGAATTTGTTCTATTCTAGGTTTACTCAATTGGACCAGCATTTGTGGAACGAGTGATGCGTGACATTGTGGAGTCAGTTGCTGAGGAACTGAGTCGACTATTTGACTGTGTCACTAAATTTAGCGCCAATGGTGCTTTGCAAGTGAGTGTAGTCAATGGAACATTTACACTTTAAGCTTTGTCCTAGCAAAAGAGCAATCATTAGCTGATGAGGGAGGAAGGGAAGATAATGGGAAGAGAAAGGGATAAAGGGAATGTGGAAGGAGGAGAGAGAAGAGAGGGCTAATTAAAGCCGCAAGTAGAGATTTTTTGTTAGGCTGAATCTGTGTTTGAAATCTATAGGAACTGATGGTCATCATTTGAAAGGTTGATAAACAGATTCTGTTTTGATTTCAGGCAAGGCTTGACCTGGCAGCATTTGAAGTAGCAGTTGGCATTTACAAGACTCCGAAAATGCAGTAAGGATCTGGAAATATCCATCTTAAATACAGCTTCTTAAATACAGAATTCACATGTTTTTCGAATGTTCTACAGGCATTGTGTACGAGAAGAACATGCTTTCAAAGTTATACATTAGAGAAATAATCTTGAGAAACAAGTTTTAATGGCCAAGTTTCTATTAAACATTCAAGATATCATTGGAACTACCGTAGCTTCGTTCCACTTAAATATCTTAAGGACTGTTAATGTTCTGCAGTTTGATGAAGAGATGACATGTTTGAAGAGCTTTTCATAAGTATTTTTCAAAGTCTTTTCCACTGTTGAAACAGTGTTAGACATAAAACAAGCGAGACATTTTAGGGGCCATCCATATTACGTACGCAAAAATCCGGGAAAATTGGACCCCCTCTCCCTGTTCGCAAGCGTACTTTCTTCCACACCCCCTGCGTACGTACGCTTGACGCACCCCCCCCTCACCCCCGAAGACCAGCTGCAGAAAGTGTCTCGGCAGTGACTGTCTGCACTTTAGGCCAGATTGAAGGATGAGTGAGGGCCAATATAGACAAATTATAGGTGTCTCATTCACAGCACAGAATAACTGCACATGGCTTTGATATAATGTTATAAAAAGGCCGTTGAATGACTACAGGACAATACAGAGTTACAAATAGGCTAATGTGGACGTCATAATTAGAAATTTATTTTGCGTACGTACACATTTTACAACCCCCTCTCCCCCCCCCCCCGTTCGCACCCGTACGCAAAATCGCCGAAATCAGACCCCCTCCCCCTCCTTGCATACGTAATATGTGGATGGCGCCGTAACAGGCAAATAACTTGACTAAAACCATAAACTCCTGATTGCATGTCAATATTTACCTGTTTTGGTGTCTCCACCGATTGCTCTGCTGAATTTCAACCCAAGAGAATGACGTGAATATGGGTTTAAGTGAAAGCAACCATTCACTAATGCCTTGTGCATTAGTGAATTACCAGTACAGTAGTGCTATAGAAGTTCTCAAAATCTATATGACTGAATGGATTTGGACCTTGGCACATTCTCAATTTGTGACTTGCTCTGGCAAAAGGAGGTTGTTATCAAGAAATTTAGTTTTGTATATTTTGGCTTAAAATGATAAATAGTAATTTCTGTTTAAAATGTTTAAAAAAATTATTATCTATCTTTATTGGTTCCAGAGATATGAATTTTAGAATGTTTTGCTACTCGGAAGTACAACTTAGAGAAAAACGCATGCAAAGTTTATTATCTTAATGCAAACTAAACATAAATCGCAGTTTCAGTGTTTTTATCCGTATATTTATGGAAATTACTATGGGAACCCGCCAAATGAGGCTATTTTTAGCAAGCTGAATGCATAAACTTTCCAGTGACATATTACACATAACATTCCTAACAGAATGAAGGCCATAAAATACTCTTGAACTGGTTACAAGAATTATTTTAAATTCCCCGATAATTTTTATCAATCACACAAATATGTTAAATTTGTCATGAAATAGGTGAAATATTATTAAATAAGATCTTATTTATTGATATATGCAAAAAACCGATAATTGAAAACTTTACACCTGATTGGTGTTTTGGTTAATTTCTCTTGTTTTATCATTGGCAACTTCCGCCTCATTTTGCCATTTAGCAGTTCTATCAGAGGATTCAAATCATTTCTATTTCAGGTCTACTCTGAAAGAAGCTCTTGGTCGAATTTCATCCACTGGAAAGGCTGACACCAAGTAAGTAGTCAATTCAAAAGTTGTTTAGGAAATCTGGCATTTGGTAGGTTAAGTGTCATATGCTACTTCTAATGTTTACACTCTTCATGGTGCTGAAGCCCCTCCTTCATCTTGCTGTATCACCATTAGTCATGACCTGATCGAGCATCATCATTCTTGACCTCCCTCTTTTCTCCCATTCTGTGCTTCCTTGATGATGACTCATAGAAGCAACCATCAATTGATGCCTTGTGCAATTATAATACGGTGCTATAGAAGTCACTGGATTAGATTAGAAGGGATTACCTTCTCAGACATCTATGTGACTAACAATTAGTTTATGCTATTACCAAATGTTATTTTTCGTAAACCAGTGACTGTGCTGTTCTTGTTGTTTATGTTGAGTTGTCTTGCGTTTTGTAGGGCACTTGACGATATGCTGGGGAGTTTTTCCAAGAAGATGCAGTTTTATCTCATGTGCTTTAAACCAGAACAGATTACAAAAACTCCAATACGAGTCTGAATTATTTGTCTGATGGATTTCTCTATATAGCTACATTGCTACAAAGCCTTCTTGACTCTAAGGCTGATCACTATTTCCAGTTTTCCATAATTGTATATAAAGTATGAAATTGTAGTCAGCTAGTGATGTCTTTTAACCCATACAAGTCTGACTTTGCTTTTGAAACGATCGATGTTTCCTTCGGATTATAAGTTACTAAAAGCAGGAATGCAATGATTATTTCACACTGGTCAGCTGAAGATGTAACAAAGTTGAATTTATGGTTGAAATGAACATCGTTATAAGATATCCTTATTCTTCTATATCTCTGCTATTCAGTCATTTGGCTGCCTGAGCAAAATGGAGAGAACCTCAGCACATGCAGAAGGTTCTGATAAGGCACTAATGTATTATAATTATGAACAGAGTAGTCCAAAGTGCTCACCAGATTTTAATATAAAAGGCCGGTTTAAGTTGTTACGCAGTAGAAGATCCAAGTTCTCTGGATATTCTTCAATCAGTTTTTCATTTGGTTATGAAAAACGCATTCATACAGCTGACAACATAGAGCAGTGGTCTCAAGCTCTTGGCCAGCAGGCCACATTTGACCTGCAGTCCAATTCTTAGGCCCACGATGCTCTGTAGAGTATTTTTTATTATTTATTATTAAAAATTAATAATTGTTTAAACTATTTTGCTAGAAATCATTGTTTGAGTGTCTGAAGCACTAAAGTCCTAGGCCTTTGTTTAGTTACATGTACTACTGTAAATGTAATGCAGTAAGAGACCAAATGTATTCATCATAGACATATTCATAGTAGAAAGTATGTTAATTTAATAACAAGTGAAAAGTGTTTCAAGGTTATGAGTACAGTTTGTATTAAAGTTTCAGAATTTTAAAGCAAACATATGGACAAGTGTTAAATTGGTTAACACGTATGAGGTAATTTCAATAGTGATTAATAAGAACATGTGCAATTAGCTGTTTATGTTTAAAGATTGAACCTCCACTTGAAATTTATGCAGATACTGGCAGAACAAGTTTAGTTAGCTTGAGGACTGTACTGAAAGGACAGAATTACCTTCAAATAAACTAGTGTCCTTGGCAATGGAGCTCCTGCAGTGTGTGTGGACTGGTCTTCTGGAACCCAAACTGCCTCAGTTTGTCTTTAAGCAATTTCCACAACATTCATGCATTTTGCATCAAGAGCTGC
This sequence comes from Allolobophora icterica, assembly GCA_963556255.1. Lineage (NCBI taxonomy): Eukaryota > Metazoa > Annelida > Clitellata > Crassiclitellata > Lumbricidae > Allolobophora > Allolobophora icterica. The sequence continues at coordinate 32,338,091 of OY744606.1, forward strand.
TTTAAGAGCTGAAAACTCACTCCAATTTACTATTGTTGTAAAAAATTAATCTCACTGATGCTTGTGGGCTTAACTGAAGGCAATTGACATCTTTTCTAGAAACTTTTAATTTTGGGGATTTGTATCATACAATTATCAGGTGCAGAAGTCGTGGACTTGTTTAAAGTGTTTTCATTAGCAAATAAAGTGATGCGATGACAGACGCAAAATGTGTCTGCCAGATTAGTGGAAAAGTGATTATTTGTAATTGTTGCTAAATTTTTATAAATGGAAAGGCCTGAATTTCTGTTGTGAAATAATTAAAACATTTATATTTGTAAGATACTCTGTTCCTTGTTTCAGTTCAGTTTATGCAGTTTGCATGTTAATGTGACCTGGCCTTCAGCGCCGGATTCAAGCACTCACATATGGCATTCACTAGAATACGAGACCATGGAGCTAGAGGATTAAAGTAAGAAGAGCACTCATTAGCTTGCTATTGGTGCCTATTGCAGTTGGTGTATGCAACAAAGTTGACATAACTGACACATTTCTCAGATTTGGTAACTGCTGAAGTTTTACATTCTAAATGCATTTGCTTACTTTAAGAGCAAATGTTAATAAATAGTTTAGACTGACTCCTGAACTGATATATAATGTGGTCTGAATTGATATATGAAATCGTCATACTCAAGTTCTTTCCTACCAAGCTATTAACCCTTGAATCGTAACATCAAATGATAATAGGTTATTTTAGGTTATGCTGTAGTAAAGTAAATATGTTGAAGTAGCTAGTTCCCAGTTTAACTCCAATCCAATGTTTATATGATGTCGTGCCTTACAATAACCAAGTTTAGAATGCCTTAGACATGATAATTAATTAAAACTCAATCAGTAGATGTCATTTATCACCAGTTATAAGCCAACTATGGAAACAAATATTATTCCGAGACTGGACAGAAGTTTATAAACTAGAAACAAACACAAGGAAATTTTTTACAATTGCATTTATCTTAACATCTGATGGAGAGTTACAAGTACAAAATTTCTGTCATCTTTTTTACATCACGTGTTGCTTGTAATGGGGTTGAGAATTACTGACTTGCCAGTTTCTGGGGATTAATTCTTTATTTTTGGGTCCATGGAAGGTTTAGCTGTAATTCCTAAAACTAAGTTGCTTTGTTTATAACCAAACTGAATCAGCTGGACCACTTTGCCAAGTTAAACAATGTTCACAACTTTTTCAAACTTTGCAAAATCTTAATGATGAGGTTATATTCACCCAGTAACTCTGTTAGCTCTTAGTCCTGGTGCATACTCATCAACTAAAATGTGACAGTTGTGACTACTAATGTTGGTTGATTAGCCTTACAAACGTTGCACAGTAAGACCAGAGTAATCTGCTCGTACTTACAAAGTTGTGACAAAGCAACACACACAATCACAGTGCATTAGCATACTCGTCAAGTTTATTGTCTCTGATCTGGTCTGGGAGTGATAGATGTACCAATTATTAGCAAGTTCAGGTCACCACTTAGATGGCGTACGTTAGTTGACGAGTCTGTGGAATTGGATGATGGCGGTTGAGTGGAAGATGAACTGCTATGCTGATCTCCACTACCACTGGCCATTCCAACAATTCCATTTCCTGATGGTGGAGAGGATGACAGGGCAAGTGGTGTAACATGGATGCCATTGCTTAGATCTAAAGTTCGACCTTCCTTCATCTGGATTGCAGAAAACCACAGAACAAGTAGTCAGAATGTAAACTTAAGTTTGGTAATGAAACATTTAAGTGCATATACCCCTATATCAGCCATCAGAGGTACGGTTGGGTCTGATGTATAAAGTATTCAAAAACTGAATCAAAATAGAAACCAGGTTAGCAGAGTCATTGAAATAGCAATGTTTTTGACCCAGAGCACCCCACTGATGATGATGGTGATGAAGAGAATTATGAAAATTAGAACTATGGTTGGGTCTGAAATATAAATTGTCAAAAAACAATCTGCACTATAAAGGCTAATGAATATTGAACTAAGTAGGCATTTTTATGAGTGACATCGTACCCGAGTGGTTAGAGAGCTCGCCTTGAAATGCAGAGTGTGGATTTGAGACTCCTCTGAAACAGTTACTGTATAGGGCCCTTGAGCAAGTCCATCACTCACATGTAATGCTCAGTACCATCGATTGATTCTTGGTTGTTATATAATGGCACTTAATAAATGCGTAAGAATAATTATCATGCAGCTAAATTATCATGTGACATGTGTGTGACACAGCAGGCCATGATTAAACGTGCATTTAAGTCAGCCATCATGATGGAAATGTGGCCCAAGGGTTGTGGTTTGACCCTGCTGAGAGAACTCTATGTAATGACCCTGACTAAGTTGCTTGTACCACTGCCACCAAGCAATTTAATTTGGTACTGGCTCAAGCTTGGAGGGAAATGTCAAGTCCTGCTATGCACGGGCGCTATGTTCATTGGATATGTCCATTGCTGGTTCAAGGTCTGAAAAGCAGGAATCAGTGCCTCCCCTATGTTCCACTAAGGGCAAGCTTTACTATCTTACTTACTTTACTCTTTAACCCTTTAACGACGAGAGGGATAAGTTTTCCATACACTTTAGAGAACAGTCGTCGCTAAAGTGTTAAACAGAAAAGTAATTTACAATAAACATACTTGTCAGTTCATAACATTCTGAAAATTACTTAAAAATTCAATTCTGCAGTTGAAAATCTGCTACTGAGGTTATGGCAAGACTCTTGGCAAAAGAAAGATAATAAACTTTACCCAGTAAGAACACGAACTTCACTTACAGCTCTGTAGTCAAGCACCATCTCTTTGAAGGTTACGAAGTCACTGAATGTGAGAAGCATTTCAAATATTTCACCATCTAACTCATCTTTTCTTGACCTACAAGTTAATATTATTCACATCACTCTTTTGTTTTGCAGGATTATGTAACTTCTCAAATGTGAGGTTTTATGCCAAAGCAATTACCAGAAGAAAGTCAGGTGAATTGACAGTTCACATTCTGATGATGTTCAAAAGGTAAACCGAGGGCGTGAAGGATATCAACAGCAGCCTACCACAGAGGATAACCTCGGACAGATGCAAGTCTTTCATAGACCAAAGAGAAACAGATGTGACTCAATGTAAAATCTTGCTTCTTTATATGTGTACTCAACAGGGCAATTACTTTGTAAGCATACTATTGCTGCAACTGAATTTACGGAGAATAGATATCCACTCACACCAGCTCTTCCTGAAATTCATCCATGTTGAAGCCAGGCACACATTTCATCAATTCCTCTTCAAGAACTTTCTCAAGAAGTTGAGTCTACAGATAAAGTAATAGATGACAGTACTCTGGTCAAATAACCTGCAATTCATCTATTCCCACACCATGAGATTTACTGCCCTTTCATTTACTAAATTTGAGTTTTTACACACTTCCTTGTTTCAAACTTCCCAAGAGACGAAAAGTTCAGTGAGGTGATTGCCTAAAACCGTTTTAAAAGGCAGTTAAGGGTAAGGCCAAATGCAGACAAATGTAGACAAGTGTGAGGGAGGGTCCAAAGTAGGTCATATTTTGCAGATGTCCTTTATCCGCTATAGCAAGCCTTCTGATCTTCCTGACCTGTTGGATATTTACTCCAATTTCTTGAAAAGATTGTGGACTGTGGTTTACATATGAAATGACCACTGGTCATACTATATACAGGATGGTGACCAAACAAAACCAGTGACCAGCACTCCCTTTCGTGACTTGGTTTCATCTTCTGGTGTGTCAAATGAACATGACACACTGTATTGTCAGATTCAAAAACCATTATTATATATGATAACTGCCTCTTTTACATCAAAAACAGCCATATATAAAGCTAAAACAAATAACAGACTTTCTTACATAATCTTTGTGAATATCTGTGTATTCCAATTTATTCTCATCCGTGTCTTCAAACTGTTGGTAATGTTTCTCTAAAAATGTATTCTGTGCATTCTGAAACTTGTCACCTGCAAAAAATATAATACAAAACTAATACTTAAAATGAAAACAAAGCATAAGAGTATAAGCACAAGAGTAACATACAAGAGTAAGCATAAGAGTATTCATGCCATTATCTTGGGTTGAATTATCAAATCCATTTTACATAAATGAATGAACATAATCTTAACACTCACTATGCAATATCAGACATTATTCTAAACATTTGACAGTATTACTGTCTGTTAGGCATGATTTTATCTATGTTTAAACGAGTGAAATGAGTGAATGTATGTAACAAGACTAACTGTAACTCTCAAAATTACCGAACTTACGAGTAAATTACTACAAGTCAGTACTGTGCACAAGTATTATGTAATTGTAATTGTAATTGTAATTGTAATTGTAATTGAGGATTTATATAGCGCCACTCATAAACAGAGGCGCTCCCGACCCGTGTCAGTGTCTTCACTGACAAAGAGAAATGTTTTCAGGCGCTTGCGAGACTGGGCAGAAGACAGAGAAAATTATGCTATCTAACATTTATTCAGTATGTTCACCGATTACTCTAACAAATATTATCACCTAATCAGCACTGTATTGTGTTTTGGAGGGCAGCTGGTGCTTATAATAAATAACAGTACATACTCATTACAATTTCTTCGATGTGACCAACAATTGTGTCGAATCTGGTATCAGAAGCACTGCCACTAAACAAAGAGACAATACATTTACCACATAGTCTTAACACACAGAGTGCAATATACTATATACTGATAAAAACTTTATCGGAATCTCATTACGCACAGATCTTCATTCAACAAAAAGTCTGTTGCATTATAATAATAATAGTACTAATAATAACAATAATCATAATAATAATAATATAATAATAATAATAATAATAATAATAATAATAATAATAATAATAATAATAACAATAATAGTGATGATGATGATGACGATAAGAAAAACTCAAAACTCGACTCGGAACCACACTATGCGAGCTACATTTGTGTTATTGTAGCAAGAGAGTCGATGTAAGAGGCAAGATCTGGCGTGCAGAAAAAGTATTGGCAGACAACAATGGCATAACATGCTCAACAATATCATATGGAGAGTATCGTATCGTATCTAGAAATTTATAAGCGCCTCTCGCAGAATAACTATTCAGAGGCGCTCTCAGCACAGAAGCCCCAGGGAAACAGAAATGCCTTTAGGGAACGCAAGACCGATGAGGAAAAGCCAGTCATTAGTTTGGCCCTGAGCAGAGGGGGAAGGTCATTCCAGATCATGGGACCCACTACAGCAAACGCCCGGTGCTGGGCCAAGGCAGTTTTAGCCCTGGGAACAAAAAGATCAAGCCGACTTACAGAGCGCAATGAGCGAGAAGACGATGCAGATAGCGGTTTTCGCAGATAGTTCGAGAGATATTTCGGGGCAGTAGGCTGCTGAGATTTAGAGACAAGGAAGAGGATCTTGTATCGGATGTGTGCAGCAATAGGGAGCCAGTGAAGGACATCAAGCATGTAAGTAGAGATATGGGCAAACCGGGGAGTCGAGCGATGAGCCTAGCAGAAGCATTTAGAACAGATTGAAGGGGGAGAGATGCTGCTTGGGGAGACCCATGAGAAGCAAGTTGCAGTAGTCCAAGCATGAGCAGACAAATGCGTGAACTATGGTGGTAAAGACAGAAGGTGAGACCGAGTGTCTGATGGCTTTGAGACTCCTGAGTTGAAAGAAGCAGGAGCGAGTCATGTTGGAGATGCGCTCTGTGAATGTGAGGGAGGAGTCAAGTGTGACACCCAGGTGGTGGACGGTGGAAGAGTAGGTGTAAGCAGGAAATTTCTCAGTCAGCAATGGAAAGTCGAGTTTAGCAAGCTGCTGTCTAGTCCCAAACCAGATCAATTGAGTCTTACCAGTGTTTAGGCAGAGGCGGTTAGTCGACATCCAGTAGTGAAGGTCAGAGACAAGATGGTCAATGGAGCAAACAAGGGAGATTTAATCAGTTGACGGACCATGTACAAAAGCCCTCAGGCTTTTGTACATGGTCCATCTCCATAAAGATGGCCCTTTGCCCCAAGTTTAGTAAATAGAGACGTGATATCAGCAGTGAAGAGGATGTATAGGATGGGACCGAGCACTGGGGACCAAATTCAACCTCTGTCCACTGAGTCCTGGTTTCACCGAGTGTTTGACAGTGAAAACATTCCTTCACAGACAGAACCTTTGGGCCTCACAAGAGAAGACCGTAAACAACCAGATGGCGTGACAATAATCCTGTGGTCCTGCAGAAAGTGCCTCACATGGGATGTGACAGTTTCATACACATTCACATCACATCCAGAACTAGCATCAAATGCAGCATGTGAGGCTGCAAACTGGGTAGCTGCACCCAAAATATATCCAGTTAGATATATCTAAATATATCCAGTTAGATATATCTAAATATGATACAATTACTCGAACATGTGCTTTTGTGGTGGTTGCACTGAAGCTGAATACGTTATAAACTGGATAAGAATGCATTTCTTTTCATAGGCCAGCAAAGAACTAACTTGAAAGAAGCAATAACTTCTTCCTCATCTGCTCCGTTGTCCAAGCCACTCAGGTCAATTGGTTCCATATGTGCTGAAATTGAAAAGATAACATTGTTTGAATCTTGTCACACAACAGACTGCAAAGTCATTCATTTGCTTTTATGAATTATTAAAGACTTGAAAATTATTCTGATATTGAATTTCTTTTTAAACTAATGCCTTTCCTGACATGCACGCACAAAATTATGCATGCAAGAGGATTAATATAGGACCAATAGATTCTCTGTCATAGCCTTCTGGATATTCCAATTTCCACCAGAGCTTCTGTATTTTAGGCAAAAGTACAAATAAAGATTTACTCAGAAGGTAAATGTTTAGATTAAAATGTTGTTGGTATGCTTCCAGTGGAAAGACTGTGGTTGGTTCAGCACTTTGAAGCTCTCTGATCACTTGCCCAGGGTGAATGTTATCAAAAACCAATTTATATACATCTAAACAATTTTTAATCACATAAACGCAAATTTTATGAATCAGTGTGGTTGATCTGGGGAAATTTATATTGTAACGGTTAAAAGTAAACCCGCCAAGCAGCCACTCTTCTTTTAAAAATAATGGCATTTACAGCATTTGCTGTGGGCTACAAATCCAATGTAAACGATCAAACGTCAACAGTTAGCCTAAAAAGCCAACAAACAAAACCGGAACCGTCACTCTAATCATTCTTATCATGGTTAAAAGAGGCAGTCACCGCTGCTCTAGGCCTACAGGCTGAATACCACACATTTTTTAAAATCTAAACATTTACGCAAAAGCTTTATTTTTCACGAATTTTATAGGTCTTGCAGCAAGAACATGTCTGACCAAATACAACAAAGCGACTGCGAGGATCGACGGCGACTATGCTGTATTTAATTTTACATCAAAGCAATTACCAACCGCTACAGTTGTCAGACGCCATGTTCATTAGCAACCGCTGAATCTCGCGAGATAGCAACGCTGGTTCTCTAACTTCAGAAATAAAATTAGTTATGCGGCGCTTCGATTTCAATATAAAGATTGACATGTTTATATTCGTTTATTCAGTAGAATAACGGACAAAACGCTGTAGGCAGTTATGGGGCAAAGCACTGTATTTTTAAAAGTATTTTGAGTACAAGTATAAATACTTGATCACAAAAGTATTTAAAATAAAAGCAGAAATACACTTTTCAACAAGTATTTTTAATACAAGCACAGTATAAACTAGTCCCAGGTATAAATAATTATTTATACTGTGATACAAGTAAAAAATACTTGTCTGGAAAAGTATTGTAAATACCTAGGACTAAGATTACTAAGATTAGTAATCTTAGTCCTAGTAAATACCAAATACAAAATACTTTCAGCCAAAGGTCATCAAAAATAATCAAACTTTTAGTGTAGAATATTTAGTTTATGAGTATGTTAACTACAGCGTATTTGCAAATTGTCCATGATTTTCATGATTAAAATTGTTGCATTTGTTCCAGGCTGCCAAATAAAAGTAGCTTACTATAGGCTATCTGAGCTATAGTGCAGATCTCTTTAGCTTCTAGATATAAATTACTATAGTGCATTTGCAAAATTATTATTTATGATTTTCATAATTAAAATATATTAAAATGTCAGTTGGTATGCTTCCAGTGGAAAGGCTGTGCTTGGTTCAGCACTTTTAAGCTCTTTGATCACTTGTCCAGGGCGAATCATATGTGATTCGATCTGACAAAACCAGGCTTATATTATGCAAAAATGAAATATGACTTTTTCATACCATATTAATCAGTAGAGTTTCCCCTTTAAAATGAGTCCTTATTTGGTCCAATATCTTAATAGTTGACAGAGTAATGACTATTTTAAACTCCGAAACTGCGATATTAAAGTTTTCGGGAAATGCGATGCAAAGATGTGACATAAATTGCCCATAGCAACGGGCAGATATGTTTACTGCAAGGATATGTATTTGATATCAGTTAAACAGCAGACATTTATGTGACCGCCGTTGAATAGCACATAGTCACAGCTATCCGACGATACCAAGTTCAATAGGGGTGGAACTTTATTTGAGAGACGGCAATGATTTGAAAATGTACTAAAAAGTCAGATTTTGACGCTTTGTAAACAACCAGTATTCACAAATAAAATTAATAAAAATATTTCCAGACTGATTTTAACTATAATACTTGGCGAATAAGTAGATTATACAATGTACTACACGAAAATGAAAAAAAATAAAAATCGAACTCTGACACGTACCCCTTTCACTAAAATCGACCATTATCTCGATAATGCAGTCTTCCGACATAAGCCTGATTCTGTCAGATTGAATCACATATTCGCGTTGTTGTCAAAACCAATTTACATACTTAGTGTAGCCTAGGCCTATGCAATTGAAGCGGAATGTTACCACAGTATAAAAAATTAATTATTATTTATACTGTGATGATACGACAGAGATCGTTGAAGCAAGTAAGTAAGTAAGTAAGTATATTCTTTAAAGTATAAATGCAGTAGTATTTTGTCTTTTGATTTAAAGCCAGAATACACCAAATATAGGCCTAACTAATTTAAGTAAAACCCGTGGTATAACAGTCGTCTGAAGAAATTATTTGATTCCTACCTTGTTGAATCTTAAATGCCTTGCCTTGAGCCTTATTTTTTGCCATTTGCTTTCATTTAGCTTTGGTTTGATGGCCTCGTAAAGAGCTTAAACATTGTTATGGGTTTGCTATTCAGTGTTTCAAGTCACCATTAACGAGGTGGTCGTTGTGTTATCTACTTACTAGTTTACGCAGTTTCACCCACAATTCCTACGCTTCATATCAGCGTCTTGTTGATAAGGACAACGCTGGTTTATGCGCGTATAATATATAATAACTTGTGTGTTCTGCGTATTTAGTTAATTTTTGTATTAGAACAAATGGCTTATCCGTAAATAAGAAATTTCGAAATAAACGATTGGATGTGTTGTGAATGTTTAGATATTTTTAAAGACGAACGGTCGGCGCAGTATGTTGTGTTGAAGCTATGTACTGACCTCCCGTTCATGCTGAAAGCTAACCGGTATGAAATGTCCATGACAGATTAATTCAGTCAGAAGCACAATAATTAATTTTTGCGGATATGTCTTTGGATGACTATGATAGATTGAAGGTCATCGGCAAAGGTAGTTATGGAGAAGTTTGGCTTGCTAAGCACAAAGCTGACAAGAAACAGGTAAGTCTTATATAATTGTGCAATCATATATTTGAGATAATTGTTGATGAGTCCTATACAGTCTTGTTGTCAAGACCTTAAACCTCAATACCAAGACCAAGACCAAGACTTTGAACCTCGAGACCAAGACCAAGACTTTGAACCTCGAGACCAAGACCTTGAACCTCAAGACCAAGACCGAGACCAAGACCCAAAAAATCACATTCAGGCCAAGACTTCTTTTCTTTACAAAAAATTGTCAAGTCGGACTACTCGCTATATTAATGAAAACGGGAGTCTTTTATTTTATTCAAGCAAAAATTAACTTTAAATGCAGACTGCAGAGAATTCCGAATTCGTATTTACAAAAGTCCATGCAAAATGTCATTCCAAATGCCTTTTGTATTTTATTAAAACCAATTCGCTCAGAATTTTCGGACCAAGACGTTGCTTGTGGGCCTCCTAAAAATTTCGCCATGTGAAACAATACTTTCCATGGGTGCAGAAGTCACTGGCACACACAGTAGCTTTTCAAGCACTAGATGTAAATGTACAAATCGTGAGCCTTTTTTAAAATCCTCCCATGGTTTATCAGACCGTCTGGCTCAGAAAAAAGTCTCGGCAGGCCTTCCAGATACAGTATAACGTGGTTGTTGCTGCCGATGGGTATTCCTGACCAACAAGACTTGTAGCCGTCCGTAGGTATTTGTCGTAGGCTATGATGCACAACAGGCTTGTTAAATTTTTTAATTCTTGAGTTTTGTTACATGACTGTTTACCGGTATATAGACAGCCAGTCTTGGTCTTGGTCTTGCGAGACCAAGACCAAGACTTTGAACTTCAAGACCAAGACCAAGACTTTGAACTTTTCAAGGCCAAGACCAAGACCATGACTTTTGGTCTCAAGACCAAGACCAAGACTTTTAAAAACGAACTCGAGTGCACTCGGGACCAAGACCTTGGTCTCGAGGACAACAAGTCTGGTCCTATAGGTATTAGGTATCGCATTAAATTTGTCAGAGGTTATTTAAAAAAATGTGAATCTGTTGTTGAGGAATTTAATATAACTTCCTTTACACTAACCATGGGCGTCCGCAGGAATTTGTTTAGGGGGGCGAAGAAATTTTTTAGGAGGGGTAATAAAGTTTTAAGGAGGGGCAAATGACGCTTTTGCATGGAAAAATTTGCATAGAAACAAATAAATGATGATCAAGGACTAAAGTTACCTAAATAATTAAATGTTTCTTCGCATTGAAAATCGTGTTGGGACTGTTGTAACAATCATAATAATAAAAAGATTTTATTTTTATAAAACATTTGCAAAATCCAGAGGGGCGCAAATGCATCCCCTTGCACCCCCTCCGGACGCCCATGACGCTAATCCATCAGGCAACTATATACGAGTATGAACTGACTTCATACTCACAGTGACTAAGTGACTTCATTTTCTTAGCCTTGGTGTATGGCCCATGCGCCATGTGGTGAATTTAAATGGCTCGCCCAAGCTCGCTAAATTTTTGCAATTTATGTGTTAAAAGTGAAGTTAAAGACAGTCACTGGCCTCCTTGCATTTATTTATATACTTTTTGGTGCTGAACTATTATAAGGAATGCCATACAAAAGCATACATTCATGCCGTTATTCATTATGATTATTGCATAATTATTGCCATAATAAATTTTAATAGGCCCCTACAGTTAATATTTTTCAATAAATTTTAGTCGTTGCTTTTAAGTTTACTGGTGCGGCCCTTGGCTTCAAGGATAATTTTTTTCGGTGGCCCATGGTGTCAAAAAGGTTGGACAGCATTGGCGTATGGGAATAGGTGGTCAGTTCTCTTAATAAATAGGTCGTGGGTACATTCTCGCCCGACGTGAGCCTATACACAATCGCTCCAATCACCTCCTGGATTCACAATTGCAATCTGATCGTAATATCTTTGCTCCTTTAGTTTTGCTTTTTCTTGATTTATGAGATATTGCCAGTCACTTTACCCAAACAAGAAAATTTTTTGTTAGTGACCTTACTGGATAACAAAATAAAAAAATTAAATTATACAATTAGGCCTACACTTCTATGTTTGTAAGAAGTATACCATCAAGAAAGAATGCAACTGAAAATGATACTAAAACAAACCGGTTTTGATCCATAATAAAGCATGCTGATTGCAAGACTTGAGCTTGACTTGGACCTGACTCTGTAGGCCCAGACCTTGATCATTACAGAATTTGTGGACTAAAACGTACATTTATAGCCCTTGTGTTTTGGTGCCATGAAAGTCTAATGGCTGTCAACCGAGCATCAGCGTTCAGACTTCAGACTGTTTGAAGAGAGAATGATAATTGAAAACTTCTGTTTCAGTGATATCTTCTAGTGAACTTTTCTGTAAAATGCAGTGCTTTTTTTTCAGCCGGAACGTGCCGGAACAGTGTTCCGGCACCTTTTTTCAGCTACTAAAAAATAATTTATTTATTTCAACAATAAAAACAATAATTGACTTATTTTCATTTAATTTCAGTGTTGTGAACTGTTTTCAGTGTTTATTGCAGTGTATCGCAAACTGTGTGCCGCGGCACACTAGTGTGCCGTGAGAGATTTCAGGTGTGCCGCGACAGAAACCTAAAATCGCTAGTCTCTTTAATATTGAAAGATAAGAAATTATTTCATAAATACAATTTTCGACTTTTTAATGTTTTCATTTTTAAGAATAGTTTATCATTCACAGTTATTCGATGTCATGTGATCAAAAGTAAAAACTCTAGTGACATTTGGTGGCTTGAAGTGACATTCCTCAATGACCTTTTCGAAAGGTTGAACACCTTAAATTCGAATTTTCAAGGCGCAAAAGAAAACATAATCACAATCATGGGTAAACTGAAACTTAAAAATCTGCTTTTGTTTCGCTATTGCTGGACTAAAATGACAAGCTTAAAATATGACAAGCTGAAATTATTGCTGTTGGTTTTGTAATTTAATAAATTTTTATTGGTGTGCCGCGATAAATATTTCCTCTGCTGAGTGTGCCGGGAGTTAAAAAGTTTGCGAGACACTGGTTTATTGAGACCCCTCCCAACCCCTGATCCTGTTTTTCTCGGGATTTTAGTCCTTCCTTAATTGTTCAGCTCCGGAAACCTATTGTTCAGTTCTGGAACCTTTTTTCACTGGTAAAATGAATACATTTGTTGCATGTTTTTGATAAGAGAACTAGAAAGTGAGGAAGACATTAATCAAATGACAATATTTGGTTCTCAAAGCTACATTTTGGCACTTGGTCAATGGACTTTTTCTTTGTATCACAGTAAGAAGGTTAAAGGAAAAGGTTACTTGTCTGTAGCTAAAATGACTTGAGAAAATTGCATAATAAATAATAATCGGTTGTCTTTCTTTTGCTTATGTGACTTATGTTAATCCTGTATCATTCTGTTTCACTTTCACAGTATGTGCTTAAGAAAATGGATTTGCGCAAGGCTTCCAAAAGGGAACGTCTTGCTGCTGAACAGGAGGCCAAGTTGCTGTCAGATCTGAAGCATCCAAACATCGTTGCCTACAAAGACACATTTGAGGGTGGTGATGGCTACCTCTACATTGCAATGGGCTACTGTGAACGGGGCGATCTTTACACTCGTCTTAAAGAGCAGAAAAGCATTCCACTGGAGGAAAGACATGTTGTGGAATGGTTTGTCCAGATAGCAATGGCACTACAGGTGGGTAACATCTGAGAAATGCAATCTTCAAAATTGCGCACTAACAATGCCAGCAAATTACGTGTTGAATCAGTTCATGTAGTCTAGTAATTAGTGTACATACTGACTAGGACAGAAAGATACTTAAAAGTTGCTATTCCACAGGGACCCCTAGGAAACTCAACTGTAAGGTGAGTAAGTTGATCATATGTAGTGGGTGGAAAGATCACACAGGTGGTAAAGGAATGAACTGGCCATTCATCTACCTATGCTGGGCTAAGGATTGACAGTTACTAAAATTTAATTTTACCTATAGCTGCTGTTGGCTAATCAGTCTTCGCCCGGTCAGTATTTGCTCCTCCTCCCCTCTCCCTTCCCCTCCCGTCAGGCCATCGGTCACATTCCATACATTCCACAGCATTTATCATAGGACACACAGATCTGGGAAACGATATAAGAGATAGACGCTTACTGCAGCACCTTGCAAGTACAAGCATGTTTGCTGCAGATGTGCCAGGATTGGCTGTTCTGAGTGGCGTTCTGTAAGTGTTCGGTTACAATTACAGTCGATGAGATGACATAAAATCCCTTGAGGACATGCTTCATGGACTTGACCACAACATTCGGTTTTAGAGAAACTTGGGACGCGTAGGCATATTTAGCCTATAAATATAATTGTAGCCTATATTTGTAGAGAAATGAGTAGGTAGCAGGACATATGATGTTGTGATCATTAAAACAGTGAGTTTAATAACCAATAATGATGTTTTGAGTAGGTTCGAGAAAGGACGTATGATGTTTTGATCATTAAAATGGTGAGTTAATCTCCCTGTAGGCCTAGTGGTCAACTTTATTGACCACTAAATGCAGGCATACCTAATTTGCAAAAGGGAAATGTTTTCTAGTGTGGGGGAATATGTCCAGGGGTATATGTCCGGGGAATATGTCTAGGGAAATAGGTCCGGGAATATGTTCAGGGGGTTATAGGGCCTATGTCCGTTCCCCTCACACACGCACACAAACGTACGTGCATGTAGGTGTGATTGTTCACTTCCAGTTCTATTGACTGTTCAACTGTATGCTACATTGATTGCCATTTCTTACTAGTCAGATGTATCTGATGCTAGCAGACACTGCAGATAAAATTATGATTTAGTAAATTGGGTCATAGTTCTTGGATGAGAAGCTGTTAGTGTTTGATGTTCTGGATTGGCACAGTAAATTTGTGTCTCAGTGTCAACTTATCCTCAGATATGCACCTATACTCAGTTGGTTGTTGACTTGTTGGCCATTGTATATCAGTGTGAGGGAAGTGTTGTTTCTTGTGGACACAAAAGTTTTATTGTGTTTTTGCTAGCCAGAATATGTGTAGGAGATTTTTATGACAAAATCTTTGCCAACAACTGTCTAGTAGAGTATAGGTGTTGATTAAACCGAAGTAGTAAGTTTATGACCACTGGGAAAAAAGGTACCAGAACTTGGGTGTGCTTTTTGTAAGAAAATCAAGTTTGATTGTATATGGAATAATTTTTCACAGAGCTTGTACTGGATCTAAATAATGCTGAGACATCAAATTATCATTATTATGGAATAAATTAAATGTATCTATATGTTGAAAATAAAAGCTAAGGACAGGTACCCTCAGTGGGGATCGGCTTAACCTCTTTGTTATTATTTTACTTGCCTTGCAGAGTTGATAAATTGAATAGTTTGTATACATGTTGCTGCGAGCATAATTCAGGCAATAATAGACAGAATGGAAAGTGTTTGTAGTACAGTGTGAAATATCAGAGTTGTCTGATTATCCTTTTGCAGTCAGTGTGTTTCGATGGTGCCTGCTTTGTACTAAACCAGCATTCAGAACTGAAACAGTTGCAGGGGACTTGAAGAAATATGACCAAAGCATTTGTGTTTTGTAGTTTCAAGAGTCTAAAGTCGTGTATACTGTATAGACTGCTTGATATAGCAAAAAATTTAACTTTTGCACTGGGCACCACTGATGATATCCAAGAATGAATAATTATATCAGTTACGAAGACGTTGCTGATTACAGTACAGCAGAAGCTTTTGTTTCATCTCCTGGAAACTTTTCCAAATCTCTGTCACCATCTTGGGCCATTATCAACTTATTTTAACCTGTAGCTGAAGTGAAGTTATAGGCTATTGTGAAGCTCACCAGTCAGCGTATAGGCTCAGCGTATAGGCCTATGCCATTATCATAGGATATAAAATGTTAAGATTAGGCTTTGAGGAGACTGTTTACGGTGCTTTAGAAACAATACCGAGAACAGGAAGTCAGCTAAAGAATACTTAAATTGAGAGTTTGACACTTCAAAAGTGGTAGATATTTTTGCGCAAGAGAAGGCGCACAAACGAACATTTAACTTTTCGGAATTTTCGGGATTCTTGTTTTTAGACTACCATAGACTAAGCACTTGTCTGATTTGTTAAATTTTTTCGTTATTTTTATCAACCAACCCTACTGTTTCACAATTTGACAGAATTAAAGAGTGGATAATTCATATTTTAGCAGTCATAGCAAATGGAATAATGTTTTTAGATTAGTTATCTCGTGTTCAATTTTTTTATGCTAGCCTGAAGAAATAAAAAAATGTTTTATAAAAATAAATTGGAGAAAATAATTAAAATGTAATTATTTAATTATTATTTAATTGGGGTGCGATTTATGATATTTGCACATTTCTCATGGTTCGAAATATGCAAATATCGCAAAAGCGCCAAGCGTTTTTTATACAGCGTTTTTTTTTCAAATCAAAGGGGTTCAAGGGGCCCACCATCAAAGCTCTGCACAAGAGCCCCAAAAACCTTTCTACGCCACTGCTGCTACGAGTTCCTGTCATGTATGTTCTTTAGTCAGAACAAACCATGTTTGTAAATATCGATGAGTTCATATCAGTACCAGAGGATCCAGACTTTAGCCATTGGTATCACAATGTCCAAATCTGGAAAACAGAGGAAGTCCTAAAGTAATGAAATTTATTACCTTAAGACTTGTTTGGCATTTTTATTTTCAGTGATTATGTGACAATTCAGTAGCTTGTTGTGTTGAAACTTTGCTATCCTTTTCAGGACTTATTACGTAAGCATATATAAGTGTACCCCAGGGATCTGTCCTAGGCCCACTTCTCTACACTCTGTTTACTTCTGATGTCAGCCACTTGCTACAGTCAATGTGGGCTGCTTCACCAGGTTTATGCTGACGACGTTCAAGTGTATGTCCACTACCACACAGCTGATGCAGTAGCTTCTTTTGGGTTGATGTACCGAGTCATTGATGCCCTTTCAGCTTTGATGGCCTCTAGCCAGTTGCTTCTGAATGTGTCCAAAACTCAGTTCATTTGGCTTGGTGGTCATATGCAGCTGGCAGGGGTTGACGTACATAAACACTCTAGCTGGACGAAAGTGCTAAGTGGAGTACCACAAGGATCATTGCTTGGGCCACTGCTATTTGTACTTTTTATTAACGACATAGACGATAGGATTTTATCTAAAATTTCTAAGTTTGCAGATGATACAAAGCTATGTAGAGCAGTGGATGATGAAGAAGAAGCGGAGAAACTGCGGGAAGATCTGAGAAGAATGTTCAGATGGTCACAGGCTGGCAAATGCTCTTTAGTTTGGAAAAGTGCTCAGTTATGCATATGTGGAAGAGAAACAACGAGTTTTTATATGAAAGGGGGGTAAGGTATTGAAAGGGAGTGATGAAGGAAAGGACTTGGGAGTGATTATACACAAGAGTACAAAACCTTCAAGCAATGTGCTGAAGTATCAAAAAAGGCAAACTCAATTTTAGGTATGGTAAGAAGGGCAGTAGTCACCAGAGACAAGGATACAATACTGAGGTTGTACAAATCACTAGTTAGGCCGCAGTTAGAATACTGTAATCCAGCGGTTCCCAAACTTCTCTGGGTCGCGACCCACTTATGAATATCATCGCAGTCTCGGAACCCATTATGTAAAATTAAGCATTGTGTACTTAAAATTTGCTTCGTAAATTGGTATGGAAATATGCGGATTTACGTACAGCGCTTAGAAATTTAAAGCATTAAAAGGAAACTGAGGTAAAAAGAGTTTACAATTTATTGGAATCCAGCTAGTTATAGTCCAATGATAGCCAAATGTTGTTGCTGCAAAAAATAAATGCTTCTAGAAAAAATTTGGCGACCCACTTGCCAGAGCTTCGCGACCCACTTTTGGGTCGCGACCCACAGTTTGGGAAACACTGCTGTAATCCATACCTGAAACAGGACATGGAAAAACTAGAGAAAAGTGCAAAGAAAAGCTACAAAATGATTTGGGGCTACAAGGATTTGAGCTATGAAGAAAGGTTGAAAAGGTGTGGACTAACAACATTGGAAAGAAGGTGGAGCAGAGGAGATCTAATTGAAGCTTATAGGATTATCACTGGAAAGGAAGCACTACAGTGGGAGAGGGTATCTGAATTAGCACCAAATAAGGCAACTCGAGGACACAGGTATAAATTATTTAAGAGGCCGAAAGGAACATTATGGCAGAAATTCTTCAATGCAAGAGTTGTAGACTTGTGGAATGGTTTGGATGATAGTATTGTCTCAGTGGACACTATCACAGCTTTTAAGAAGAAATTAGAAAAATTGGGCTATTAAGCGTTCGAGGATAATTTGCAGTGGTTCTAACACAGACTACGTGTCTTCTGAACCACTTAAAACCCTTGTTATCTTATGTTGTGTTACACCTACTGGCTGAGACCTTTCCCCACGTCACCTTCTCCCTTACTGTTCGGGACCTAGGGGTTACACTGGATCAAGAGCTTAGTCTCTCTCAGATAGGGCATAGCTGATTTTGGTTTTTTGCCTATTCGGGATACTGGATAGTATAGGCCATTATTTGTGGATTCTGATTCTGATTTCGATTAGTAATAAATCTATGCACTAAGGCCTAATTCCAAGTTAGTCCTCATTGGCTAATGGCCTGGTGTCAGCTACAGGTGGTAAGATGGAACAACAGCCAGTAAATACCCCATCCCTATACCATGCATATGTTTCTTCACTGATTGACAGGCCTAAGGGTTGCCCCCAGTTGCTTATAGTAGATACAGGGTAGGTTTCGGGAATTGCCAAACAGTTATTTTCATCCCTGTATGATTTAACTTGTTATTTATAATGAGAATGGTTCTAATACCAAGTTGGCCCTTGTAATGTCACCTGTTCATTGAACTTATCATGATCTATGATCTCAGGTTGATTGTTACAGTGTTTGATGTGCTTTCATGTACCTGTCTTATCAGTTTATGTGCTTCAGTTGTGTTTAGATGGACACTCTATATCCTGGATGTTTTAAATCTCTCATATGTAAACATTCATTTATGTAACAGGAGGTCAACAGGTGACCTGGCACTGAATAATTCAGGTGAAATAGAGAATCAACATGAGGTCCTGGTGGGTTCAACAGAGACACTCTGGTTGTAGGCTGACATCAGTAAATTGTGTTTATAGGTATAGGTCAGTGTCTGATACTGTAGGCTAGTTTTGACTGTATATCTAATGGTCCTGTTTACCCATTTGAAGTGGTCTCTAGCTGTTGCATTGGAATCAGCTGTTGACTTCTCCTTGGTGATATGTGTGTGTGGCTTTTAATGTATGTGTTGCATGTATCTCCAGTGATTTTGGTTTGTTTGCTATATTGCTCTGGTTATTCATATGTTTGTCTAGTCACCATGTAGCAAAGTTAAGGAGATTGTTAAGATGATAAATTAATTCGGTAACTCAGTTAAATTTGTCTCATGAGTCAATGAATCAGTTCTTACTCAATGCCAACTGACTTATGTTCATTAATTTAATTATTAGTAGTATTAATTAGCAACTTCTATTAGTAGTATTAATTAGCAATAATTTATGTCATGCCAGTGTCTAATGCACTGTGCATCGAGCAACGACTCACTGAAACCAGACTGTAATCAGGTCACTAAAGAATCAGGTCAATAAAGGATCAGTCCACTTATGACAGAGAGGCAGCCAAGATGCCCTCAAATGACAATGAACCTCAAAAGGGACAATTCTGTTTATACACTCAGTTGTCACTGATCCATGGAAAATGCCAGGGCCAATTACGCGGAGCTTGCCAAACATGTTGTTAAACACTGGATGATACTAATACTAGAGTCTTAACTTCTCAAGGCTATTGATCTACTGTAATCTCATGTAATGTAATCTAATGTTATCTGATCTAATGTAATCTACTCTAGTGTAATCTAATGTAACCTAATATAAAGTAATCAGATATAATGTAATCAAATGTAATCTATTCTACTGACTTTTATATGATGCGCTAGGTATCAGTCAGTCATCATTTCCTATCTAGAGCAACCCACACGAGTCAGTGTTTGCCGCGATGTTTCAAGTGTGCATCAGTTTTTTTAAAACTTCCCATGGAGCAGATGCCCTTTCTTGTTCCATGTGTGGTGAACAGTCTATAAGGTTTTTCTAACCATTTAATTAGTAATACTATTACTGTGTTTTTGAAATGCATTAAATACCTATACACAAAGTAACAAGTGTAAAACTAATTTAGTCTAATCTGGATACTTCTGAAGTGCCATTATCATAACGCTCAAGACTTCAGTCGATGTTTACTTGCTTCTCTTTAAGTCTGCTTTACAAACAACTTAATCGAATCAAAAGAACCAGTCATGATCTGTGAAGTCCTTCATTTTAACAAACAGATAAGCATCAGTTGAAATGAAGCAAATGTACCATGAAATGAATGATGTATTACTTCATTACAATTAAAAGTATTTAAACTTGTATTTAAATGCTGTGCTTTTAATTTATTATGAATCAATGCTGTTGAATTGGGAAGTGCTTGAAAGACTATGTATGAATGTTTTGTTACACATCATTCTCCATTTCAGTTGCATAACATTTAATATTAATAATCCTTTGCTTATCTTTTATTGCTGAATATGTAAGTTTTGTTTTTGTAGTATATGCACGAGAGAAACATTTTGCACAGAGATTTAAAAACTCAGAACATTTTCCTCACAAAGAATAAAATCATCAAAGTTGGCGACTTGGGAATTGCAAGGTTACTTCATGCTGTGCTCATAAAATTATTTTACCTGGCATACGTACTTAGTTGAATTCCTCAGAATCCATTACCAGAACAGAGTATTTGACCGTGAAATTTATTCTCATGACCAAAGTTTGAATTATTAGTATGCGGGAAACCCAGTGACATCGTCAACAGGTGTAAAAATGTTTAGAATTAGTTCAAGTTGTGGTTTCCTTTGTTTCCATGTTCTGTCATTGTTTCAAATTTGTACTGTTAATTTCATTCTGTTACATGAAATTTTAAAACACCAGAACGTTATGCTACTAACTGAAATTATAAATTCCTAAAATGGTAGCCGTATTTAAAATATAATACAAGGAAGGTAATTTATATAATGGAATTGAATAGCATAGGAATTTCACCACTGGTTAGAAGCTCATAATGTTTTATTATGTTAAGGACTAAGGACGTGTTTTTGTTGGTGCAATCACAATTTCGTATGAATTGCAGAAAACTAGTAATATTTTTGAAGACTTTTCTGACTTTACAGTTTTTTCTGGGGTGAGGTACCATCAGATATTCTTGCACAAATTCAAGTAATAATTTGTAAAGGAGTTTCCATTCTGTTCTTAACTATTAGCTCTTGTTCATTTGGATACAAACTAATGAGAATTTAAATATAACTTTGTTTTGCTTAAAGTTATTAGCTTAATATATGTGAAAAGTTTAACAGGAAGGCTGTTTGAATATCAAATGGCTGTGTGCAAGCCATAAATTGTTGTTTTATACACTGGTTTTTTAGAGTTCTGGACAGTTCAAGTGATATGGCAACAACATTAATTGGAACTCCATATTACATGAGCCCTGAACTATTCTCAAACAAACCATACAATTTTAAGGCAAGTTGTGTGTGCGTGTTTCTGCTATGTGTAATGATCCATTAGCGTGAGATGTAAAAATCAGAGCAGAAAAATCACGTATAAATTATATCCATACTGCACCTGTAATCCATCTGCCAGTTTAATTCCTAATAATAAGAGGTCTGCATAACTATATGGAAAAATCATTATGAAAACCAAATATTATCTGCTAAGAGGTGGTGCATTATTTTAGTATTGTATTGTATTCATATTATATTTACAGATTTACTGTATAAAGCACCTGTTGCAGTACAACTTAATCAGAGGCGCTCCCAGTGTGAAGAGCCCCAAGAGAAAAGAAAAAGAAAGTCTTAAGACAGCGAGAAGTAACAGCAATGCCCCCATTTAGGATCTGAGAATGAGTCGTGGAAGGAAGATCATTCCAGAGGGATGGGCCAAGAGATGCGTAGGCATGGTGCTGAGCTGTAGAAGTTCAGGTCCGAAGGACCAAGAGGTCATATCGGTCTAAAGAACAGAAAGGACGGCCAGAGGTAGCCAAAGGAGGTCAAAGGATAAGATCACGGAGATAACGAGGAGCTTGGCCCTGGAATGCTCAAGAGGCAAGGAAAAGGATTTTCAACTGGATAGGCAGAGTAAGCGGAAGCCAGTGTAAGTGCCAGACATAAAAGTCGAGATATGAGAGTAGAGTGGGAGGCGGGCAAAGCAATCAGCAGCTGCATTTAACACCAATTGAAGTGGAGACAGACGAGGTTTTGGCAGACCAATAAGTAATGAATTACAGTAATCAATTTGTGAGCAAATAAAGCCAGGCACCATAGAGGAGCAAGTGGAGGAAGGAACAAAACACCTGACAGCACAAAGACGTCTCAGATGATAGAAAGTAGACCGAGAGAGGCTAGAGATGTGGTTCACAAATGAAAGAGTACTGTCAAGAATGACACCCAAATCATGAACACTGTTTGAGAAAAAGAATAGGGAAAACCGCTTGGCAAGAGTTGCATAATCAACCTTGAGGAGCTGCTGGCAAGTGGCAAACCAGATCAGTTGAGTCTTTAAAGAATTTAGACAGAGGCAATTCGAGGAGATCCAGCAGTGGAGATTGGAGGAAAGAGACTCGATAGCTAACTCTTCCAGTTATCGTATGTCTTGTGAGGTTGACTTTGTTTGTATTATCAAACTGCATGAAACCTTGGTGACCATCATCTTAGGTATGAAGGCCTTCTTAAATCTTAGTTTGTATCTTACCATTGGTCTATTCATATCTATAGATAAGGAAATATGTTTAACGATTGTTACTCATGAAAAACTCTGATAAGTCCTACAGTCTGGATATTGTAACATTTTCTTAAAGGTAAAGTAAGTAAACGGTTCTAGTCCGTTGCTATAGGGAATGATTTATCTTCCTGGAGAAAGTTGTCAGAAACTGTTTTCACGATGATTTTGTTTTATGACTCCAGTGTAAAAAGCAGTTACTTTATACCAAATCTTACATTCTTAGTTGTTTTATTTAAAAAATCTCATTATGCAATGCACATTTTGTTAACACTTCCTCAGTTAGGAATTTGCGCAAATTTTTTACAGAGTGACTGTCAAGAAATCGTTCCTTAACTTTATTATCAGCCAGAGGTTATGTAATTAAGAGAGGACATGAAGTATTGTCCACTAGTAAACAAACATTCTTGTACCACTAATATTCCTTGCATCCATTTGATTGGCAGACCTGTCCATACATTAGATCTTGATTTCTTTTTGTTCTTTGTCAATTTTGCAGTCTGATGTCTGGGCGTTAGGTTGCTGCGTTTATGAGATGACAACGCTGAAGCATGCTTTTAATGCAAAGGACATGAATGCTCTCATGTACCGTGTATTACGAGGAAAGGTATGATACAGATATTTACAATCAGCCAAACCAGCTAACTGAATTTACTGGCTGTGAACTCAGATTCTGAACAGGATAAACTTACAGTTGCTTCCGTGCTGGCATGTTTAAAGGTTGATAAATTTATGTTTATTATGTTTCATGTTTTTACATTAGAGTAGTAGTAGTATATTCGTTTATTCAGTCATTCTTGTTGACATAATGCAGCAAGTTACATGAAGTGGAGTTAGTGCATTATTGGAACATAGTAAGCATGCTAATGTTTTTTATTTAAACATTAAGCTGTGAAAAATTTCATATTTTTTTATCATTTCAAACTGCATAATCTATTTCTGAAAAGGGAAAACTAATTATGTAAAGGAAAGAATAGTGTATTTGAATTTTGTAAATGAAATATTTTATTTAATATTGTAAAATTAAGTTTGACTTCACAGGTATTTGGTTGCTCTATGTTTTAAATTAACTCAAATGTAGCAATGCGAAAATAATTAAGAAAGCATTAACCCTTTAACGATGAGAGGCATTAGTTTTACATACATTTTAGTACACGCTCGTCATTAAAGTGTTAAAAGTTATTAATTTGTTGATGCAGTTAAGTGGAATTTGATATGATGAGTTGATATTTCTCTTGGTAATAGTTGCCTCCAATGCCTGACATGTATCGCAAAGAACTGGTAGATCTGATCAAAGCCATGCTGAACAAAAACCCTGAGAAACGGCCAAGTGTCAACCGCATCTTACGGGATCCCTACATCAAAGAGAATATTGCCATCTTCTTAGAAGGAACTAAAAGCAAGTCAGTTACAACATGATTTCAGAACATATAAAATTCATTCACCTATATGATGTTAAATGTCATTTACAGCTAGACTATTACATCCGTTAGCAAAACAATGTGTAGTAAACTAGAAGATGGCCTTATTCTCATTACTATTCAAGAAGGTCATCTGATTGCCTATCTTTGGTCATACCTAAAATTAGAACTGTGCTAGATTAAGGAGCTGTTTTGGTTGCTGAACCTAAATTTTGGGAATTCCATCCGTATCTGCTCAATCTGCTCAGTCACTTATGTCATTTCGTGCTCATTGCTCAACTTAATACATATTTGCTTTGGATTGCTTATCCAACATAGGCTGTCTCTGTCTCAGTGGACTGATCTTCTGGTTGTTGACCTGATTACAGCTTGGCTTTTTGGCACCATCAGCTGATGCCTTGTGCATTAGACACTGATGGTATAGACATTACTAATTAATAATAAAATAGTAGTAGTAATATTTAATAATTATGATAATCATAATCGTAATCTGGAAAGAAAATTTCATAAACGCTGGTTAAAATCTAAGTGCAGGGCTCCAGCTTCTTTGCGAACTATCCTGTCAAATAAAATGGGTTGTTGTTACTTTGCTGTTATTCAGTTATTAGATTCAATTGAGATACTGTCTAGTTCCATGTTAATGCTTGTGTAACTTTACTGAAGCTGCTTAAACTAATTCTTTATTTCACTCCATTGTTACGTCTCAAGCCCAAATTTGAATCGGAGACCGGGTTCAGCTTGCAAAAAAGACCGGCCGTCATCAAGGGATGGCAACAGACCAAGAAGACCAAAGCCCGAAGTAAGTCCATCCTTACCAGGAAATGGTTTACAGAGGAACAAGCTTCAGTATTGGATTATGATGCTAATTTCTTTAATAGATGTTACACTCTATTCGGGTAAACTGTAACATGAATGAGTTATTTGGAATTCTAAATTTGTTTCAAAATGATCATATAAGATGATATCACTCTTTGTAAGCAGCATTGTTTGATTAGATGTTGAGCCCTTGAACATGTAAGATTGATTGATATTTAGTTGTGATTATGGTTCTAGATTAGGGTGTCCCAAAAACATTTTTTGTTGAATTTTTATATGCAGTCCCTCTAAAAAGTTTCTTTATGATCCCATAATAACACCATTAAAATTTTATGACATTTAAAAAATATTTAGAGGTCCCCCAAGACTCTCACATTTTCCCCATATTGGCATAATTTGCGCCCGACATGTCCAATTTCTAAACGCTTTTAGACATCAATCTTGGATCCCATGATAACATGTTAAACACCATTGGAAAGCTCTTAAATAGTAGAATCTACAAGCATGTAACTTTATTGGATATTATACTTATGGTTTTACCATAAAATACTAAAAAAATTAACAAAACTTAAGATTTTTGGACTTTTGCAATATCAGTTATTGCCACTAATCGTTAGGAGCAATCATCAGCACAAATCTTTGATATTGCAACAAGCCATGGTTTCAGCTCCTCCATATGTCATGCTTATTCTTCATCATTGATTACACCTTCAGCTGCTTATTTCTTCATTTCTACAATCTACATTCTACACATTTACAAGACTGTCTTGATTGCACTTGCCTATGTTTTTCAACAACTTGTAGGAGAAACTGTTTCTGTTCTTCGTTATTGTTGAACATACTGTATACATACTGTTACATCTGTATAAGAACGACACAGCGTTCAGCACTCTCATTCACACATGCCAAGTTACTAACAAACTCATAAGCGATCTTATATGATTGGCTTTTGGGCCACTCTTCAACTGGAATATCAAGAAAACTGTCGTCGATGGCAGTAGTTTGGAAGAAGCTTCGAGAAATTGATAATATCCGTTATTGTGCGGGGAAGAGACTGAACCATGTGCAATCTTCGAACATCTTTCATTGGTCGAGATAAGCTGTGCTTTCTCTTCAGAAGACAGATGCTGAGAGAAGAGAGAGAGGTTCATTAGCTCTTGGCATAGGTAGGCCCTACCATAAATGACGCTGTATCATATTCAGACCTGTGGTCTGCAGAGCAGCAGCATCAACCATCGGCAGCGACTCGACACCAGAACCACGAGTGGATGTAGATGTTGACTACAAATCTGTTGAAACGTTAGATGCCCTGTAATTCACAGGCCATCAACTGGATAACAGATTCGTTTCCATCAAGAAGGCTTGGGTTGATGGAACAGGTCGGACCATTTATCTCTAAACCAGTTGAAGAGCAGTATGTTAGGCCCAGTTGATGTACAAACTTTATCAAGGCACAATACGAATGCATCAGGCAACAGGACATCAAGCATTTGATGTCGACAAGCCATTCACAGATTATGACCGATGGCTGTCTCTAGAAGAGTGCAGGTTCCATTAACTTTGCCGGTGTTTGAGGCCGTTTAGTCAAAGCACATGCAGATAGCAAATCGCACTGCCATGACTTCAAAAGGTCCAGAACTGCTATCACTGCTGCCTGTCCTGACCCAGAGGTCAATTTTGGCACACCCAGAAGTATTAGTACTTCCATCAATTAGAGAAGAAATCAGGACTGGCATTCTGTCCACTTTGTCTGCGTCTACTGCAGTGGTGTCCTAGGTAGCAGCTTGCCACCCTCGTGCACGACAGATTTACAGGCTTGAAAGTCATCCTTGGTTTGCTCGGCAGCTTCACTACGAAAATGCTTTGTTGAGGGTAAATGGTAGCCTACTCTTAGAAAGCACTGCTGAAGATGTTGAGCAGTCTATTTCGTTGACTAGAGAAGCTAGGATCGTCATGAATAATATTATTGGGAAATTTATGTAAAACTATTGCAAAATACAACTGAAGCCAAGAAATCTCGATTTTGCATGTTTTCTGTCTTCTTCATACTTTAAACTTTATTCACATATACAATAAGTTTATATTATGTTGACATTGTTTTTATGTTGTACCATTTAAGTGCTTTCTTATGGTACTAAGCTTGTTATTATAGGATCAAAGTCTGATCCTATGGCAATTTTCAAACTCACAGACATCATACGTACTTTAGGACAAACTACCCTAATTCTGAGAGCCTTGGGGGACCCCTAAATATTTTTTAAATGTCATAAAATTTTGCAGGTGTTCTTATGGGACCATAAAGAAACTTTTTAGAGGGACTGCATCATAAGTTTCAAAAAAAATTTTTTTTCTTGTTTGTCTTGGGACACCCTATTCTAGATGTTTTAGTAAAATTCTTTTGGTTTTCTTATTTTCATTAGCCACTAAGCTTAGAGCCACTTAATACTGGCCAAGACATTCTAGAGCCGATTAAAGAGGAAGCCACTCCAAGAGAAAGCATAGAGGTTCGTAGCAGTCTTCCAGATCACCAGAAGAACAATAGCAAAGACTTGATGGATGTGAATGATAATGGACCGATGGAAGCCAAGCTGGAGAAAAATAATTCTGGGAGGGATGGTGTTGGAAGCAGTTCAGAGGTCAGTGACTCTGCATATCTTTCTTTGCCTTCTGCATTTTTATTTACTGATTTTGGCATTGCAGAAATCTGCAGTATAACATTATTTAGTTTGACCTTCCTGTTTACAGCCAGGTCAAATAATGCTTGAAAATTGATTGCATGTGTCTTGTGTTATTCGACTGTTCTCTGCCTTCCCTGCAATGTAAGGACCAATCAGTCAGTGTGTTGGACAGGATAGAGGATATACCAGAGTCTCATAATCAATCTAGTTACTTTTTTATTCTTCTATCCATTTGTAAACAATAGCTTGTTAATTGAATAGCTTGTTAATTGTTAATAGCTTGTTAATTGAATAGCTTGTTTAATTGAACCCACTTTTTAAACCCAGCTCAAACAGCTATAACTAAACACCTGCAGTAAAGTGTCAGTGCAGGTCAATCTGAACTTTGAACTTTTCCTAAAAAGTGAAACTGTTTAAACAAGTCTTAACAATGGCCTCCATTCAACAGGTTGCCAAAATGCTCATATATTTTGCTTTTGCTTACTCATATTTTTCCATTTACGTCATGCCTCTGCTACTGTGTCTTAAGCCGACTATCACATTATACAGTCATAGACTTATGAGCAGTTTGTGTTTAACCACTGAGTACTTGTATGTCAATCAATTCAGTAGGATAATTCTAACGATTGATTGCATTTTGCATATATTTTAATTTTTATGATTTGAGGTTTTCATATTTTGGCTTACTAAATTCTGTATGATTCTGTAGTTTTTACATTTTAGATCGCCTTTATTTGGGTTGTTTCATTTATTCACATTACTAAATAGTTCCTTTACTAAGCTAAGTTTTTGAATTTCCACAATAAGTTACAATACTTTACATAATGGCTACACCAGATCTTAACCCTTCAAACTGAATAAATGTTTTCATTCAGTCAAAATATTTGAGTCATCATAAATTACAATAGGTTTCGAAGTTGTAGCCTGGTAGTTGACATTTAGCCTTACAGGAAATCTGAAATATTCTTATATACATGCATTTCTATTGTATTAATTTGGATTTGAACAAACCATCATTTCTGCTTTAATGTTGGCACTGCAGAAGCAGAAAGATTTTATCAAGTCATGTATGGATCGAAAGTGATTAACCTAGATTAAATTTACAGTTCTAATGTAAATTATGTCAGTAACCATTTGAAACATAATCATATATCAGCATTTGTTTTGAAATGTTTCAGGTATTACTTTTATGAATTTTTAATGAAACATATGAATTATTTATGAATTTTGAAACATTAATCTTTGTTTTTGGAGTGGTTTGTTTTAAGGGTTAAGGTCTGATTGTTTGTCTCTGTGCTACAATCACTAATTTCACTTTTTAGCTTTTGCGTTTGATATTTTAATTTCCAAAACCAGGTTCTGCCCCAGAATTCTCCAGTGACTGCTGATGTTGAGAAACCCAGAAGGCAACACAGTAGTGGGTCAAAAAACAAGGACAGACGAAATGGCAAGCATTCAAAGTTGTCAAAAAAAGGCATTGTTGCCGATGTCACTGATGATTCAAAGGTCTCTGCTCAAGAAATCAAAGTCTTTCCTCCTCCAAATGAAGTGGACCAGACTGACTTGGTTAGCATTACTTCTGCCACTAGTGAAAATGCTTCTGTAGTGGTCTACAGGCGATTTAATGAAGACAGTAACAGTAACTATGTCTCGACTTCTATTGAGAAAGTTCGGCCAACGCCATCAAACAGAAAATCGTCTTCATCGAAATCTAAGCCACCTCTGCCAGAGTCAAGATCTTCGCTGTCAGACTTTATCATGCCTTTGTCAGAGCCAAACTCACCAGTAATAAAATCTCCACCATCAGACTTTGAATTACCCAAGGGCGATTCACCATCAGTTGTGTCAGAGCGTAGGTCATCAAAATCTGAGGCAAGGTCTTCGGTATCATCTGACTCAAAGCCGCCCGTGCCAGCCTCCTCTAGGTCCTCGGCCTCTGTGCCATGCCCTTCAAAGTCTGAATCCTCACCGTATGCATCTGGGATATCAGCTTCGAAGTCTAGATCATCTCCCTCTCGACGTAGAAGTGTGGAGGGTGATGCTTGCTTCACCGAACAGCAAAAGGTTATTATCAGTCATCATCAGATTTCAGTTCTTCTAATAATTTATGTTTGATTTTGTTGTTCTTCTGATATTTTAATTCTGATGTCATAGTATTTCGTAGTACCTGCCAAAAGTGTAATTCTAGCGATCTGTCTCTGTCTCTATAAGGCCTCCAGCGCTTACACCTCTAGAATCCCGGCTTACCTCTGGGCCCTGCCTTCAAAGTGTAAATCGTTGCTGTATGCATCGACTTCAGAGTCTCAATCCTCTCTCGCCCTAAGAGTGCAGGGGTTGATGTTTGCCTCAAGAAACAGCAAAAATATATTATCAGTCACCCTTGGCTTTCAATTTGTTTGGTTTTTGTGCTTTGACTTGATGTTTACCTCAAATGTTAAAACTCATCGATCATTTTCAAGATGTAATGCCCTTCTAATGCTTCCCATTAATAAAGTATGATTCTTTCACTTTATGTGTATTGTGTAACCCTGCATCTAATGTTGTGGTCGTGTTCTAATCATGTCCTAGAACTCCATTTTCCTCTACCAGTTTCTCCTTTCCTAGTTTCTCCTTTTGACAAGTAGTCTGCATGTGTCACTCAATGACTGATTCGATCAGTGTTAAAATTTTAAGTTTTCACAATTTACAGTAGAACTGTACCCATACCTCTACCTCATTCGTAATCGGGCCGATTATTAGAGCAATTGGCATAATTTACATTGGCAAAAAATAATCGGCGCCGATGCAAATTACTTTATAATTAACGTTTTTTGCACAATAATCGTTAAAAAAGAAAAATGAGCAGGAATATCTGTTTTGTTTCTTATTATTGATTTATATTTTGCATTGCACTACTTACTAGTCACCGTAGTTTTTGGGCAATAACAAAATAATTGGACTCGTACGCGGTATCTGCTTTTTCAATAATCAGGTATACGCGGTATTGGCATAATCGGCAAAAAGGGCTATCGGTACATCTGTAATTTACAGTATGGTTCTATGCACTCTGCTTACATTTTTCTGGCAGTACTATTTGCTGTACTGTTGCAACTGCACAGTATTACCAAATGTTTGATTCATTTCAAATTTGTATTTGCATATGCAAGAAGGACATTTTGGTTGTTTGGCTCAGCAATTTAAAATAGATCTTTTAGACATTTAAGGTAGAGATGACTGATATCATCCTGCATATGTTCAGTTACTAGTAATAGTTCAGGCCTTTTTGTTTGAAGACAGTCTGTGTTATCTTGGTGAGACTGCCTGTTAGGCTCTTGCTGGAAGTAGTGCTAGTTGCAGCATACATGTCAGTACCATTACATTACGTCATGTAGCACTACATCACTGTAAATGTCAAGTGTAAATTTAATGACACATTTGTGTCATATTAATGTGTCTGTGTACATATCATTCCTCTATTCCTGTGTGCAGCTGGCTTGTATTATGTGTAGATAGGGTTTTACCATATAATCGCATGTTAAGGTCCTCTTTTTGTGTGACACAACAGAGGCTGAAAAAACTCAGAGTAGATTCTATCGAAGCTTTAAACCATATATTTCCTTAAATGTTTTAGTCTAAAAGAATATACCAGACAGTAGTTGTTTCTGACAAGATCAACCCAAACTAATGTCTTTCTGCTTGAAGTCTAGTAGTAAAAATCATTGAGGCATAAACATGGCCTACAGAGGAGCTGTGATCTGGGTAAGTTGTGTTGTTACTTGTTAGTCATAAAAAATGCCATCAGAGACTCTTTTGCATGAAGGGGCATCAAACGACAGTTCCAGAGTCAGAGTCCAGCACCCATACTTGTCCTCAGAATTGTGAGAATCAGTTAAGTGGGAGATCTGTTTAAGTTGTTGTGAGCCTAGGAATCAGCATAGAAGGTTATGTGGCTGGCTAAACTGTGAGTAGATATTTAATAAATTTAACTCAGTTTTAAAGTGCTTTTTCATCACTTAAAATTAATAAAACAGAGCAATTTTAGCAAAAACTCTGCTGAGAGACATAAAAGTTAGAACCATATATAACTGTACAATGTACAGATTAAAATACTGATCGAAGCATTGTCTATTCCCCACCATCACAAAAACATGCAGGTGCATTGTAAAGTAGAAGTCTTTATAAAGTTGTGAACTGCCAGTCATCTTGAACTTGTAGTCTGATTCAAAATGCCGACCATTGCCCCCTCGCCCTACATCGTCTTCAATCAATCCTGAACCAAGCAAAGCCATCATCTACAAAAGTTCAAAGGTCAACCAGGCAAATGGTGATTCTGGCCGGTCATCATCTACAAGCAGTTCAGGATACAGTGGCAGAGAAGAAGTCGGGGATCAGCTGGATGAACGAGCATCAGAAAGCATCAGCCGTGCATCACAAGAAATGCCTGTGCCTATGGTAACTGAATAAGTAGAATTCTAAATATTTTGCAGGATACACAAAACTGTCAGTTAGTAATTTGCTTTCTATGATATGGTATTAAACAAAAGGAAAATGTGATGTACATGTAATTCCAACAGTGAGACAAAGTGCTGTAATGTATAACTATTTTGTTTCCATCACTTTTTGTAGAACTTCATTTCTTAATGTAAACTTGCATTCAAGCATACTTGTGATGCTGTAAAAATGAATCAAAGGTACTGGTATGCATTAGATTACAGGTGTCATGGAGCCAAGTTGTTGCAGTGATCCTGGTTGTGTTGTGGGATTGGCGTATGTATTATGCCTGTCTGTTTTGATTGTAGCGATCTATTGAGAGTAGTGCTCGTCAGAGGCGCCGTTTGCAGCAGCAGCAACAGCAACAACAGACTCCAAGGATAAGTAAAAGTGTTGGTGGGTACTAAGTACCTCTTTAAATTCTCAGTTGGGTTTGTAATATGATGTAATATAACATGATGAAGAAATTAATGATTCCTTCCAAGAGAGAGAGAGGTACAATTTCATCTAAAGTTTGTTTCCAGTTAAACTACATTTCCTTGCATGTTCTTCAGAATAGGGATGCTGAAGTACTCAGTAATTGCTCAGCTAAAAAATTTGTTTATTCATTTATTTGAAGCATAATGCCTGTATCAAATTAATCCTGATATGGTACACAGACTGGTAAGTTCGAGGCTAGGTGACCTTATGATGGTCTTTTATAAGTCAGGTATGGGACAGTTTATACTAGAGCTATACCGAATATTCGTATTTGATTCGATTTGGCCCTGAAGAGTGCTCTGAATAGTTTATTCGTATAGTTTTATTAAACTAAATACGAATAGTAATAAAGCTACATACATTTTAGCATATATCTAAGAATTGCACTATATAAAATTTTCACTTCAATGTGTTAACTTTCTTGTGTAATTCAGAATGAAATGTCTAGTCTTTCTGAATTCAAACATAACTTTTAGTAAAAAGGTATTAAGAAATTCAGAATGGGATGTTTATTCCTAAAGTATGCAAAGTTAGTTATTTTAAACATTTCTTACTATATATGTAGTAATACGTATTTGTGTAAAGTTTTTATTTATGCCCTGTTCTGCCATCACGTACTAGTCATATTCATATTCGTATTCAGCCGAATAGCTTGGCCAGCTATTCTTATTCAGCCGAATAGTAACAAATGCTATTCGTTACAGATCTAGTTTATACGTTAGATTGTTTAAAGTTGACGATAGTCGGACCTTAAGCAAGTTGATGGTGATTTGTAAAGATATAAATTTATATTAACTCGGTTAAATTATGCTCATTTAGACTTTGATTAGAGCCTCTGAGTTGGGTAGCTTTTGAAGTAAATTCTTCAGCTGGTGACCCCATTATGATTGTATTGTGTCTGAGTGAAGGTCTTTATTCCGTTCTAAAGTTGTGAAGTATGAAATCATAAACACTTGAGTAGTAATTAAATTTTTCCTGCCTTAGGACTTTTGAATGTTAAAAGATGGAAGTTTGAGCATGAAGGCAAAGACTGTTTAGAGCCCTGCTCTCCCGTGTTAGAACTTCATTCACTCAATGATGGGAATGTGTTATGGCAAGTACAAACTGCTACTAAACAAGCCTGGCCCCCAGTTTTGAATTGGTGACTCCAGGAAGAGCTATGGGAGATAACCCAGGAAAACAGTAGTACATGAGAACACAAGACGTCTGGATTGAATTGGCCAGCCATTTACCTCAATCCTGCCTGTCAAGTGGCTTAGATATTATATCACAAGGTATGCATATTGGTGATGATGATGACACTTCAAAGCTCGAAGCCAAGTCATTGACATAGCTGAACTGAACTGAGTTTGCCACCAGAGAGATCTTTCTTGCTACCATGCTTTTCAGATGATGTAATTAATTTGCCAGATATGAGTGTCTGAGTATTATTATCTAATGACAGATGAATTTTGTCTTTGTTCAGATGTTACACGATGTCCTCCAGAATTTCAAGGCAGTGGACCAGCTGGTAGGGCAAGCACTGATTCAAGTAGACAGGAGAGGCATTTCAGATCAGTTGACTATGATGTGAGTTTATTATATACAGTTCATCATAAATCTCATTGTCAGTACATTTCAGCCATGAGCCCTAATTAACCTATTGATGTTTATATCTGTAGCGACAGCTTTCATCATCAAATGTATGGTGTTTAATAATTGTAGTGACAGCTTTTATCATCAAATGTATGGTGTTTAATAATTGTAGCGACAGCTTTTATCATCAAATGTATGGTGTTTAATAATTGTAGTGACAGCTTTTATCAGCAAATGTATAGTGTTTAATAATGATACGACACCGTGAGCGGCACCCAGGGCATAATAATTGTTAGCTCCAATATGCTGCGAGGCAGTGAGACAGACTATGCACTGGTGGAGAGGACGACGCATGGCGTGATATGGGGTGATGTGATCACAGCCAATCAGATGGCCGGGATTTTCAACTTTCAAAATAAGGCGCAAAAGAGACGAGAACTGAGAACATTTGGGGATAATAATTTGGCATTCAGCATCAATCGAAGAGGTGGTCGCAGAGAAAGGGATTCGGCATCTGACTGCGAATCGGACGAGTCGACGCAAGGTCGATTGCAGGCGGACTTGAGGAAGTCCAACGCCTGGGTGGATCGAAGAGATTGCGAGGATCCAACATCGGAGAAGTGTATCGAAGCAACGTCGGGAGTCGGCCGCGGTTGACTCGAAGATCCAACGACAGGACGTGGGTCGAAAAGGGGCATAGAATCTAATCGTGATAGATTCTAAAGAAGCTGAATCGTTCGGTTGGTGTAAGCCACATTCCGCCGGACAAACGCAACGATATAACAAACTGTCAAGACGATACGAGGAACATTCTGTGCTGCGGAGCGGATCATCCACAACAAAGGGGACGATCGATATCACATCTCCGAGGACAGATAAGAATAACAGAATAATAATATATAGATTAATTTAATCGGTGTCGCTCTAAGTAGGCTAGGGTGATATGTAACGAATAGATTACGTCATTGTTCATAACTCTTGATTGATGCTTTAATAATTTGTCAAAATCTACACGTGTTTAATTGTCATTCGAGAACACATCGAATTCTAACGTATTATCCTATCATACAATAACATCTATTCGCCAAGTCAGGACAGAGCTAAATAGCTATCGAAAGAGAGCGCGACAATATCCCTTTTGACAACAATCTGTTGATTTGCTTTTCAACTATTAACCGACCTTTTCATTCCCTAAGTATTATTTACAGTAAATGTTTTTATCAGATATGTATTTATTATGCTACATTATATTATTTACATAACTCTAATTTTTAAATCAGGTCATCTCTACTGTAAGTTTTCTTCTGTTCTAAGTCTACTTTTGCATTTGAGTGTAATTTTCCTCAGTGTCATAGATTGCCTGAGCTCCCTATCAATAAATAGTGTAGTCAAAGACCAATTTGATTAGTTGTAGTCTATTCACTGCTCACAGTGTTGCATTCAGCACTTTAACGATGAGCGTGAACTAAAACTGACTGGAAAACCAATGCAAACTTGTCGTTAAAGTGCTTAAGATATTTGGTGTTTCTTGAAATTTCTTCAATTTTCAACAGAACTGAATTGATGTCTCCACTGATTTTAGTAGAATGGTTCTTGCAGACAGTGCCTGCCAGTATGGAAAGTGGAGGAGACTGGAATCCTTTAACTACTGACTCTGCCTGTGGAGTGCATGCTTGATTAAAGAAAGATATAAATTGTCTGTTGGTGCACTATGGCATAGTATGAACAACATTTACATGATGTCGTTTGCAGTTTCCCAGTTTAGTGATTTTGGTTTTCTCACATAGAATCAACACAGTCGATCTGAAGGTGAGAAGAAGCCACTGATCAACCATACTGATCCCCTGGAGTCTGAGCTGGAGAAACGTCGTATCCGCAATTCAAGCAATGGAAGTGGAAGCTCTTCCGAAGATGAAGAAGAATCCACAAGCAGGGCTGAAAAAAGAGAACAGTTAGTAAATCTCTTTCTTAAAGGAAAGCATCTTTTAAGATAATTCCAATACATTGAGACAAATTTGAAAGCTTTAGTCAGGTTCCTGATAGCAGAATAATGTGACATGGAACATCACATTATACATTGTGTTAATAGGTTGGTGGCATAAAGTAAAACCAGTCAAGCTAAACTAAGGTAATTTTTACATGACTACATCAGTTACACTAATCCTCAAAGGCGCAATCCTTTGTCAGATAGCACATTCAACAGAATCAATAATGGCTATCCAAGAACTGATAAACCTTTCCCCTGGGGGGGATACTACTTGACAATAATTTGGTTTAGATTACACTAAATGACTTTCAATTACAATAATTTTAACATAATATTGGTAAAATAATAAGGCATTTTGTTATTATCTTACAACTGTTATGAAACAGAAGTTAGTATTTATTAATTCTACGGGACAACACTTTCATAAGCTCAGGTGATGTGAGTTGTTTGCAGGTTAAACAATTTGTAGTACATTTCATTTCGCTTATTTCTAGAAAAAAAGAAATTGACAGCTTTATAAATCTTCTTGGGACGACTTTGCGTCTACAGAGGAAGAGCAAAGACTCGGACGATGAGGGCGACAGCGGTGTTGAAGCCGTTCCTGACATTCCAAAGCCAAATAAGGCTAAAGTTGTCTGTGGTGCGACATATTTGATGTCAGCACCATCACCTCTGCCTCCAGGTTCAAAGTATCCCTATGTTGATGAGAACAGTGCCCCGATCTCGGCAAGAAACAGACGTGTGCGACAAAGAATTCCGGATGAATCTGCAAATCTAGATATACCTGATAAAGCAGTTGACCCATTAGGTAAGATCGAATGTTCACTTGCAGCTAATATGTAGTTGGAATTTGCGGTGCTTCTGATGTTGAAGTGATTTTAGACCTCTGGTGAAATGTCACTTGGGCACAAAACTCTTTGTGAATCGACTTCCGAGTGCATGTTGGATTCTTTTGATAAATTAATGTAGAATCATAATGTCAGACTATGTGCTGCATGTTGTGTGGTCTTCCAACAGATAGTCATGTGATATTCATTCCCTACTACATCTGTAGTGCTAAGAAGGTAACTGTTGTCTATCGATTTGCTCTTTCAACCTTTCGTAGAGCAGATCCCCTAACTTCAACACCTACATGCTTAATGTTTGGCAGACGACAGATAAAGATTCACTGATGAGTAATGATAGCAGAGATTGCAGGAATCTGCTCTCATTGTATTGCTTTATTATACTGCATGACTGACTTTAGTATAGCACCTTTTATAGAAAATCTACCCAGAGTCATGCCCTGCTTAATGAAGTGCCAATTAAAACATATGTGAAGTGCAGTAGTCTAGTGGTTAACATGCTGGACTCTCAACCGTGTGTTTTGGGGTTTAATTCCCCACCAGGGCAGAGTTTGTTTCGAGATTTTGGCTCCACTTGTGCCCTATCAAACTCAACTACAATGAGTGCACTGACTATACTCTGTCAGTGAGAATCAGTTGTCACAGGAGAAGAAAGGCCACCCACCCTCATTTGCCAAGGCTAAGAAAAATGAAGTTGTTAAGATTTCATGCACATGGCTACCTCTGAGGGCTATAGCTTAAGGCAGGGATGGTGAACCTATGGCACGTGGGCCCAAAGTGGCACGCATTGAAATTTGTAGGGCACGCAGAATTCAGAGCGTCCCCCAAAATTCAAACTTAGAAATACAAAATCCATGTATGAATCCACATTTTCTTTGTTGAAGGGCTTCATTTTAATTAACATCATTCAAAACAAATTTGATATAACGTCTTTCATTCATTTTTTGTTACGCTAAAACCTATATGAGAAAAATAATTATATAGGCCTACTGTGCAAATTTCCGAAGGGCACACGACGGTATGTTTAAAAATGACTTAGCAGCATATTGGCACGCACCTTAAAAAGGTTTGCCACCCCTGGCTTAAGGGGTTGCTCTTCTTTTCTAAGACCACAGACTGCAGCACTCCTGTCTGCTGAAATCAGCTAAGAACGAATAAGGGGCGAAACAACCATACAGGACCAATGACAGAAAGAGCCCTATGTTGTGTTTTCAAAGTCCCAGCCTTAGGTATGAAGTATGATGAGTGCAGAGATTGAGAAAAGAGGGCTGATACAGATGGATATGTTTCATCAGAAAGATGGGTTGGAAGGCATGCTCATGAAGGCATTTTGAGATGAAAGAACCTTGAACTTGAGTCTAGATAAGATGGGTAAGTACTAGTGATGTTGATCAGGCATATCATGAGATTTGTGAATTAAGCATGAGAGGCTAGCTGCAGAATTTATGGCAGATTAAAGACTTGACAGCCGTTACTTAGGATCATGGGCGTCCGGAGGGATGGCAAAGGGGCATTTTGAAAGTTGTCACGTTTTCTGTGTTCGTGAATATCTATTCTATGCAAAAACGTCATTTTGCACCCCCTGGAAAAATGTTGCCCCCCTCGGAAAAATTCCTGCGAGCGCCCATGCTTAGGATTAGTTAAAGCACTTGACCTGTAATGCAGAGAGTACAGGTTTAGGCCTTCCCTGAGGTAGTCACTGTGTGGAGACCTTGAGCAATTCCTTCACTCATAGTTGCTCAGCGCCATCGATGTTCTGTCGCCTCTTACTTATTGCACTTCTGAACTTTGGAAGGAGGGCAATATCAAATACTGTTGTATTGAATGGCCCTGAAGGCCATACAATACAATACTGAACTGAAGACGCTAGCAATGCCTAGCATGAGCGAATGTCAATGCACAGACCACAGCAGTGACCATACATTGTGAGGTTGCCTGATGTTTCCATGTGATTGAAGTTCCTAGAACTTCATTTGCATGGAAAAACATGCATCATGAGTCGAAAGCAATGATCTGAGTGTTCAGTGTTCTGTTTGAGAATCATAGTAAGGGAAGGAAATGCCTCTTCTACTGAGAAATAGCCGAGCTTAGCCTGCTTCTGTTGTATACCAAACAATATCAGTTATATCTTGCTTGTTATGCAGTAATGAAGGAGCCTAGATGTAAACTTCTACAAGGTTTTTGCCAGACTCAAGCCTCCACCTTAATAATTAGGTACTTGGTATGCAATGCCTGAAGCTCCTAACAGATTAATCAGTTGGTTCACTGCTATTAGGAACCTATGGGCATTTATTCATCAGGGAAACACACTGCGAATGGTTACTATTAGACTTTGAGAAATGCTTGTAATAAAAGAAGTTTGGTTTTATTGTAGATTCAGCCATCAGCATGACTACAACTGGGCGTCTCTTTGACCGCATATCTGTGCTCCGGAAGTGAGTTTCTAATTTGATCTGATCTAATTACATGTTTAGTTTGTTATCTTAAAACATGTGGTGACAAAGTGATTCCTTATGATTAAACTAAAGTATTTGCTCGTCATATGACAGGCTGAAAAAGAAAATGAATGGATTGATAGGAAGAGAAAAGAATTTGTTTATTAGAATGCTTGATTATAAATGACATTGCTAGTGAAAATTCTAACATCATTTAGCAAATGACCTTGATGGTCGGTTTTCTTGATGAGTACTTTGATGTTGTCTCTGTTTCGTGAATGCAACAATGCAATATAAAGCTGGCCATGTGAAAATACGGGTTCGGAAAAAAGTCTCACATGGTCAAAGGTTTGTCCTTGCGACTATACTCGCTTTTATAATTCGGCCTCTCAGGCATGGTTAGCAGCGCCCATGTGCAGCCCAATGCAGGCCTTAGGCAGCATCATTTGCATTCCATACATTCCAGAGTGTTTATCATAGGACACACAGATCTGGGAAACTATATAAGATAAGGAATACATTGACCATGCTCTATGTTAATAATAGAACATTTCACAATGTAGGCAGTTATGCAAACACAATAAAGCTCATTTACTGAATGAGAATAAACATTCTTGTAGACCAAAATCCCTTCTATGTTTCTCATGTATTTCTTTAATGTTTTAGGGACTGCATTCATGCACTTGGTGTTGAAAAACTCAAGATTGCCTATGATATCTTGGACTGCTTTGACACTGATGAATTAGAGGTACTGCAATATAATTTTGTATTCTAATTTATCGCTAAGTTAAACTGTATAATTTTTATTGTAGTAGAACATTTATATAGCACCACTTCATTAGTAAACTAATTAGGGGCACTCTCTATGCTAGCCTATGTGATGTTAAGTATAATTGAGAATTGGAGTTTATGTGTCAGCAAACAATGCACAGAAAACTAAGTCATCAGTTGCGGGCCCACACACGCACCTGTAACCCAACCAACAGTAAAAGTCCATGCTATCCATCAACTGTCCACAGGTGATGGATAGCATCATAACCGTAATCATGTTGATTGTATTGGAAGGTTGATTAAATGAACCTTAACTAATGGAAGTGGAAGTGACAGTAGAAGTGAATGTATTAAAAAGGGAAGTAATGGTGAGAACAGAATATACCCACGATTTGTCAAGAACAGTTAAGTTATTTCATTTCCTCAACCAAATAAGTGCACATCCTTTTTTAAAATATTAGTATTAAGCTAGGCAATTGCCTGATCCAAAGGAGGATGTTATTCCAGGTGGAAACACCAATAAATTTGATGGGAGAGGAAAAACGAATATTCGTGTGAGCAAATGATCTTCTGTATGTCTTACAGTTTCTTGCACTCATTATGTAATGAGTGCAAATCATTAATAAATGTACCATTGCCACTTTGTATGCTTGTTAGATCATTTTAATTTAATGTCATTGTTTATCTGTTCACAGCCACAGCTGGTAAAACTGCTTGGTACAGGGGATTTTGAGGCTTATGCTGGAAAGATTTTTCAGCTGAAGTTCTGCGAAGAATCTGCTTTCAAGGCACAATAATAGAAACTATGGAGCAGACCTAAAAGTGTCTGAATGCATAGATTTGCTAAGTTATGTCCAGCATTTCTACAATTGTGTAAAACTGAAATGATTTAATGGGATTGGCTGATTGTTGTACAAGAAAATGCAGGTCTGCACTCAAAAGGTAGAACACTTCTTTTCTGCAAAGCCTTTCTTGAATCCTCCTCTTCCCCTAACCGCAGTTGCCACTCCAATTCTAAATACCATTCCAGGTTACCATGTCACTTTGTTCATGACCCTTGGATCTGACCTGAAACTGATTTTGATCTTGCCTGCCTATTGATTTGTTTTTGAGTGAGTGTCTGTGATAAGCTGGATCCCAAGACTTCGCTGTTTTGGGTGCTGTAGAAATCTCAGAATTACAATTAAGAAGAAGGGCAACTATAAGACAGCTTTACTGTATTTAGTAGAATATTGTGGTGAGTCTTGAGTGTGTGTGTTGTGATCCAGGAATTAAAGTATGGAACGAGTTAATCTGGAATAGCTGTTGCCAGAAGAGCTATGTTGAACAATGATCTTGTATAAATAGAAAAAAATAGAAGTAGTGATTGATATTGATTAGCTCGAATGCCTGCTAGAACTACAAAGTAACTTAACTGGATATACACACAAAATGCACATGTGTGCATGCATGTGTGCACACATTCAAGCAAATACATGTACAATTGTACACGAATATGAGTCTGCCTATGCAGTGGAATACTTGTCAAGCACTGTCTGGTGATTCTGATTGCCATGTGTTTCTATTTGGAACACAAAGCAAATTATTACCATGAGATTTACTCATCTGCTGTTTTAGACCTGTTGTCAAAGTTTGATGAAACTATTGCTGAAAACTTACTTTTATGCGTACTCACTCACGTGTGTAAATAATGTGTCTAGCAACACCTTGTAGTCTACTGTTTGTCATAAACTGCTGACTGTGAAGCAGACATTGTGTTTTTATTACAGTGCTATAAAAGTCCTCTGACTGGAAATTAAAGTTAATCAGTTTATGTTAAAGCTATTTGTGTAGGATAAGCTTCTTTATGTGACTGTTTAGCCTGTTTTCTTTAGAATAACAAAACATGTATGTATGTGTACGCTCAATGTATGTATTTCTAGTTAAACATGCGATCTATTTCATGGAAATATTTATCCGTCTAATAAATTTTTTAATTTTTTTGTACAGTACTTCATCTGGTTGATATTAATATTAACTAACATCCAGTTTTGTTTGTCATTTGATGTTGATTTATGAAATTTAATGTATTAGCCAAATTGATAATATTTTGTCAGTTCTGTGTCAAAAGATATTTCTGTAAACACACTGTAGTTGTAGTGACTGTTATGTAATGTAATTTGCAAGAGGAACTTGTCCTCAAACATTTACCCGGTAGTTTGGTGCTGATGGCTGCAGTATCAGGTCAAAGGATTGAGACACAGAGGGATAGGGTATAGGAGATAGTATCGCCCTCTATCGTTCCTGTCTGTGACGTCACTGCTCTATGTCTCTTTCTACTATCTTTTCTGTTTCTTACGTCACTGCTGTACCTCTCTGTGTTGCCCTGTATCTTTCCTGTATGTGACGTCACTGCTCTATCTCTCTCAGTGGCCCTCTGTCGTTCTGTTATTTCACTAATGTTTCTCTCTGTGTCACCCTCTATCATTCCTGTATGTTACTACAGTGCTGTATCTGACTGTGTCGCCCTCTGTCTTACCTGTTTGTTGCATCACTGCTGTATCTCTCTGTGTCTCCCTCTATCTTTCACGTTTGTGACGTCATTGCTCTATCTCTCTGTGTCGCCCTCTATCATTCCTGTTTGTGATGTCACTGCTGTATCTCTGTCGCCCTCTATCTTTCCTGTTTGTGTCATCAGGCCCGTAGCCAGTATGAGGCAAGATGAGGCGAGTGCCTCATCCTAATTCTCAAGACGAGGCAAGACGAGCCTCGTCTTACTTTGACGTGAGAATTAAATATCGTGTAAAGAATAATAGAGTATTTCAATCTCTTATAGAAAAACACTATCCCTTGCCTCCTTCAGCACCATCTCTACGCAGACGACACCCAATCAATTCTACATATCCTTCTCCCCAAGCTCTTTCCACCTGCATCACACAATTACTCAATGTGGTTAACCTAATCTTTTTCTCACAGTGGATGTCATCCAATCTCGTATGCCTTGACCCTTTCAAAACAGAATTCATAATCCTAGGCCTTTTTGATCAAATCAAGAAAACCTCTGACCTTTCCATACACCTATCGACTAACTCATCGTCTCTTTCCTTCACCTCTGACTTCCCATCAGCAATCTTGGTATTACCTTGGCTCGACACCTCTCCTTCTCTAACCACATCTCCAAACTCTCGCGCTTCTGCTTCATGCACATTCGTGACCTTCGATGCTACCTCCACCATTGCTACCTCTATTGTTCATTCAAAGCTTGATTACTGCAATA
This sequence comes from Allolobophora icterica, assembly GCA_963556255.1. Taxonomy (NCBI): domain Eukaryota; kingdom Metazoa; phylum Annelida; class Clitellata; order Crassiclitellata; family Lumbricidae; genus Allolobophora; species Allolobophora icterica. Next base: position 32,381,432 of record OY744606.1, read on the forward strand.
TCCTCTTCCTCAACCTTGAATCCACCCAAATCAAGCGTCCAACTTTTCCAAAACTCACTAGCCAGGGCTGTCACTAGAACGCCCAAACATCATCATATCACTCCCATCCTCAAATCACTCCATTGGCTAAAATCTCAGAGCGAATCCACTTCAAAGTCCCATCACTAACCTACAACTCCCTACTTATGCTCAGCCCATGTATGTATGTAATCTCTTCACAATTCAGGCAACCCGTTCCACCCGATCCTCCTATCTGTCTTTCTCGACACCCCAGTCTCTACTAATCTCAAGTTCTCCAACCGAGTACCACGACTCTGGAACAATCTCTCCTCTGAGTTCCGCAGATTCTCGGTTCCTCCGTCATCATTGCAAACCGTCCTCTACCCTCCTCCTCATGTTGCTCTATCTATCGCTCCCGGGCTTTCCACTCAAAACTGAAGTCTCACCTTTGTGAGTACTTCTAACCTGAGTCCCTGACTCATCTGATCCTCCGCCTTCCAATTCTCGCCCTAAACAACACCCGCCTTAACACCTGCTCTGCCTCCTGTCTTGATCTGGCCCTCTTGAAACCTGACTTGGACCTCTTTTGAACACCCTCTGATTTGATGTACGCTCGTGAATTGGCTGGTGCCCTGTGCTTGGCCTTCGAGTGGCGCGTTAGAAGTTCGGAGATTACGATTACGATTTTAGTAGACGTTGCGTCCGGGAATCCCTGTATAGTGTTCGTTATGTAGTAAACTGAAATGTGCTAATACATCTTAGAAGTTAGAACAAGTTGAAAAACACAATTAGAGTCGTACAAAAATCCATAAAAAATGTAATGTTTACTTTAAAAATTTCCTCCGGCTTCAGGATGATCATAGTTGCAGATAGGCTTTTATAGAACATTCCAAAACATATTTAGGCATCACAGAATGCTGTTTTTATTGGCTTTAAAATGCTCTAAAAGTCAAGTACAAACATCTACAATAGGCCTATCAAAAACATTTTCGGGGTTAATACCCCGGACCCCGCAGTTCCCACTGAAAGGGAATGGGGTCGGGAGGGGGTGGGAAGAGTTTGGGAAGGGGAAGGCAGGGAATAGGGTGAGAACAGGGAGGGACGGGAAGGCAGGGATGGGAAGGGAGGGGAAGGGACACTAATGGAGGGGAGGTAAGGATAGGAAAGCGGAGAGGACCAGAGGGAGGGCAGGGAACGGAGGGATGGGAGGGGATTTGCCTCGTCTTGATTTGCCTCTGGCAACGGGCCTGTGTGTCATCAAAGCTCTCTATCTGTCGCCCTCTGTCGTTCCCTGTTTGTGATGTCACTGCTCTATCTCTCTGTGTCGCCCTCTTTCCTTTCGTGATGTGCTGTATGCTCTCTAATCGGTTGAATCTTAATCCCTCGAAAACCCAACTCATTTGGTTTGGTACAAAGTAACAATTATCTAAACTTGATTTCACACTTCTGTCAGCTCACTTCCCGACCTTCTCATACTCTACGAATGTCCGTGATCTGGGAGTCACCTTAGACAGTTCATTAACCTTTGCTTCTCACCTCTCCTTACTTACTCGCACTTGCTACTACCACTTGAGAAGACTGCGAGCTATTCGTCGATCCGTCTCTCCTGCAGTTTTCACTTCCATTATCCATGCATTTATCTGTTGCCGCATTGATTATTGCAACTCTTTACTGGTAGGCCTTCCGAAAGTGCGACTTTCTGCCCTTCAATCGGTACTTAACGCAGCTGCTCCCCTTATTGCTCATCGTTCTCGGTTCTCCTCCATCTCTACTTACGACTGATGTCTTGCATTGGCTTCCTATCTCCGCTCGTATCCACTTCAAAATCATAGCTCTTGTCACAGACAGACAGACAGACAGACTGACTGACTGATTGATTGATTGACAGACAGACAGAAAGACAGACAGACAAACGGACGGACGGACGGACGGACGGATGGATAGATAGACAGAAATACAGACAGACAGACAGACAGACAGACGTATGGATGGATGGATGGATGGATGGATGGATAGATGGAATAGATGGATAGATGGATGGATGGGTGGATGGATGGATGTATGGATGTATGGATGGATGGATGGATGGATGGATGGATGGATGGATGGATGGATGGATGGATGGGTGGGTGGGTGGGTGGGTGGGTGGGTGGATGGATGGATTGATGGATGGATGGATAGATAGATAGATATGATAGATAGATAGATAGATAGATAGATAGATAGATAGATAGATAGATAGATAGATAGATAGATAGATAGATAGATAGATAGATAGATAGATAGATAGATAGATAGATAGATAGATAGATAGATAGATACACAGATACACAGACCATGGGCTTCTAACAAGTAGGTCATATCTAGATTTTTATATAGCATATAGTTATTATAATGGTCCTTTGAGAAACAGTCATACTTACCAATCTGGTTGGATGTAACTTCAAAGGCATCAAAGTTCCCGCATCTTCCAGCTCCGATCATTGCCACCTTTGGCCTCTTCTCACCACCGTTACACCCCTCAGCTGCTGCTGTATCCATCTGCTGATGCGGGCAATTCCGCCAGAACGTGGCACACTTTGCATACGTGCACATGGAAAGCTAACGCGCATCGCATGTAATTATGTATGCAGTGAATGCAGTTGCGGAGGCTGACAAAGGCTCAATCTATCACTTTCGGAAATTAGGTCTACATTACACATGTGGCCTAAACGCGTGACATCACATAGGCCTATTATATGTAGGCCCTATAGCCTACATTTATGCAGATTCCACTTGTATCTATGCATTATTGATACATTCCATTCATATGTATATTATATATGTATATATATATTATATATAGGCCTATATGTATATATATATATATTAAGTGATAAACTACTGATCAGTGTTATATATATTTTAAATGATTTGGCAGCATTTTGGCACGCACCTTAAAAAAGGTTCGCCACCTCTGGCCTAGGCCTATGATATCAGGAATGGCGTACATTCAGACCAACGACTGGTGAGGCTAAATTACGAGGATGACGTCATAATTATATTACAGATATTTTAAGCAACATGATGGATAGATTGATGAATGAATAAATTAATGGCTGAAGGACAAACGGAGAAACGGGTGGATGGATTTATGAATGGACAGCTGATCAATTACCGAATAAATAAATAAATAAATTAACCAACGCTAAAGGCGTCTTCACCTTCTCGACAGGGAAAACTCAAGAAAAGAGCACGCTTATGTGTTAGCATGGTGTCGCGATCGAAGGTCGCCTGTCGTGTGTTTTGCCGCGTGTTGATGTCGACCCTCGACTCGCTTGTTCTTTTACTTGCACTTTTAATTAATGTGCCTAACTTTTCTAATAGAAGATTCACGACGCACTTTGTTTAATTAATAAAGGTATTTAATTAAAGAAACAAATATTTACACTAACTCTACGGGAACTTCCACGTAGTATTAAAGCGTTAAGATATTAAATCGGACTATCTCAAATGTTGCTTCATACAGCCTAACATATAGATCGTTCTTCGCGTCAGTCTCTGAATCTGACGGACTCTACTCTGCCGTCGCCGCTGGTCGTTCCTCTCGATGTTGCTCGCTCGACCGTTGTTCTCACGTCGCGCTCGTCAGTAGTACAAGTCCCGTATTCTCCGTTCCCTTCTGTTATGTAGGAACTCCAGCGCCCGTCGGTCCGCCCCCTCCCCACGTCATGCTATCGCCAATTAGTGTCAGGTTGCTCTTCGCGATGCGGGTCGTCGCTCGCCTGCAGCGCGGGCGGTGTCTGGTTACACCCCAGCCGCGAGGTGTCCTATTACACCTTGGCTGTGTGGTGTCCGGTTACGCCTCGGCCTCGCCGCCTTCATTGTTGATCCAGTGGGGACTGGCTTTCGTCCGTCATCATTCCATCTCGACCGCCAACGACGCCTTTATCATGATGATGATGACATCTCGTCGTTGTCGTCGATCTCCTCACGCGACACCTCCCTTCCCGGGGGAGGACAAAGCCAGTCGTTGGTTCGCCTCCCGGCTGAGAATGATGTCGTTCCCTCCGCCGATTTCCTCCAGACCATGTCCTCGTCGTTCTCATGAAAATTACAAAATAACAGCACAGTTAGCAAATATTATTTACAGTTGTCGCGGTGCCTTACATGGTAGTCCGCCTTCTCCTCAATCATAGTCTGGACAAGAGATCAGCGGGAATATTCAGCGCCCCAGGTCGGTATTCAAAAGAGATATCGAAGCCCTGGAGTGCCAGAGCCCATCTCGCAAGTTCAGCACTTGTGGGCGTAGAAGCAGTTAGGAAAGTCAAGGGGTTGTGATCAGAATAGAGGGTGGTCCTTGACATAAAAATCCAATTCCTAAACTTCTTCAACGCAAAGATTACAGCATACGCTTCGCGTTCCTCCGTGGACCAACGCGCTTGCGTAGCATCTAATTTAGAACTGGCAAAACATATTGGCCGTTCTGTTCCATCGTCTTGAATTTGGAATAAGCAGCAACCGACTGCTTTGTCTGAAGCGTCAGTCGATAGACCAAACTCTCTGCCGTAGTCACTTGTCTGCAAACATACAGCGTTATTCAAATCGTGCGTAAGTTTATCTAGCGCCTTTTGGTGTTCAGCTCGCCAGGGTATCTTAGCAGGCACCGATTTCTGGGTCAAGTCAGTGAGAATTCTGGCTGTCCCTGTTCTGGCATGATTATCTAGACAGTTCAAGAGTAGTCTGCTTCGAAGGTCGTCCGGGACAGCGCAAGAGTCGAATAACCTTTCACAAGGCACAAAGAAATCAGGGATTTGCGCATGGTCGCTTAGGAATCGCGGTAAGAGTCCTCGCAAGCTTTCACTATACGTTTTCATTCGTCCTACGACCGAATGCCTTAAGTTATAGTCCCTTTCGTCCCTGAGTCTTCTCTCTGCGTCCCTTTCCTCTCGGACTTCCTTCTCTCTCTTCTCTGCCTCCTCCTTTTCTTCTCTCCTCCGCTTCTCTTCCTGAAGCCTTAATTTCTCTGCTTCCTCTTTTCTCCTCGATCTTTCCGCTTCCTCTTTCTCTTCTCTCCCCGTTTCTCCTCCTGAAGCCTTAATTTCTCTGCTTCCTCTTTCTCTTCTCTTCGCTGCTTCTCCTCCCGAAGCCTCAGCTTCTCAGCCTCCTCCTTTTGTTCTTTCCTCAATCTTTCCGCTTCCTCTTTCTCTTCTCTCCTCCGTTTCTCCTCCTGAAGCCTTAATTTCTCTGCTTCCTCTTTCTCTTCTCTTCGCTGCTTCTCCTCCCGAAGTCTCAGCTTCTCAGCCTCCTCCTTTTGTTCTTTCCTCAATCTTTCCGCTTCCTCCTTCGCTTCTCTCCTCAGCCTCTCTTCTTTCTCTTCTCGTCTCCTCTCTTTCTCTTCCTCTCTTCTCTCTTTCTCTTTCTCTCTTCTCTCCCTTCTCTCCGCTTCCTCTCTCGCTTCTCTTCTCAGCCTTTCTTCTATCTTTTCTAGTAACCTCTTTTTCTCTTCTTCGATCCGCCTGCGTTCCTTTTCGTTGCTTCTCCTCACCGCTCTCTCCGCTTCCTTTCTCTGGTATACTGTTAGTTCTAACATGACCCGCCGCATTTGCAATGCCGAGCTAGTACTCCTTTCTATGCTACCCGTGCTTACTTCCTTACTTACCTCTGGCGGGGTCTCCCGTCCAGAAACAATCATTTCAGCACTAGCCTCTTGGAGCTGGTCCATACTCATGGAATCCAATTCCTCCTCTCCTAGTCCCATCTTTATCAGATATGCGACTAGTCTGTGATGGGGCATGTTCTGCACCCTCATTCTTTTCCCTATCGACAACTTATCCATCTTCCAACAGTCCGCTCACTAATAGAAAACGATAAGTAAGTTAGAGGAGAGTCACCGCTGGTCAGAAATCAAAGAAAACAATGTCCTAAAATCTACCAGAATACAACAAGAACAGAACTGAGCAAAAGGAGCTACGCAAAAGCCTCGGCTATTCGCACACCAATCCTCATCCAGACGTCAACCGCAACCTCACAGAATACCACGACTACCAGTAAGGACTTACCCTCTGAATACGTCGAGCGTGTTCCGTCTTTTGGTATCTTGGCTGATCCGCTGTCCTCCGTTGCCACTCCCGTCCGTCGTTGCTAGCGATGGCCGGTCGTCTGTTGGCACTCTTGTCCCTCGTCCTTGCTTGTTGCTGTCGGTTCCTTCGAGTCCTTCGTCCTCAGAGTTCGGCACTCGACTTCTCCAGTTGCGAAGGGTTGTGTTCGCCGCTGGTCCCGATCTGTTGAGATTCCTCTGTTCCGTTTCCGGTTCCGCTTTTCGTCGTGACGTCATCAGTTGGAAACCCTGTCGACTGCGCCAATGTCGCAATCGAAGGTCGCCTGTCGTGTGTTTTGCCGCGTGTTGATGTCGACCCTCGACTCGCTTGTTCTTTTACTTGCACTTTTAATTAATGTGCCTAACTTTTCTAATAGAAGATTCACGACGCACTTTGTTTAATTAATAAAGGTATTTAATTAAAGAAACAAATATTTACACTAACTCTACGGGAACTTCCACGTAGTATTAAAGCGTTAAGATATTAAATCGGACTATCTCAAATGTTGCTTCATACAGCCTAACATATAGATCGTTCTTCGCGTCAGTCTCTGAATCTGACGGACTCTACTCTGCCGTCGCCGCTGGTCGTTCCTCTCGATGTTGCTCGCTCGACCGTTGTTCTCACGTCGCGCTCGTCAGTAGTACAAGTCCCGTATTCTCCGTTCCCTTCTGTTATGTAGGAACTCCAGCGCCCGTCGGTCCGCCCCCTCCCCACGTCATGCTATCGCCAATTAGTGTCAGGTTGCTCTTCGCGATGCGGGTCGTCGCTCGCCTGCAGCGCGGGCGGTGTCTGGTTACACCCCAGCCGCGAGGTGTCCTATTACACCTTGGCTGTGTGGTGTCCGGTTACGCCTCGGCCTCGCCGCCTTCATTGTTGATCCAGTGGGGACTGGCTTTCGTCCGTCATCATTCCATCTCGACCGCCAACGACGCCTTTATCATGATGATGATGACATCTCGTCGTTGTCGTCGATCTCCTCACGCGACACATGGATCACGCTGGAATTTATTTAGCCCCTTTTGAAGAACTGACACAGTGGCGGCGCGTGGGGGGTGCAAGGGGGTGCGGTCGCACCGGGCGGCCACTTGAGGGGGGGGCGGCACTTTGGCTACCTGGAATATTTTTTCGGCGAGTCAGTTAATTAATGATTGTTGCAGTATACTAATTTTACGTAACTGGCTTCAATGTCTTCACCAATACTTTATAAACAGTAGTCATATGACAAAATATACGGGAATAGCCTCAGAAAAAAACCATCAACTCCAGGGATCTGTGATCGACCCTGTACTCTTTACCACAAATTCCTCAGACCTCCACCCAAAACATCCATTTAATTTCATTACTCAATGTTGAGGAGATCACAATGCCTACCTTCTTATTGGCTCCTCACACATAGATACCGCTCAGGAAGAATGTGCTCATATCTCCTCCTGGACTAATAGTAATAACCTTGCCTAAAGCCCCACAAAACAAGTGAACTAATAATTTTTGCTAGAGGAAAAACACCCCTCTATTCCCCCAATCATTCCAGGAGCAATTCGGATCACTTCTTTGCGAGTCCTAGGAATAATAATCTGCTGTGACCTTGGAATGAATGTTCACCTTTATGAAGTTCTATCTACCTCTTCATCATCACTCCATGCACTTCGAGTCCTCCGATCCCACGGCTTTCCACCTCATGTCTTGCAGGAAATAGCAAGGCCACCACCATAGCTTCTCTGATGTATGCTTCCCCGGCCTGGTGGATTATACCCAAGTAGGAGACAGAGAGAGAGAGTTGAAAACTGCTGAGGAAATGCGAAGTTCTGGCCTACTTTCCCATCCATTCAATGCGCTTCTGAATTGGCATAACACGCAGATGAATGCCTCCTTAATGCAGCCATTACAAACCCCGACCATGTTCCACGACCCTGTTTTCCATCTGATCGCAATATCCAGTCTTGTTGTCCTCGAGACCAAGGTCTTGGTCTCGAGTGCACTCGAGTTCGTTTTTAAAAGTCTTGGTCTTGGTCTTGGTCTTGAGGTTCAAGGTCTTGGTCTTGGTCTTGGTCTTGAGGTTTAAGGTCTTGACAACAAGACTGGCAATATCCCTCAAAATCTCCGGCCACGGGATCATAATTTCAAATTACCTGATAAAAACGACAAAAAACTTTATCTTCCGTATGGTCGAGAAAAACACTTATTAACAATTAACTTTTTAGTACTATACGGTACTGTTTTTCTTTTATATGTATACTTTATTTTAAAATCCATTAATCTACTTAGCCTCTTTCATTAACTGTTATCTGATTCATTATCACTTGCAATTATTGTCTTTGTAACACTGTAATCTCGTCGCTTCTGTTCATGTGAGCCTTAGGGTATTTCTTAGCTTTGAAATTGAGTGAGCGATCATATGGGTGGCGAGTAAGAAAAATCATACGAACGCTAGTAGCGGATCTGCATCATCTTTTACTGTGCTCTATGCTAGGCTACTAATGGCTAAGCCTCTAAGACTACTACTAACTACTCACACACAATACAGACAAAATCTCACTACACTACTAAACAGGCCTGCCGCCTTATGGGGAGGGGCGGCACATTGCTGCTTCGCACCACCTTTGAAAAATCCACGCGCCGCCACTGAACTGACATCGGATAACATACCTACCAACGCCATTTTATTTATGTCCAAATGCGGTTGTAGATCCCGATACACGAACGAAGAGTGGTGCCTTAAACCGATTCCAGGGAGGCAACCGTAATTATTCACGAATCGTAGTCGCAATTAACTCCAAATTTCTAAAGCGTTACGCTAAAGCTAAGCGCAGGGAACAAGCTTATTCACGAGCGCTGCGTGTTTCGTGTGCGAAAGGTTGTTCAGAGATGGTCAAGGGAAGAAGTTTTACGAAGTTAATGACTTAATTTTCCCGTCTCTGTTTTTCCCGTAGCGCCTTTTGCAGAACTCATAGGCCTATAGAAGTAGCCTATGCACACAGTATACACTCACACATAAATTCAGCTGCCACACGAAGGCAGGTTGACAATCCTCTTCTCACCGACAGTGTGCGGTCAATGTACTCATTTTATGGATGCGTTTGGTATGGGATTAGGTGGACCTAAGTTAGACCTCCACTTGGAATCTCTTGGACTTTCGCTTGGTACGGCCGATGCGACGCGCATGCGCTCGTAGTGCCCTGCGCCTGGCGTTTAAGTAGTTTGTTTTACCAGTACGAATCTGTACGATTACGATAAGATGTTTTGAAACATCTTTCTGCCGTGATGGGACTCTGAGCCCCCGACTTCTCGGTTAATAGTCTAGCAGACTATACTGTACCCTCTAGGCTGTCGAGAGAATTTAAGTAAAACCCACACTGGAGAAAAGTCATACAAATAGTTTCGTAGGGTCTACGTCTATGCGAGAGCCCACCAGTGGTGACTTGTTCCAGTCATCTCAGCAGTATTTGCATACGTGTGGTCTTTTGATCTTAGCGGCCTTTAAGATCACTTGTGCTAAATTGCTAGAGAATCCAAAGCTTTTGTTGGGCACCTGAAAGGTGCTACATAAAGAATCTACGTAAGCTCACACATACATATGCACATGCGTACCTGCATACATATATATATATATATACATACATGCACACATATATGCATGCAGGCAATTATGGTTGGAAATCAACAATTCTATCAGGTTTATATAGAACCTCTGCAAGGAATCTACTCAGAGGCCCTCCCGACCCAGGCCAGATCGAAGAGAAATGTCTTAAGAAGACCGTAAAAGAACCAGAGAAATCCATAGGAAAGGAGCGAATCTCAAGAGGGAGATCGTTCCAAATGGCAGAGGTCCAAACACTGAGAATGCTCTGCCTTAGAAGGAGCATAACCCTTCAAATAAATATAACAAACAATGTGAATACACCAACGTCAATATATTGAGGAAATAAGTTTCATACATGCCAGCTGCATGTCATTTAACATGATATTTACACACAACATATGCAAAACTAGCAGATATTTCACATAGGAAAGAATTCGTGATAACAATGATAACAAATCATGATAACAATTGTCTTTCAATATTTATCCACCAATGGACCCACACCCCATCGACCCACCTATGGAATCCCACCAAATCCAAACATAATATAACAAAGGAATATAATTAAACTGTACATTCAAACGAAACTAACCCTAGGACATGGAAAAGCATATAGCCATTAATTAATTATTTATACATGCCAGCTGCATGTCATTTAACATAATATTTACACACAACATATGCAAAACTAGCAGATATTTCACATTTAACATAATATTTACACACAACAAATGCAAAACCAGCAGATATTTCACATAAGAAAGAATTCGTGGTAACAATTGTCTTTCAATACTTATCCACCAATGGACCCACACCCCATCGACCCACCTATGGACCCCCACCCTATCCAAACATAATATAACAAAGGAATATAACTAAACTGTACATTCAAACAAAACTAACTCGAGGACATGGAAAAGCATATAGCCATTCACGGACCCCACCCCATCCATCCATCTCTCCTGAGGACATGGCAAAGCATGCAGCTAAAAAATATCACAACGACATGCCCACAAATAAAGCCACTGGGTGATGAACCCAAAAAATAGCCATTCACGGACCCCCACCCCATCCATCCATCTCTCCTGAGGACATATCACCACTTGGTGATAAACCCAAAAAATAAAGTAAGTAAGTAAGTATCACAAAGACATGTGATATGCCCACACATAAAGCCACTGGGCGATGAACCCTAAAAATAAAGTAAGTAAGTAAGTATCACAAAGACATGTGATGGCATATCACATGTCTTTGTGATACTTACTTACTTACTTTATTTTTTAGGGTTCACTTACTTACTTACTTTATTTTTTAGGGTTCATCGCCCAGTGGCTTTATGTGTGGGCATATCACATGTCTTTGTGATATTTACTTACTTACTTTATTTTTTGGGTTCATTACCCAGTGGCTTTATGAATGGGCACACATTGGTCGAAGTGGCACAATGCGACTGAGTGGTACTATACGGTATCTTAGGACGTCCTGTCATTGGTCGAAGTGGCACAATGTGACGGAGTGGTACTATACGGTATCTTAGGACGTCCTGTCATTGGTCGAAGTGGCACAATGCGACTGACTGGTTTAAAATACACTTGGGATATTCGCCTCCGAGATGATATAAAAAAGTTCATGGCTCTTGTGTCGACCATTAAAACTGGGCCAAGCTAACATGGGAATTGATTAAAAACAGAGTCTGCAATGGACGTCTATCATTCAGACCAACACCTGATGCAATAAAATAAGTAAAAACGTTTTAAAAGATGGACTCCTATCTATGAATAGAAAAGCATGCCTTCAGCTGCACACCTGGCTGAAAATATTTGTAAATCAACTTCTCAGTTCATAATATAACAAAGAAAGCTGATAACCACCATTATAATTTCAATTACATAAATTAAAAGTTGTGTACCGTTCTTAGGGTCGTTTTTTCGATCGCGTGACTTTGTGACCTTTCCGTCAAACATCACAAGCGAGACCCGTCCTCCCTTGAAGGCAGATATTGGGCGTAGTTTTGGCTGCGTCGAAGGTCTCGCAGCAAAGACCTGTATATTATGTAAATTCGTTTATTATAAATCAGCGAAGGATGAACACCGCATCACAGCTTACAACAGTCTAAACTCTAAAGCGATAATAGTAATAATGATAATAATAAATAATTATGTATATATTTCCAGTGCTATTACAAAGAAATGTCTGTCAGTGCTTTTTTTTATAGAAAAAAGGTTCCGAAACTGAACAGCTATGAAAGGACTAAAATCCCGAGAAAACCTGGATTGGGGGGTTGGGAGGAGTCTCAATAAACACTGAAAACAGTTCACAACACTGAAATTAGACTCAAATATCTAAATTATTGTTTTATTATTAAAATAAATAAATAATTTTTAGTAGCTCAAATAGGTGCCGGAACGCCGTTCCGGTGCGTTCCGGCTGAAAAAATCATTGGTCTGTGCTAGCGTAGCCTATAGCGATATTTGAGAAATAGTCAGATGGATTGAGGATGCATACCTGTCATACCAGGTAAAGGTATGTAATCGTCAGTAGGTGGCGTTTATCTGTGCTCTCCGTCCTACAGGTGCCATATGAGACCTGTGCGGCGATTGTCTTTATGGCAGGTATAGGCCTACGTGGGCGGCGTGAGTTGCGAAAGATCAAATCAAACACGTGTCTTTTGGCAGGTATGGGTTGGCGGCGACCTGTTGCTCCGTGTGTGCTGCTCCTGAGGCGGTCAACTTCTCTTCCATGGCCAAAAGAAACAGCAACATCAGAAGGTATGTTGTGGCGTTGGTACGTTTTATCTGCTCCCCGTAATACCAGATGGTATGATTGACATTGGTAAGTGGAGGGTCTCTGCTTTACATCAGAAGACAGTTATCGTGGCGTCGATAGTGGCACTGTCTTCTGTTCCTCACAGATATGGCGACTAACACGTATCTTTTGTTAGACAGTGTCTTTTGGTGTCGGGGCATTGTCTTCTGTTCCTCACAGATATGGCAACGGTGCCGCGATTGAGGCGGTCAACGTCTCTTCCATGGCCAGAAGAAGCAACAGCAGCGCCTGTGAATAAGTGGGGGGTACCAATTTCTTACATAGGCTACATGAAGCAAGGCAGATACTTTGATCTCAGGGAAGGCTCAATAATAAAATATTGATTGTCATTGTTTACAAAGTGGGGGTGCGGTACCCCTCAGTCCAAAAGTGGGTGCATGGTAGGGGCCTACCCCAAGTTCAAATAGTGGGGGTACGGGTTCCCCTCGTACGCCCACACATTAGTAGCGTACGCCTATGACGGCACACTATGACGCCCAACTATATAAAACTTTCGAATGCTAACCTTGGAAACTTAAAACTAGACTCATTGCTGCTTGCATGAGGTCCGATCTTTGTGTGCGTTCTTGCGCCTGAAGTTCAATAGGCCTACGAGCAAAACGTGAACTGATTTGGTTTGGCCGTCGGTTTCGATCACTTATATTGATTTGAAAACTTTCTCGCTGCAACTTAATGAAATTTGCTCTATCCATCCTTCGAATGTAGTTCGTGATCTTGGGAGTTCTTCTTGATAGTAACTTCCATGTCTAATCATTATTGGTTCTATTAATAAAGCCTGCTTTATTCATCTCCGGCGAATACGCCAAATCAAACGCTGCTTAAATGAACTCTGCCTTCGTGTCTCGGTCCATTCACTTGTTTTATCCAGAATTGACTACTGCAATTCGACGTTTTCTTTCGGTCTACCAATATCTGCCCTTGCACCGCTTACCTCTATTATTCACATTGCGGCTCGTCTAGTCAGAACTCAGAAACCTAGGCCCAGAGACCACATCACTCATTCTCTACGACAACTCCAATGGTTACCTTTCCTGGCTCACGAATATCGTTTCACATCTGTCTCCTGATGTTCAAGATAAGGTCAGGTTCAGCTCCACTTATCATCTAATTCACCTTTAGTTACACCATGAGCTGCCCTTGAATCAGCGCTAGGTTTACGCTCAGCATCTAAAGGAGACTTTTTAGTCGAAAGAGCGAATGTACAATTTGCAAACCGGATGTTCGAGGTGGCTGTCCAGCCGAATGGAACTCTGCCAGAATCAGTTCTAAAATCCACTTCGATAAATACTTTTTCAGCTAAACTCAAAACTCATGTAGGCCCTATTCTTTAATATAGGCTACGTAGGCCTACTATGATTAACCACTACATTGTAACGCGTCCTTTGAGTAGGCCCTATATATTATTATTATAAATTTATACTTTGTTTTATTAAGGCGCGTTATAGCCTAAGCATTAATCGTATTGTATTGTATTGTACCATATTTATTAATAGAAGAGGCTAAGGCGCGTAAATTATTTGAAAAGACTGTAATGGCGGCGCTGATAAAAGACGTCACCGTCGTTTCCATAATGAGTTTCCTCCGATGACGTCATCGACATTGTCGATTTCTCGTTGATCTTGGTTAGCGACTTTTGACGGCGTTTGGAAAGTTTTATCTTGCGATTTTTAGGTAGTTTTAGAGTAAAAGTTGTAGATTCGAATCGAAATGTTTCGTGGTCTGCGGCTTCGTTCGTGGTTTGGTGGCCGTGCCTCCGATCGGGAGGTTGGCCCTGTGGACGACGACATCGAGTCCCTGCTTGTCGAGCTGCCTCCTGGTTTTGGACGAGTCGACTTCCGTCCTCCTCTTCCGGTGATGGAGTCGCTGCTGGTCGAGCTGCCTCCTGGTTTTGGACGAGTCGACTTCCGTCCTCCTCTTCCGGTGATGGAGTCGCTGCTGGTCGAGCTGCCTCCTGGCTTTCGACGAGTCGACCTCCGTCCTCCTCTTCTGGTGATGGAGTCGCTGCTGGTCGAGCTGCCTTCTGGCTTTCGACGAGTCGACTTCCGTCCTCCTCTTCCGGTGATGGAGTCGCTGCTGGTCGAGCTGCCTCCTGGTTTTCGACGAGTCGACTTCCGTCCTCCTCTTCCGGTCCAGGTAGGCGATGAGGGTATAAATAGGCCTATTAACATCGGGAATGCAAATATTGCTGCGGCTGGTAACGTATGGCTCCCTGTCATGGTCAATGATGGACAGAGCCACTACTTTGATGAGGTCTCTGTCTTTGATATAGGAAATGACGATGTGTCTGCTGACAGCAATTTTCATGCAAGCACATTTCAAGATAAACAAATGAGGGTTTGTGGCGACTATGTCGTGATCGACATCGATGATGACAATTATGATGCCGCGTCTGATCCCGATTGCCACGCTTCCCCATTGCCCGTAGGTGAGACGAAGAGTTCTGATGAAGATGTGGTGGTCGAATATGACGCCTCGGCTGAACCCGATTGCCCCTCTTCCCCATTGCATGCGGGTCAGACGAAGAGTTCTGATGAAGATGTGGTGGTCGAATATGACGCCTCGGCTGAACTCGATTGCCCCTCTTCCCCATTGCATGCGGGTCAGACGAAGAGTTCTGATGAAGATGTGGTGGTCGATTATGACGCCTCGGCTCAACCCGATTGCCCCTCTTCCCAATTGCATACAGGTCAGACAAGGTGTTTTAATGGAGATGTGGTGATCGACATCTACGACGATGTTTATGACACCGCGGATAACCCTGAATTTGTTAATGTGCCATATGTACCACTGGATATGAGACATGCAGTGAGTAGTGTTGGCCATCGTGCCTCGACCGTTAATGAAAATTCTATTGGTCTTGATGAACCCCCGCCTTTTCATGATTGGCAGACTAGACATATTATGGAACAAGTGCACGACTATGACGAGAATGGAGAGTGGCGAGGAGACTCTGTTCTCATCAAGGTGTTCAAGTGGATCAGGTGGGGGATGAGAAAACTCAAACTGTCCCGATGAAATTGCCATGGCGGATGCCCCCTGTTTTCTTTCGTCCGTATTCCATTGGTTTAATAGCCCTTTATTAATCCTTCTCCTATGACGCTGTCGGGTTACGACAGACCAAGCGAGAATATGGTTATTCTCGCCTCCCTTCTCATCCAGTCCAATAGTAAAAAGAACAACAATCCGCAAAGACCGGTAGAGCTCTTCGAATTTAAGTTAAAGCACGGTCTCTATAGTTATTCCTCCCTCTCTTCTCATCCAGTCGTATAGTATTAGAAACAATAAGCCTCAATTGACGGCAGAGTTGGCCGAATATTAGTTAAGAACCGGTGTTTTATAGTTATATCCGCCTCTCTTCTCATCCAGTCGTGAATAGTATTAAGAACAATAAGCCTCAATTAACGGCAGAGTTGGCCGAATATTGGTCAAGAAGCGGTGTTTTATAGTTGTATCCGCCTCTCTTCTCATCCAGTCGTGTATGGTATTAAGAACAATAAGCCTCAATTAACGGCAGAGCTGGCCGAATATTAGTCAAGAAGCGGTGTTTTATATATCCGCATCTCTTCTCATCCAGTCGCATATAATATTAAGAATAATAAGCCTCAATTAACGGCAGAGTTGGCCGAATATTAGTCAAGAGGCGGTGTTTTATAGTTATATCCGTCTCTCTTCTCATCCAGTCGTATATAGTATCAGAAACAATAAGCCTCAATTAACGGCAGAGTTGGCCAAATATTAGTCAAGAAGCGGTGTTTTATAGTTAAATCCGCCTCTCTCTTTATCCCGTCGCATAGTAGCCTATTTAGAACAATAAACCTCAATTAACGGCAGAGTTGGCCAAATATTGGTCATGGAAAGATGTTTTATAGTTAAATCCGCCTCTCTTCTCATCCAGTCGTATAGTATTAAAGACAACAAGCCTCAATTAACGGCAGAGTTGGCCAAATATTGGTCCTGGAAAGATGTTTTATAGTTAAATTGGCCTCTCTTCTCATCCAGTCGTATAGTATTAAAGACAATAAGCCTCAATTAACGGCAGAATTGGCCAAATATTGGTCATGGAAAGATGTTTTATAGTTAAATCCGCCTCTCTTCTCATCCAGTCGTATATAGTATTAAAGACAACAAGCCTCAATTAACGGCAGAGTTGGCCAAATATTGGTCATGGAAAGATGTTTTATAGTTAAATTGGCCTCTCTTCTCATCCAGTCGTATAGTATTAAAGACAATAAGCCTCAATTAACGGCAGAATTGGCCAAATATTGGTCATGGAAAGATGTTTTATAGTTAAATCCGCCTCTCTTCTCATCCAGTCGTGTATGGTATTAAGAACAATAAGCCTCAATTAACGGCAGAATTGGCCAAATATTGGTCATGGAAAGATATTTTATAGTTAAATCCGCCTCTCTTCTCATCCAGTCGTATAGTATTAAAGACAATAAGCCTCAATTAACTGCAGAGTTGGCCAAATATTGGTCATGGAAAGATGTTTTATAGTTAAATCCGCCTCTCTTCTCATCCAGTCGTATAGTATTAAAGACAATAAGCCTCAATTAACGGCTGAGTTGGCCAAATATTGGTCATGGAAAGATGATTTATAGTTAAATCCGCCTCTCTTCTCATCCAGTCGTGTATGGTATTAAGAACAATAAGGCTCAATTAACGGCAGAATTGGCCAAATATTGGTCATGGAAAGATGTTTTATAGTTAAATCCGCCTCTCTTCTCATCCAGCCGTATAGTATTAAAGACAACAATCCTCAATTAACGGCAGAGTTGGCCAAATATTGGTCATGGAAAGATGTTTTATAGTTAAATCCGCCTCTCTTCTCATCCAGTCGTATAGTATTAAAGACAACAAGCCTCAATTAACGGCAGAGTTGGCCAAATATTGGTCATGGAAAGATGTTTTATAGTTAAATTGGCCTCTCTTCTCATCCAGTCGTATAGTATTAAAGACAATAAGCCTCAATTAACGGCAGAATTGGCCAAATATTGGTCATGGAAAGATGTTTTATAGTTAAATCCGCCTCTCTTCTCATCCAGTCGTATAGTATTAAAGACAATAAGCCTCAATTAACGGCAGAGTTGGCCAAATATTTGTCGTGAAACGGTGTTTTATTGTTATATCCGCCTCTCTCCTTATCCCGTCGCATAGTAGCCTATTTAGAACAATAAACCTCAATTAACGGCAGAGTTGGCCAAATATTGGTCATGGAAAGATGTTTTATAGTTAAATCCGCCTCTCTTCTCATCCAGTCGTATAGTATTAAAGACAACAAGCCTCAATTAACGGCAGAGTTGGCCAAATATTGGTCATGGAAAGATGTTTTATATATAGTTAAATTGGCCTCTCTTCTCATCCAGTCGTATAGTATTAAAGACAATAAGCCTCAATTAACGGCAGAATTGGCCAAATATTGGTCATGGAAAGATGTTTTATAGTTAAATCCGCCTCTCTTCTCATCCAGTCGTATATAGTATTAAAGACAACAAGCCTCAATTAACGGCAGAGTTGGCCAAATATTGGTCATGGAAAGATGTTTTATAGTTAAATTGGCCTCTCTTCTCATCCAGTCGTATAGTATTAAAGACAATAAGCCTCAATTAACGGCAGAATTGGCCAAATATTGGTCATGGAAAGATGTTTTATAGTTAAATCCGCCTCTCTTCTCATCCAGTCGTATAGTATTAAAGACAATAAGCCTCAATTAACGGCAGAGTTGGCCAAATATTTGTCGTGAAACGGTGTTTTATTGTTATATCCGCCTCTCTCCTTATCCCGTCGCATAGTAGCCTATTTAGAACAATAAACCTCAATTAACGGCAGAGTTGGCCAAATATTGGTCATGGAAAGATGTTTTATAGTTAAATCCGACTCTCTTCTCATCCAGTCGTATAGTATTAAAGACAACAAGCCTCAATTAACGGCAGAGTTGGCCAAATATTGGTCATGGAAAGATGTTTTATAGTTAAATTGGCCTCTCTTCTCATCCAGTCGTATAGTATTAAAGACAATAAGCCTCAATTAACGGCAGAATTGGCCAAATATTGGTCATGGAAAGATGTTTTATAGTTAAATCCGCCTCTCTTCTCATCCAGTCGTATAGTATTAAAGACAATAAGCCTCAATTAACGGCAGAGTTGGCCAAATATTTGTCTTGAAACGGTGTTTTATTGTTATATCCGCCTCTCTCCTTATCCCGTCGCATAGTAGCCTATTTAGAACAATAAACCTCAATTAACGGCAGAGTTGGCCAAATATTGGTCATGGAAAGATGTTTTATAGTTAAATCCGCCTCTCTTCTCATCCAGTCGTATAGTATTAAAGACAACAAGCCTCAATTAACGGCAGAGTTGGCCAAATATTGGTCATGGAAAGATGTTTTATAGTTAAATTGGCCTCTCTTCTCATCCAGTCGTATAGTATTAAAGACAATAAGCCTCAATTAACGGCAGAATTGGCCAAATATTGGTCATGGAAAGATGTTTTATAGTTAAATCCGCCTCTCTTCTCATCCAGTCGTATATAGTATTAAAGACAACAAGCCTCAATTAACGGCAGAGTTGGCCAAATATTGGTCATGGAAAGATGTTTTATAGTTAAATTGGCCTCTCTTCTCATCCAGTCGTATAGTATTAAAGACAATAAGCCTCAATTAACGGCAGAATTGGCCAAATATTGGTCATGGAAAGATGTTTTATAGTTAAATCCGCCTCTCTTCTCATCCAGTCGTATAGTATTAAAGACAATAAGCCTCAATTAACGGCAGAGTTGGCCAAATATTTGTCGTGAAACGGTGTTTTATTGTTATATCCGCCTCTCTCCTTATCCCGTCGCATAGTAGCCTATTTAGAACAATAAACCTCAATTAACGGCAGAGTTGTCCAAATATTGGTCATGGAAAGATGTTTTATAGTTAAATCCGCCTCTCTTCTCATCCAGTCGTATAGTATTAAAGACAACAAGCCTCAATTAACGGCAGAGTTGGCCAAATATTGGTCATGGAAAGATGATTTATAGTTAAATTGGCCTCTCTTCTCATCCAGTCGTATAGTATTAAAGACAATAAGCCTCAATTAACGGCAGAATTGGCCAAATATTGGTCATGGAAAGATGTTTTATAGTTAAATCAGCCTCTCTTCTCATCCAGTCGTATATAGTATTAAAGACAACAAGCCTCAATTAACGGCAGAGTTGGCCAAATATTGGTCATGGAAAGATGTTTTATAGTTAAATTGGCCTCTCTTCTCATCCAGTCGTATAGTATTAAAGACAATAAGCCTCAATTAACGGCAGAATTGGCCAAATATTGGTCATGGAAAGATGTTTTATAGTTAAATCCGCCTCTCTTCTCATCCAGTCGTATAGTATTAAAGACAATAAGCCTCAATTAACGGCAGAGTTGGCCAAATATTTGTCGTGAAACGGTGTTTTACTGTTATATCCGCCTCTCTCCTTATCCCGTCGCATAGTAGCCTATTTAGAACAATAAACCTCAATTAACGGCAGAGTTGGCCAAATATTGGTCATGGAAAGATGTTTTATAGTTAAATCCGACTCTCTTCTCATCCAGTCGTATAGTATTAAAGACAACAAGCCTCAATTAACGGCAGAGTTGGCCAAATATTGGTCATGGAAAGATGTTTTATAGTTAAATTGGCCTCTCTTCTCATCCAGTCGTATAGTATTAAAGACAATAAGCCTCAATTAACGGCAGAATTGGCCAAATATTGGTCATGGAAAGATGTTTTATAGTTAAATCCGCCTCTCTTCTCATCCAGTCGTATATAGTATTAAAGACAACAAGCCTCAATTAACGGCAGAGTTGGCCAAATATTGGTCATGGAAAGATGTTTTATAGTTAAATTGGCCTCTCTTCTCATCCAGTCGTATAGTATTAAAGACAATAAGCCTCAATTAACGGCAGAATTGGCCAAATATTGGTCATGGAAAGATGTTTTATAGTTAAATCCGCCTCTCATCTCATCCAGTCGTATAGTATTAAAGACAATAAGCCTCAATTAACGGCAGAGTTGGCCAAATATTTGTCGTGAAACGGTGTTTTATTGTTATATCCGCCTCTCTCCTTATCCCGTCGCATAGTAGCCTATTTAGAACAATAAACCTCAATTAACGGCAGAGTTGGCCAAATATTGGTCATGGAAAGATGTTTTATAGTTAAATCCGCCTATCTTCGCATCCAGTCGTATAGTATTAAAGACAATAAGCCTCAATTAACGGCAGAGTTGGCCAAATATTGGTCATGGAAAGATGTTTTATAGTTAAATCCGCCTCTCTTCTCATCCAGCCGTATAGTATTAAAGACAACAATCCTCAATTAACGGCAGAGTTGGCCAAATATTGGTCATGGAAAGATGTTTAATAGTTAAATCCGCCTCTCTTCTCATCCAGTCGTAGAGTATTAAAAACAATAAGCCTCAATTAACGGCAGAGTTGGCCGAGTATTAGTCAAGGAACGCTGTTTTATAGTTATTTCCGCTTCTCTTCTCATTCAGTCGTATAGTGTTTAGAAAAATAAGCCTCAATTAACGGCAGAGTTGGCCGAATATTTGTCATGAAATGGTGTCTTATCGTTATATCAGCCTCTCTTCTCATCCAGTCGTATAGTATTAAGAACAATAAGCCTCAATTAACGGTACAGTTGGCCGAATATTAGTCAAGAAGCGGTGTTTTATAGTTATATCCGCCTCTCTTCTCATCGAGTCGTATTGTATTAAAAACAATGAGCCTCAATTAACGGCAGAATTGGCCGAATATTAGTCAAGAAGCGGTGTTTTATCGTTATATCCGCCTCTCTTCTCATCCAGTCGTATAGTATTAAGAACAATAAGCCTCAATTAACGGTACAGTTGGCCGAATATTAGTCAAGAAGCGGTGTTTTATGGTTATATCCGCCTCTCTTCTCATCCAGTCGTATATAGCATTAAGAACAATAAGCCTCATTTAACGGCAGAGTTGGTCGAATATTAGTCAAGAAGCGGTGTTTTATAGTTATATCCGCCTCTCTCCTCATCCAGTCGCATAGTAGCCTATTAAGGACAATAAACCTCAATTAACGGCAGAGTTGGCCGAATATTAGTCATGGAACGGTGTTTTGTATTTATATCCGCCTCTCTTCTCATCCAGTCGTATAGTATTAAGTACAATAAGCCTCAATTAACGGTACAGTTGGCCGAATATTAGTCAAGAAGCGGTGTTTTATAGTTATATCCGCCTCTCTTCTCATCCAGTCGTATATAGCATTAAGAACAATAAGCCTCAATTAACGGCAGAGTTGGTCGAATATTAGTCAAGAAGCGGTGTTTTATAGTTATATCCGCCTCTCTCCTCATCCAGTCGCATAGTAGCCTATTAAGAACAATAAACCTCAATTAACGGCAGAGTTGGCCGAATATTAGTCAAGGAGCGGTGTTTTATAGTTATATCCGCCTCTCTTCTCATCCAGTCGTGTAGTATTAAAAACAATAAGCCTCAATTAACGGCAGAGTTGGCCGAATATTAGTCATATAGAACGGTGTTTTATAGTTATATCCGCCTCTCTTCTCATCCAGTCGTATAGTATTAAGAACAATAAGCCTCAATTAACGGCAGAGTTGGCCGAATATTAGTCAAGGAGCGGTGTTTTATAGTTATATCCGCCTCTCTTCTCATCCAGTCGTATAGTATTAAGAACAATAAGCCTCAATTAACGGCAGAGTTGGCCGAATATTAGTCTTGGAACGGTGTTTTATAGTTATATCCGCGTCTCTTCTCATCCAGTCGTATAGTATTAAGAACAATAAGCCTCAATTAACGGCAGATTTGGCCGAATATTAGGCAAGAAGCGGTGTTTTATAGTTAAATCCGCCTCTTCTCATCCAGTCGTGTGTAGTATTAAAATCAATAAGCCTCAAATAACGGCAGAGTTGGCCAAATATTAGTCATGCAAACATGTTTTACAGTTATATCTGCCTAACTTCTCATGCAGTAGTATAGTATTAAGAAAAACGAACCTCAATAAACGGCAGAGTTGGCCGAATGTTAGTCATACATTGGGTGTTTTATAGTTATATCCGCCTCTCTTCTCATCCAGTCGTATATAGTATTAAGAATAAGCCTCAATTAACGGCAAATTTGGCCGAATATTAGTCATGGAACGGTATTTTATCGTTATATCCGCCTCTCTTCTCATCCAGTCGGATATAGTATTAAGAACAATAAGCCTCAATTAACGGCAGAGTTGGCCGAATATTATTCAAGGAGCGGTGTTTTATAGTTTTATCCGCCTCTCTTCTCATCCAGTCGTATATAGTATTAAGAATGAGCCTCAATTAACGGAAAATTTGGCCGAATATTAGTCATGGAACGGTATTTTATCGTTATATCCGCCTCTCTTCTCATCCAGTCGTATATAGTATTAAGAACAATAAGCCTCAATTAACGGCACAGTTGGCCGAATATTAGTCAAGAAGCGGTGCTTTATCGTTATATCCGCCTCTCTTCTCATCCAGTCGTAGGCCTATATAGCATTAAGAACAATAAGCCTCAATTAACGGCAGAGTTGGCCAAATATTGGTCATGGAAAGATTTTTTATAGTTAAATCCGCCTCTCTTCTCATCCAGTCGTATAGTATTAAAGACAATAAGCCTCAATTAACGGCAGAATTGGCCAAATATTGGTCATGGAAAGATGTTTTATAGTTAAATCCGCCTCTCTTCTCATCCGGTCGTATAGTATTAAGAACAATGAGCCTCAATTAACGGCAGAGTTGGGCGAATATTTGTCGTGAAACGGTGTTTTATTGTTATATCCGCCTCTCTCCTCATCCCGTCGCATAGTAGCCTATTAAGAACAATAAACCTCAATTAACGGCAGAGTTGGCCAAATATTGGTCATGGAAAGATGTTTTATAGTTAAATCCGCCTCTCTTCGCATCCAGTCGTATAGTATTAAAGACAATACGCCTCAATTAACGGCACAGTTGGCCAAATATTGGTCATGGAAAGATGTTTTATAGTTAAATCCGCCTCTCTTCTCATCGAGCCGTATAGTATTAAAGACAACAAGCCTCAATTAACGGCAGAGTTGGCCAAATATTGGTCATGGAAAGATGTTTAATAGTTAAATCCGCCTCTCTTCTCATCCAGTCGTATAGTATTAAAAACAATAAGCCTCAATTAACGGCAGAGTTGGCCGAATATTAGTCAAGGAACGCTGTTTTATAGTTATATCCTCCTCTCTTCTCATTCAGTCGTATAGTGTTTAGAAAAATAAACCTCAATTAACGGCAGAGTTGGCCGAATATTAGTCATGAAATGGTGTTTTATCGTTATATCCGCCTCTCTTCTCATCCAGTCGTATATGGTATTAGAAGCAATTAACCTCAATTAACGGCAGAGTTGGCCGAATATTAGGCCTAGTCAAGAAGCGGTGTTTTATAGTTATGTCCGCCTCTCTTCTCATCGAGTCGTATTGTATTAAAAACAATGAGCCTCAATTAACGGCAGAATTTTACCCGAATATTAGTCAAGAAGCGGTGTTTTATCGTTATATCCGCCTCTCTTCTCATCCAGTCGTATAGTATTAAGAACAATAAGCCTCAATTAACGGTACAGTTGGCCGAATATTAGTCAAGAAGCGGTGTTTTATGGTTATATCCGCCTGTCTTCTCATCCAGTCGTATATAGTATTAAGAACAATAAGCCTCAATTAACGGCAGAGTTGGCCGAATATTAGTCACGAAGCGGTGTTTTATGGTTATATCCGCCTGTCTTCTCATCCAGTCGTATATAGTATTAAGAACAATAAACCTCAATTAACGGCAGAGTTGGAGAATATTAGTCAAGAAGCGGTGTTTTATAGTTATATCCGCCTCTCTTCTCATCCAGTCGTATATAGCATTAAGAACAATAAGCCTCAATTAACGGCAGAGTTGGCCGAATATTAGTCACGAAGCGGTGTTTTATGGTTATATCCGCCTGTCTTCTCATCCAGTCGTATATAGTATTAAGAACAATAAACCTCAATTAACGGCAGAGTTGGCCGAATATTAGTCAAGAAGCGGTGTTTTATAGTTATATCCGCCTCTCTTCTCATCCAGTCGTAGGCTATAGTATTAAAAACAATAGGCCTAAGCCTCAACTAACGGCAGATTTGGCCGAATATTAGTCAAGAAGCGGTGTTTTATAGTTAATCCGCCTCTCTTCTCATCCAGTCGCATAGTAGTATATTAAGAACAATAAACCTCAATTAACGGCAGATTTGGCCGAATATTAGTCAAGAAGCGGTGTTTTATAGTTATATCCGCGTCTCTTCTCATCCAGTCGTATAGTATTAAGAACAATAAGCCTCAATTAACGGCAGATTTTCCGAATATTAGGCAAGAAGCGGTGTTTTATAGTTAAAACCGCCTCTTCTCATCCAGTCGTGTGTAGTATTAAAATCAATAAGCCTCAAATAACGGCAGAGTTGGCCAAATATTAGTCATGCAAAGATGTTTTACAGTTATATCTGCCTAACTTCTCATGCAGTATTATAGTATTAAGAAAAACGAGCCTCAATTAACGGCAGAGTTGGCCGAATATTAGTCATGGAACGGTGTTTTATAGTTATATCCGCCTCTCTTCTCATCCAGTCGTATATAGTATTATGAACAATAAACCTCAATTAACGGCAGAGTTGGCCGAATAGTAGTCATGAAGCGGTGTTTTATAGTTATATCCGCCTCTTTTCTCATCCAGTCGTATAGTATTAAGAACAATAAGCCTCAATTAACGGCAGAGTTGGCCGAATATTAGTCAAGAAGCGGTTTGTTATCGTTATATCCACCGCTCTTTTCATCGAGTCGTATAGTATTAGAAACAATAACTTATTGTTTCTAATACTATACGACTCGATGAAAAGAGCGGTGGATATAACGATAACAAACCGCTTCTTGACTAATATTCGGCCAACTCTGCCGTTAATTGAGGCTTATTGTCAATAAGCCTCAATTAACGGCAGAGTTGGCCGAATATTAGTCATGGAATGGTGTTTTATAGTTATATCCACCTCTCTTCTCATCCAGTCGTATAGTATTAAGAACAATAAGCCTCAATTAGCGGCAGAGTTGGCCGAATATTAGTCATAGAATGGTGTTTTATAGTTATATACGCCTCTCTTCTCATCCAGTCGTATAGTATTAAGAACAGTAAGCCTCAATCAACGGCAGAGTTGGCCGAATATTAGTCATGGATAAGGTTGCTAACTTTGATTATGACATTTCTGGACAAGGCGCGAGACCCTTTGATATCCAACCACCCCACGATTTGTGGCGATTAGGGTATGGCAAAATACAAAAGGATAAAGAATTGCAATCAAAAGAATATTATTTATCCACTACTATAACAGAATTCAAAACGTTCTCATGTGAAGTATAATCCGACCTTATTTTCTTTTAAAGCAATATTCCTACATCTGTTCACTTTGGCTTGTTTTGAGCAAACATTTCTGTCCCCCAACGTAATGTAAGAAATCACCACAAGATTGATTGAAATTGACTTTCACACACAGTTCAGCTTTCACCAGTTCAGGCCTCATCCTGTTGCGTTCATAGGTCAACAGAAATTTAATCAATGAGAAAATATGTTCAACTTGGGCATTACTGATCGGAATTGTAAAGACGTATCCAACCAGTCTTTTGTAATTTGTAGAATCACAGTTTTAAAATAATTCTATCCAACGTTCACGATTTTTGTCTTTGTCTTCAGGTTTGGAAGAACTTGTCTTAAGATGCAATACTCTTTGTATAAGTCATCTCCCAAAACTGTAATTCCACATGTGCGAATTAGTTCTAACAAACTTTCGAACGAAAATACTTCATCAGGACTAAGTATTTTGATCTTTTGTAGAACATTGTTTTCAAAATTGAACCACTGATTCAAGTAGGCTAATGCTCGTGTTTAAACATTGAGTGCATCTTTCTTGAAACATTGAATATGATTAGGAGTAAGATGTTCGAAATTGTTGTTGACCGAAAACCCAAAAAACTGATCACTTATTCTGGTTGTGAGCTCAAATCTAACTCCATCAATAATGACATACAATTGAGTAATGTACGTTGTTTCGGATTCCAGTTTTCCGATTGCTGTCGTGAAAATCTTCATAAAGTTGAGCACGAAATGCATGTAGCACTCTGGCAGAGACAGTACACCATCGTCAAGTAAACCATCTGCTTGATCTGTTACAAATTTCCAAATGAGTTTGTTTGTCTCTTCTTCTCCTTCGGCTATGAAATAAGTTTTAACTGCTTTCCAACATTTGACTAGTCTAGCGATAGCTGGTTCAAGTGATAACTATCGTATTGGTACAAAACACTGAACTCCTCGCCAACAAATTCATAGCATTTTTTTCAATTCTTCGAAGCGTTTGGCTGAAGACGAAACTTCGCTATAAACTTTAATTACAAGCAACTCCACGTCATACGGTAATTGCTTACATGCATGTTTAGCAGCATTGTGCAATACATGGCAATTGCAATTGGCTTTCATGAGGTGAGGCTGCATTGCTTTTAATCTAACGAGTGATGTTTTCCGTAATTTACGAATGCATTATCTGCACCGTAACTGGCTAGATTTGTTGTTTCAAGTCCATTCTCGTCAAGAACTTGCGACAGTTTTCTTGCTATACCATCTGATGTTTCATCAAAATCTTCATAGAAATCGATAAGACGATCGGTTACACCATTTCGTACGAAAAAAATGAACTGAAACGGGGTACATTTTTAAGTTACCTTTATTAGAAGCGTCAGTGGAAATAGAGTATGGTTTATTACCTTCTTTCAATTACTTCAAAACCAATTCAACAGAATGCGGTCCTAAGACATTTTCAACCAGTACTTCTGCCTTTGTGCGTCCACGTGGAATCTTTTTACTTATTTTGGAATCTGAAAATATTCTGCATGCTAATTTTGTACCACAGTCTTGAGATAAATAACAATGCTGATGTTGTACCCCATGATAATTAAGTTAGTGCTAGCTCAGAGGCAGTGATCTGATCCTTTTCAGCTGAATGTGGGTTTAATAAAACTTGTTCAATGTTTCAGACATTTTTTTACTGTGACTGCTTCGTTTATGTTTATCGTCACAGGCATGTTTCCTAACCGCAGACCTTCCGCTTTTACTGAAAATAAACTACAACTTTTGCATCTCACCACTGACTGATCCGTAGCCTACTATCTCGTGCAATCCATAATTTGAATTCCGGATCATTCAGCCATTCGTCACGAAAACAACATATTCTTCTCTTTTTCTTGGGCGTCGTTGTAGTACTTGTAGATGGAAGTGATTCTGAATAATCTGCAAAAAAATCTGGACAGTTGGCAACCAAATTCGCGCTTCTCTTCTCATCCAGGCGTATTGTATTAAGAACAATAAGCCTCAATTAACGGTAGAGCTGGCCGAATATTTGTCATGGAACGGTGTTTTATAGTTATTCGCGCTTCACTTCTCATCCAGTCGTAAAGTATATATAGTAATTAAAACAGTAAGCCTCAGGGAACGGCAGAGTTGGCCAAATATTAGTCATGGAACGATGTTTTATTGTTATTCGCGCTTTTCTCATCCAGTCGTACAGTAATTAAAACAATAAGCTCAAGGAACGGCAGAGTTGGCCAAATATTAGTCATGGAACGATGTTTTATTGTTATTCGCGCTGCTCTTCTCATCCAGTCGTATAGTATTAAAAACAATAAGCTCAATGAACGGCAGAGTTGGCCATATATTAGTCAAGAAACGATGTTTTATTGTTATTTTCGCTTCTCTTCTCATCCAGTCGTATAGTATTAAAAACAGTAAGCTCAAGGAACGGCAGAGTTGGCCAAATATTAGTCAAGAAACGATGTTTTATTGTTATTCGCGTTTCTCTTCTCACCCAGTCGTATAGTATTAAAAACAATAAGCTCAAGGAACGGCAGAGTTGGCCAAATATTAGTCAAGAAACGATGTTTTATTGTTATTCGCGCTTCTCTTCTCATCCAGTCGTATAGTATTAAAAACAGTAAGCTCAAGGAACGGCAGAGTTGGCCAAATATTAGTCAAGAAACGGTGTTTTATTGTTATTCGCGCTTCTCTTCTCATCCAGTCGTATAGTATTAAAAACAATAAGCCTCAAGGAACGGCAGAGTTGGCCAAATATTAGTCAAGAAACGATGTTTTATTGTTATTCGCGCTTCTCTTCTCATCCAGTCTATAGTATTAAAAACAGTAAGCTCAAGGAACGGCAGAGTTGACCGAATATTAGTCAACAACGGTCTTTCTTGTTATTCCCGCCTCTCTTGTCCTCAGATCCTGTAGTTATAATAACACTAGTCCTCTAAAAACGGCGTATTTGGCCGAGTTTTGGTTAAAGAACGTGTTTTATAGGCCATAGTTACACCCGCCTCTTTTCTCATTCAAACCTCTAGTAATAAGTATACTTAGCCCTAAGAACGGCAGAGTTGACCTAATATTAGTTAAAGAACGGTGTTTGTAGTTATTTCCACCTCTCTGTTCCTCAAATCCGAAAGTAATACTAATCCTCGCAGAATGACAGAGTGGCCCAAGTA
The DNA here is from genome assembly GCA_963556255.1 of Allolobophora icterica. Taxonomy (NCBI): domain Eukaryota; kingdom Metazoa; phylum Annelida; class Clitellata; order Crassiclitellata; family Lumbricidae; genus Allolobophora; species Allolobophora icterica. The sequence goes on from OY744606.1 coordinate 32,410,507, forward strand.
TTCATTAAAGAACATTGTTTTATAGCTATTCCCGGCTCTCTTCTCCTCCAATCCTATTGTAGCTCTATTGACACATATTGGAAGTCAAAGAATGGGCGGATGGGTCGAGTGAATTTGTCGTCTGTTTACCTGCTTTTGGTATTTCCCAGGATGAGAATCTTTTGTGTTTAGCCCGGGTCAATAACCAACTGGGTGTGTTTGATGGATCTCCGGTTGGAAAATAACATTTGAACTCTTGGATCCCGTTGTTATATGTCTGGAATTGGATGTGAACTTCGTCTGGTGACGGCGTGTGGAACTAAGCTCCTCGGAATTGCGAAAGAATGGTAAAGAAATAGGAACGGAAGGTATGTTGATTGAGTTTGAAATTTTCAGTTACTGTAATATTAATTTAAATGTTCAGGATTAATACAGCCATAGAAAATCATCATTAACCAACATACTTTGGCTATTATGTCAGGTAATCTTATTTTAATTAAAGTACTGGTGTTATTATAGGGTGAGGTCGAGATCTAGTATTGAGCTTAAGGAGAGTTGAGGAGAGCTGAAATAGTGATGTTGTATTTAAGTAAGGTAAGACAAGTCATTGTGAGTCGAAGTGAAAAGGGAACATTATCATCATCATCATCGTTCTCATCGTCATCATCATCATCATCATCATCATCATCATCATCATCATCATCATCATCATCATCATCATCATCATCATCATCATCATCATTATCATCATCATCATCATCATCATCATCATCATCATCATCATCATCGTCATCATCATCATAATCACCATCATCACCACCACCACCACCGTCAGCATCATAGTATCATCAACCACCTTCTTCCTCCTCCGCCTCCTTCTCCTCATTCTCCTCCTCCTCCTCTTCCTCTTTCTCCTTCTATTTCTTCTTCTTCTTCTCTAACTTAAGCTTCTACACATTGAAATCATTCCTTTCTGTATGAAATGTGTGATTTTTTTATGCCAGAGTATCAGCGTCCTGATAGCAGAACTCATATCGAAACACCGACGAAATAGAAACCTAACTGCGCAGAAGTCATATGAAACCAACGACGAAGCTAGAAATCTAAGATTGCAGAACTCATATGAAATCAACGACGAAATAGAAACCTAAGTGTCCAGAACTGTTACCTACCGTTGCAGAACTGTTATCAAACGTGATAGAAACTTAACTTTGCAGGACTCATATCAAACCAAGGACGAAGCTAGAAATCTATCTGCAGAACTCATATGAAACCAACCATGAAGATAGAATTGTATTTGCAGAACTCATATGAAACCAACGACGAAGATAGAAATCTATCTGCAGAAGTGAAATAAAACCAACGACGAAATAGAAACCTAGCTGCGCAGAGGTCATATGAAACCAACGACGAAGCTAGAAATCTAAGATTGCAGAACTCATATGAAACCAACGACGAAGATAGAAATCTATCTGCAGAACTCATATGAAACCAACGACGAAGATAGAAATCTATCTGCAGAAGTCAAATAAAACCAACGACGAAATAGAAACCTAGCTGCGCAGAGGTCATATGAAACCAACGACGAAGCTAGAAATCTAAGATTGCAGAACTCATATGAAACCAACGACGAAGATAGAAATCTATCTGCAGAACTCATATGAAACCAACGACGAAGCTAGAGATCTAAGATTGCAGAACTCATATGAAACCAACGACGAAGCTAGAAATCTAAGATTGCAGAACTCATATGAAACCAACGACGAAGATAGAAATCTATCTGCAGAACTCATATGAAACCACGACGAAGATAGAAATCTATCTGCAGAACTCATATGAAGCCAACGACGAAGCTAGAAATCTATCTGCAAAACTCATATGAAGCCAACGACGAAGCTAGAAATCTATCTGCAGAACTCATATCAAACCATCGACGAAGCTAGAAATCTATCTGCAAAACTCATATGAAACCAACGACGAAGATAGAAATTTATCTGCAGAACTCATATGAAACCAACGACGAAGATAGAAATCTATCTGCAGAACTCATATCAAACCATCGACGAAGCTAGAAATCTATCTGCAAAACTCACATGAAACCAACGACGAAGGTAGAAATCTATCTGCAGAACTCATATGAAACCAACGACGAGGATAGAAATCTATCTGCAGAACTCATATCAAACCAACGACGAAGATAGAAACCTAACTATGCAGATGTCATATCAAACCATTCGGTCTTTCGGATCAGATGATTACCTCTGGACACGTCAGAGAAGAAAGGTAAGAGACGATTGCATGCTCGGCCAAGTAGTGCTTGTGCTTGGGCTGTCTGGTGTTTGGATGTTTGTTGTCTTGACTCTTCTGGCGTTTGGGTTAGACACAAGGCCTCTGACAACTGTTGGCAAGAGATGTCTAATAATCAGTTACTTGATCAACTATAACGACTACACTGACTGTACACTTCAATAGGATAATCAGACGAGAGAAAGGACTGATCACCGGCATGGCCGTAACTCTGTGTTGTGAAGGTGGTTCCCGGTAACCACCACATTTTTTTACCATGTGCATGATTTTTTGGGAGTTGTGAGCATTAATTTTGTTTGAAGCAAGTTCAAGCAAAGCGACTGTTGTTACCGCTCTCGTGGTCTCATTGTCGTCAACATATTAACAGCTGTGAAGCAGAATGTAAACATGTTTGTTATCTGCGAGTGACCTCAAAATGGCGGATAGAAAAAGAAGAGCAATCCCTTAAGCTAGCCTGGGAGCGGAGCCCTATATACCATCAGTGAACAATTTCCGCAACGCCGAAAGTGAGCAAGAGGTGATGGAAATGTAAAGCGATGAACTGCATTTCAGACTGAACTACTATAATAATTAACGCATTCATTATTTACTATTTCATGATAAAATGTATTAAATATTTTACGATGTTCCGGATGTTTGTTCAAGTTTTCGAAGAAAAGTTGAATCACAGTTATTTGATAGACTTGTGCAATATCGGCACTACAGTGCAATATCGGTCACTTCAGTCATTCACATAATTATATACACAGGTGTTAATGCCTCAAGTTCACCTAGTTCAGAATTGTCTAGACTAGTATAGGGGCTTACAAGTTTAACGTTCCCCACAAAAGTTCCTATGGCATTGTTTTAATGAGGTAGGCCTAAATATTAGATAGGTAGGCCTACGGTTACACGGTTACATATAAAAGAGCCTTTGAGCCAAACAGCAAAAGGAAAAAAGCCAGGGGACCAAAAGAATAATGGTTCATATGTATGTGTGTGTATATATATGTGTGTGTGTGTGTGTGTGTGTGTGTGTGTGTGTGTGTGTGTGTGTGTGTGTGTGTGTGTGTGTGTGTGTGTGTGCGTGTGTGTGCGTGTGTGTGTGTGTGTGCGTGTGTGTGTGTGTAAATATAGATATTAAACATTAATCTGTATACTATAAAAGATCGACTGCGACCACCTGTCAATCATAGGCATCTCAACAACCTGCCAAACACAGAATCAACGACGAGAGAAGATAAAGAAACTGATGACGAAAGTTATATGAAAATGAACTGAAGTATATTAAACACTGTACAGACGTCAGCGGCCTTTGTAGCCATACGATATCGTTAAACATTGGAATAATAACGGTAACATGTTATTATTAACGGATACTTAGGGCCATATTTCGTATATCTATCGGCAACAAGCTTGGTCGATTATGTTGTGGTTGCTGGTTCGACTCCGTTTAATCGCAGTATGCAAGTTGTTTGCCCACTTGTGTCTGTTACCAAGCAGGGTAATGTGGTTGGACCTATACTGGCGTAAACCGGGAAGTAAACGACAATTTACCACCCACTCACCCGTGTCCAAGACCTTTGCAATTCGTTCTTTGCCGGTGTAGGACACTTCCTGGCAAAATACTCCGTAAGTGTTTTAATCCGAGTAATTTAATCCTAGTTTTAATCCTTGAGATTTAATTGAGACTAGGACAAAACACGTCACCCTGAATATAAACACTGTATACATGGGTGTTTTCATTTGAGATCGGACCAAATGACTGGTGGAGTTTGTTCTTCCTAGGAGAAATTGAATGGTGTAGGCTAGTTCTAGTAATGGAGTATCTTCTATGTAGGACAATTAACTGGAAGAGTATTTTTATTGAGATACTAATCACATCATTTATTTGAAATCACGAATGAAAATGAAACTTAACACTGCTTAACATTAAAAACTACTAAAAGTTTCATTTATATAGTCATATATGATAAAACTTTCATTTGATAGCATTTTAAGAACGAATAAAAGTTGCTACCAAAAAGTAGTATCTATTCAGAAAAATAAGTTTTAATACCGATTTCACAGTGATAATGCTTGTTTAACAATCTGGTATAAAAGATATGCTACTTGCTTTTTAATTAAACACATTTAAAACCCAGAATAGATATCAAATTTCAAGACTGCTTCACACTAAAAACTTAACTGTTTCATTTATAAAATCATAAACCATTCCTGTATGACAGTTACGAAATAACGAAGAAAACTGATCCAGCACTCACTCAATAATCAAAATGAAAACAGTCAAACACCTGTTACACAGTCATAATGATTGTCTTGCAATCTGATGTAAATACTTTTACTGAAGATATGCAACATTGTTTCAGTTCGTTTGGACGAAAGTGTTGACAGGCAAAAAACAATAAACTGACTCATTCGATATGTCCTTGGAAGAATCAACTCCACAAGTCATTTGGTCCCAGAAAGAATCAACTTCCCCATTCAATTTGTCCTAGGAAGCATCAACTCCACCAGTCATAAAAGCAGTAAACTCCTCCATTCAATTTGTCAGGAAGAATCAACCCAACTGGAGTTTATAATCACCAAAAGGAGTGTTTTAGGTTCTAGTAACAATACACTGCACCGGTCAATTAGTCCTAGAAAGAATTAACTCCACCAGTCAATATATCCTGGGATAAATAGACTCCTGGAGTGTAAAAGCGAGAGTCTATTCTTCCTACCACACCGCTCAAGGGCCAACAAAAATGAAATGAGTTCCTTCCTTAGGACCCACTGTGACTAGGGGACAAGGGACCTTTGCGCAATTTAATTGCAACGCTGGAACAGTCGTTTCTTAGGAACAGACAGTGGTGTAGTGGTAAAATCAGCAGTGGGTATACTGTCAATTGTAGTGTTGGAGTTCTCGGGCGCGGAGCGCCCAAGAAAATCCGACTAGCGGGCCTGGGGGAGCGTCGTAAGCTCCCCCAGCGGGGTCCGGGGCAGAGCCCCGGCCACAAACGATTTTAAGGAATTTAGTTATCAATTCTTGCATGGAAAACTGATTTGAAAATAAGTATTTCTCACAAATGAAATAGCTTAAGAAATATCAAGACCTTGACGACATCATGAAAGAATTTTTAAAAAGTTGAACATGTTGAAAACAATCAATCCAAAGAGAATATTGAATAGTACAGTCGAATAGTACACCTATTAGCTACAGCTTATTTCCAAGTCCCAACCCTGTACAAGTCTACAACATAGAACTGGAATTACATATTTTCCATAGTGCATGAAGATTGCTGTCATATGTTGGTACCTTGCATTGACGTGAACGTGTATCTGTGGCACCACGGTGGTTTATTTTCCACGATTTCACATATGGTTTACAATCGAACAAGGGTAGCGGTGGTCCATTGATTTTTATGAACATTATGCTACCCACAGTCGCAATAAGCAAAGAATTTCTGACATCAGTTTGAATGCTATTCATCACGCTGAACGCCCTCTCACATTCACTGGAGCTGCATGGTATGCTACGGATACACAGTGCCATTGGTCGTAGATCTTCAGGCTCAACAGAAGGGTCTTCTCATTTGAAGCGTATACTCGCGTTATTCACCAAATTCCAGTGGGTATACGGTGCTAGCTAATAATTTTCAGTGGGTATACGCCGTATACCCGCGTATACCCTCGACTACACCACTGGGAACAGAATACTGTTCGTAGTTCTGTTCAGCGCTCGTGAATTAACTAGTGCCCTGCGCTGAGCTCTAGAGTAGCGCTTAGAAATTTGGGCTTTACGACAACGATCTTTAGTTTATCAGTTTACAATTTCTTTATAATTAAATGATTCATCCGTTGTTTCAGAAAGTGTGAGAAACTTTATTATGGTTTCCCTGTAGGCCTATGTGAATGTGTTTTAATCTCCGTTTGCGTTATGTTGCGCCAAGATTAGGCCTATATAGGCCTATCATCTGTCGGCCGTTATTTTCGGCCACTTAGGCTATTTTCTATAGATGTAAACTCATTTATCATCGAACACTCGGGTATACAGGGTCTACAGGGCCTACGTCTGCGGGTCATTTATTAGGAGTAACAAATTCAATCAATTTTAATTCATTCTTTTCAATGAGGGTCATACACAGGGGCGTCTATCCCCCCTAACTCATTGGAGCAACTTCCCATTCCCCTCTTCTTCCCCTTCTCCTTCCTCCCCACCCCCACTAAAATGGTGGCACATACACTGACATATCTCCCCCTCCTATTTCTTGGAGGTAGCATTTGCTCCAAGGTTTCTATGGTGTAGACGCCTCTGGTCATACAATTCTATTGCGCTTAGCTTCCGAGTGGCCCTTTAGAAATCAGCACAATAATTGACTTAATGACGGATGTTGCTAAATGCCAATCAAATGAAATTTATCAAATGATGCAGCCTAGCCCTATTTCAATTTCAAAGCTATACACACCTAGCAATAGTTTACTTGTACACGCCTACTCAGAACACATAATAATAATAATAATAATAATAATAATAATAATAATAATAATAATAATAATAATATTATTATTATTATTATTATTATTATTATTATTATTATTATTATTATTATTATTATTATTATTATTATTATTATTATTATTATTATTATTATTATTATTATTATTATTATAAGTGTGATGGATCTGGAGCGGCTATATCTCTTCGATCACAGGCAGAGATTTGACAAAAGAACCGCAAAAAGCAACAGCATTGAACCGTTGGACAGTCACCGACAGTTGTTGGAACAGGAAACTGGTTCTCGGGCTTCGCCTGTGATCTGTGTAAGGTGGCGGCCAATGTCTACAGTGAGAGCCAGGCCTCTGTTGTTGATAGGGCCTAGCGTTTCCATGGCCAGCGGAACGAAGACATGAGTATGAAGGAGCGCGTTGTATTTTATTATTATTATTATTATTATTATTATTATTATTATTATTATTATTATTATTATTATTATTATTATTATTATTATTATTATTATTATTATTATTATTATTATTATTATTATTATTATTATTATTATTATTATTATTATTATTATTATTATTATTATTATTATTAACAGTATGGGTCTGGCGGTGCCAGCTGGAGAATGCCCCTTTTGGCCCTTGTACCCTACAGTAGCTATAGGCCTATGCTGCCGCATTTCAGGTTAGGCTGGGCGCAGAAATCCTCATTCTGCATCTCAAAACTTGTTTCCTTTGCATGCACTTCAAATATGCAACGTCGACCATGCCTTTTCAGTGGTTGGGCCTTCCATCTGGAATAACCTTCCTTCAGATCTACATGCTCTTGTAGCCAGGGAGTCTTCATACACCTTTTACAAGCGCTTGAAAACTGCTCTTTTTCATCGGGGTTGGGCTGGAACAGCCTTTGAGTAGGTATCGTAGAGAGGTGCTATATGAAGTGTTCTGAATGAATGAATGAATGAATGAATGAATGAATGAATGAATGAATGAATAACGATATTTACTAACACTTGTTTACAACATGAATATTTTACATTCAACACAGGTTTTTTATGTAAAGTTGAAATTTGCACCGTCACGTCTTCGAATTTAAAATGTTGTTCAATGTTATACCGATTATATTACAGTAGGATACGTTTTGTAACCGATGTAGGCCTAATAGTCTAGATCTTAATGACATTTAAGATCATAGATTCGCGCATAGCTCCTTTGATTAGTTTGTTCTTGGAGTAGCGCTATATAAATGTTCAATTACAATTACAAAATATATCCTATACTTCAGGTCTTGCAATTGTATTTTGGAATCTCTGTCTCCTACTTCGAAAACCGTATTATTGGTAATATTGGTCCTTTCGTATCAACTGCCGCTGTGATCTCTGGTTAGGTCCGGACTGTCCAGTAGGCAAACTAGGTCACTTCCTGTTGAAGGACCCCACGCTATCAAAGAGATCCGTCCGATCGAAGGCTTCTGAAATGGTTACAGTTCTCTGGATTGAGTCGATGAATTGCGGGACACAAAACTGGACTCATAATTATAATAACCGTGAGTAATATGAATGATTAGTGATGTATTCAGCACACAAATCGCAATCAAAGTGTCGCACAGAAAGCTGATCAGATTATAGTAGACCTATAGGTGCATGGAAAAGCGATCCCTGCACTGGGATTTCGCCCAAACCCACGTGGAGTTTCAACACGTGTCCAAACCCTTTCTGTCTTTGCAGTATATATCCTCTTTGTGGCGGAATGGAATGTTCTTCGGGTCCCAGAGCTCAGCTAGATATCTCTGGTATCTCACCAGCTCTGGTCTTGAAGCCTCTGCTGTTCACCTTCTACTGCTTACCTACTGCAATATGAACCATAGTATAGTACACGTGAAGTTAATATTAAGTTGATCAGTCAGTAAGTTAAGCAATTAAGCACGCGTTTGAATTGGTATATTGCATACTTTTTTAGCGAGGATCTAAACTATCGACCTCTAAGTTTCGCATTTTACCACACTACCACTAGAGCGACTTGACTATCGCGCATCCATTTTTTTCTTTGTAGTCTCGCCAATTTAGATTTAGCAGTAGACATCCCCCATATTCATAGGTATATTTTCTCACATTTTAGGCTAAGCATAATTTTAGATCGAAAGGCCGCCATGTCTCTGTTGTCATTTATTTGATTTCTCTGTAGCGTAGGCCAGATCGATCGTTTGTTCACCATCAGCAGACTATTTACCTTACATTGTAAAGAAGTCGAGCGAGTGCACGAGTAAGTAAGGTATTAAGAGTTGGTCAATTAGCGAGTATATATATATATATATATATATATATATCTATCTAAGGTAGTAAGTACTAGATAAGATAGCAGTGAGAGCGAACGAGCGTGTATATGTGTGCATACGAATGCATGAAGATGTCTGTATGTATCTATGCATGGATGTATATTGTAATTTTAGGCCTAATTTGTTATTTATATCACGCTGCTGTCTAATGCACGATGCATCTTCCTGTGTATGTGCATTTTATATGCAATTGTGCGTGCATTTTGATGTGCATGTGTACTACGCGCGCTTGTGTAGGCTATGTATGTGCTTCCTCTAACTAGACTCATGCACTATACAGTTTCTTGGACTCTCGTATCCAGATCATATTACGCTTGCTTTTTGTTCTCTGCATTGGCTTTATCTATCTGTCCGCTTCTGCTTCAAGTTCGCACTCGTCATCTACAAACCATGTGCAAATCATCTGCCATCCTACCTATTATCCATGGTTACACCAGGTAGGTCTGCAAAAGAGTGATCTCTTCGATCAGCATCTTCTTGAAAATATGCTATTACTATTTCACGTCTTATCTTTGACCGACTCTCTTGCCGTATACTGAGACCAAATTTCTCTCCACACCAAATTTATCTCTTCCGGTTGGTGTGGTTCTTAATGTGTTCTGATGCCCGGCATCAATGTGCACTTCTGAACTTCAGTCAATTAATTCTGTGTAAATTGTATATGCCTAGAAATGTTTAAGACTTCAAATCTGTATAGTGCAATAAAAATCGAAAACACACATGGCATATTGCTTGAAACGTAAATTCTAAAACAACTCCGAAACAGTTAAACAATTAAACGAGACTTCTAAACATCAACGACGATGTTTATAACTTAAAACAAAATTTCTTTGTAACAATTAAAGCCAAGTCTGATAATTTTTCTGATCTGTCATATTTATCCTTTAGATTCGTGTACCCTTTGCACCATCAGATAACGGTTGGCTGTCAATAGTTAACCTATTCTTTGTTCTCAAACGGATCTTCTTTCCACGAATGACTCTGAGGATCACAATTCGTCCGGCGTTCACAATCATCCTCACAATCATCCTCACAATCATCCTCACAATCATTTTCACAGAAATTGGCATTCCGTAGCCTAAGTCTATACAAGGCGCCCTAAATATAGGTATAGGTACTTTTTATATTTTGTGTTTCAAATGATGCATAAAAAGGTGATAATTGAATGAAAATAAGACTCCTATGAAATATGCCTGAAGTGATGCTTCCGCCTAATTAACTAACTAATTCACAATTTATCTCACTTGTCTTAGGGCTTGCTCTAGTTTATACCAGAATGCAGTAGCCTAACCGTACTTATTCATTAATAGCTCCAAGATATCTTAATTCCAACACTCTCCTATATAAATAATTAAAATACGCGTAGTAATAGTAATCAATAAACGTCATAAATTATATTTTCAGCCTGTAAAGCTTCATACCCGATTTTGCTGCGATCTTAAACAGAGCCATAATATGTAGTCTGTTGAAGTGATGATGACGCAGCTTTTGGCACAGCCGGGTCTTAGGCCTAAACTGAAGACTTTGAAGATGAAGTGGCGAAAAAAAATTTTTGGGACAAGATTTAAAAAAAAGGTCGTCGACGAGATCGTGGCCGACTTTGTCCCCCCACCTCTCAGACAAGATCGCCGCCACTGCCCCTTGATCCCAGGATTGCCGCCCAAGCGTTCAATCAATAGGCTAAGTGGTCACGAAATCTAAAGTATAGCACAGATAATTTTATGAATTTAAAACTGTTTACGACGTGCTTTCATAACAGAAAACCTGTCAATAATATCCTGAAAATCTAGCCGTTGCACAGTTTCACACTCAGTGTTCAATGTTCATAAGTGTTAAATTTGTCAGTCTATCCTGTCCCAGGATAAGGAAGAACTGCGGAGAGTTGTGTCTACTGTGAAATTTATCTCATCACGTTTATTGACGTTTCGGGATCTAGGCCCTACCGAAATATTTGGCAATGCAGACAATGGAAATTTTAAGTAGGTAAGTAAGTAAGTATATTCTTTATTATACCACCTGCAAACGCACTGTGGTTAACAATACAGGTTATACAAATATATGCATTTTCTAGGTTGTCTAGAGTATCTAGTTGAATATGACCCTTTTATTGGGTAACGCCCGACGGTGATGGGTAGAAGAGGCTAGAGGCTATACATATAAGCAGCCTCAGCAGAGTAAACTGTCGTGAACGGTCACAAATCTCTTGGCCGTCCATTTGCAAGTGATCATCATTGGCAGTAAAATTAGCGTGTTTAAAAACTGAAATAATAGTTAAAAATTTTAAGGCAGCATACTAATGCCAATGGTATACGCCCCTTATTTATGACATGTTTAGTAGGCCTGGGTCCCGGGATCCAGTGGAACCATAGTTAATCCAGGCCTGCCTCTGGGTCTATGTAAAATCATTTAATAGTTTTACCATGATTTAATTTCAGGTTGCAAGTTCTAAGTCTGATGCGATGGATGAACTATTAGAGGAGGGTATTAAGAGATAGCAATCATCAGCCTACTTAAAAATACTATTTTGAGGGTGTAAATGTTTAAGACTTGAAATGGAAATAATAAAATTAATAGGATCTCAACTAGAGCCTTGAACTATGGTTGCATTAATATAGATTAAATTTGATAATTCATCGTGGAGTACAATGTTGTCGGCCTTCTAAGAAATAGACCAATTATAGATGTTATCTGGAATTGGCATACTAGTGAGAGTTTTAGCTCAATGATTAGGCCTATGACTTATAGAATAAAAAGCCTTGGAGAAATCTAAGGCGATCAAGTGAACATACTATAGTTGGAGCTGAGCATATGAGTAACACGAAGGGTTAGGTGTATTAAGGCAGCGGAAGTAGAGCCATAGGGACGAATGGTCAGAGAATGGCTGATTTCGGATAAGAATTGTTACCAGGGCCGCATTAAGGCTAGTGCGGGCCCTGGTGCTGTGATTAGGGCCCACCTATAGCCATCTGCGCGAGGCCCAATTACAAGTACAATGAAATTTTTTAATGTACTTCCGAAAATGCGGGTCCCTCAAAACTGCGGGCCCGGGTGCTGCAGCACCCTTAGCACCCTCCTTAATGCGGACCTGATTGTTACAACAGATAGAAGAAACGACAAACTATTTGCTTTTCTATAATGCGACAGAGAATGGGAGTTATAGATATAGATCTAAAATCTACTTCAGAGAGGGTTGAGCAACCTTAGAAACAGAGGAAATTCTACTTATTATCCACTGGGGAGACACAAGGGAATGAGCTAGAGCAAGATTAAAGAGATAGCAACAGGTTTTGCAAGACCTACTGCAGCTTCCCTAAGGACCTATTGAGGTACTATTAATGTTACTGAGAAGGTGACTGATTTCATAATCAGGGAGATGGTTGAATGGCAACACGCTGGCGCGAAGTTCAGAAGGACGCGGGTTCGATACCCGCTATCCCCATAAGGTTAACTCAGCCGTCATTCCCTAGGTGGCGATTATAAAACGAGCAGTAGTACAGATGGGCACCTTGCATGGCTGCCGTACAGTTAAATTCCACTCCTGTTAAACTTGTCATCGTCTGTTACTACTATATCGTGTAGTCTACAAAGTCCTATCACTAACCTACAACTCCCTACAATATTCCCAGCCCAAGCACCTTCGTGATCTCTTCAGAATTCAGACAACCCGCTCCACCCGATCATCGTCCTATCTCAGTCTTTCTCGACCCCCAGTCACTACTCACCTCAAGTTCTTCAACCGAGCCATTTCCATCACAGCACCACGCCTCTGGAATGATCTCCTCCCTGAATTTCGCAGTTTCTCAGTGCTTCCATCATCATTGCAACCCGTCCTTCATCCTCATCCTCATGTTCCTCTATCTTTCACCCCCCGGGCTTTCCACTCAAAACTGAAGTCTCACCTTTTCAAATACTCCTACCCTGACTCATCTGATACTCCGCCTTCCAATTCTTCTCGCCGTAAACGACACCCGCCTTGACAGCTGCTCTGCCTCTCCTGATCTGGTATCCTGGAAATCGGACTTGGACCTCTTTTGGACTCCTCTCTGGAAACCCCATTTGATTTGGTTTGGCCTCCTGGAAATCGGACGTGGACCTCTTTTGGACCACTCTCTGGAAACGTCCTGATCTGGTACCCTGAAAATCGGACTTGGACCTCTTTTGGACTACTCTCTGGAAACCCCTCTGATCTGACGTAGTGCTCGTGAATAGGCTGGTGCCCTGCGTTTGGCCTTCGAGTGGCACTTTAGAAGTTTGGAGATTACGATTACGATTACGATTAGTCTTACTGCGTACCTGTCAGTTTGAATTAATAAACAAAGATTATTATTATTATTATTATTATTATTATTATTATTATTATTATTATTATTATTATTATTATTATTATTATTATTATTATTAATAATAATAATTAATATTATTATTAATAATAATATTATTATTATTATTAATTAATAATAATAATAATAATACTCATTTCTTCGTTCCGCTGGCCATGGAAACGTTAGGCCCTATCAACATCAGAGGCCTGGCTCTCATCGCAGACATTGGCCGCCACCTTACACAGATCACAAATGAAGAAGTGATGGGAAGGTTTGGAGAAGAAAATCCTTGATACATACAATAAGAGAGAGAGCGTGAGAGAGAGAGAGAGAGAGAGAGAGAGAGAGAGAGAGAGAGAGAGAGAGAGAGAGAGAGAGAGAGAGAGAGAGAGAGAGACAGAGAGACAGAGAGACAGAGACAGAGACAGAGACAGAGACAGAGACAGAGACAGAGACAGAGACAGAGACAGAGACAGAGAGACAGAGAGACAGAGAGAGAGACAGAGACAGAGACAGAGAGAGAGAGACAGAGACAGAGACAGAGACAGAGACAGAGACAGAGACAGAGACAGCTTGGTCAATCAACTTAAAGCTCAAGCATACAAACTTGTTAATAAACATTTATAATTATTTCAATCCTATTTTCATGATGTTGCAGGATGATTCTCATTGCCTAACCGTCTCGTCTGATTGACTTTGATAAATTTATAACATGCTAAACAGAATGAATCGTGTGTCTGGCATGTAAAGTTTCAAAAGGGCGCTATAAAAATCCCCAGACACATATCTACATGTATATCTGCTTGTATCAAGATACTAACCCGCTTTGTACGTACCTTATAAAAGCGCAGCCCGCATTGTGCGAATAACTGATCTAAGCCATTGCGCTTTAAGACTGGAAATGTTTGCTCAACAGAGTCAACTTCAAAAGAACGGACGTGTAGCGGAAGACTGTTCTAAGACGAGGATCCAAAAGAGAGGGAATGCGCGATGGACTTGAATCTATGTGAGGAAGAATATCAGATCACCTGCAAGAGAAGATTATTCTGCTGTGAAGCTGTTGTTATCGACTCTGCACCTCAGTCAACCGGTACAGCAGTTCTGAGCACCACCAAATTTTGGGATAGGCTTTACATGTATACCATGAAGTAAGGTATACGTATGGTAAGGGAAGGTAAAAAGAGATAAAGTAGGTAAGAAGAGGCATAGTAATATATATATAGGCCTATATGTATATAATATAACATATAATATATAATATTATATACACTATAAATACAACATGCATGCAATTCAGTAGCGAAGGAAATGTGGGTAGGGGCGGAGTGAAGGAGATGGGTTTCAAACGCTCCGACACCGTCGTGGCTTTCTGACTTAATGGAAATTATTCCACTGGAATGACTCGATTTTACTTGCCCTGGTACATGGATTTAGAACAACTGGAAAAGACTCCATCTTAATTATAACGGTAGGCATACCTTTATGAATTTGGGACAAATAGAAATGATTCCCGTGGAGAAACTAGAGTTTTCCTATTATAAGGATGAGTTTGAGACAATTGGAAATTACTCAACTGTAGTAACTAGGTTTTGCTTTCCACGGATGGATGAATTTCACCACCACCATCGTCATCACTTCCCGATGCCAACCAATGACCTAAGGAGAATCCTTGCATCAACATAATTATTAAAATAATCTGCTGGACTTCTTTTTCTTCGAAAAAGCATTATATTCTCAACCAATATGTAGGTCGTCAGCACTACATCTGAACGAACATTTTACAGATTCACAAGAAGCCCCTTGCAATTATAAATTTATTAGTGTTTTTTCCTACAGTTTTATATAGCGCTATATAGTTGACTGCAAAGTGCCAATCGATAGCGCTAAGCAGTACAGTATGTATGCATGTATGTATTTACGTATGTACTATGCATGTGTGTATGCATGCATGCGTACACGTATGAACGTATGTATGTATGTACTATGTAAGTATATACGTTTGTGTTGGTATGTATCTGAAAGCCATTCAAGAACCTCCCAAAGGCGCTAGAACGTCATTGAGAAGTGTCTTATGATGATTCTTAGCAGTAGGCCTAACCATCTCAAATAAGGCAGACCAAAGCTGTACAGCGGACGTTACAATGCGGACTTAGTCTAAACTGATTCCTAACTTGTTTGAACGAGTTTCTTCAGCTGATGGTCCTAATTTTGGAACCCTATACCGCATCTGTTCATTTTGCTCAAGTCTCTTATTCACTTCATTCTCAACCTATAACTTACTTTTTCAAATGGCTTATCACTATATAGGTTGCCTCTCTGTCACAGCTGATTTGGTATTGACATATACGGATTGTAATTGTAATTGTAATCGAGAATTTATATAGCGCCAATCATAATTAGAGGCGCTCCCGACCAGTGTTATTTAAGTTAACTAAAACTGAAAGTGACTTTAAGTTAACTGAAAAGTTCTAATTCAGTTAACTGAAACTAAAACTAAAACTGAAAAGTTCTGAAAACTGAAACTAAAACTAAACTGAAAAGTACAAAACTAAAACTAAAACTAAACTTGAAAGTGGAAAACTGAATTAATTTTTCTTGTGTGGCGCACAGACCGAGTGGCAGACATGTCTGCAACGGTTAGCGGCGCACATACTGATCGGCGCACATTTCTGAAAGCAATATCGCTTAAGCAAACATCCGTTTGAGTCCTTTCTCTGTCAGATTTCTCGTTAGCGGTAATAGACTAGGCCTGGAATCTCAAAATGACCTTGTTAGAAGGAAATCATGTAACAATTTGAATTTGCTTCTAGGTGTTTCTAGACTAATTTGACCCTGCTGAAAACGAAAAATCGCGGTTAGTAAGCTGGATTTTTAGCGGTTGAATGGTAAAACAAGATGGCGGCCAAAATGGTGGCCCGTATCTTCATTTGGCTATGAGTTAAGTTATGTATGCGATGGAAACATGATGTTAGAATCTAAATTAACATTTTCCGAATCAAGGAATGTGATGGAATTAAAGACACATATGTAGCACTGCCGCAAAAGAAAATGACGGACAAAATGGCGGCCAATGTCTTCAAATGGCTATAAAACAAAATGGCGGACAAAATGGCGGCCGGTCTGGAGTAGTGTTTTCTTGGTCAAATACATTAAATTTTTTATATCTTGTGATTGCAGTTGAACCATGTTATACATTACGTATGCAATATTTATGTTCATGACTTGACCGATATAGACTCCAGCTATTTCAAGCATTGTTGCAGTGAATGCAATTGCACATAGGCCTATGTGTACACGGCAAGTTCGCACTTCGACAGGAGCAGCGCTTGGTGCAACACTTATCAACTTTGCATGATTTACAGTAGACAAACTCTATACACGACTGTGGCACAGAATCATTTGTAGACCACACTGGTGCGTGAACACCTTCTTCATCACACTCCATCTTGATGAGGCTGGCGTTAGAGCCATTTTGGTCGCCATCTTGTTTTCCCATGCAACCGTTAAAACTCCAGCTTGCTAACCGCGATTTTCGTTTTCAGCAGGGTCAAATTTGTCTAGAAACACCTAGTAGCAAATTGTTATGATTTGCTTCTTACAGTCATTTCTAGATACTTTTTTAAATTCCAAGCCTGGACTATAGGCCTATTTTTCAAATGCAGTCAATCATCAATGATGTGATTTGACCATGAAAGCTAATCAAAATGAATGAATGTCATTAATAAAAAATGAAATTCAGTTGCTTCTGTGGAATGCGCATGAAACTAAATTGAAACTCGAAAGTTTTGAAAACTGAAACTAAAACTAAAACTGAAAAGATCTGAAAACTATAACTAAAACTAAACTGGAAAGTTTTAGCAAAACTAAAACTATAACTGAAACTGAAAAGTTAACTGAAAGTCTGAAACTTAAATAACACTGCTCCCGACACGGGTTAGTGTCTTGACTCTTGACAAAGTGAGATGTTTTCAGGCGCTTGCGGAACTGGACAGGAGAGAGAGCGAGAGAGACAGACAGACAGACAGACAGACAGACAGAGAGAGGAGGTCAAGGATTGGTTCTGGCGTGCCATCGGTTGATGGATACTTTGTGCAGTAAACAACGAGAGTGCGCCTGTAGAGGTCGCTAATTGTTCTTTATGGTTCTGCTCACTGGATTGTGATATTGAAATGCGATTTTGATTAGAAGCGACACAGCTATCGATTGATGCCTCGTGCATTACGACACTGGCGCTGTATAAATTTCACTATTAGATTAGATTAGATTAGATTAGATTAGATTAGATTAGATTTGTTTGGAAAAGGGGATCTTGCAGAACAATGTGGCGTCACATTGTGTAGGCCCTATACGGCTACGCTCAACCGAGTTTGGAACCAGAGAAACAGAGGAAGGTGGAGAAAATCAACTTTAGATGTAATCTGTAAACATTTGATTCTCAATGAGAGAGGTCAAAATAGAAACCTTAAAACATAAAGAATCTTATGAGATTGATGTTCGGCCATTTAAGCTAGCCCCAGAACTTCCATAGCGCTACACTAGACTACATGTGCCATTGAGCCGATGTTATTGAAGAACATCAGCCTGCGTTGATTCCGTCAAAGTTCACCGTTTCTTCACAGGTATGCAATGCAACGCAAAACGGAACTTATTTCGAAACAAAATGTAACCAAAGTTTACGATTCGTGTTTTTCATAATATAAATACTGCGTCGTCCATATTACAACTTAGGCCTAATTTGATGTTAAGACCTACATTGTAACATGGAATACTCAGTTCAATTTAGACAGTGCTTTTTTCTAGAAAAAAAGGTTCCGGAACTGAACAATTATGGAAGGGCTAAAATCCCGAGAAAAACGGGATTGGGGTTGGGAGAGGTCTCAATAAACACTGAAAACAGTTCACAACACTGAAATTAAATTAAAATAATTAAATCATTGTTTTTATTATTAAAATAAATAAATATGTTTATTAGCTGAAAAAGGCGCCGCCGGCGCGTTCCGGCTGAAAAAGCACTGAATTTAGATATAACTTAGGCCTATATCTAAATTGAACTGAGTATAGCGACATTGACGTTGTCACTTAGATTAAGACTACGACAACCGCTGCGATTGCCTTTTTCATATAATTTGCCTCAGGTCGCAACCCTCAAGTATGACGTCATCCCAAAAATAATGTAATTTTCCTTGTTCTCTCGCCAGTTTCGGGAACAATCACAATCGAGTCATTTCTGTCAAAGACTGCAGACGAAAAAGATGATGAAGACGACGACGGAAGATGTCGAAGACGACGACGAAACGACTACGAAGATGAGAAAGAGGATGACTAGCAGTAGGCCTAGTTCCCGAACGCAGCGGCAGTCGATCATCGAAGTGAAAAAGAAATCACTCGCAAGGTATAACAGAATTTCTATTCTCGTCATTTCAACGACCGAAAATAATCTGGCAGTAAGCAAGGAAATATGGTAAAAGGTGAAATAAATTAAATGAAAAAGTAATTTGATGCAAGTAATGAGCGAGGATGAAAGTAAATAAAAGTGTTACATAAAAGTAAGAAAACATTTTGGCCTGCGTTCTCTAGGCCTACTTATACTGCATCTGTTGTTCATGGGTTTGCTTTGTTAAATATTTATATAGCGCGCTTTTAAGTACCATTCTGGACAATCTACATAAAAATGTCAAATCGCTTCGTAATTTGGGAGGTCCTTCTGTTTGTCTATGACTCCGTATGGCGCAAACAGTTAGACATAGTGCTGTCCAACCTTTTTGACACCGTGAGCCACCGAAACAAGTAGGCCTATTCTCGAAGCCGAGAGCCCCATCAGTAGGGCCTAAACTCAAAGCAACGACTAAAATTTATTGAAAATTATTAACTGTATTAACATTTATTATGGCAATAATTATGCAATAATCAGTGAATATAGCATGTTCCCTATGTTTGGCATACTTTATAATAGTTCAGCACCAAAAAGTATATCGCACGTTTCAACTGAAATTTTGGCTTTGAATTATGCTTGCAACTTTTTGATTTGCGGCATTCAGCTTGGGTGGACCATTTAAAATCAGCCCGAGGGCCGCATGTTGGACAGCACGATCGTAGGGCTTACACAGGCGTCTGTGGGAAAGATCAATAGACAACAGAAAGAGACAAATACAGTTAAAAGCCATAGCAACAGAGTGGCCACGCGACGGACTACAGTAAGACTGCAGAGAGACAGAGAAACACAAACACAAACAGAAAGAATGACGATAGCCAGACGCAGCCATAGGTAGACGGACTCTTCCGTTCTCTGCGTGTCTACTCCATCGACTTATATTACTAATATAAGTCGATGGTCTACTCTAATCTCCAGTTCCATAGACGCATGTCTAAACAGCGCAACCAGTATCATGACGTAATTTCATAGATAACAATAACCTCAAGTTAAATCCAACCAAAACCCGTGAAATAATCTTCTCCAAAAAGGGCCAGAAAAGGTTAAACATTCCTACCATCATTCATGGAGCAGAAAGAGTTGTTACTCTTAAAGTTCTAAAGGTAACCCTTAGCTCCAACCTTAGCATGTCTAAACATGTTGACAAAGTCCTGACATCAAGTTCCACCCCCCTGTACGTGCTCAGAGTTTTCAGAGACCATGGTCTGTCCCTCTGGCTTTGCATGATGTAGCAAGGGCAACCACTGTTTCTCACCTTTTGTACGCCTCTCGGGCCTGGTGGGGTTATACCAGCAAATACGATAGGGATAGGTTAGAACGCATGTTACATCGAACCATACGCAGAGGTTTCCTTCTGCTCTCCATCCCAAGTTTGGATAACATGATTGATGCTACAGATGCTGGCTTATTAAAAAAAATCTGTTGCCACCCTTTCCATGTCCTTCGTGGTATTTTTCCTCGCCCACGAAATAATAAGTAAGTTAGTAAGTAAGTATTTTCTTTATTTAACCGGTTGCAACTTGCAAGAGATTAGCACTCCAGTGTACATGCATCAAATAATACAATACAGAATACAGCAGTTACAAAAAACGCAGCATCACAATCAATATGAATATAGCATTCTCCCAATGAAATTTTTCCTCATGTTATTGTCCGCAAAGGTTCACCAGTCACTCTGTTACAGAATAAAGCAGGGAGGCGACCTGACCGACGACTCTGATGAGCGTAGACTCGGATCCGACCTGGGCTGGTGAACCAAAGTCCTCCGTGCCCACCTTCTCGTGGTGCGGACCGTTGGTACCCTTCCTAGGAAGGGGAACGAACGGGCACGGCAGGCAAAACCAGGGGAAGGCAATGGCAAACCACCCCTGTTAATCATGCCAAGAAAATCGTCATGCCACACACCAAACCACGCCGATGGTCGCGGATGGAGGGACTCCCAGGCCGGAGCGCTGAGGTGGGACTCCCAGGCCAAAGCGCGACTCAAGGGCTACTGGGAGAAGTAGCAAGACGGCAACGGAGACTGTGTAGCATGACGATCGCTAGGGCTCCTAGAGCCGACAGCACAAAGAGAGACAAAGAGATTGTCCAGTGGAGTAAACACTCTATCGTGAGACCGAGGTCTGAGAACATAATTTTTAGGTTTCTTGGGTGGGAGCAATTAGTGACGTAGGCTTCATGACCAGGGTTGTTTAAGACCCCCGTGAAAAGGCCGACATCCGCCTTCCTACAGAGTTGGTCAAACGTTGGCCCACCCTCCGGCAGGTACCCCTGCCTAGTCATCTTGTGTATAATGGCTTTGAGTTTATTTTTATGATGCTGGGATGCAAATCCCCACCATGCGGGGCTTGCATATAGCATGCATGCCTCTGTCGTCGCCCTTGTAACATCAAAGACGTTTGGGCCTTTAAGACCGTGGGATTTCAGCACCCGTAGTGCATATAGGGATTGCCTTGCCCTGCAACAATGTCAATGTGTTTAACAAAAGCAAGTGTTTCAGTAATCGTAACACCCAAATAGAGATACCTGGTATGACAGGTATCTTCCCGTGAACACCCCACCCCTTCTGGATCTTATTAACATTTCCTGTGTCTTACTCTGATTTAATTTTAATTAAGTTACATGTCTCAGTTACATAACTACGACTTAAGGACAAGAACTCACAACTTTACCCTTCCAGCTAAAGATAAATGTGATTTTATTCCTCGTGTTTTTTTAATTAATTTATTCCGGATATGTGTATAGCGCCTCTAGAAGTCAACTACTACTCAGAGGCGCTCCCGACTACAACATTTGATACTGTGAAGGAATTTTCACGCCGAAGCGCCACGAGCAATTGCGAGTGAAGGACTTGCCCAAGGTCCGTACGCAGCGGCTAGAGTGGGATTCGAACCTGCAACCCTTCGGTCACAAGGCGCCGAACTTACCACTGAGCCACCACGCCCCACAAAGATACTTATTAATTAACACATCCCTTTATTTTCTCCTCTTTACGCCATTCTATTATTATCATGCTTCTGTAATCTGTTGCGTTATTGTCAACGCCGAATGTTGAACAGATGATGAGAATTGCTGATATGCATCTGCTCTCGGCGGTGTCACGGAATCCGTACAACGTACTGCGTGATTTGTTCCCACCCAAAATCATACGACAGTATAGCCTCCGTCCGCGCCCACATGACTTTGCCCTGCCTCCCAAGGACGATACTCATTTTATTTCTAGAGTTCTCTACGATGCCCTAAAGTGGAATCCAGTTTCTCCATAATGCATTTTTATTTACAGTCAAGCGACTCTTGATTCTATTATTCTAAACTTGAATTTTGTACCATGTTGCGGTGTGACAATGTGTGGAGCTAATCAACTAATTAAATCTTGATTACTGCAATTCTCTTTTCCTCAACCTTGAATCCACTGAAATCAAGCGTCTTCAGCTTATCTAAAACTCACTAGCCAGAGCTGTCACTAGAACGCCCAAACATCATCATATCACTCCCATCCTCAAATCACTCCATTGGTTAAAAATCCCAGAGCGAATCTACTTCAAAGTCCTATCACTAACCTACAACTCCCTACAATATTTCCAGCCCAAGTACCTTCGTGATCTCTTTAACATTCAGACAACCCGCTCCACCCGATCATCGTCCTATCTCAGTCTTTTTCGACCCCCAGTCACTACTCACCTCAAGTTCTCCAACCGAGCCATATCCAACACAGCACCACGCCTCTGGAATGATCTCCCCCCTGAATTCCGCAGTTTCTCAGTGCCTCCATCATTTTTGCAACCTGCCCTTCATCATCCTCATGTTCCTCTATCTATCACCCCCGGGCTTTCCACTGAAAACTGAAGTCTCACCTTTTCAAGTACTCCCACCCTGACTCATCTGATCTCCGCCTTCCAATTCTTCTCGCCGTAAACAACACCCGCCTTGACAGCTGCTCTGCCTCTCCTGATCTGGTACCCTGGATATCGGACTTGGACCTCTTTTGGACTCCTCTCTGGAACCCCCTCTGATCTGGTTTGGCCTTCTGGAAACTGGATTCGGACCTCTGTTGGACTACTCTCTGGAAATCCCCTCTGATTTTACGTAGCGCTCGTGAATAGGCTGGTGCCCTGCGCTCGGCCTTCGAGTGGTGCTTTAGAAGTTTGGAGATTACGATTACGATTACGATAATAAACTGGATTTGTTGAGTTAAACGAATATTGATTGATAGACTTAAGAGACCCATTAAGTCTAATTTGACGTGATATGTATTTTGACGTCATTTCATGTAGATAAAGAAGAATGAAGTGCATTATGACGTCATAAGCTTACGCAGATTACAGGGCCGCCACGGAGTGACCATGCATTTCTTATGCATGTTTTTATGCATGTAAGCATGCAATCAAATGATTGTGGCTCGTTAGTTTGTCTTATTTCATTTAAGAAACCATTACGAAACCAGTTGAAAAAACAGGTTGAAAAACAAGTTGAAACATAGGCTACCTGAAGATGAATGAAGACGAATGAAGGCTGGTTCTGAAGATGCTTCAAGTGGAAGAGCGAAGACGAGTTTGCAAATGTAAGTAATAATAATAGTAATAATCTTCGTTTAATATCTTCAAACTTAGGCGCAATATAAATGTCCGATATGAATGAATTAACCATTCGACTAGGCCTTTAAAATGTAGTAGGCCTATTATCTGTTAATATAGATTAGCATACGAAAAATTAATTCAATAGTTTTATTTACTTGGTGTAGGTTCGTCGGTGATGGCTAGCTCACGAAGAGATACTGTATTGAGCGATTGTCTTGCAAAGTCAAGAAGTTGTTTAGACTAATTCAATCGAGTTTTCATAAATATGCCTAATTGACAATGTTCCTAGAGACTTTATTTGACAAAGCAGTATTACTAGGTCTATACTATAATACTATATAGGCCTACTAAAGTTAGGTGTTATATTACAGTTCGAATCTTCAGTCTTGTTGTCAAGACCTTAAACCTCAAGACCAAGACCAAGACCAAGACCTTGAACCTCAAGACCAAGACCAAGACCTTGAACCTCGAGACCAAGACCAAGACCAAGACTTTGAACCTCGAGACCAAGACCAAGACCTTGAACCTCAAGACCAAGACCAAGACCCAAAAAATCTAAATCAGGTCAAGACTTCTAAAAATTGTCAAGTCGGAATATTCGCTATTTTAATGAAAAAATGAGTATTTTATTTTATACAAGCAAATTAACTTTAAATGCAAACTGCAGAGAAATCCGAATTTGTATTCAAAAGTTCTTCATGCAAACTCTTACACCAAATGCCTTTTGTATTTTATAAAAACCAATTCGCTCAGAATTTTCTTACCAAGACGTGCCTGGTGGGCCTCATAAAAATTCCGCCATGTGAAAAATACGTTCTACAGGTGCTGAAGTCGCTGACACACACAGAGTAGCTTTTCAAGCACTGGATGTAAATGTACAGATAGTGAGTCCTTTTGAAATCTTCCCATGGTTTATCATACCGTCTGATATAGAATAACTGTTGCTGCTGCAAATAGGTTTTCCTTATCAACATGACTTGTATCCATCCATAGATATTGGTCGTATGATGCAAGCAGGCTTGATACAGAATTCTTGAGTTCTGTTAAATGACTGTTCATATTCACAGCCGGTCTTGGTCTTGCGAGACCAAGACCAAGACCTTGAACCTCAAGACCAAGACCAAGACCAAGACCTTGAACCTCAAGACCAAGACCAAGACCAAGACCTTGAACCTCAAGACCAAGACCAAGACCAAGACCTTGAACCTCAAGACCAAGACCAAGACCAAGACCTTGAACCTCAAGACCAAGACCAAGACCAAGACTTTTAAAAACGAACTCGAGTGCACTCGAGACCAAGACCTTGGTCTCGAGGACAACAAGACTGCGAATCTTTCCTCAAAGTAGCCCTCCAGATATGTTGGTCTGTTAATCATATATGCCATTTATAGATTTCAATCAGCTAATTACGAGTAATTTTTAAAGGTTCTAGTTCATGCCATGTAGGGTAATAATTCCAATCTGTAGCGGATGATCGAATTACGCTAGATAGATCATATGATTTGTTTCTCTGTGCTTTGAGAAGCCATCTTATTAAGCCGACGTTTTATGCTTTTTCAACGTTCTTCAGGGCAATGATAACATTGCATAATTAACTACATTAATTACTGATATCTTACAGATGTGGTATGACCGTGCATATGTTAAATATAATTTTTTTGCATCAATTTTGCAATCGTAACTGTAATCGTAGCCTGGAGAATTTCTAAAGTGTACCTTTATTATAAAGCATAGGACATAGACCACTTAAGCGTATTTGACAAGCGTCACTTCAAGTCAGACAGTTTAGCCAGAGATACTGTATTGAGCGATTGTTCGAAGGTCAGAAAGGGAAGCAGACCAGAGGAACGTAACGAGAAGTGAGGAGACCAAGGATTGGATAGATCGAACAGATATCGTTTAGTGGCTGAACTTAGTTTTCAATGGAAAAGTGCATAAGGAGTGATAGATAGGAGGATTTGAGGCAAACGAGTCGAGTAAACGATAGATGTGTAGGCCTACTCGGTTAAATAGACAAAGCAAGACTATAATAGGCATAACGGTAAATTCATTATGCGCCCTTCATACTTATATTCAGTCTCGAAGGTTAGATCCCTCGATGGTTCGGGTTGTTCATGCAGTCAAGTAGTCGAAAACAAGAATCCGTCATCCTCGACAACCTACGGGTTTCAAGGAACAGAGGCGAACTCGGTTGTTAATGGCGATATATGGTAAGACGACTGGAGACTGTAATATGGTCTCTAAACGATATGTCGACTAATGCGTAAAGGAGCCTTAGAGGAGGTCCTGTGCTCTTTAGCAGTGGCGTAACAACCTAGCCGGGGCCCAAGGACATTAATCTTGGGGGCTCTTTTTAGCAGCCATGAGCGTACGCAGGGATTAGAGAGGGCAACATTTTTGGTGGGAGGGGGCAACATTTTTGTAGGTGGGAGCAAAATGATATTTTTCCATGCTATTCATGAACACAGAACATGTGACAACTTTAAAAATAAGTAATGGTGAAGGACTTACATAACATAACATAAGTCTTTATTGTATCTCATCAAGCATAGAGTACAAAAGATGGAACACAAAATTTAGACTTACCTAAATAATTCAGTGTTTTTTAAAATTTAAAATCGTGTTGGGACTGTCGTAATAATCGTTATAATCAAAAGATTTTATTTTTGTAAAATATGTGCAAAATCTAGGAGGCAAATGCCTCTTGCCCTGAGGACGCTCATGTTAGAGGATGCTCATGTTAGTAGTCCCTATCTAGCCCTGGGTATGAA
The DNA here is from genome assembly GCA_963556255.1 of Allolobophora icterica. Taxonomy (NCBI): domain Eukaryota; kingdom Metazoa; phylum Annelida; class Clitellata; order Crassiclitellata; family Lumbricidae; genus Allolobophora; species Allolobophora icterica. Next base: position 32,436,693 of record OY744606.1, read on the forward strand.
ATGTTAGCGACTTCATCTTTCTTAGCCTCGGCATATGAAGGTGGGTGGCCAGTCCTGTCTCACAACGTCTTATCTTCCCACCGACATTGTACGGTCAGTGTACTCATTACAGCTGAGTTGGCCAGGGGGCGCAGGTGGAGCAGAAATCTCGAACCAAATTTCTGCCATAGCGGGAATTTGAAACCCCGACCTCTCGTTTGACAGTCCAGCACGATAACCACTACACTTTCGAGCGCCCCTAAGCTTAGGAACACTTACCTGTATCCACTAAAAATTGAAAATAATGAGATAGCTATTTAAAATTGCAGTTAGGTTTTTAAAAGATCATTAAACGTTATCACTAAAGCTACTGCCTAGGCCTATGCACACAATAATATAATGTAGACTGTAGTGTGTAGTACTTCACAGAATAATACTTCATGAATTTGGCTATTCCAGCATTGCTGTGCACATAATGTGTCGATCAATCAATCAACTAGACATTTATATAGCGTGCTCTTCAAGGTAACTATTCAGAGGCGCTCCAAGGCGATCCAGTCATCAATATTGAATTATTTTGCACATTCGTTTTCAATCGCAAGAACAGCAAGACCACCAAGCTTCTCCTATGAGATATATTCTTACGATTTTCAATTTGGAGAAGGAGCGCTCCGCTCTGGTGACGGTGACTTAATTGGAAAGTGGCAAACAGCACACTGCAGGCTGTCAATTGTCAGTTTTACGACAATCGTTCCCAAATGATAATAAATCACCATGAACTCAATTTTTTGGTTAACAAGCTCTGGGGCCCTTGCGACCTCGAGGCCCATCGACTTTGCCCACCCTCGTTACATGGTTGTTACGCCACTGCTCTTTAGCATCATTATTATCATCAAATTCTAACGATTCTAAACAGTTCTTACTTTCGGAATAATTGATAAGCACAACAGTATAATCAGACACAAAAAACGCACCGAACACAATGTCATGTCATACCGTTTCAAAGTACACGGAATTTCAGCTAAATCAAAAGGCATTTGGGGTTAAATATGTCTCAATGAATTATATCAACGTTTTTCTTCACTTATGATATTAATCACTTCCGGTCTCAGATTTTCTTTTCCTCTTTCTGTTCTATATTTTTCCTCTCTTGCTGCTGCTAGTTCTTTATATCATGATGTCGCGTTTTTCGCTCCTGTCTGTCACTCTTTCAACTGTATCTTTTTAATTTCTAGTCTCCTTTGTAAACTTCTGTTCAAGGGTGTGGCCAATCACATACACTAGTTACGTACATCAGCTACATCTACATCAACACACTATCTACCAATACACCAATCAGACAATTAAATCAGACAATTTCTCACATATTCTAGTCATCTACAGCTGCAATGTCTCTGAACTAATACAAGAATCTACTTAAATCATCGATTAAGTTTCACAGAATCTAGTCATCTAATTCTACATCTAATCATGTTATCTAATCTCTCCCTCTCTCTACTAATACAAGAATCTACTTACGGTATAATAGAATAAATTACTTGAATCCACTGATACATCGATTAACTTCTCACAGATTCTACGTACTTATGTACATCTACAATCTCTGTCTACCAAAGCACGACTCTACTCATAAGAACGATTACTTTATCACAGATACTTGTCTTGTACGGAGGGAGAGGGAATACCCCTCTCCCTGCGTCTCCCTCTCTCTTTCTCACACACGCTCTCATCATCTTTCTCTCTCTTTCCACCATTACACGAATCTACTCATCAGATCAAATATGGAGTCACCGTCTGAAATGGTTGGGTGACACAGGGTGTGGGCGAGAGTATGGAGCTCCACCTACTAGGGCTCAAGACCAAACCACGTAAAATGCATTTCCTACTGTTTTAACGCTTTTACGACGAGCGTGTACTAAAAGTGACTTCGAATCACTCAATTTTCGACTCTTAAGATCCTTTAAAATCGCAGAGACACTATTCATGTACATGTACACACTCTCTTTCTCGGCCAATATACCATTCTAACGCGCCTAGTATGTGCCCAGCCAAATAAACTGTCTTTGACGGATTCAGCAGCAGGCGATTTAGACGACTTCCTAATATCCACTACTACTCCATTTCCCTTTGTAGGAGATACACATGCAAGTGCATCAGATGGGTGGCAAGTTGAATACAGTTGTACGTCATCAGCCTTTTGGTGTCTCCGCGCCCCCAGAGAAGTAACGAGTTGTGTCGAATCGGTCGTATACAGGATGTAAAGAAGCGGCCAGAGTACTGAGCCTTGCGCAACACCGAATGGAACTGGTGTCCAAGCCGTGCAGTCCAAGCCGATTTTGACCATGATTGTCCGTCCATTCAGCAAGGAGCACAGCCAATCCAGTGGCCGTCTGCCGATTCCAAAAGAGATAACTGGGCGCTTGATCAGGATTTTGTGATCGACGGTGTCAAACGCCGCGCTTACATCGAGGAGGGCAAGCAGCGTGAAACGACCAGAATAAGTGGCGTCGCATTTGTCCGAGATGAGTCTCAGCAGGGGCGTGTCTGTCAAATGTCCTTCTCTGAAACCGGCCTGAAGCTTCGGCATGAGGTGGCTTGCTCTCTAGGTAGCTCACCATTTGCTGTGCAACTACTTTCTCGATGAGCTTCTACAGGAGCTGGCTTGCTTCAAGGTTCCTCACCATCTGCTGAGCTAATCTGAACTGTGGTAACTTCTCCGGACTTGGCCCTCAAAGATGTGTTCGCTTGAAACGTTCCCGGTTTTTCTTCTTCAGGAGTTCGTCGACGAGCTGGTTTCCTTCCTGTTGCCGCTTTGCAACACCTCACTTTCTAACGGGTTTTTGCCATATCATCCAAAAGAGGGCCATCGTACGACCATACCTCAAGAGATCTGGACTGGATTCTAATGACATCAGTAACTACCTCCCAGTCTTCAACCTGTCTTTTATCTCTAAAATCAACGAGAAAATAGTCACGCATCAGGTGTGTGTTATCTAGACACGCACCATCGAGGATGGCATGAGCTAAAGCGTCCGGTTTTAGGAAAGGTGACTCGACTGAGACGCTTCTTCTTCGACTCGTGTCCGACATGTACGATGCTATGGACGCTGGAAGAGTCACGCCACTCGCTCTGCTCGATGTCAGCGCGGCGTTCGACACCACCGATCACACCATCCTTTTGACCCGTCTTGGTACCTCCTATGGCTCTGCTGGCCGGTTGCTCGACTGGATGCGCTCCTTCGTTGACGGGCGGGCGATAAGTGACAGGATTGACTCAGGCATGTCAGCCTGGATAATGGTTCTGTGTGGTGTACCTCGGGGATCCGTTCTTGGCCCGCTGTTCTACATCCTGTACACCGCGGATTTGACCCAAGTCGTCACGGGCCTTGGTGCGCCGTTTCATCACTACGCTGACGGCGTGCAGATATACGCGACCTGCCACCCATCTGATGCTAGTCTTGCAGATCAACTCTCTCTCTTTCTTCGTAACAATACACACATTTGCTCGTAAGATTAAGTTCCCACAGTTTCTAGACATGTACATCAACACTATCTCTGTTTATGAAATCACGAATCTACTCATCAAATCAAACCTGTTCTCAGGAACAAACGGCATTAAACGAATTTTCACGCTCTTTTACCAAAGCTCTAATCAAATCATAAAATCAAGTAATTTCTAACAGAATAATTATCTGTACTCTCTATACAATAATCGAATCTACTGATAGATCGATTAAGTTCTCACAGATTCTACGTACTTACGTACATCTACACTCTCTGTCTACCAAAGCACGAATCTACTCATAAGAACGGTTACTTTATCACAGATACTTGTCTTGTACGGAGAGAGAGGGAATACCCCTCTCCCTGCGTCTCCCTCTCTCTTACTCTCACACGCTCTCATCATCTTTCTCTCTTTCCACCATTACACAAATCTACTCATCAGATCGAATATGGAGTCACCGTCTGAAATGGTTGGGTGACACAGGGTGTGGGCGAGTATGGGTCTCCACCTATTAGGGCTCAAGGCCAAAACACGTAAAATGCATTTCCTACTGTTTTAACGCTTTTACGACGAGCGAGTACTAAAAGTGACTTCGAAACACTCAATTTTTTACTCTAAAGATCCATTAAAATCGCACAGACACTATACATGTACATGTACACACTCTCTTTTTCGGCCAATATACCATTCCAACGCGCCTAGTATGTGCCCAGCCAAATAAACTGTCTTTGACGGATTCAGCAGCAGGCGATTTAGACGACATCCTAATATCCACTACTACTCCATTTCCCTTTTTTTATTTTTTTATTCCGGATATTTCTATAGCGCCTCTCGAAGTCATCTACTACTCAGAGGCGCTCCCGACTTCAGCATTTGATACTGTGCCGGAATTTTCACGCCGAAGCGCCACGAGCAATTGCGAGTGAAGGACTTGCCCAAGGTCCGTACGCAGCGGCTAGAGTGGGATTCGAACCTGCAACCCTCCGGTCACAAGGCGCCGAACTTACCACTGAGCCACCACGCCCCATGTGTATCTTTGTAGAAGATACACATGCAAGTGCATCAGATGGGTGGCAAGTTGAATACAGTTGTACGTCATCAGCCTTTTGGTGTCTCCGCGTTGCCAGAGAAGTAACGAGTTGTGTCGAATCGGTCGTATACAGGATGTAAAGAAGCGGCCAGAGTACTGAGCCTTGCGCGACACCGAATGGAACTGGTGTCCAAGCCGTGTAGTCCGAGCCGATTTTGACCACGATTGTCCGTTCATTCAGCAAGGAGCTCAGCCAATCCAGTGGCCGTCTGCCGATTCCAAAATAGATGACTGCTGTTTTTGTTGCTGTTGACAATTCTCTTCTTCATCATCACCTCAAGCACTGGTTTGGGATATCTGATCCTGCACTAAGTTGGTTTAGTACATATCTAGACCACACACTAATTCAACGTGTTTAAATGGCAATTATTCATCTAGTACTTTGTTAGCATGTGGGGTTCCACAGGGTACTGTGCTTGGTTCTCTTTTGTTTACATTATACACCACACTACTAGGAACATTGCTGGATAATCATTCGCTGGGATATCATTTCAATGCTGATGATACTCAAATCTGCATTTCATTTGACAGTCTGTCATGTGACTCATCTGTGCAGCTGTTGTCTGCTGTCTTTGATGAGGTACAGTCCTGGATGGCTGCCAATAAACTGCTTCTTAACTCATCAAGGACTGAATTTCTGCTACTGGGCACTCCACAGCAACTTAAAAAGTTTTATCTGCTTAAGTCATTGAAACTGCATGACTCAATTGTTGAGCTGGCAGATGCTGCTCGTAACTTAATTAGGCGTTGTTTTCGATTCTACCATGTCTCTCACTGGCCATGTAAGTCATCATATATGTTCATTCATGACATATATGCAGAATTAGGCATTATGTGCCCATGTCTGCAAGCATATCTGTGTGAAATGCATTGGTTTCCAGTTGCCTAGATTACTGTAACTCGCTTCTTAATGAGTCAAACATGCTGAAGCTTCAGAGTTCAGAACTCTTCGGCTAGAGCTATAACTAATACTTCCTAATTGGAACATATAACTTCTGTACTTAAATCTTTGCATTGGCTTCCTTTCCAGCAAAGAATTTGTTTTAAATTGGGCTCATAGTGTATAAAACTTTGAAATCTGGCCAGTCAATATACTTAAAATCAGTTCTAATTTTTAGACTTCTCATTATTCAGTGAGGTCATCTGATGACTGTTTTTGGGATGCTGGACATACTGTTTGGAACTCTTTTCCTGCAGGTGTCTGTGCGCTCTGCTCAGTTGCTTGTGTCATTTTGTTCTCAACTTAAAATTGGCCATACCTTTCAAATTGCTTATCCGCCAGGCTACCTCTCTGCCTTATTGTAATTTTTTGTGATTGTAATCAAACATTCATATAGCGCCACTCAGATCCGCGCGCGCTTTCGACCCGCGTCAGTGTGAGCACCAGCAAAGAGAAAGGTTTTCAAACATCTGTGGAACTGAAGAGGAGAGAGGGCAAGAAGTTCTTGAGGCAGACTGTTCCAGGCTGAAGTAGCCTCTTAAGCAAAGCTCCTGGATTGGCCGTGGAAGGGTGCATACGTGGAACAGCCATAAGGCCACGGGCCGAGGATCACAAGGAGGCCCTGAAGTGTTTTTTTTCTGAAAGAGTGTTTTTTCTTCTGAAAAAGTGCTTTTGATGTTCTATGCCCAATTATTGTCAAGTATTAACTTGTTATTGAGTGAAGCATCTGGTTTTTTATTTGTTTAATTTGTCTAGCGGACTGATCCTTTGGATATTGACCTGTTTACAGCTTGATTTTGGTGTGCCCTGATTACAGCTTGGTTTTGGTCTGCCATTTGTTGATGCCTTATGCATTAGACACCGTGCAGTAGAAGTTACTAATTACAATTACAATTTTATGTATATATGTTTTTATATAAGTTATGTGTTATGTATGATCCATACATAGATACATGGATATTGGATACATACACACAAAAGTATACATGTAGATACATATATACATATGACCATGTAACATAATTGAATGAATTCAAAAATTATTACATCAGAAAAAGTTAAATTCATGCTATGCTGTTTACTCACTTCTTAATAAACTCATCTTTTCTTCACCTATAAAAGCTCTCTTCATGACTTTCTTACACTTTTCTGAAAAAGTGCTTGTTGATGGATGATCTGTGCTCAATCATTGTCAAGTATTAACTTCCTATTAGGTGAAGCATCTGCTTTGTAATTTGTTTGGATCAAAAAATTTGGTGCCTTTGTAGGAACCATAAAACATGAAGTTTTGCAAGTCACAGACAGTGAAGTCCGAGTTAAATCTGCTGCATTCTTTAAAAACTCTCATGACAATATAGAAAAATCAACATAGTTTGATGACAGCATGTTCGACAGCGGCTGAGATAGCACTGTAACTTTGAGGAAATAAATTCTTATATTGACCACAGCATTGCATTCAAGAATGAACATGTGTTGTTATCTTGTGCGTGTTATCTCTTGGCCTGAGGAGTTAGTCGACCCCTTGTGGTTGACGCTAGTGACTTCTGCATAAATTTCTGTTTTTGATTGTTGTAAACTGTACATGAGTCATTTTCTGCTATTAGATTAATTAGACATTTGTGTTGTCACGACGATGTTTGAAATCAAACTCGCCATAATTTCTCTTCAAATCACTTATTTCTATGAAGTTACTATTGAGGAGATTATTGTTTCCATGGTTATTTTGGATATATGCTTTACTGTTTATTTTATCTGTTGAATTTTAATGTGAAAATGTCCACTCCGTTACCGTCACTTTCACACATTGCCGTAATAATATTTTAGAAATACGACTACAAATGATAGTTTTCCAAGTACTTAATGTGATTCGTAAACAGGATTGAAACGCCTTTCATTTAAGAAGTTTGTCACTAAACGAAACAGTACTTATTATGGCTAAATGCATTATTTTCAGCTTTCACTACTACCTACTTACCAACAAATGGTCTTGCTGCAAATTAGTTGTACCATTTATGACGTATGTGGTTGTGTATACTTCCCTTTAAATGCTGACTTTTTGAAGTGATGCGGTAACAATTTCGTTTAAAAGATGCAATCTACGTATGATACGTTTAATAGGCGTCCACTCCGTTACCGAGAATTAACCTACATTGAAGATGCTCCGGTAAGCAACAATTATCAGGTTTCAACTCCTAAATGAACAAAATTGATAGGTAGGAAAATGTGGTCTGAAACGTTGGTGATAATAAATGTATTTCATGTTATGTTGATATTGTCCACTCCGTTACCTGTCCACTCCGTTACCTGTTACACAGCAACGGATTGGACATAGTAGTAATGGAGTGGGCAATGTTAGGTAATTCACCACAAAATAACATTTCATTAATGCTAGTTTGGGACCCTCCCGCTTCCACCTGCATTGAGCATGGGTAAGTAGCTGGCAGGTGTGGAGAAATTTGACTACGTCAATGGATAAAATATGCTACCATATCCAGTTCGTACAGGCATGACCCAATTGCAAAATGGGAACACCTTAAGCCAATACTTCTTGATATGCGCCAGAGAAATCCAGAAATAACAGACCTCCACCTGTTCTCCGATTGGTCTACCACCCAATATCGAAATAAACAGAATTTCTATTTGATGTGTACAATACAAGGAATTATAGTCTTGGATTTGAAAGGGCTAGCTGGGATTTTTTTTATTGGCCATGGCAAAGGAACACCGAATGCAATTGGAGGGTCTTTGAAGAGGCGAGCTGATTCCATGGTAAATATGGAATGTCATATTCCAAATGTAAAGGAGCAGTTTCACTCTTTGAAGAACGAAGAATCACTGATAAAACTGTATATCATTGATGGTGCTCATGTAATGCTTTGGAGAAGACATGTTGCCCAATCAATGGAACAATGTAAATTCATCAGTTGTATACAGAGACAAACTTGTGTATATCCTACCGTAGTCTGAGTTGTTTCTGCATGAGACATCAGCAGCTGGAAATTCGGATAGGGCCTATAAATTCAGCGATCTATAGTACACTGTCAACCAAGTCGTTTTATAAAAATGTCGTTATCTCTGTCCAGATAATCGTGAAGAGACCGATAGTGGTAACGTTGACAAGTTTCGCCCAAAGCGTTCAAAACGCATTTCGCCAAGATTCATGTGACACAACTGCAAAATTGCTTTTTAAATCCGTAGTGTAGTTCTGTGCGTTTGTCTAAGCATGAATGTTGCCATGCATTTTAAGTTCATTTGTCTTAAGAACGATGCATACTTTAGCGCTGGAAAATGGTAAAAGAGCAGACATGGAATGGTAACGGAGTGGACATTACTTCGGTGTCTCAAAATATGGTAGATTACAGAAATATCTTCACTTATATTTTCTCTTTTGTGTGTTAAGATAGAATTAATTTTCTTTTATATATCTTCATAACTATACATGTGTGAAACATAACTACTAAGTGTTGTGGATTGAATTTGTTGAGTAAAATTAGCAGTAACGGAGTGGATATTTCTTTTAGTGTAAGACAATGCTGTACTGCATGTTAACGAGTTGATAATTATGAGTTTACTAAAAATGTAGTTAAGTAACACAGTGTAGTTCAGAGTAACATGTAGTTATTTGGTGTTGCTTTGGTTTTTCATTAAAATGTATGGAGAATCAGGTTTGGTAACGGAGTGGACATTGCTAATTTGGGTGTTGTCAAAATACTTGTAAAAACTGATGAAACTACAATATTAGTGTGCAAACGCACCCATATTTCTTAAGCACATACATTACTGGTCAACAGAAGATGAATAAATTATTCATCAGAAAGAAAAAATTTTCTTGTATCTCCAAAAGTGAACTTAATCTAATACCAGAAATGTCTCATAGATTCTACATAGAATGCATATTGGTAAAGCATTATGGTCTGAATGTTGTATACATATGGTGTAGATCATCTAGTTACATATAGAAGCAATATAGATTCTATATAGAATGCAGATTGGTAAAGCATCTGGTATCTATATGGCATAGATATGGTTTAGATCACCTGGTGTCATATAGAATTTATAGATGCTATATGAATACCATTTGAAGCCCAGATGGTTTGCACATATGCATTCAATATGGGCTGTCGGGTGCAAACAAGATGAATCTAGGGATCCCTGACATAGGCCTATGGGGTCCCATATGAAGCCCATATGGTTCCCATATTACTTTGCTGTTGGGGTTATTTCTGCTTTAATAGGCGTTAGATTGGACTCACGTTGGTTTTAAATGACTCCCACACGGGGAAGTGGATCCTATAGATCTATGCGGGTTCGAAATGGGTAAGCTGGTAGCACAGTATAAATTAGGCCTATGTAATTATTTATACTGTGCTGGTAGGGTATATGCCTGCCTGACCCTTTTGATCTTGATCTGAAACTGATTCTGACCGTACCTGCCTATCGATTTTGTTTTGCGTGAGCGTCTATTTAAAGCTTGTACCCGCTACTTATTATCTGGCGACAGAGCTATAGATATCCACGGCCGTGAGATATCTCGAGATTACGATGTTTAGCGCTAAATGAAATTGCTCGAGATGAAATATTGAGGTTCCTGATGATATTTCAATCTATGTTTCCAATGTCGTAGGCTCTTAGTCGAAGTTCTTGTGGAATCACAGAAATCGATTAACGAAAGAGTTAAAATAATTGTTGGAATCTGCATTTAAAGCAAATTTATTATAAAATTCAAAATGAGTACTTTTGGAGGTCTCATGGAAGAATATCAGTCGATATCTATCGATCGTTTTGATGGAGCTAACTTGAATTCGTCTGTGTTTATGCTCTCTCACAACCACAAAGGTACCTGGAGCGCTGTTACTGCGATGTTATTTACTAGGGTTGTCTGTCGTGGTGGAATGGGTGCAAGACCCAAGGAATTATATCTTGCCATCCCGTATGTACATGCATAAGTAAGTATGGATGTATAGTGGGTATACTGTAGCTTCGAACGTAGAAACGATCAACAATATGGCGTCCCGGATTGCGAGAGCACTAGAGAGATGCACTACCACTGCTCAGACATTTTCTAATAAAGACGTAACAGAATAACACAAGAGTTTTTTTAATACTTTTATTCTTGAGTCGTCAAACTACCCAAGTTTTTGTAATACATCCACGAAAGTTGGAGATAATATTTTCATATTCTGCCCCATACAAATTCGGGTTAAACCGTAGTTTAGGTTGGTAAATTGTCTGTGTGAAGTTTAGGTTGGTAAATTATATCTATGCATTATATTCGGTTTCCACTATGTATACAATCATCCCACTAGATAAATTCTATGATTGATCCAAGTTCTAGTTTCAATTTTTTATATGAAACATTCTCATCGCTAATCCAGCTTCTAGTTTGAGATGTATTTTCATCGAATCTTCTAGTTTGAGCAATGTTTTCATTGCTAACCCAGCTCCTAGTATCAGTTTTAGTATGAAATGTTTTCATTGCTCATCCACGGCAATTTTGGCACAAAAACTATATTTTCATCGCAATTCCAACTTCTAGTTTGAGTTTTATTATGTAACATTTTCATCAATCATCCAACTTCCAGTTTGAGTTTTATTATGAAAGATTTTCATCGATCATCCAACTTCTACTTTTGGTTAGGTATCTACATAGGAATAATTTACCAACCTAAACTACGGTTTTATCTGCACAGAAATAATTTACCAACCTAAACTACGGTTTTACCCAAATTCTTACAGAGGTGTTGGAAACCAAGGGTGCGTTGCGATTACCCAAAACCCAAATCCCCAAAACGAATTTCAACCAGATCCCGAAATCAATTTATGTCATATATAAGAGTTCTAACTTCAGCAATTCATTTTTAACCAGGTGTTTTATTTCAAACATTACAATTTAATTTTCAGAATATTTGAATAGTTTTTGGGAAATCAGGCTGTTGTGTATTTTCAGCGTTTTCAGTGATTCGGGACAACCCCGGAAACCAATCAGGACTGGTGCCTGATCATCATTTCATTTTGCATTTGGCATGAATCTGCAGTGTTTCCTGTGTTTTGTTCACTATGCATTGTTTTGCCAATTGAATAGTCTAGTTCTTAATGACATAAATTACATCATATTGGTTAGTGCAAAGAGCACGTCTGATTTGTTTAGCTCTTTGGGCAGTGCTCTATAAGTGTTCATTTTTCAATTGCAATTTTGTGTGTTTACCTCAGCATTGCCAGATATGTGAAGGTGTGTACTGTACATGCATTACAAAAGAATGCACGAACATGCCATTGTGGGTTTTTTTAAATAAAAGTATTTTCAAAAGAGAGATTACCATATATCTGATTCTTGGACTGTGAGTGTTAGATCAGAAGCCATTGGTGGGGGGTTCACGTGTGGGCGTGGTGTGGACCGGCCACTTGTGATTCAGATTCTAGTTTTCTGTGCGCTGTTGGACTTGCTGATGGTGTTTCGTTTCGCCTCTGATTATTGGAGTGGCGATATATAAATTACCTATATAAATAATATATGTATATATGTAAAAGAATGCATACATGTAAAAACTTTATATAGAACAAGTTTTTAAGTGCTTAAAAGTGCCTCTAGAATAGGAATAGGCTAAAAAATATACTACTCAGAAAAGTTTCAAGGTTCTTATGAAATCAGATGGGTACAAAAATTTAGCCTGCATTTGGCAGTTGTGGATTGCATATACACGTGGCTGGTTTGACTGAACAGTACTAACTATAGAGTTAAATATGTTCTCAGGCTAAGCACACAATGAAGTTACTGCATAATTTAAAAACTGTTTTTGTTTCAGATCATACTGTCGGGTTAAGTTCTACTGTATTTTTGTACAAGCTTAAAAACAAGTGAGTTGCTTGCAATATAGTTTTCACTCTGTTTTCTATTCTCCCTAGCACTGAACTAATTTTTTTAAAAGCAAACCCTGTAAAATTATATTGAAGAAGATTTTAAAGTTATACGTTGAATAAGTTATGAACCGCCATGATAAGTTTTTTGGCTAACACAGTTTGATATAAAGAATTAATGTAGAAGTTGTCTAAAGTGGTGACTGCTGTTCAGAGAGAATATCTTATCTAATCTGAAGACTTCTATAGAGCAGCTGTTGTAATGCATGAAGCATCAATCAATCATCAATCAATGTTTGCTTCAAGTGAAATCGTAGTCAAAGTCTTAATCCATTAGAGAAGTCAAGTGAAATTCTAGTAAGTCAGATAAACCAGAAGTCAGAGGGTCCGTAGAGTAATGGATAACACACTGGCATAAAGAGCAGTAGGTACCAAGAGCGAATCGTGTAGACCCCGTAAGGTTTATTCAGCCTTCCACTCGCTAGGTGGCGGCAGTGGTTAAATGAATAGTAGGCCGTGTTTGGCGCTTTGTTGGCTGCTGTATAAACAGTTATATTTGACTCCTGTAAAACTGTTATCATGTGCTTCTACTGTATACATGTATGTAAGGCGCCCTCTGTGGCTGCCGTTTCTACAAAAATTTAGCCTGCATTTGGCAGTTGTGGATTGCATATACACTGTACAGCGCAAAGCGGTTAGCAGGCACTTAAATAAAGAAAAGATTATTATTATTAAGTCAACCTATAAAGGTTATAAATGCAAGCTGTTATAAATGAGATTATTATTATTGTTAAAGACTGTGCAATGTGCACTGATACTAGATAAAAGTGCTACAAACCCCAAAGCAGGTTGTTCTTACCCCTAATCTACATGAAACAAATTTCAGAGTATGTGTACATATTTGGAATTTTTAGTACTTTTCCAAGAACACATCAAGGATCATGAACACTATGTTATCTCGTCACCAGTCAGGCGGCCTTCTTTCTCTAGTTGAAATATATTTTTAACTGTTGGATATGGTCTTTCCAGTTACTGCAGATGCAAAACTAGAAATCCACTGATCAACTGTTTTGATTAAAATATCTTTGTCTACATCTATGCTGACAGATCAGGCCCTTAGCCAGAAATACAGAGTCTTGTCTTGTCTTCAACCTTCCTCAATCCGAGGGTTGGTCGCTTCATGGACAAGTTTCCTCCATCTCCTCCTGTCCTCCGTCTCCGACAACACTTGATTGAACGATAAATCCATCCAAGTTCTGATGTTGGTGATCCATCCCATCCTCGGTCTCCCTTGTGCTCTTGCCCCTGGGACTGTACCCTGCACTATCTCCTTTTCCAGGCAGTCTCCCTTCTTCCTCATCAGATGTCCGAAGTAAGAAAGCTTCCTTCGTTTGATCGAGTTAAACAAGCTTCTTTCTGTTCCTATCTTCTCCAGTACCCATTCATTTGTTCTTTTTTCCGTCCACGATACTCTCAGAATCTGTCTCAAGCATTTCATTTCGAATGCTTCTATTCTTTCTTCGTCTTTTTTCTTGATAGTCCAGCTTTCACAACCATACGTTGCCACTGGCCAGACAAGGGCCTTCATGAGTCGTAACTTGGTAGCCAGTTTTATGCTGTGACTCCTCCATATTTGCCTCAGTGCTGCCCCTGTGCTCAGTCCCCTTGCCAGTTTCTCTCTTATATCTCTGGTGCATTCTGCATCTTCCAGTTACCAGCGATCCCAGATACCGATATTTGTCTGCATCTATGCTGACAGATCAGGCCCTTTGCCAGAAATACAGAGTAGCCCATCCAAATCATTCAAAGTCATGACCGCCCGACGCTGTGAGCGTACGAAGTCGCAACCGCCCAAAGTCCCGCCGCTGTACGAGTCCAACTGTAGTGCCCCTCTGCTGTTTACAGAGCCCAATATAAGCCCGTGCTCCTTACAGACCTGTCATCTGAAAGCCGGCAGTGGCTCTAGAGAAAAAGCTGGATGGTGCTGGAGGAGAATCATGCACAATTTTTGCCCGTCCAAAATAATTTTCACCCGTCCAAAGGATGGATGGACGGATAGTTGGCTAAGGGCTTGTGGCAGATCTATTTTTGAGCTAGTTACCGTAATTTCTTGAAGTAAAGATTTGCCATTTATATGCTGGCTTGTGCTACTTTGTGATTTGCTTGAATATATTTAGTTTTGTGATTAATAAAGTTTTATTATTTGAATTTTAGTCCTGAATTTAAGCTGTACTGTTCACCGGTCACACGTGATCTTCTGTTACTTGAAGGTTGTTTAGAAGCAATATCAAAGTCTATTGTAAGTGTACTTTCATAATCTTGTGTAAAATTTTATCCTGTGACGGTTAATGAACTTAGTGAAGGAGGAAACATGAAGAAAATAGAAAATAAACAGATATGCTAAAATGTTAACTGATTTTTATGCCTAAAGTGAACAGTGTCTGAAACAGTAGACAGTGTCTAACAATGTTCAACGAATTTAACAAGGGCGACATGAAAAATATATGTATTTTTAATTTTTTTATTCTGCATGTTATTTTACATTAAAATAAGAATTTATGCATTGTTAATTTATTTCATATGTCTAGTTAGTTTGCATAAACTTGTGTGACATCTTTGAAGTAAAGTTGCCTTTTAGTAGAGAATAAATTTAATACTTTAATTGCAGCTTGTAATTACGTTTGTTGTACTTACATGCTCAGGTGCCACTGGAGATTGACAGTCCTAGTGTTATCGATATACCTGATACAAACACAGGGAAGGTAGGTTGCAAACTCCTTCTAATCTACCTTTGATGTTTGTGCATGCAACATGGGTATATAACTATATAGCTACATGGCTGTTGAAAACCTGTGATGAATTTCAAGCAATTTGTGAATTCTGAACCAGCCAACTTGTTTTAATTACCAGTGAAATTAATAATTTTGCAGTAGCTATTTGAACCTGATAGTTAAGACAAGCATTGTTATGATGTCAGTATCAGCAGATGGGACACTTAAATGTAGCAACAGTTCCAAAACTGTTCAGTCTGACACGTGGTTTCGTCAACAAGTAGCAACAAGTAAACAATTCAAATAAATTGGTTTTGTGTTTATTATATCTTTTGTTCTGTGTTTAGTCACCAGTATTTGCTGCTTGTGTATTTCAGGTTAAGAAAACTGTTACTGTCACATTGTTGCAAGCAGGACATTGTCCAGGATCCGTAATGTAAGACATATACACTACACTTTGTTGTAAGGATTTATCTGTTGGAAGTTCTGTTTACCTTCATAAACATTAGGTATTTACTTAAATAGGTGGGTATGTGGAATTGGATTCCTTGTATATATATGATATGGACACTACATGAACCATTTAGCAAAACTTGAGCCTCTTTTTGGTGGGATTTGACTGAGAATGTTTCTGGGCAGAGTGCTATATATAGTGAAAGAATTTGTATTGCAATATAAGACAAATTTCACAAAGTTCTTCTTTATTTCTTTGCTGTTCTATATGCAATTCAGATGGCTCTGAGAAAATCAGAACTGAAAGTTCACATTCATTATTTACCTCAAGTAAAATAAGAATTTTATTTGTACTAGAGCTTTTGATGAAGATGTCATTTTTTCATTGAAATAGACTTATTTCAAATAAAATAGAATTTGTTATTGTTGTTAACAATTTTGTTATTGTTGTTAACAATTTCATTTCAGTGTTGGATTGTTTTCAGTGTACATAGTTTTGTTTTATGTAGGCAAACCAATAAGATGTGCATATGGAACAAAATAACTATTAGATATTTTGGATAGGTAAAAGA
The DNA here is from genome assembly GCA_963556255.1 of Allolobophora icterica. NCBI lineage: Eukaryota > Metazoa > Annelida > Clitellata > Crassiclitellata > Lumbricidae > Allolobophora > Allolobophora icterica. Next base: position 32,452,858 of record OY744606.1, read on the forward strand.
TCTAACTTTGCCATTGCACAAGCAGATAAAACATATAAAGCATGTGACATTGTGTATCTGTCACTTAGTACTGGTATAAATTCTTAATTTTTTATTACATAGGTTGGATGGAATGAGCAGAAGCTGGCTTAAGAGGTGTGTGGGTTAACTATTAATCAGGTACTGATTATATGCAAATTACGTTCTTTAAATAGGAAGTAATTTGTATATAATCAGTATTTGATTTACAGTAAACTGCACGATACAGCTTATTTTGTGCCTTTTAGGTTCTTGTTTGAAGGAGACGAAGGTACTGTTCTTTACACAGGTGACTTCCGCCTGACAAGGCAAGACCTCGCCTCCTGTCTGCCACTTCACTCAATTGATGGGTCAGTTTATGTCGTAGTGTTCTCCTTTCGATTAACACACATCTGTGTTTGTTTTTAGTTATGATGCTAGTTAGTATAAAATGTATATATGTTGAGTAATAATTAATTAATTACCAGCATCAGTAGACCAGCATCATTACACTAAATACTATTAAGTTTGGCTATGGAGCATACTGCATACCATGTACTGTGTTAACATGGACAGAAGGGAATAAGTTGCAGAAATTTGAAATATTGATCAGCATTGTTCATTTGGCTAGAAACAGATGAATTGTCTTGAAAGTGCATGACTGCTGCCGGAGTTTCTTCAGTTCTGCGAATCGGTTGGAGAAGATAGACGCTGCACTTGAAGTGCATTTTTTTTTAGTTAACTCCACTTCGAATCCAATGGAACTGCTGTAATGTTCCTGTCAAATAATTTTGATCTGCATCATTTGATGATCATTCACAAAGTTGAGTAGTGTGATCGATTGAGGCAAGAGATGCTTTAATCGATGTTAGCGAAAACAGCTGGTCGGTAACTGTGTGCTAAGTGATAAAGTATCAAGACAAAATTGATCTGAGTCAGATCAGCTACAGAGTTGGGGACTGTTGGGAGAAGTTGTTTTGAAGAAGATGTTGCCAGTGATCAACAAGTACATCTTGGCGAACTGGGGTTGAAGTCGACTGAATAATCAAGAAAAGTACTCCTTCATCTACGAAAGAACGAAAGCTTAGAAAGATCGGTTGTGCGATGATGACTCGACTGGAAGAGAATTGCGCCAAAATCCTGACCTACAGGCCATCCACAGGAGGTAGTTTTACAGAAGGTAATAATTATGATTATAATCTGATGCTGGTGTAAGTAGGGTTAGGAATTTAAGATTATTTGATATGGTCATTGATGAACTGTTTTGCAGACTGTTTCTTGGAGTGTAAATTTGTAGGTTTTGTTGATGGATTTTAAGCATAACATATTTTGTATACTTTGAGAAGGGCCTATCATTCAAATCTTTGTGCAAAACACCATTATTTCTATATATTCTGCATTGATGATTAGAGTTGATGTTATGTAAAAAGTGATCACACAGAATGGCCGCTGTCTGGCATTGCAGAGGTTTACTTTAGACATTGTGAGAACAACACTGAATTTTTTCTGTGTCTATATATATTCAACCATATGTGAGCTTATGCATGCCAAATCAGTACACCAGGACTCTCTTCCATTTCCTCAGTTTCCAAGTTCTCGGATTTAATTAAAATTTCTAGTTATTTTGAATTGCTAATGTTTTGTAAACTAGAAATGTGAAAGAACTGAAGAGTCTGTATGCTGATACAACGTTTTGTGTTCCGCGGGCTTTCTTCATCCCGAAACGTGAAGACAGCATCAGTGCAACAATAGACTTAGTGCGTGACTGGATCAGTCGGAGCCGTGCACACATCATTCTGCTCTCCTACAAGGCAAATCTTGGCTATGAACACATGTTCATGAGGCTGAGTGAAGAGTTTCAGATGAAGGTAAATGCAGTGGAGTGGAGTTAACTTAAATTTAAGTGTCAACTTACTTGGGGTTCCCATTCTGAAAAGAAAAATGGACATGTTAGGGAAATATAATTTCTGGTTTATGAACTTTTTTAAACAGTTCTTGGTTATGAATACATGTTCGAGAGGCTGATTGAAGAATTTCATCATGTTTATTACATTTTTTAATAAGAATGTGGTGTTAGAGGAGACCATTGAAGAAGATTATCATTGAATTTGGATCATTCCAAAGTTAAACCACTATATTCAGAGTATGCGTTTACATATTTATCTAGATATTTGTATATTGCCTGTTCACAACCTCTCAGAGGCACTGAAACACTATTTCCTAACTAATCTAGACATGTGTAGTTCAGATGAAGGTGAAAGTGTTGTCTTGGAAGTGAAAATGTTGTCTTGAGCTTTACATTCAAATCAAAATCAGTAGACGAGTGAAAACAGTAGTGAGTAGTTTTGTGTCCAGTCCAGTGCAGAATTCCATGGTCAGATTTTAACGATGCTTTAAAGTGTATTTTTAAGGTTAAGAATTTGCACAATAAATGTACAAATTCCGTACCTTACAAAATAAAATACACGTGTTACACACTTAGGCTGAAGTGTACATTGTAAACAATTGTCTGGATTTGTTCAGATTCACGTTCACGAATCTAAGTTCGAGCAGTATAAGAAGATTGGCAACTTGGCTGACTTCATGACCTCTGACCCTGCAGAGACACAGATACATGCATGCAAGTGGCATGTAAGTTTATTTGGCTGTTAGTCACATTTACCTTTTCTTATTGTCTTTTCAGCCATTACGGTACTAACTGATTCTCGACATTTAACAATCTGTACTTACACTCTGGAACTGTAGTGTTCTTTTGATGTTACTATTGGTACTGTTCTTTTAGAAATCTGCTAAAACTAAAAAGAAATTCTGTAAAGCCGATACACTGAAGCACCTAAGATGCATGGACAGCTTTCTGTCTTTTTGTCATCACATCTCGTGCTGAAATTTGTGCATTGCTGCTGATTGGTTGTACTTTCTGAAAGGAAATTGTTTTCTAAAATTTTTTATTGACTTGTGCAGGTCAGAGGACACTGCTTACAATTTTTCAGATTTGGAACAGATGACATCTGTGGTTGTGTGTAGGTGTTTGCCGTTACATGTCATCTGTTATAAAACTTGTCTCAAACTAGCAGTGTAGTTTATAATGTTTGAACGGAAAAGGCTATTAAAAGACACTTTATTAACAACTGTTTACTGTACATTACACTTTCTGTGATTTTGTTTTTGTAGTTAGGAAGACGTACTGACACCCGTCTGCCTTGTGCTTACCGTCTTGTTGACGGCTGCTTGCCAGTTGAAGTTCGCACGGTTGCTTTGTCTACAATGTGTTTTGTTCAGACTGTCGGATTAGAAACATACACCAAACGTCTGAATGAAAATTTCTTCAGAGTCTGTTATTCATTTCATTCATCATACAGTGAAATACGAGATATGATCTTGTACCTGAAGCCTGACCGAGTGTTTGCAAATGTTATACCATCTTATGATGATGCATCTGCTGCTCAGGTTTGCAACTACTTTTCTTATATTTTATTTAATATGTGAAAATACAATTTTTTGACATCACTGACCGTGTTGTATGGTTAGGTGGCGAACTGGTTGTATTCTTTGAAACCCTTTTTTTTGCAAAACTGGATTTTGTTATAGGACTGTAAAGAAATGCCAGTGTCCATTGTGTCTGTGTCCACGAAGACACCGAACTCTTTAAATTTTAAGTACTGATAAATAACTTCAAATGCATATGTTCAACAATACTCTGGATCAAAGAAATATCGGTCACTAAGAAAAAGACTTCAGATGGCTAAGTGAGTCCCAAGTGGGCTTGAATGACAAATCTGTAGTTCAAGGAAATGGGTACACCACTCTCTCATTCTTTTCACTTGCCTCTGATGGCTGATAAGTGTGACCAATGTATATGACATGACCTGTATTGTGTATGCCAGCTATTACATGTGCTGCCTACTGTGCATTCCGAGTGTGATTAGTGACTGACGTATTAAAGCCAGCTGTTTGCAACATTTCAGTTGCAGAAAAGGCTGAACAGTTTTGCTAAGCTGGCCAAAAAGACACATCAGTCTGGCTTGGATTTGAATGTGGGAGACTTTGGATTACTGAAATCACCAAAAGGAAAGAAGCGAAAGCGCTCTAGTTAGTAGTTCCTGATCACTTGTTTGTTGATTTAATTGGGAGATCATATAATATATGCAGCATGTTTTCTAAGTGATACCTTGCAGTATGGCATTTGTCTCTGAAGTTTACATTTTGGCATGTGGTCATTTGTTTATACACACGTGTAAGACTTTAACCCTTTAACGACGAGAGGGATTAGTTTTCCATACATTTTAGCACTCGCTCATCGTTAAAGTGTTAATGGATTATACCATAGATTTGGTACAATGGAAATTTTTAAGAGCTCCTTTGTCTTTCTGTGCCTTTGTTCGCTCACTCAATAAAAGTTTCTATGTTGATGTAGTTTAGCACTGCTTGATAGAAGATTGGGAGTTTTTTCTTTTTAAGTGGTGCTATATAAACCTTTGGTTATAATATATGTGGTTTCACTGCCTCGCATTATCAGTCCTAAGACTTCATAAACTAGACTGTGTAAGAAGTTGTTGCTATGAGATATTGGAAAAGGAGTTTTACCTAAGGTTGGAACTGAAAATGTAAAAATCACGAAGTCCTGTTTACCTGAGGCCTATATAATCGCAAAAAATGCATGCCATTTATTTTTGCTTTAAGTGTGTATGCCTTAAGTAGGTTGCCTTTATTGTATCTGACAAGCGCACTTGCATTACACTGTACAGATTGATTACATATATATTTAAAATAAATTATAACAAGAGCAAATTCACATGTTGGACATATGTTTTAGTAGTTACAAAGTAATTTTTATCCTATAGTACAGTCTGTTAGACCGCAAATGTAACTGGATGCGGACAGGTCGGACAAAAGCACCATATTTTTTCCACGTGATCTGCATTGCTAACACTTTATATTTTTGGTAGGATCCACGTGATCAAGACAATGGATCAAGAGTTATGACGTAATCATGTTGGCCGACAAGCATTTTCGCCGATCCCATAGGCCAAGAGCATTAGTCACATTGTTATAAGATGGAAATTTCTCATAACAAGCTGAATTTTTCAGGATAGGTGTAGGAATATGAGTAGAATAACATACTAGAAGTCCCCGACAATCCCGCTGGAGCTGTTTTCAAAATCCAAGATGGCGTCCAAAATGGCCGTCATTAGATCATAATGTGCCAAAAGCTGGAAATTGGTCATAACAAGCTGAATTTTTCAGGATAGGTGTAGGAGCATGAGTAGAAAAACATCATAAAAGTCCCAGACAATCCCCCTGGAGCTCTTTCCGAAATCCAAGATGGCGTCCAAAATGGCCGTCATAATGTGACAAAAGCGGAAAATAGCTCATGACAAGCAGAATTTTTCAGGATAGCTCTAGGAATATGAGTAGAATGACATATTAAAAGTCCCTGGCAATCCCCTTGGAGCTCTTTCCGAAATCCAAGATGGCGTCCAAAATGGCCGTCATTAGGTCATAATGTGCCAACAGCGGAAAATCTCATAACATAACATAAATTTTTCAGAATAGGTCTAGGAATATGAGGAGAATATGAGGAGAATGACATATTAAAAGTCCCTGGCAATCCCTCTGGAGCTCTTTCCAAAATCCAATATGGCGTCCAAAATGGCCGTCATTAGATCATAATGTGGCAAAAGTTGAAAATTGGTCATAACAAGCTGAATTTTCAGGATAAGTTTAAGAGCATGAGTAGAATAACATGTTAAAAGTCCCCAAGAATCCCTCTGGAGTTCTTTCCAAAATCCAAGATGGCGTCCAAAATGGCCGTCATTAGGTCATAATGTGTCAGAAGCTGAAAATTGGTCATAACAAGCTGAATTTTTCAGGATAGGTGTAGGAGCATGAGTAGAAAAACATCATAAAAGTCCCAAACAATCCCCCTGGAGCTCTTTCCGAAATCCGATGTCGTCCAGAATGGCCATCATTAGATCATAATGTGCCAAAAGCATGGTTTGCACTAAGGCTTCCATCTGTTGCAAGTTCAACCTGGCAGATTTGACGTACTGAAGATGTCCTGCAGCAAGGAAAAATGAAATTATTTGCCTCACACACAGGCCCTTAGCCAGAAATAAAGAGTAGGGCGTCCAAAAGCATTCAAAGTCGTGACAAACCCGAAGCCGTGAGCGTATGAAGTCGCGACCGCCCTGATGCCGCGACCGTACGGGACCGACTGCAAAAGTCTGCAATACTCCTACACTGAATGACTTTTGGGTTGTCATCACAATTGTAACAGTTTTGTTTTATATAAGCCCTACAATAATACAAACAACAATCTTTGGGTGCAGTATATCCTCGACGTGCAGTCAATGCAGTGGTCAAACTTGTAGCAACACTCCACCGATATTATTCGATGTCAACGATGACTACTAAAGTGAACAAAATTTTCATCTATATACATATAAGCCATCTTTGTTCTGGCTACTTTCGAACACTATGAATCCTTGTGACTTAAAACATATGTTTAGACACTTTAATTGCAATTCTAACTTCTCAGGTTTAAAAATTATGATAATAATGAATAAGGCCGGCCATTTTGGACGCCATCTTAGATTTCGGAAAGAGCTCCAAGGGGATTGCCAGGGACTTTTAATATGTCATTCTACTCATATTCCTAGAGCTATCCTGAAAAATTCTGCTTGTCATGAGCTATTTTCCGCTTTTGTCACATTATGACGGCCATTTTGGACGCCATCTTGGATTTCGGAAAGAGCTCCATGGGGATTGTCTGGGACTTTTATGATGTTTTTCTACTCATGCTCCTACACCTATCCTGAAAAATTCAGCTTGTTATGACCAATTTCCAGCTTTTGGCACATTATGATCTAATGACGGCCATTTTGGACGCCATCTTGGATTTTGAAAACAGCTCCAGCGGGATTGTCGGGGACTTCTAGTATGTTATTCTACTCATATTCCTACACCTATCCTGAAAAATTCAGCTTGTTATGAGAAATTTTCATGTTATAACAATGTGACTAATGCTCTTGGCCTATGGGATCGGCGAAAATGCTTGTCGGCCAACATGATTACGTCATAACTCTTGATCCATTGTCTTGATCACGTGGATCCTACCAAAAATATAAAGTGTTAGCAATGCAGATCACGTGGAAAAAATATGGTGCTTTTGTCCGACCTGTCCGCTAGATCTTGCTAAGGGACCTCACTACTAGATCCATTGTGAAGATAAATCTTCTAAGGCTTTCTGTTTTCTTTAGGTCAGCAGTCGCATACTTCAGACTCTTTAAGACTGATATTTGATGAAGATGACAAACACTCTTCTGCACCTGCACCAAAAGTTGCCAAGTGTGATAATCAATTCCAATTATCCCCAAAGTCTGATTCAAAAGATCTTAAATCTGATAGTGCATACTGTGAATTTCCACTCTTGTTCGGTAGTCAGGGATGCAACGGAAATTCTGAAGTGGTGACTGAGTCACCCAGCTCAGACCCAGGAGCGGATAAGGTGCAGAATTCTGTACAGGCATCCAAGACTGTACGTGGAGATGGGGATGGTTTGGACTTGGATCAAGGAAGTGCAATCACTGAAGAGTCGGACACAGATCCAGAAGTGGAAAATACTGCAGCATTTGTTCTAGAACCAGGATCACTTGTATCTTACATGAGTGAAGATGATAGTGATGGACCAGGATCACCCACAGTGGCACCAGAGCTCACTGCACCAGCATTGCCACCTTCCATTGCACCAGAGTTGCCACCTTTCATTGCACCAGAATCATCAACATCCATTGCACCAGAGTTGCCACCTTCCACTGGACCAGAGTTGTCACCTTGCATTGCACCAGAGTCATCACCATCCATTGCATCAGAGTTGCCACCTTCCATTGCACCAGAATCATCACCATCCATTGCACCAGAATCACCAGCTTCCATTGGACCAAAGTTACCACCACCTGTCGCATCAAAGTCACCATCTCCCATCACTCCGGAGTCGCAGATTGAGATCCCAGCTAAGTCTGATGTAGATTCAAATTTTCCAAAAACCATTACTGAGCTTTCAGAACCAGATGAAAAAGTTAAAGTGGAGCTAACAGATACAATAAACAAAGTTCATATTGATGACACAAAATACAAAGTGGAGTCAGAAGACACAAAATCTGGAGAATGCGAGAGTAAATCTGCTCCAGTACCACCATCTTGTGCACCTATTTCAAATGGTGTACAGGCATGCGTCGATATATCTGAAGAGACCGACTTGTCCGACGTCATTGTTGTCGATGACAACAGTGATAATGGAGCTGCTGATCCAGTTTTTGTCTGGTTGAATGGAGGCAACAGCCAAATACAGAGCTCACGAACACTTGACAGTGACATCACAGTTGACGTTGGCTCTTCACCCTACAAAAGACACCAAGTACCTGTTTCGCTTTCCGACGTACCTGCAGTAAGTTGTGAGTGCATAGATTTGTCTTCAGATGATAGTTCTTTGCATTCCCCTTCTGAATTTGAAAAAGACTGCACTGCAAAAGTTGCCGCATGGTGTGATAAACAGATGGTCGAACGGGACCATGCTGCTAAGAATTCGGAAGGTGATTCGTTAAGTGATGACTATGAAGGTGATGATGAGTTTGAAGAAACAGACAAAGAAAGTGGATACGATAGTGATGCTGAAATCATAAGCAAACGCAAATGCACGTACGAGTGTGTGATCAAGGAACGAGCATTGAGATTTTCAAGGACAGCTGTGAATGGTTCTGATGTAATTGTAATTGATGATGATGATGTAAATGATGCCGGCACAAGTTACATGAAGGATCACCACCGATTTGCACAGTATTCCTCAACAGCTTCATCAAGTAGTTCATCTGAATCATCACTTTCAACCGGTAGTCCAGAAACCTTTGTTGAGAATGCACCCAACTGCAATGACTCCACTCTGCCACAAAGCTCAAACAATCGAGTAGTGTTCTTGCACAGAAGCAACAAGCCCAGGCTCTGGCCTCGTCAGCTGCCTTATAACAATGATGGTATCAAATTGAGCTCCAGTGAAGATATGTTTTCTTCATGAATGATTTGTGCATATTCGTAAATGAACTGTATAAAACTCCTGCAGGGAGTTTTTAAGATGTCTGTGATAAACTTTAAATTTAATTTTTATCACCAAATATTTCATTCGTCATCACTTTGAGATCTAGCCTGTGATTTGTAATGTATCTCATATGAATGTTTAGTTACAAATTTTCACTTGTGAAAAATTGGTTGGACTTTTTCACTACATCAATGGGAGTGTAGTGTATGATGAATTGCTTTTTGCTGCTTTTATTTAGCCTGAACTTTTGGCTTTTATCAAAGCTGATTTATTATTACAGTGTAGATCAGTTAAGACAAAAGACAGGGTACCAGGTACTACCAGCAGAATAAACATCTCATCTTAACCGAATTTCGTATTAACCATTACGCAATAGTGAATGCATCATGACACGTTCTGGCTGCATGACTTGCCAGCAGCAAAGGACGCATACGCATGTATATGTATTATGATAAGGGGCCATCCATTTAGTATTGTACGCAGAAATCCGGAAAAATTGACCTCCCCTCCCTGTACGCACATACACTTTTTACCAGGACCTGCGTACTTGCGCTTGACGCACCTCCCCCGAATCCTATAGAACGTTCTCTATTTAATCCATGGGGCAGGCTGTGTCGGAATTGCTGCTGAACTGTGTGATAGTTTAATACATGTAATAAGTAGTCAGAGGTAGGGTGACATGCAATTGACACCTCTCCCACAGTCCTGATTCTCCTGGTAGTACTTGTCTGATAGCTGCAAGAACTGAACTGTGGCTTATTTGAAGGCCAATATAGACGAATTATAGGTTTTACTCTCCCCAGCCCGTTTCCTATGCGTAGGGCCTATGTACATTAACGGTAGACCTCCCCTCCATACGCAGCCATGTGCATTTGGATTGCTTCCTACTCCATGCGTACATACTAAGGGGTCATCCATAAAGGACGTCCGCAGTGAGGGGAGGGAAGGGTAATCGAAATGCGGACAAGGGGGAGGGAGGGTTATGACCAATGCGGACGTCCGCATCTAAACTTTTAAATTTTGTAGTTTTTTAAACACTACCTTGTTTCAGCCTTGCCCGAAAGACAAAAAGTCAGTGAGGTGATTGCCTAAAACCTCATGCATGGTTAAACCTTTACTGCAACTTGAAAGAGGCTTTTATTACAGCACATCCTGATATTAAACCCGAACTGTCACTTGACACTTAAATGTGCACAGGCACTGTGGAATAATTGTAATAATAGTGATGATGACATTAAAAATTGGCTTTGACGCGCGGACGTCCGCAAAGGGGAAGGGAGGGAGGGTAAGGTCAAATGCGGACAAGGGGAGGGAGGGGTCCAAAGTAGGTCATATTTTGCGGACGTCCTTTATGGACGATCCCTAAATGGATGGCCCCTTACGGTAGGCTGCTAAATAACTAGAATGATGTTACACATCAAGATGTATGCCACTTAAAACTAAGCAAAGCGTTTAAATAGAATAAAACTTTACAGTATTACGTGATGCGTACAAGGATGAGTAGGGCTCCATCTGCCAGATGTTGGGATGTCGCGAGTGTCCAGTGAAGTTCACTAATAATAATGATGATCAGACTCCGTGCAGATTATCTATAGGCCTATAGTGTGTCAGAAATTGGAGTTGAAGGTATAAACTGCTGAAATGGTTGGTTTAATATTTCTCTAACGAAACTGTCATAGCCAAAGTGATTAGCGTCGCCCTCCTCCTTAATCCAGGCTGGGAACTGGCACTACTGTACCAGAGTCCGGACAGTGGCGGATCGAGTTGAATACTGAAATAACGGCCTACGGGTTTATGTAGAGCCTACCATACATAAATCCGGGTCTCCGCATTGGGCATAATCCCTCCATTTGTACGCATTTCGATGGTCCATGCCTCTGCTGACGTCTTGTATGAACGACCCCTTGGAGGTAATTATAATTAGCCTGTTAATTTGTCGCGGAAAATGCATATAAATTGACCATTGACCCGGGTCAGGAGTCTGGAGACAGCCGCTGACCTAAGAAGATAGAGCAGAAGAAATATATACAGCTAAAAAGTTGACTATATAAAATTGCGTATACATTGGTTAATTTCCCATGCAATTTGATCTTTAATTTCCCTTGAGCCTCAAGACACAGAGATAGATAGGCCTGCTAGGATACAGTAGATAGGTTCTTGTAGGAGTATGACATTTCGTGTGTCAACTGGCGACGTAAGGTCGTGCCGCCCTGCGACTACCGACAAAGTCTGCCAGTCTGGGGAAATAACGCGGTCCGAGTATATATCGTGCTTTCCGTGGCTTTGACACCTGACCCTTTGACAGCAGATTCATCTGGACGTCTTCTGTCTTTAATACAACCCCAGACGTGTAATATTTAACAGGACGACGAACGAACCTGCTTAAACTGACCTAGTCGATCTGAGTATACCGGTATATATATATATATATGGGGACAGTGGCGGCGATCTTGTCTGAGAGGTGGGGGGACAAAGTTGGCCATGGTCTGGTCGATGGCCTTTTTTTAGGAATTCCCAAAAATTTCTAAACTTTTTAGGAATTCATCTCGACAAAAACTACGATTTCATCTCCCAAAAAAGTTGATGACCTTTTTTAAGTCATTGACTTCTTTTACGACTTTTTTTAACAATGTCTTCCAAAACGTCATCCCCCACTGTTAGACCTTTTTTATAAATTCTTCTCCCACAAAAATTCTATGACTTTTCTTAGGAATTTCTTCTTTCTCATAATTTTCGGGGGGACACTTATCCTGAAAATTTTTATTTTTACCTCGTCTGGTCAAAAAAGGCTGTGAAAACCCTCACACGCAATTACATTTGCTGGCCTTTTTTAGTCTTTCTTCAAAATTTGGGGGTCAGATGTATGGCGTGTCTCCCCCCACTCCTACAGGTTAAGGTCTTGTCCCCCGCGACCACCCCCCTAGATCGCCGCCCATGTATGGGGAGTTGGGGGCTAGATATGGACTGGCTGTGGTTTCGTCTCTTCAAAGCGACATTGCGTAGGCCTGTAGGCTATAGCCTACACTGAGAACGGTTCTATTGTAATGTGCGCCCCACCCACGCTAAACGGTACTAATTGGCGCTTTCCAAAGGTGGGGAAGCCACGTTTTATCCTGAAACCCCGATGAAAGAGGAACTCTATACGCCGGATGGTGTCACGACAAATGGTTCACGGACAAATGGTTCACCGACAAAAGGTTCACGACAAAAGGTTCACGGACAAATGGTTCACGATCTTCCAGCTTCTAGTTTGATCTATATTTTCATCGATATTCCAGCTTCTAGTTTGTGCTATATTTTCATCGATCTTCCAGCTACTAGTTTGAGCTACATTTTCATCATCGCTGATCCAGCTTCTAGTTTAAGCTATATTTTCATCGCTCGTCCAGCATCTAGTTTCATGAAAATAGAGCCAAACATGTTTTTTCGTAGTCCAATGTCAATAATCACAAACTAGAAGGTGGATGAGCGATGAAAATATAACTCAAACTAGAAACTGGATGAGCGATGATGAAAATATAGCTCAAAATGGAAGCTGGAAGATCGTGAACCATTTGTCCGTGAACCATTTGTCCGTGAACCTTTTGTCGGTGAACCTTTTGTCGTGAACCTTTTGTCGGTGAACCTTTTGTCGTGAACCATTTGTCCGTGAACCTTTTGTCCGTGAACCATTTGTCCGTGAACCTTTTGTCGGTGAACCTTTTGTCGTGAACCTTTTGTCGTGGAACCACGCCGGATGCAGCGGGTTCGAATCCGTCCTTTTCCTCCAACATTTCCTCCCTCCATTTATCAATCGCAAGTGGGAATTACCCGAAATCGGCAGCTCCTATCACCGTAAGCCTAAGGTCATCTCTTTTGAGTTTTTTAAGGCCCGCTTGACATAATGAATCGTCAGTAAAAAATTACTTGTCTATTTACAATGTAAAATAATAAGCTGAGCTCAGAGGCGTAGCCAAACAAGGTGCGAAAGGTGCGTACGCGTATACCCGCGTATACCTCTCGTCGACTACAACAGCCCTTGTGCGTACGCACTACGCACCCCCTGTCACATTCTGCTTTAGGGCCCAATTCCTTCATTTTCCTCTTAGCACATACATTTTAAATTTGGCCAATTTTTGTCAATTTTGGCCAAATTTTCCCGACATATTTAGCCTACGGTGTTCACAAGTGGCACAATAAGGCCCGTGGACGTAGGCCTATATATGTCTCAGCCTCTCTGCAGTTTGAACTATAGCCTGTATTTGACGGATGCTTCATGATACATGATACACTGTGCCAAAGACCTATGTAAGTGTGGTGTCTGTCGTGGTCACCGACTATCCCTGATGTGTCGGAGTATTTGACCTCGGTCGACCCACAGTAGAAACGAATACCCAGTTGTTCATGAAGATACATTCATTCGCACGCACACTATTATAGAAACAAATTCTCCCTTTCAGGCGTAGAAGCACTGCATGCACTTTAATAATATATATATATATATATATATATATATATATATATATCTATATATATATATATATATATATATATATATATATATATATATATATATATATATATATATATATCGCTTAGCTCCAGCGCTAAGAAAATGTAATGCCTAAAATAATATCTGTCTTGTTTGTTTATCTTTCCGATCTTTCGCTCTTTCGCTCTTAATTGCGCGCTCCCTTTTTCTCTTTCTCCCTGCGTATCTCTCTCCTTTTCTCTCGCTCTGTCTCTCTCGCAGTCTGTCTATTTCAATGTCTCTATACAAACCTTGTGACCTGCATAGCTACACTGTCTGCATACGACTGCGGTCTTCATTCTTCATGGTACGATTTAGTTTTTATATTTCTATTTGTATGATGCTTTTGATGTAGCATAATAATAGTTCTATTTGTCAGCTCTTTTAACGTTTATGCTCTTTTTCCAAAGTTTTTCAAAGAAAGAACCGATGCGGCGTTCCGGTCGTCAAAAAGAACAGGTTCTGCGTTTGGCATCTTCGAACAACCCCTCTGACTCGACGCAGCGCTCGTGAATAACTTGTGACATGCGTTTAGTATAGCGCTTAAGAATTTCCGAGATTACGATTCATTTATTAGCCTACGTTCGCACGGTTTTCGCCTAACTTCGGTTGTTTTTCTTCAAATATTGATTGCTTTGCACTTTTGAATTCGGTCAACATGTAGGCCCTATTCTTTGAATAGGCCTACAAGTCCAAAGAAATGAGCCTTGGTTTAATGACACAGTTGTCAGGTTGTCACATCGCAGAGTTATTTGCTTCCTTCGTAGATTTAGTGTTCTCTTTACACATCTACAGCAAACAATCCCGACCTTATGCATGATGTTTGGACCCAGTATCGCAACCATGAGCACGCGATTGCGAGAACATGCAGGTCCAAATCAATGGCTTTCTCGGAGTCTGATTTATCGTATGGTAAAGAGCTTAAAGCAGGGAGTCTAGAGGCCTCATGTTGGCCTTATTAGTATCCGGAGTCAGTCGCTAAGGAGTTAGCGACTGACTTAATGAGTTAGCGACTGACTCAACAACTCAGTCGACTAACTCACATGCTTATCAACTGACTAAGTCGCTTAGACTTGTTGACTGACCTATACCGACTTGCTATCGACTTCTCAGGTAATCGGGTATGTCTATTAGTCACCTAACAATGTAATGCATTTTACTGCATATACTGTACTGACCGTGTCGTCATTTCCGTGGGCATTAGATGGGACCCATGTGCGCTCTATACGGGTTCAATATAGGAGAACGCAAACGGCCGCCTTTCCCCCCAAACATATCAAATTTCCTGGCTTTACCTGGAGTAATACCACTGTCTGAATTCGTTGAAACCAGCGTATTTTCAACGAGACGTTTGCATGTGCGAATACACGTCATTGTCGATGAAAACAAGTGCGTGACGTCAAGCAGTCTTGTTGTCAAGACCTTAAACCTCAAGACCAAGACCAAGACCTTGAACCTCAAGACCAAGACCAAGACCAAGACCTTGAACCTCAAGACCAAGACCAAGACCAAGACTTTGAACCTCGAGACCAAGACCAAGACCAAGACCTTGAACCTCAAGACCAAGACCAAGACCAAGACCCAAAAATCGCAATGAGGTCAAGACTTCTAAAAATTGTCAAGTCGGAATATTCGCTATTTTAATGAAAACACGAGTCTTTTATTTTATTCAAGCAAATTAACTTTAAATGCAAGATGCAGAGAAATCCGAATTTGTATTCAAAAGTCCTTCATGCAAACTATTATTCCAAATGCCTTTTGTATTTTATAAAAAAAAAGAATTCGCTCAGAATTTTCTGACCAAGGTTGGCCTCATAAAAATTCCGCCATGTGAAAAAATACGTTCTACAGGTGCTGAAGTCGCTAACAAACACAGTAGCTTTTCAAGCACTGGATGTAAATGTACATATAGTGAGTCCTTTCGAAATCTTCCCATGGTTTATCTGATACATCATACAGGATAGCTGTTGCTGCTGCCAATGGGTTTTCCTGACCAACAAGACTTGTATCCATCCATAGATATTGGTCGTATGATGCAAGCAGGCTTGATACAGAATTCTTGAGTTCTGTTAAATGACTGTTCATATTGACAGCCGGTCTTGGTCTTGGTCTTGCAAGACCAAGACCAAGACTTTGAACCTCAAGACCAAGACCAAGACCAAGACCTTGAACCTCAAGACCAAGACCAAGACCAAGACCTTGAACCTCAAGACCAAGACCAAGACCAAGACTTTTAAAAACGAACTCGAGTGCACTCGAGACCAAGACCTTGGTCTCGAGGACAACAAGACTGACGTCAAGTAACGTGCAGACATCTTGGTGGTAGTAGTAAATATAGCCAGTAAAGTAGGTAGGTAGTAAGGTAGTAAGTAAAGAACTAGTGATGTGATATCGACTGATTGTTAGATTGTTAGTCTGTTGCACTGTGACTCATACCTTATAGGCAAGTGTTGCTCCTGTTCTGCTGCTGATATCTTCGTCAAATCGAAACTCGGAAATCGCGATTAAACAACAACAATAACAATTATAATGATATTATTCATTTTTTCAAATTGACAGACGCATGAAAGTACAATGAAGATCTTAATTAAACACACGGTTTGGCAGCCATGCAAGGCGCCTCCCAAGAGGGGGGTTACGGAAATCGATCCGCGAACCTTATATGCTCTCCTGGCCATGAGTGTTACCATTACTCTATTCCCCACCCAAGCAAAATATTAACGTGAACGAAGTCGTTAGCAGTCGATAGCTTAGCGACTGGTTTCGACTTGAGGGCTTGGCGGCGGATGGCGGCGCCGGGTCTAGGCCTTATTCGTAACCCTGCGTATAGATTATGCATGTATAGCCTATGACCTGAAGTTACTCAACTCCCTACGCTTCTTCTCATGCACTTTATGAATGTGTAACTCTGCGTAACTACGTCTAAGCCTGTAATAATCAGATATGTTACGCTACTTATACAAATAGCATTGCTTCCGCTGTGGCCTCCATTTTTGTCGCAGGGTTCTTTGTAATCTCTAGCACTAGTGTTTTAGATGCATGCGTTGTGAGACTGACAATCCTTGGTTACCGCCTTCGATTGCTTTTGTCTGATAGGCTACTGTTGTACTGTTGTATGTCTGCGTGAGGTCTTTCTATTATCACTCTCCCAATATTGTATGGTAGGGCCTACTACTTGTCATGGAACCGATAGACTATGATTAATAGTTTATGATCTGACAATCTACAATGCTACATGCCTGACATGCTCTGTATCAGAAACTATACAACGTCGTCTGCGTTAATGACTGTTAATGCCCTGTATATAAATTACCGCATGAGTCTGCCTTGGAGAGCGCGTGCAAGAAGTTCTTTTTGACTCTCTAGCCGTCTAGCGGAAGGTTAAGTACGTGCAGCAAATCCTTTTTGTCTCGTGCAAAGACAGATGTTTTAGACGAACTCGTCCGCACGTGTGAGGAACCCTTTGTAAGAGCTTTTATAAGTATAAATAGCAATCGCGTGATAATATAATGTAGTTTTCCAATTAAGTAACGTGCGTCTAAAATTAACGACGATGCAGAATCTCTTGTGCTTTTGACACGAGTGAATTTTATGTCGGCGTCTTTGTTTGATGTCGTCTTAATAGACGCTCGCCACATTAGATCTCTTTTGACTCCTCTGATCTCGCCGACTGGTCGGTAGGCGGCGCACGAATGATGTTCGGCTGTGTTCGGTCGTAAACGTTTATCCACGACTTAAGATCGGCCGGTGCTAATAATAGTAGGTCGTACTCTCGTAACACAAAGGGTTCTTTAGAGGTCCACTGCAAGTGACCAATACACGCTGAGAGTGATAGACAGATACAGGTGCACACATAAACGGAATCAGTGACGCACTCTTTAGAGCAACGCCTCCTAATGACCGGCACTGACCGGCACGGATAAACATTTGTAAATAATAGCTAGATTATCACTAAGTTAGTCTCTGTGACACAGGTAACAGTGAACTGTTAGCTTACGTGGTTACAAAGGCTCATGTGTCTGTCTGTTTGGCCACAGTGATTGAACGGCTATTCTGCTAATAGCTATAGCATGCTATAGTTATTAGTAACCCTTTATTCACTATGACCGGATTGACCGCTTTGGCGACATCGCTTGTAGCAGACGCATGAAGCAAGACCGCGACATGGCATGAAGTGTGACGAATTCAGGGGGGGGGTATGAAACCTACACGACTTGACACACAGAAGTTTTTCTGATTTTTCACATTTACAATGTAATTCACTTTTCTATTATTTCTTATTAGCCTATCCTGGATCCTCCTTTGAATGTAAAAACAGAGTAATTGTAAGCGCAAATTTATATAACGCCACTTCAAGAGAAACAAACGAGCGACGCTCCGAACCTGGCAGCACAAAATTATACAATATCTATAACACTACTATGCATGATTTCTGATGTTCTGCCAAAAACATATTTTTCTAAAAGATTTTAGTCTGCTGATTTCAAAAATGATATCCGTTTTTCTGTATGACGTAGGGTTTTCTCGACATCTCCGCCGCATTTGACACCATTGATCACAGCCTTCTTCTTCAACGACTATCTTCTTGGTTTGGCGTCTCTGGCACTGCTCTACTCTGGTTCCAGTCCTACTTGTCTTCCCGATCCTTCTCTGTTAAAGCCTCCAGCTAAATAGGAGACGTAGGCATACATACGTACATCGATTATAACAGGACGGTTTCAAGCGTTTTCGGAAATTAATGAGGCATGAAAGGTTAAGAAGTTACAAGGCAACTTATCCCAAGAACACAACCTCGAGGACATTCGGGTCGGAGGAACAACCCTGCAGGTCGACTTTTACGAGAGCTGCCGCTTGAGGTCCTCCGTTTGTCCCTTCCACAGTTTCGCAAGCGTCTTAAGTCTTATCATTCTGGTCGGTATTGTACTGTATTGTATTGTATTGTATTGTATTGTATTGTATTGTATTGTACTTATGAATTTATAAGGCGCCTCTCGCAGTACGACCTAATCGGTAGCGCCACTGTTCAAGTTCTTCTTGATGTGGCGCTTTACAATTACAATTACAATATTACGCAACAGAACGGATATAGACATCCATAGGCGTAGACTCTGAGGGGGGCAGCCGGGGCACGTGCCCCCAATAATTGAGGAACCGGGGCAATGACCCCCAAAACTCGAGAGGAGAATTTCTTCAAATATTAAAATAGTAGGCCTATGTTTCAATATAGACAAATTTCTTCAGAAACAGAAAAACAAAGACATAGAACTGAAACACTATCAGAAATTCATAATGAAAAAGATTTATTTTTATCTTCAATATCTTCAATATGAAACAAATTTACATGTAAACAAAACGTCCCATTTCATACGCATTAACGTTACACCGGAAGCCTCTGCTGATTGTCCAGACTAGAGGTGAAAACAGTTTTTTTTCGGATTTTGGTTTTTTTAAAAAGAAACCACAAAATTTGCTTTTTTTGTTTAAAAAAATAAATTTCTTATTTTTGTAGAAGTTATTTTAATAACATGGATTTAATCATTTTTGGTTTTCGGAAATCGCAACTGAATTAAACTGAGCTCTTGTTCATGCCATTTTCATGATTTTTATGATTCGAAATCCGAAAATCTTAAAAACAACCAAAACAACAGAAACCATAAAAAACGAAAAAAACCAACAACAAAACAATTTTTCATCTTTGAAAAACTTGTTTTTTGCACCTCTGGTCCGGACTTCATGCCACTCCAATATTTTCGACAAGTTTACGCTAGTGTCTATAGACATCGAGACAGAGAGACATAACGCAGAAATATGTGGCGCCCTGCGACTGTCTTGTCGTTATCTACGCCTACAGTCGTATCTAGAGCTAACCTAAACCAGAGTAGTTCATGGGACGTATAGACCCACTGGTCGGATCGAGATGGGTCAGGTCAGAAATTTAGGGAAAGTTAATGGATCAGGTTGGGTCGAGCCAAGAACGCTGTGTAATGAATATCTATAGGCTATAGTTTAAATCAGCTACATAAAACAAGTTACCGTATTGTGATTGTTGACAATTTGTTGTCGTAATTTTGCCTTGGAAAAACAAGCTTTCGTGATAGGGCCTAGTACGAAGTACTATAATGTAACTCACATTTTCGTTTTTGATTTAAAGCTAACTTCTTGTAAATGAATGGGTCGGAATCCGTGGGATTGGACCGCGTCGGTGTATGTGGTAATGCTGGATCGGGTCGAGTACGTTGGTTCCAATATGTGATAAGTTGGGTCTGGTTCTTTAACTTAATCGACGGATAACTCTGACCTAGGATCGAGGAAGAGAAAACGATTATGAAGAACATTCGCACCACGTGTGATCCTTGTAAGGCTAGCGCCAGGTTTGGCAAGGAATTTTGCAGAAATAAAATTTCAAGAGGCCATGTTTCTGGGTGTAAGCTGGTTTGAACGAAGGATCCACATTAAATCCCGGTAGGGGATCGTCTGAGCCTGTCAGCGTGAAGTGTTCCGTTTCCCGGAAGTTTCCCCGGTTACAGACTCGTTATGAGGCTGCTGATCGACCGTAAACTTCCATAAAAACTTGAAATGTTTTGCAGCGTAAATGAAATATGAAATGGCAGATGTTTCAATAAAAAATGCTGTTATACGATTTTGCATTCATTCGGAAGATCTTAATACAGCAATACAGTCTGTTATGGACTATCGCCTGTTGCTACAAATAAGTAATTAAGTAACCAACCGTTTCCTTATTCCTTCTATAGCTTAGGACTAGACCTACACCGTGTCAACGTTAAGGATATCAATCTTGATTATGGTATGTGCTTGAATAGAAGATCGGAATCGACTGGAAAAATTGCTGCGATGCGTTGATATTTCCAATTTCGTCTTCGCTGACGCAGTTCAACTGCGTGCATTCAGTACATTTAGCCCATTCACCAAAGGTAGGGTGCGTTTATGCAAGCAGTCACGCGGGTGGACAGGGCGAAGGCGACTGGGAAATTTACAACAGGCCGTCCAGCACACATCATCCACAAAACGACTCAGAGACCAACACACACATGCGCGCGCGCACACACCCACACACACGCACACAGCAGATTGCCGTCGGAATGCGACGCTTGCCAGACTGCAACGTGCGCTGTCGTCAGTTGTTCTAAGGCATTCAGCCGCAGAACAGGTTGTAAAATCTCGGATGTAGCCTGGATCTCATGATAGACGCTTCACAGTTGGACACACGTTAAAATTTCATACAGAGACCAGCAACAGTTAATTACTGACCAGCGTTTATAACTCCTGGTGACTGTCGTTAAGTATTTGCCCTGTAGTTAATAACCGAAACTGTTAACGAAAAATTATTTAATTGATTAAGCATACATAGCATCTTGTCGTACGTATATTATATGAAAAGCACCTTGATATATTGTGAACTACCAGTAAGATTAGGTATTTAATAATCTTAGGTCTTATCTAGTTGGCCTACCTGAGGTTCTGTAAAAAACCCAGAATGGTGCTGGTAGAAAGAGGAGGGGCATGCAATTTGTCAAGAACTCTGATGGTTGTAGCGGTTCTTGTGTCGCATTTGTGTGCTCAAGGATTCGCGGCTGCCCTGCGCAATCGCTTCTCATTGACTGACACTGAGTCCGACCAAGACAACTTCTACGGATCCACCGGCTACGGATCCATCGGCAGGCTCATCCGACGCAATCTCATCAGTAAGTATATACGCTTAACATTCCTTTAAGGCAGGGCATATTTTAACTGTATAACTAGTGGGACAAATGTCCCAGTAGTCTTAGGATTTGTCCCAGTAGTCAGAGCGATTTGTCCCAGGCAATGTATGTATAAAGTACAACTAGTGGGACAAATGTTGCAAGAATTTAAAGATTCGTCCCAGTAGTATAATGAGAAAGGTATGACATTATTGTTGAATGACCCCTTGTTATTGGTTGGGAGACCCGAGAAAAGTTGTAAAAGAAGGTGATGACTAAAAAAAAAGGTCATCAACTTTTTTCGGAGATGAATTTATAATTTTTTTTAGAAAAAGTCTAAAAGTTGTAAGTTTGTGAAGATTAATTCCTTAAAAAAAGTTCTTCGACCAGATCATGGCCGACTTTCTCCGACCCACCTCTGAGAGACGAGTTCCAAAGAAAGATCATGAACTAGACCCATGGCTGATTTTGTCCCAGTAGTCAAAATTCCTTAAAATATGCACTGCTTTAAGGTCAGTCCTATTAACCTTACGCTCTTCGTCAAGTCATCGAAGTCACGTTTGCATCCTTTTCTTATCTCATTCTCCACTAACAGTAGTCAGCAGCGTCGTGATGAATCTTTCGTCCAGAGCCGCATTAAGGCTAGTGCGGGCCCGGATGCTTTGATTACATATATTATAGCCATCAGCGCGGGGCCCAGTAACAGGTACAATAACATTTTTTAATGTACTTCCGAAAATGCGGGCCCCTCAAAACTGCGGGCCCGGGTGCTGCAACACCCTTAGCACCCCCCTTCATGCGGGTCTGCTTTCGTCGCAAACAGGACGGCGCTGCAGGACAATTTCCGTAAGGAAATCAACTTTCACAAGACCCGGGCACGTCAGGGACAATGAGTTCCATTATTATTATTATTATTATTATTATTATTATTATTATTATTATTATTATTATTATTATTATTATTATTATTATTATTATCATCATCGTCGTCATCATCATCATCATCATCATCATCATTATCATCATCATCATCATCATCATCATCATCATCATCATCATCATCATCATCATCATCATCATCATCATCATCATCATCATCATCATCATCATCTTATTGTTATCTTTATCTATAGATCACACTTAGGTCCTACATCAGCTACATACAAAACATGCAAATCTTGCACATTAACTAAATGTTATGGTAACTGCCTGTATTATTTTTTAGATACCCAGTAGCTATAAACCTGTTGCGCTATCATGAAATGGGGCAACTAACACGCACATTTTAAAAAAAATTTGAGATATTGAGACAAACTTTCAATCTTGTATGTTTAACTTGTTTTATTCAATAAGCGTATCATGAGTTGTAAGCATAAGAATTGATCATTTTAGCAAAATCAGACAGAGGTGAACAGCGCAGAGGCTACTTTAAATCGCGGAGGGGGACCTAATGTTATTAATAAAATCAATGTATCTTAATTACTTTATTTTAATTACTGTTAATGTATTTTTAATCTCTGACACAAAATTCGTGGTCTGAGTGCGGCTAGTAGAGATATCCATCCCTTAGGCCTACTACGTTTGATCAACACAAACGCACAACCAGCTATGGGGCCTACATTGATGGATTTTTACCACCCATCACACAGCTGTGGAGCTAGGCCTACGTAACGAATACTACGAGAACAAATTGACTGTTTACAAAAGGACATAAATTGTAAAAATTTAAGATTTCTTTATTGTCTATTGAGATGCAGGCCTACAGAAGTTATAAAATGCATTAATATATAGGCTATAGTTTGAAAATATCAGCATACATATCGTTTGTGTTTGAAAATGTCAGCGTATATCGTTTTGTTTGAAAATGTCAGCATATAGGCCTAATATCGTTTGTGCTTGAAAATGTCAGCATATATATCGTTTGTGTTTGAAAATGTCAGCATATATCGTTTGTGTTTGAAAATGTCAGCATATATATCGTTTGTGTTTGAAAATGTCAGCATATATCGTTTTGTTTGAAAATATATATCAGCATATTATATCGTTTGTGTTTGAAAATGTCAGCAAATATATCGTTTGAAAGACTGTGTCTACTCTTCCTAATAATAACTGGCTGATTGTAACTCCACATGACAGACACTTGCTTTATTCTGGTGTCGATTTACTCGTACAATTGAAAACGTAATCTGCCGAATATAATAAGAACAGGCCTAATATAGGCTATTTAAAAAGACTATATAAAAGGTCTGTAAGATTTTATTTCATTATGTGTTCAAAGTAAAGTATATTATTATTAAGTTCGGTAATACTTAATTGTAATTTCAATTTTTTTCTTCAAATTTTAATTTAAATATCGTTTATCCAGTTCACAAATAACTGGTAGACGGTGGACCTTCCACCAATGATGGAGCATTCCACTCTTTCAGCGGTGGACCATTCTACCAATAAATGGCGGACCATTCCACCTTTATATGGTGGACTATTCCACTGCTTGTAGTTGGTGGTTTGGCTCCATTCTATTAAAAGGTAGAACGGCCATTTAATAAGATTTCCGTGTGTGGGCTTGCGGTCGTTAGCGTTGCCATTTCCAGCAATCCAAACATCGCTAGTTTACGACTAGCTGTCTAGTACCCTAGGTGGACGCTGTAATCACATAGGTGTAGGACGTTCAGAACAGCGACTTTTAGGTGATTTAGAAAGGCTCCATATAAACGTTCAGTCTACGAAGCCAGCTCTCTTAGCAATGAAGCACCCGTTGAAGAGGTCTGTCGCTCGTTTTCCACTGGATCATGAAAAACGCTGGATCGAGCTGGCGATCATAAAGAATAGCGAAGCGCTGCATGCTCTCGTGGTGTTATTGGAACAGGACAGACGGACATTCTAGGAAATGAACAAAGCAAAGAACAATGCATTTCGTTATGAGATCAACCTGTCATAGTAAATATTTTTAGATTTTAGGAAACGACAGCTCCATATACTTTCTGCAATTAGTGGGCCTAGATCTAGGTGAAGCAACGGATCAACATGTTGACGGTCTTTGATGAAGACGATGGAAAGGACACAAAACATACACATAGGCCTATAGTTATGTTGAAAGCTTAGGAAATCGAATAAGAACCGTAACTCATTGCTCATACTACTCGATGTTTTTTGTGTTGTATACCGGTCAGTGAATTCTGAACTCGTTACAACCATGGCTGTAATGGTAAAATTAGAGGTGAGTACACGCTACCCGTTAGTTTTCCTAAACAAATTAGAGGCGAGTACACACTACCGGTTAGTTTCCGAAACAAATGAGAGGCGAGTACAAATATTTTGTGAGGTGAGTATACGGTCTCTAGAGGTGAGCACACGCTGTATACCCACGTATACCCTTGACTACAGCCCTGCTTACAACTGCTTGAAGTCAGAACATCCACCGAAGCTTCAAACCGATAAAAAGGATAGAAATTGGATACATCTGTTCAACATTGTAGGCCCTATACAAATTAAAATGGATACATGTATCTCTAATCCTAGGGACACAGTTTACCCAATTTGAAAAGATGAGCGAGGTGTTTAAATTGTTCAGGAAGAAGTTGGATAGCGATCAAAGAAAATATGTGCATACAAGGTATTACAGAATTGTGCTTGAAGGCCACCAAAGGCAGTCCTACGAGAACAGATTCAGCTTACAGTTAGTACAAAGATCAGTGGCGCAGCTAGGTTTCATGGTCCCGGGTGCAGGTGGTCCCGAATGGGCCCCTGTTTGGCCCTGTAAGCCTATAGCCTTGCGTACTTACAAATATTATCAGTGGCTCATGTGTATGCCATTCGCCACCTAGGCCTGATGCTAAATCAAGGTCTTAGGTCACAATCATAAAATTAGGTTCACAATCATTAAATCGCGTAATATTTTCGCTATTATACAGATAAATCAACAATCAATAACCAAAATTAGTTATTCCGTTCACTCACATACACTCTGAAGACATTATTCAACGTGACCGTCGTGTCTCGAGACGCAAAAAACAAGGTAAAAGGAGTTCAGTACGGTGGCTGGCAGCTGGCTATCAATCAATAACCAATCAATCCATAGGCGCGAGGGGTACTCGTACCCACACTTTTTGACTATGGTACCCTACGCCCACAGTTTTTAAAAATACCAATCAATATTTTATTATTGTGTCTTCTCAGAAGGCAGTCTCCGCCTTGCTTCGTGTATGTATAGACAGAGTGAGGAGTATGTACTACAAATGTACGAAAGTACTTATGTAGCGGAATGGAATTCCACTACTGGATTCAATTATATTTAAATTGGAATTACCATTACTCTATTAGCTGGCACCAGTTTCTATAAAGTTTTTTTGTTCGGTCTCGGCTGTTGACAATGAGCTGGCCAGAGGTGGCGCCCGAATGTCGCTAAATTTAAGTCGATTGCCGACTGACTGGAGCCCATTGCTGACCGGGAGACAGGACGGACACAGGCAAGCAGAGAGACATGGAGAACTACTTGGACAGGCGTAGGTCACCCGACTTTTCTTGGTAAAGTCTGACACATAGGTAGGCCGAAGATAAAGGTCGGATGAGTAGGTGAATCGCCACGTGAACGGAATATGACAGTTGTTTTCCAGAAGACTGGCTCATGCCCCATGATGATGTCAATGACTTAGCAGTTACGACCGAGATAGAGAAAGTCCAGACGGAGAGCGAGACTATATAAATAGGAACGCCTTGTCTGAAAAAGGACATTATAGACGATACATTCCCATTGTGAACCGTTATGAAACGCTGATGAACTTACGTTCATCAACGTTTCATAATCAGTTGATCGCAGGGTATACCCATAATGATCTCCATGCGAAAAGTGAAAGTGGAGAATAAATTGGTACCCCCACTTTTTAGACCAAAGTTACGCCCCAGAACCAATCAATAACCAAAATTAGTTATTCCGTTCACTCACGTGAACTCTGAAAACATTATGCAATGTGACCGTCGTGACTCGAGACGCAAAATAAGGTAAAAGGAGTTCAGCACGGTGCCTGGTAGCTGGCTATGCTAAAGCAGTAAAGTAAGCAAGCAGTGCAAGTGTGTCGACTGGTGAAATAGTCGAACATCAAAACTACCAGATCTGTCACCAAATAAGCAGGAATGTGAATAAGATTACTTGTAAAAAGAAACTTTCAACTGTGGCTATAAAAATTGCATGGTGTCTCTGTGGGCCCCTGGATGTCGTGGACCCAGTGCCTTGCACTCCCTGCACATCATAGCTGCGCCACTGACAAAGATGATTACAGATAGACTGCTGGTTGGATGGGTGTGGACTGACGGGTGAATAAATGAACTAAAGGGTGGATGGATGGACAGATAGGTGGATGGGATGGGTGGAAAAGTGGACTGATGGGTGGATGGATAGACTGATGGTGGATAGATGGACTGATTGGTGGATGGATAGACTGATGTGTGGATATATGGAGGGATGGGTGGATGGATAGACCATTATGATTGAACAATCATCTGATTAAATATAGGCCTATCACTTAGAATTACAAATCAATTTGGGCAAATGTTGAGCCTATAAAATATACGGAATCAAAACTTAATCAAGCATTGATGCACTATCCCAACTGACACTGCATGGCACATTCTGTTGGGCCTATTTGAAGATCTGGTGCATTTCAAAGGAGCGGAAAAGCTGTTACTGGCTTACCATATACTCCTCCGCAATGTCCTACACTTACTTAGTGTAAGTGTAGGACATAGGCCCATTTTAATTCGATACAATGCTCTCATCTAGGCATCCGTCCGTCCATCCGTCCGTCCATCCGATTCAGAGGCATGGAACAGAACGATATCCGTAATATCAGATGTCGCAAATGACGAGAAAAAAGAGAAAGCGAACATTCTGTCCATGTTTTAGTTGATATGTATACACCATTAAGCGTCTCGACGGACTGCGGACAGTTTTACAAAAAGCAGAAATATCTAAGATGAGCTCTAGACACTACAGAAACTCTGGAACCTATTACTCTGAACCTAGATCTAGCAAAATATATAAGCATCAGAAGGACACATTTAAAACTGCGACTATGAGATCAGTCCAACGTACAGCATATAGATGGATGGATGGGTTGATTGGTGGATGAAAGGATAGATAAATGGAAATAGGATAGAATCTCAGGGCTGTAGTCGAGGGTATACGCGAGTATACAGCGGGTACTCACCTCTAGAGACCGTATACTCACCTCACAAAATATTTGTACTCACCTCTAACTTGTTTATGAAAACTAACCAGTAGCGTATACTCACCTCTAATTTGTTTCGGAAAACTAACCGGTAGAGTGTACTCACCTCTAATTTTACCACTACAGCCCTGGGATAGATGGATGTGTAGATGGGTGGGTGGGTAATTGCATGGGTGGATGTAAGAAAGGATTGATTGATGGGTTTGTTTTGGATGGGTGAGTGGTTGGATGGATTGATGGACGACAAAATAACATTGGTCTTTCTACTTCTTTTATAATTACACACCACTTTTCGTCCAAGGTGATTATAATTACGAAGCTTCATTGGAAGCTTTTAATAAACTCGATAATAAATCACCTTTATTATGTGGATACAGTATGAACCGCAGACTAGAGCCGCTCAGTGTCAACGCACATATTTGCCAAACTGAGGCAAGAAGATACTATGAAACTACCACTGCTTGCTAGCTCTGCTTTGCACGTCATCCTACATGCAGCTATGTCGAAACTAATTCATCTATATAAAGACTTATTTAAATATCATGCAGGCATCGAGATATATCCGTTTTAGGCCTGAAAGAAGATTCAGTCAACACTAGAAATTCATTTCTGACAGAAGTTTAAAATTGAAAAAAATGGAAGAAGGGAAAACTAGGCCACTGGAAGGGTGATCCATGAGGGTAAACTTAGAGAGATGTAGGCCTAGCGCTTCATAAAGATAGATTCACAGGCAAAAGATGTAAGCATATTGGGTGAACTAGTGGCATTTTCTGCGAAAGGACCACATACACAATATTACACATTCCCCAAATCCGCCTCATCAATTCCATTGCATTCGCCTATCATCTCTGCTCTAAGTCTTATTGAAAATGTTCCAGTCAATAGGTCATCCCAGCTTGTGTTGCAGAGCCAAAAGACCTGCGGCCACTGAAATGCATAGCTCTCTAAGGTCTGCTAGAGCACAATCGGCCAGGCATTTACTCATCGGATAACGATTTAACCTCATCTTATGACCCGCTGATGACAGCCGACAGCTTTTCCTCTGCGGGCCAAGTCACTAAACGTTAAATCCTGGCAGAAGAAATGTTGAATACTTGCTATAGACAGATTTATAATTGCTGAGATTTGTTCCTGAAATTAGATTAAATAATTTACTATAGGGCCTACGCTGATTTTTTATGTTGGTAATTAAAATAATTTGTTCAAGCGTTCGGATTGGTTTCTAGAAATCTAGGTAGTTCACTTGGGTGGAATTCTTCAGCTGCTTTTAAAACCAATGAAAAGTTGTGATTTTTAAAGTATAAAATCAGAATTGCTTAGGTTTTCTTCTAAAGTGAATAGTAATCATATTTTTGATATTTCAAGGTTTTCTTTTATAATAAAGAAAAATCACTTGCTTAATTTTGCCAAAATCTAGGCTACTTCTAAAAATTGAGACGGATAAATCGTTGGTTCAAATTGCTCAGATATAGGCCTACTCTTAAAAACTAAATTCAATCGTTTTAGATGGTTCAGATTTGCAACTAAAGCGAATCAAATTTTATAAATTAGCCAGTTTAAAACATAACATGTCATTGCTTTTAAACAGCAAATCAAAATAGGCAAAGTATGTGGGACCGACCTATATATATCTGGTAAGTGCACATTGATTGCATGGTCTAGGACGCTTAGAACAGTGGTTCTAAATATCTCTCCCTGGGACCACCTTACCGGAACTACACTTACGCCGTTCAATGTATCCGTCCTACCACCCAACCAGTTTTATCATAAATTAACCAAAATTATATCCACTGTAAATTAGGCTTTCATTATGACATGAACAGTGAGCTCACAAAACCATAGAATTGATAGGCTATAGTATGAAAACAAACAGACCAGAATTCTATGCATACCTAACCGCGACAACACAGTCTTATGGGCTATACGTTGTATAGTTGGAAGGATATTGTGGAAATATTGGTAATTCGCCGCCACTGACTACCTTGGTCACCGGGGAGAAAACTTTGAGAACCAGTGTTTATCTCAGACCCAATATCCTTCTGTCACTTCCTCTTTATTGTTTAGAGTAGCATCATCGATTGATGCCTATTGTTCTTTACGATAAAGGCACAATATAGAAGTTTCCAGATTGGTTTGGATCCGGATTGAACTGGATTGGTGGTATCAGCTAGTGTACAACGGTAGCAACGGCGTATATAGGCCCTATTCAAGTATTAATTGCAAACCAGGTTGCAGTCTTTTAGTTCTATTAATCTAGGTGACTTACGCGTCCCACCTTATGCAGGTACTTTCCAAAATGTCACTAGTCTTTATGAATCATGGAGTTAAAGTTTCCCAACGCATAAAGCCTGCACTTGGTTATGTACTATTTGTGCCTATGTTACATTTGTATGATCAGATGTCAGAGTTCCGACGGAGCTTCGATCGGTCAGAGGTGACTATGAAGATCCCGGGGACTTAGCCTCTGCTACCGTAAAGAGAAAGAAGGACCTTGAAGAACTGGATCGAACACGGATACGCCTTCTGCTCCGACTCTACTCGAGTATCAGCAACGAAGGCGACCCCAAGACACAGCGAATGTTTGTGGGAAAACGCAAAAGGGACACCTACGCAACGGCCCTTGGCCGGACTCCGAACGACTGCGGATCCTTCGGAAGAGGCCCCTGCTGCTTCGATGATCGACTCCCACTGGCCTCTGACGAAATCAGATGATCAAGAATCACGACGACAGCAAGAGTCGCCATTTGAAAGAAACGAAAATAAAAGCAGACGACGAAACCTTAAAGAAGATGCGAACAGCCTACACAATCAATTCTACACAATCATATCTCTATAATTATCATTTAGCCCGAAATTCATAGGTTTGCTATAATTTCATCATCGGTAAGACTTTACTGCGTAATATTTATGGTAAGCCTGTAAATTTCCTGCTGTTGCAATTCGATATTATTACGACATTTTATTAATTGTACGCAGTGGAATAATTCATTATGATTTCTAACTTACATTACAACTTATGATTTTATGTTGTGAATAATACTGTTGTAGGCCTTAAGCGTCCATTAAATATTAAACTGCCTTCTCGTCGTTTGTTTGATTTAAAAAAAGTTCTAGGTAGGCTCAATGCCTTCTTCGTTCTAAATTGTCGTGACTTTCACTTTGCTTAAGTAATATATTATGAAACAAATTAAGACTAAATTTATAATTATACTTTCCTCTGTTTTCCCGAAATACTTTCCATAATTATATCAAAATCAGTTAGGGGGTTAATTGAATGGAAGTAATGGGATTGCATGGCTCAATCCATGACATTCCTAACGTCTAATCATATTCTCAGGACTTCTTCAGCGCCTAAAAGCCACGTCATAGGAACCAACTTATTCCCAGGTCTCAGTAAAAGACAAAATACGTGAAACAAATATGGTCAGATTCGGGTTCCACACTCAGGTTCAAAAGCCAGTCTTATATGGCGCTGCGATCAGTGCCTGATTTAGACATAAGCTAAAAAAAGCTACAGTTTAAGGCCTCACATCCGCAGGGGCATCAAAAACATTACGATTTGAGGGGGGTGGGCGGGGGCGGAGGGGACTTTTTAAAATGGTAAATATGTAATCAGTAAATGTATTCATTTGAAAATAAGTTAAATGTTTCACTTTAAATGCCTTCCTATTAAATAAATAAAAGGCATAATATGTTTTCAAGTTCTGTGAGACCCTCTGGTGTAGGCCCCTAATTATTTTTAACAAGGGGAGTTCAACTAGCTTTGTATAGCTTAGGGCCTGATCACCAAATCTAAATCCTCGCACTGGCTGCAGTGTATGCATGGTGTCTGGAGGCGATAAAGGCACGGAGAAAATGAGAATAAGAATTAATATTCTAAAGTGTGGATTAACGTTTTCACGGAAAGGTCTGGACAGAAATTGCAAGGCAACAGAGGTGGCAGCATGGGCCTGAAAGTTGCGGTAGTTCTGACGGGAATGTAATGATTCCTCAGAAATAGACCAGCGTAAGCTGTTGAGCAATTATTAAATTGTAAACATAATAATATGACAAAAGGATGGATACATAAAATGTCATACATACGGATACACACATACATACATACATACATACATACATACATACATACATACATACATACATACATACATACATACATACATACATACATACATACATACATACATACATATATACATACATACATACATACATACATAGTTACATACATACATACATGCATACATATATTACATACATGCCTACATACATTACGTACATACATACATATATTACATACATGCATACGTACATACATACACGCATACATATATTGCATAAATACATACATACATACATGCATACATACATTACATAAATACATACATAAATACAATGTCATACATACATACATACATACATACATACATACATACATACATACATACATACATACATACATACATACATACATACATACATACATACATACATACATACATACATACATACATACATACATGCATACATACATACATACATACATACATACATACATACATTTATTACATACTTGCATACGTAGGCCTACATACATACATACACGCATGCATGCATACATACATACATACATACATACATACATACATACATACATACATACATACATACATACATACATACATACATACATACATACATACATGCATAGTCCCATACATACATACATACATACATACATACATACATGCATGCATACATACATACATACATACATAAATACATACATGCATACATACATACATACATACATACATACATACATTTATTACATACTTGCATACGTAGGCCTACATACATACATACATACATACATGCATACATACATACATACATACATACATACATACATACATACATACATACATACATACATACATACATACATACATACATACATACATACATACATACATACATACATACATACATACATACATACATACATAGGTTGCCACCGGTCGTCGCTCCATCTTATAAACGCAACTTGGTCCAGAGACTCTTCACAACTAAGCCATCTGTCAACTGGCGACGGAAATCCGTTGGTTGGTTCCACGTGTGCACGTGGTCTCACCACTGATGTCTCTTTTAGTTTACTGTGCACTGTTTTGCTAACGCATGTAGGCCTTGTAGGGCCTACTATTTTAGTTCTTAATGACACTTAATATCAAAGCCAGCACAGAGAGCGCCTGTGATATGTTTAACTCTGAGCGACGGTATATAAATGCAAAATTACAATACATGTGTACATAGTTACATACATACATACATACATAGTTTTTACATACAGACATACATACATACATACAGGCACACATGCATACATACAGAAATGTTACAACTGAACTGAGGTCAATGACAGAATGACAGCTAAATGTTGCAATGGAAGTGGAACCGAGCGAATGTTCCTAAGACGCATAATTCGCTGCTTTCATCTCCAAACTCCTTCGGGTGTTTACACTGGCTCCCATTGACTATTCGCCGCATCCGTAAATCATGGATCGCTGTCTAATTACTAAGATCACGTGTCATCTCAGCAAGACGCAAGGAAATATTTTGATGTAAACAACTCAGTGGCACCTACTTCGTGCCAGATCATCATGGATTGCAATTTAGTAGCATTTTCACTCATTTAAGAGGCTGTCATGTTCTACAGTTGTGGTATAAATGCATCATGATATAATTATGCACTGTTATACGGTATTCAGATAATTACGCTGATTATACGTAATCTCATATTTTTGCAGTAAATAATGATGTTATCTGCAACGGGTGGTCATTGGTATCCCACAAGCATCACAGAGATTGACTTTCGGCACTAGATTATTGCAGCTGGGTCCGGCAGAGAAAATTACAAACAAGTTGCTCTCGTATAGTCAATGTTCGATCAACATTTTTTTAACTTCGAAAGATGAATGTAACGTCAACAGTGAATAATATTTATTGAGGCATGCATTCTAGGCTTCATGTAAACTTAACGGCGTAGCACAGCTCAAGCAGTCTATAGGCTTATCCATGCAGTAATATTCGATTCTGATCATGGGATACGGAAAGAGGCATATATAGATAAATAATTCAAAGTATGACAATCATTAATTAGTTAATTAGGCGTCTTTTATTTGCAAGTGCTTTTCGGCGAGGTCTCGTCCGGTTAACTGATCTCGTAGCTGAAGTGCAAACTCGACAGTGACATTCCAACAACAGCCGCTGTGAATTGTGGATATCGAAAGCACATGCCAGTTTCAAGGGACGCACCGTGCTCCGATTCCCGAACGATCGACCTCCTACTCACAGTCGCACATATATCTAACGCCTCTTCAGATACGTTCATCCACTGCCTGAGAGCACAGAACCTCGAGCAGAATAGATTTCAACCACTGAGACAGAAAGAAGCAAATAAATTTGTGGGAAGCGGTGGTGTAGTGGTATGTTCTGTGCCAATTGTAACCGGAGGGTCGCAGGTTCAAATCTGTCCAAGCCACTGCATAGCGACTTTGGACAAGCTGATCACCTACAATTGTCCAGCGCTCATGAATAGGCTGGTGCTCTGCGCTTGGCCTTCGATTGGCGTTTTAGACGTTTGGAGATTACGATTACGATTACGAAACTCGTGTAGTAAGTACTGTAAGTTACTATAGTCCACGCATTGTAGGC
The DNA here is from genome assembly GCA_963556255.1 of Allolobophora icterica. NCBI lineage: Eukaryota > Metazoa > Annelida > Clitellata > Crassiclitellata > Lumbricidae > Allolobophora > Allolobophora icterica. The sequence continues at coordinate 32,487,094 of OY744606.1, forward strand.
CTATAGCATGTCTTAGAATGACGCTACGACTTAGTCTTAGGGTGAAAATTGTATGTGCTGCACGAATGGAAGTTTGAGTCAGAGGACGATATGGAACCAGATCACGTACCTTGCGTTGTGGAAAAAAGAGATTATGTCAAATTACACCGAGCTCTCTGATAAATTATGGTTTATTTGGAAGTAACGCTTGCACACATTCCCTGAATAAGAATGGGAGCGATGTCCTGTCTCTGATGATGACAACAACCACAACTGATGAAGACTGTTGAAAGGGCGACGCATGTGATATCTGTGCAGTCACAATGATGGCTGACATCATTCCTCATCTTCAACGCATCATGTACCAGGAATTCTGAACATGATGTCAACTTTCAACCATAAATAAAACTTCTGAGGCTTTATAGGCCTTGTACCTAGCGACAGGTAGCACCTATACAATTATATATATATATGTGTATATATATTATATACATATATATATATATATATAGATAGGCCCAATGTCCAGTTTAACTGATAATCACATTCTTCACAGAGGTTCGACATTACCATCAGCTATAAGCTAAACTCGATTAGCAACACATGCTTTGTCATCATTTATAAACACCTGCAAGTGAAGCAACGCAGCCGAAATTCGCTACGTTTCAGACGGAACAGAGGGTAAAGTATTAGGCCGGTTCAGGTCATGCTTACCCGTGTGCCTCTTACAATTCAATAGACCTGCTGTAATATTAAATTATGCTATACCCTAATCACACTGTCCATTTATTTGGTACTGTGATGTAACGTTACACCACGTCCCACGTTGTGGGACGTGGTGGCTCAGTGGTAAGTTCGGCGCCTTGTGACCAGAGGGTTGCAGGTTCGAATCCCACTCTAGCCGCTGCGTACGGACCTTGGGCAAGTCCTTCACTCGCAATTGCTCGTGGCGCTTCGGCGTGAAAATTCCGGCACAGTATCAAATGCTGTAGTCGGGAGCGCCTCTGAGTAGTAGTTGACTTCGAGAGGCGCTATAGAAATATCCGGAATAAAAAATAAAAAAAAAACGTTAGTCTTTAAGGGGCCGTCCATAAATGACGTCACGCTATTTTGGCCGATTTTTTACACCCACTCCCGCCCTCGTCCCACGTCGTCACAAAAAGTAACACACCCTCAAAATGACGTCACAAAGCTCTCTCAAAAAAATTTCCATTTCGATAATAAAACATGTTTCAAATTACATTTATTGTCAGGTCATTGACATCTAGTGATTAAAGATAAATTTATTTAATTAATATTGCAATGAATAAAATCTGACGTAATCGTGACCATAAACATAAATATTTAAATAATAAAAAAACTAACAATGACGGTGACCGTATATTATTTATTTATATAATAAAAAATTAATAATGAAAACAGAAAACTACTCAAAATTAGTGTTGTTATTGCTAAAATTAAATTGCTGTTAAATTGTTAAATTTAATTACGTAGACCTGATGTGACCTCACATTTATCAAACCCCTCCCTCCTCCCTCCCTCGTCTCACACATCGTCACAAGTTTCTGACCCCCTCCCTCCCCTAGGTGCGTGACGTCATTTATGGACGGCCCCTAAAGAACAAGGAGTATTCACATATTAGAGTCTTACGATTCTGACAGCCGAATCTAGGTCAATAAATGGCCGACTGACCAGAAGCATTCCCCAGGCAGCCATACCAGACAGATGAGTGTAGCAGAGAAATAAGAATATAACAAAGTCGCTTATCTGGCCGTTTGAAGATAACAGGCGAAGAAGATAGCAGGCGAAGGTAACAGGCGAAGAAGAGATTCCGGGAATTGTACGGGGGGAGTCCGGTTTCTAGAAGGCCAAACCAAATCAGAGGGGGTTTCCAGAGAGTAGTCCAAGAGAGGTCCAAGTCCGATATCCAGGAAGCCAAACCAAATCAAAGGGGTTTCCAGAGAGTAGCCCAAAAGAGGTCCAAGTCCGATTTCCAGGGTACCAGATCAGGAGAGGCAGAGCAGCTGTCAAGGCAATGTAATCATTCGTCTTGAGTGTATATGGAAATTAAACTTTAGTTCGTGTAATATGTCGTGATCGTCTTGTACGAATTCTGAAGCGTAGACATTGACCATAAGAGGAAACTGAGAATGACAATAAAGATGAACAAACACTCATCTTGCAAAGTGGTCGAATTGTTACCTGCCTCCATAGACAGGGTGAGTAACTATCGATTCGAGGCTATTCTTATAATATTAAGTCGTCGCCATGAAATCGAGACTACGTGGTGTTACTTTGTCTGCTCGTATGCAACAGATATTTGCACGTACCTCTTCATATAAGAGCGTGCACGCACTGAGCGAGCGTCACGGCAACTAGCAAGAGTGCGAAAGAGATTCAGAGACCAAGAAAACAAGAATAATGAGAGATAATTCAGACATGTAGACAGAAAACACACAGATAGAAGGTAAGACAGACGGACAATGCAGCATATCTAGAGAGAGACAGAGACAGACAGACAGACAGACAGAGAGAGAGAGAGAGAGAGAGAGAGAGAGAGAGAGAGAGAGAGAGAGAGAGAGAGAGAGAGAGAGAGAGAGAGAGAGAGAAAGAGAGAAAGAGAGAAAGAGAGAAAGAGAGACAGACAGACAGAGTGAGAGAGTGAGAGGCAGACAGACAGACACATAGAAAGAAAGAGAAGGACAGACAGACAGAGATAGACAGACAGACGGACAAAGCAGCAGATCTAGAAAGAGAGAGAGAAAGACAGACAGGCAGACAGAGACAGAGAGAGAGAGAAAGACAGACAGGCATACAGAGACAGAGATAGACAGAGGCAGACAGACAAACGGACGGTCTAGATCTGCTGCTTTATCAGATCTAGAGAGAGAGAGAGAGACAGACAGACAGACAGACAGACAGACAGAGACACAGAGACAGACAGAACAGACAGAGACAGACAGACAGACGGACAAAGCAGCAGATCTAGAGAGAGACAGACAGAGACCGACAGACAGAGACAGACAGAGACAGTGAGAGACAGACAGACAGACAAAAAGAGAAAGAGAGAGAGGTATACATGAAGATAGACTGACATAAACATAGGGCAACCTGACACAGAAAGAGATGAATGATTTGGTCATTTTATGCCTTAGGTCACGCATTTCTTTAGCGCTAGAGGTGATGCACTTCGCCACAGAATCCAAGGCGACTTGTGAATAAAATTCCTCTAACCGTACAAATCCTTGAAAGATACATGAAGATAGACTGACATAAACATAGGGCAACCTGACACAGAAAGAGATGAATTTGGTCATTTTATGTTTAGCTTTTAATCAGTGCTTTTTTTCTGGGAAAAAAGGTTCCGGAACGGAACAATAGGTTCCGGAACGCAACAATTATGGGCGGGCTAAAATCACGAGATAAACGAGATCGGGTGTTGGTGGGGTCTCAATAAACACTGAAAACCGTTCACAGACACTGAAATTAAATTAAAATAACTAAATTATTGTTTTTATTCTTAAAATAAATAAATTATTTTTAGTAGCTGAAAAAAGGTGCCGGAACGCCGTTCCGGCTCGTTCCGGCTGAAAAAAGCACTGCTTTTAATACATAAAACCAACTTTGTTCAAACTAAGCCACACATACATTGGGACAATATAGGCTACTAGACAAAGTTCATTGCCACAATGCCTGGGGAATGTAATAAAGGGCACCAGCTTATTCACGAGCACTGCGTCGAGTCCAGAGAGTGGTCAAATGATTATCCGGTTGCCAAAGAGATTAGAGAGAGGAGGCAGAGGAGTTGCTAGGGGGGTCTCGTTTAGGTCGAGAAGGATTGGGAGGTGGAGGCTCAGATGAGTCAACGTAGACTTTAGCTTTGAGTGGAAAGCCTGAGAGGTGATAAAGGAGCCTGAGACAGATGATGGCGGGTGAGTGACAGAACTGTTGGAGGAAACTAAATTTTCAGAATTTTTAGATTATTGAATAACAGACAATAAGCTAAGTAGATAACTCTATACTTTAAATCGAGATGTTAATTGTCAGTCGGTCAATTCTTTCGGTTCTTGCTTTTCAACTGCTTACGCTAACTACCCCTTCTGATCTCTTCCGTTCCACCCTTTCTTCAGACTGCTTGCTCTCTCATCTATCTATACTAATCTGAAATAATTTCTCTGGTTTTCTGCCTGCTTAGCTAAGGACTAGCTCTATTCTCTTCTCCTCCACATTTCTCACTGATCCAATCATCCTTTTTGGTCAAACTTCTCCTGGTTATCTTAGTCAGATATCCTCCTTGTTTTACTACATTGTCGCGGGCTATCTGTAGATTACTCAAGCATTGTAGCTAAATTATCTCCGCTAAAAGAAACAAACAGGATGCTTGTGGACAGCTTGTGCTTACGTTTCCAGAGGATACACGTGCATCGGATTTATCCCGAACTGATCTGTGTTTTTCTATGTTTAAACAAAAGTCCCTTTTTACTTCAGCGGTGCACGGCCAGGGGCCGTCACACTATTTGGCACATTTCGTCACAAATGTCCAAACCCTCTTCCAGTATGATGTCACTTACTTGGGACCCTCTAAATGCTGCAAACAACTGAACTTTAATAACACTCAAAACAACAACACAAAACTCTTACAAGTCCGTCCTGTGCAAAATATCATTAATTTTATGCACAGCTCTGACCGTATTCAGTAATACTTACCTTACGGCTTTGTGACATCACGAAATGTCAACCCCTCTCCCATTCATCACATAGCGTGACACGTCTAACCCCCTCCCCATCTGGACATGACGCCATTTATGGATGGCCCCTCAGATAATGCTGCTAATTGAACACTCTTAGCACTGTTCCGTTCCTTAATTGGTCCATCATAATTATCTGGGCGCGCCTTCTGTATCCTCAAGTCCCGATTGAAGCAGTTTTATGCACAACAGGGCAGAACAAATATCTGTATTCGTCCTCCATAACAATCCGTATATATACTCGTTTTTTAAACAGACTCCCTTCTGTCAGATTAATGGCGGCTAGCAAAAAACCGGAAACTGAGTTAGAACTGTACCGTCGAATCAGCAGTCTAGGCCTTAATTAATATTCTAGATGGGCCTAACTATGTGCTAGATCTTTCGATGAACTTTTTGAACACTGCCCGCCTGCGTTAGCAACTGCTTAAGGACTACTGGAACACACGTAGCTTCATCTTTACCATAAACAACGCAGTAGACACGATATGTTTATCCTACCATATTCCACAGAGCTGAGGATCGTGGATGATTGAAACGGAGAGATTATAAACTAATTTCGTTGAGCGTGGCATCGCGTGCTACAACAAACTGTAGACTTTAATCATCCAACGATCTAAATACCAGTGGAACGTGTATGTTCGGAATAAGATTTGTCAAACAAAAACTGCAGCGTCACTTGGCAGAGGAGGTCAGACAGCCGATCGCCAAGATTGATTATCTCCAGTTAAAGTCGTCGAATAGAGGCTGCTACGAGTGCTACGTAGATGGATGGCACAGAGAAGATCGTGGATTATCTTCGGCAGATTTCTGATAAGCTGGAACTGTGGTAGATTGATATTGCTTATCTATGCAATAACATAAAAATTACAACAATCTTAAACAAGCGTTTGCTGCGTAGGCCTATTTAGTATCCTTGCTTGGTTTAAAGCATATGTGGTGGTCGCATCTGTCATGGGCGCATTTGTCATAGGCTCTCCTGACGATGCACCGGTTAATATCTTGAGTATATTAGATCTGCGCTATAGAAATTGCTTATAATAATAATAATAATAATAATAATAATAATAATAATAATAATAATAATAATAATAATAATAATAATAATCTCGGGTGTAACAAAAAAAATAATAATAAAAAAAAAATAATAATAATAATAATAATAATAATAATAATAATAATAATAGTGTTGACGTTTGTGATAGTAGGCCTAATAATAAAAACAATAATTACAAGGCAAGGACGGCCACTCCAGAATCAATATATTTAATTAGTATTGACACCTGAGGGATCATATATATACCTCGGGTAAAAAATAGTAATAATAATAATAAAAACAGGAACACTGTTTAAATCCCCGAGGGATCATATGTACCTTGGGGCATAAAAAAAATTATTATTATTACTATTATTATTATTATTATTATTAATATTACATTCCATACCTTCCTTCCTCCCCGAATACGCTAATACCACGATGAGATGGGTGTATACTTGTTGTGATACATAGTTTGCTCCATCCCCAAACATTTCTGCCAGCTCTTGGGCTTAGTTACATAATTTTGAACTGACATAAGGAAGTGTCACATGTAAAACAACAAAACTGAAACACCAATGCCGTTCAAACTTGATTGTTGTGGCAGATTCATGACTGGTATAGGCCTACTTTGTGACACATCAGTAGGGGCCTACACAGAGTTTCTCTTGCTTGCGTGTGACTGGGTTGCTCGTTTCGCTATAGGTTTACACTTTACTATATACGACTGGACAGATAAACAAATAAGGTTCTACGCATGTTCTTGAAAATTATAGATCCTACCTAATTTCGTCACTGATATTTGGGGGATGGTGCCAGTCTCATGAATAACTAAAGAAGGAGGGTGACGCTAATCATGTTTGCTATGACACAGCGTCGTTAAACTGAGACTACCAAGGATCTGCCTGGTTTCGAATCTGTGCACGTCAAAGCACTCAGCGGCAATACCTAAGTGATAAATTCGATTTCAGGATCAAATTCCTCAAAGATTTTGGCCGACAGCTCCGCAAAGATTATACACTCGTTTACAAGCCATTCATTGAACGATAAAACGAAGAATGAATCCTTAGGTTAGCCGATCAAATCAAGACCAATAGGACCTATCTCTCCCACCTCCTCTGTCTGTCTGTCTGTCTGTCTGTCCGTCTGTCCGCCTGTCTGTCTGTCTGTCTGTCTGTCTGTCTGTCTGTCTGTCTGTCTGTCTGTCTGTCTGTCTGTCTGTCTGTCTGTCTGTCTGTCTGTCTGTCTGTCTGTCTGTCTGTCTGTCTGTCTGTCTGTCTGTCTGTCTGTCTGTCTCTCTCTCTCTCTCTCTCTCTCTCTCTCTCTCTCTCTCTCTCTCTCTCTCTCTCTCTCTCTCTCTCTCTCTCTCTCTCTCTCTCTCTCTCTCTCTCTCTCTCTCTCTCTCTCTCTCTCTCTCTCTCTCTCTCTCTCTCTCTCTCTCTCTCTCTCTCTATAGTGACGTGGAAATGCAGCTACAGAGAATAAGGTTACCATTAAGGTGAGTTCAATGGAAAGTGAATCGGCCAACATTCGACTGTTAAATCCATGAATTGAAAATAGAATGACTTCAGGACTTCATTTGTACTTTCGTCATGAATGTCAATAAGAGCGACGCTGGTGACGGCGTAGATAAGTGATTATGCTTATTCACCGCAACTACATTTGTTGCATACAAGGAGACAAAGCGCCACAGCAGTGTCTCGATTTCATGGCCACGAAGGCCTTTATTACATTCCCCAGGCATTGTGGCAATGAACTTTGTCTAGTAGCCTATATTGTCCCAATGTATGTGTGGCTTAGTTTGAACAAAGTTGGTTTTATGTATTAAAAGCTAAACATAAAATGACCAAATCATTCATCTCTTTCTGTGTCAGGTTGCCCTATGTTTATGTCAGTCTATCTTCATGTATCTTTCAAGGATTTGTACGGTTAGAGGAATTTTATTCACAAGTCGCCTTGGATTCTGTGGCGAAGTGCATCACCTCTAGCGCTAAAGAAATGCGTGACCTAAGGCCGCCCTAGGTGACAACGCATGCGCGCTAGGCTAGGCTAGGCTAAGCATTGAGGTTAGCCCGAGCAAAGAGTCAGTGTTGACCGCAGCGGCCATCGAGAAGGATCGATGCAAGAGAGATCTCCGAGAAAGTTTCGTAGAAATTACTCGAAATTAATCAACATTTCGGAATTCCTTCGTGAACTTGGGAAAAAGGGGACTCGAACTGTGAATCGTTCGACATTTTCGCATCGAAGGATCGAAATTTGGGCCGATCTTCACCGAAATTTGCTAACGGACGAATTGGGAGAAGACACGCCGCCGCTTGACGGACAGCTTGTCAGGAAGTCCTTACCGAAGCAGGCAACCTGTCGTATTATTCTTATTTTTGACCACGAAGTGATGTTTTCTGGCCCGGAATAGTATTCGCCAGTTAAATTATCGGAGTTTCTTGCGATGAGCGAGTAAGAAATTGGGGATTGTCCGCTCTTTCCTTTCTATGCTCAGGCGTCGCATCACTGTGTAGTAGTAACCCTCGTAAGTAAAGTGAGGCCCTGACGCGCACGCGCATCACTTGTAAGGACTGATCTCTAGTGGAAGGTCAATTGTAAATGTAATTTTGTATAGTTGCTAAGACGTTGAAATCTTTACTGCTAATTAAAGGTTTAATGTTGATTATTATTGATAGAAACATTGGAAAGAAATCAGGACAGGACTATCTTATGTAATTGCACATTTAAGTTTATCTTGTTTGACAATATTAAAAGAAATGAGTTTAAGCAAGTCTGAACTCGTTAAATTGGTGTTTAATGATGCAAGTTTAAGAGCAGAGGTCACAACAATGGCGAGGGCGCTCCTTGAAGAGACTTTTAATGCGCCAGCTTCTTTGGGAGAGGACTCGGCCCAATGGGAGGTTCGATCCCAAGTCACTTACGATGACACAGATAGAGTAAGCCTAGGTGAGGAAGGAGTCCCCCTTGACATGAACAATAAATCTGTGTTTGGGCACAATTCGGATCCTGAGGTAACCTTTAAGGGAGGCCTTGTTTCCAGACCGGAAACCGCGGACATCCGTTCAGCCGTCCTGGTAGATGCTGAAAGGGCAGGGGAAATTGGTGAGTCAAGGGAGGGGGACTTGTCCTTAGGCCAGCCTAAGCGTAGTGAAAGGTTGAAGGGTAAATCAGCCGTGTATTACGGACAAGAGGAGTTGCGCCCTCTTCCAATGAAGTCCTTCTAATCACTTGACACTGTCCAGTATCAGGGCCCAACACAGCGCACGGGCACCCAAGGTGTGCACCTCGCGACAATTCTACGTGACTGCATCAGGCCATACCTTCTGATGTGCTATCGAGTCTGGAATAGACGGACCATGTACGCCACCTGTAGTCGGGTGTTTTCGTCTGGTCGTAGGACGATATACGCGGTCATTGCAGTTAGTCACTGGTGACCATTCAATCGACCGAAAAACACGTGACGATTGCCAGTTCTACGTACACCTGGCGCCTCAACGAATAGCCGGACCTGCGTCATCTTCTATCGTTGAGAGACTGCTCGGCGTCAACGTCGTCATGTGCTGCGAGCGCTGTCATCTGCCGTAGCTCTCCCCTATCAATGCAGTTTGGTCCAGAGACTCTGTAGATGATGCAATCTGTCAACTGTCGACGACAACCTGTTGGTTGGCTCCACGAATGAGCGTCGGTCCGCCACTGATGATATTCTTCCGGCTTACTGTCAGGGACGTCATTTCAGCTTTTATATAATATAACTAGGTTTTGATGAATTTATTTATAGTTGCAAAAAATGTGAAAAAGCTATACAAACTTGTCGCAATCGAAGGTCGCCCTGTCGTGTGTTTGCCGTGTGTTGATGTCGACCCTCGACTGCTTGTTCTTTTACTTGCACTTTTATTTAACGTGCCTAACTTTTCTATAGAAGATTCACGACGAACTTTGTTTAATTAATAAATGAATTTAATTAAAGAAACAAATATATATAATAACTCTACGGGAGCTTCCACGTAGTATTAAAGCGTTTAGATATTAAATCGGACTATCTCAATGTTGCTTCATACAGCCTAACTACAGATCGTTCTTTCGCGTCAGTCTCTGAATCTGACGGACTATACTCTGCCGCCGACGCTGGTCGCTCCTCTCGATGTTGATCGCTCGACCGATGTTCACACGTCGCCCTCGTCAGTAGTACAAGTCCCGTATTCTCCTTTTCCTTCCGTTAAGTAGGAACTTCAGCGTGCATCGGTCAGCCCCCTCCCCACGTCAAGCTATCGTCAATTAGTGTCAGATTGCTCCTCGAGACGTGGGTCGTCGCTCGCCTGCCGCGCGGGCGATGTCTGGTTACACCATAGCCGCGAGGTGTCCTATTACACCTTGGCTGTGTGGTGTCCGATTACACCTCGGCCTCGCTGCCTTCATTGTTGACCAAGTGGAGACTGGCTTTCGTCCGTCATCATTCTATCTCGACCGCCAACGACGCTTCCATCGTGATGATGATGATATCTCGTCGTTGTCGTCGATCTCCTCACGCGACACCTCCCTTCCCGGGGGAGGACAAAGCCAGTCATTGGTTCGCCTCCCGGCTGAGAATGATGTCGTTCCCTCCATCGATTTCCTCCAGACCATGTCCTCGTGGTTCCCATGAAAATTACAAAATAACAGCACAGTTAGTAATTATTATTTACAGTTGTCGCGGTGCCTCACATGGTAGTCCGCCTTCTCCTCAATCATAGTCTGGACAAAAGATCAGCGGGAATATTCAGCGCCCCAGGTCGATATTCAAAAGAAATATCGAAGTCCTGGAGGGCCAGAGCCCCTCTCGCAAGTTTAGCACTTGTGGGCGTAGAAGCAGTTAGGAAAGTCAAGGGGTCGGGATCAGAATAGAGGGTGGTCCTTGACATAAAAATCCAATTCCTAAACTTCTTCAACGCAAAGTTTACGACATACGCTTCGCGTTCCACAGTGGACCAACGCGCTTGCGTAGCATCTAATTTAGAATTGGCGAAATACATTGGCCGTTCTGTTCCATCGTCTTGAATTTGGAATAAGCAGCAACCGACTGCTTTGTCTGAAGCGTCAGTCGATAGACCAAACTCTCTGCCGTAGTCAATTGTCTGCAAACCTACAGCGTTATTCAAATCGTGCATGAATTTATCTAGCGCCTTTTGATGTTCAGCTCGCCAGGGTATCATAGCAGGCACCGATTTCTGGGTCAAGTCAATGAGAATTCTGGCTGTCACTGTTCTGGCATGATTATCTAGACAGGTCAAGAGTAATCTGCTACGAAGGTCGTCCGGGACAGCGCAAGAGTCGAATAACCTTTCGCAATGCACGAATAAACCAGATATTTACGCATGGTCGCTTGGGAATCTCGGTAAGAGTCCTCGCAAGCTTTTACTATACGTTTTCATTCGTCCTACGACCGAATGCCTTAAGTTATAGTCCCTTTCGTCTCTGAGTCTCCTCTCTGCGTCCCTTTCCTCTCGGACTTCCTTCTCTCTCTTCTCTGCCTCCTCCTTTTCTTCTCTCCTCCGCTTCTCCTCCTGAAGCCTTAATTTCTCTGCTTCCTCTTTCTCTTCTCTCCTCAATCTTTCCGCTTCCTCTTTCTCTCTCCTCCGTTTCTCCTCCTGAAGCCTTAATTTCTCTGCTTCCTCTTTCTCTTCTCTCCTCTGCTTCTCCTCCTGAAGCCTGAGCTTCTCAGCCTGCTTTTCCTCTAGCATTCTGAGTCTCTCTGTTTCCTCCTTTTCTTCTCTCCTCCGTTTCTCCTCCTGAAGCCTTAATTTCTCTGCTTCCTCTTTCTCTTCTCTCCTCCGTCTCTCCTCCTGAAACCTTAATCTCTCAGCCTGCTTTTCCTCTAGCAGCCTGATCTCCTCCCCAAGCATCCTGAGCTTCTCAGCCTGCTGCTCCTCAATGAGCCTCAGCTTTTCTAGTGTCCTCGTTCTCTCTTCTTCGATCAACCTGCGACTCTCTAGTATCCTCTTTCTCTCTTCTTCGATCTGCCTGCATTCCTTTTCTCTGCTTCTCCTCACCGTTCTCTCCGCTTCCTCTCTCTTATATTTTATTAGTTCTGCCATGACCCGCCGCATTTGCACTGCCGCGCTCATACTGCTACCTGGGCTATCTGTGCTTACTTCCTCACTTACTTCCTTCCTCTGCTTCTCCTCCAGCAGCTTGAACTTCTCAGCCTGCTTCTCCTCAAGCCATCTGAGTCTCTCCGCTTCCTCTTTCTCTTCTCTTCTCCTCTCTTTCTCTTCCTCTCTTCTCTCCCTTCTCTCCGCTTCCTCTCTCAGCCTTGCGGCTTCCTCTCTCTCGTATTTTAAGCGTTTTAATTCGTATAACTGCGTTTGTGCTGCCGAATCGATACTGCTTTCTATGCTACCCGTGCTTACTTCCTCACTTACTTCTGGCGGGGCCTCCCGTCCAGACACAATTATTTCGGCACTAGCCTCTTGGAGCTGGTCCATACTCATGGAACCCAATTCCTCCTCTCCTAGTCCCATCTTTATCAGATATGCGACTAGTCTGTGCTGGGGCATGTTCAGCACCCTCACTCTTTTCCCTATCGACAACTTATCCATCTTCCAACAGTCCGCTCACTAATAGAAAAGGATAAGTAAGTTAGAGGAGAGTCACCGCTGGTCAGAAATCAAAGAAAACAACGTCCTAAAATTCTACCACAGATACAACAAGAACAGAACTGAGCAAAAGGAGCTACGCAAAAGCCTCGGCTATTCGCACACCAATCCTCATCCAGACCTCAACCGCAACCTCACAGATTTACCACGACTACCAGTAAGGACTTACCCTCTGAATACGTCGAGCGAGCTCCGTCTTTTGGTATCTTGGCTGATCCGCTGTCCTCCGTTGCCACTCCCGTCCGTCGTTGCTAGCGATGGTCGGTCGTCCGTTGGCGCTCTTGTTCCTCGTCCTTGCCTGTTGCTGTCGATTCCTTCGAGTCCTTCGTCTTCGGAGTCCGGCACTCGATTTCTCCAGTTGCGAAGGGTTGTATTCGCCGCTGGTCCCGATCTGTTGAGATTCCTCTTTCCGTTTCCGGTTCCGCTTTTCGTCGTGACGTCTTGAGTTGAAAACCCTGTCGACTGCGCCAATGTCGCAATCGAAGGTCGCCCGTCGTGTGTTTGCCGTGTGTTGATGTCGACCCTCGACTGCTTGTTCTTTTACTTGCACTTTTATTTAACGTGCCTAACTTTTCTATAGAAGATTCACGACGAACTTTGTTTAATTAATAAATGAATTTAATTAAAGAAACAAATATATATAATAACTCTACGGGAGCTTCCACGTAGTATTAAAGCGTTTAGATATTAAATCGGACTATCTCAATGTTGCTTCATACAGCCTAACTACAGATCGTTCTTTCGCGTCAGTCTCTGAATCTGACGGACTATACTCTGCCGCCGACGCTGGTCGCTCCTCTCGATGTTGATCGCTCGACCGATGTTCACACGTCGCCCTCGTCAGTAGTACAAGTCCCGTATTCTCCTTTTCCTTCCGTTAAGTAGGAACTTCAGCGTGCATCGGTCAGCCCCCTCCCCACGTCAAGCTATCGTCAATTAGTGTCAGATTGCTCCTCGAGACGCGGGTCGTCGCTCGCCTGCCGCGCGGGCGGTGTCTGGTTACACCATAGCCGCGAGGTGTCCTATTACACCTTGGCTGTGTGGTGTCCGATTACACCTCGGCCTCGCTGCCTTCATTGTTGACCAAGTGGAGACTGGCTTTCGTCCGTCATCATTCTATCTCGACCGCCAACGACGCTTCCATCGTGATGATGATGATATCTCGTCGTTGTCGTCGATCTCCTCACGCGACAAAACTCTAGTACAATAGTATAATAATCCTAATAAAATGATTGGCTTGTTCCATCCTTTTTTTCTCAAAATTCAAGGGGATCCCCTTGTCCCCCAATGACGTATCTCCTTACTGTGCATTGATCTGCTAACTGAAGTAATAGTCTACGTCTACTCTACGTGCTTAATTACATGATATAACATCATATAGGCTAGCGCAGTGAGCGCCTCTGATTTGTGTTGCTCTTTGAGCGGCGCTATATAAACGTTGAGTGACAGTTAAAATGGCTAGTATCAAGCAGACACTATTCCGCTTAGGTAGTCCAGACGATAAGTTCATCTTAATCGTCGTACTCTGATGTTCTCGTTCGGGATAATAACTCAAGTAAACCCTACTCTTATACAAATTCGGGAAGGGCTTACATGTTGAAGAGACGTACAATACACGTATGGAAAGAATGACAATGAGGGGCGTCTATCCCCCCAAAGTCATTGGAGAAACTCCCCTCTTCTTCCTCCTCCCCTTTCCTCCCCCGTTAATGATTGCACACACACGCTGACAGCTCTTCCCCCTATTTCTTGGATGGAGCATTTGCTCCAAGGTTTCCATGGTGTAGACACCCCTGATGACAATAAAAGCTAACGAAACACGCATGTCCCATGATAGTGGTCGTTATACGGCAGATCCCGGCCGAGCCGATGGTTCTCAAATTGCGGAGAACTGCAAACTGATTCAACGCAGATGCTGGTCGTTTGTTTCATCCCAGCCAATTCATTATTAATGTGTGCTATTAGCGAAAGTTGTATTCGTTTTGTGTGTTTCAGAGTAAGCCTAGAGCCAGTGGCGGCGATCTTGTCTGAGAGGTGGGGGGGGACAAAGTCGGCCATGGTATGGTCGATGACCTTTGTTTTAGGAATTCCCCAAAAATTTCTAAACTTTTTAGGAATTCGGCTCGACATAAAGTACGATTTCATCTCCAAAAAAGTTTATGACTTTATTTAGTCATTCACCTCTTTTCCAAACGTCATCCCCCTGTTAGACTTTTTTGACTTTTTAGAAATTCTTCTCCCACAAAATTCCTATGACTTTTCCTTTGGAATTTCTTCTTACTTCCTCAAAATTTTCGGGGGGGACACTTCTGCTGAAAATTTCATTTTTACCTCCTCTGGTCAAAAAAGGCTGTGAAAATCCTCACACGCAATTACATTTGCTGGCCTTTTTTTAGTCTTTCTTCAAAATTTGGGGGGACAGATGTATGGCGTGTCCCCCCACTCCTAAAGGTGGGGGTCTTGTCCCCGGCGGCCCCCTTAGATCGCCGCCCATGCCTAGAGCCATAGACGATTCAATTCCAAGCTAGGCCTAACGGATATCTTGCTCTTTGCTCTGCAAGTGCTATTTCTTATGTGTGGCGCAGTGGATTTTCGGAGACTTACATTTATAAATATTTACATTACAAGTACCAGTTTTCTAAAGCACATATATTATTATTATTTATTATTATATCTTCGTTTATTCATACAAATTCCCACTCACAGAACGCAACGCGGTACAGTTCACTTGAGTTGGCCTGCTGATTATATAGAAATTTACCGTTTTTAAAACATCATGCAAGCCAGAATGTTCCTGTCTAGTAACTGTTTTTAAAGTTCCTATTATCTTTGATAGGAAGGGCAAACGAATGCAGTCTATGTCTCAGATTTTACCGCATGTCTTCCCTGTTAGTGCATAGCGGTCGCAGAAGCTTGTTAATCTAAGACTATAATGTTCATAATCAAATCACTGTTCACTGTTTTTGTATGCTTATGAATACCTCTGTTTAATCACTTAGTTAGGCTTATCACTGTGTATCTCAATCGAACCTCTATCTTCAACGTAATTAACTTACAAAATTGGGTGTCCCTATTAGCGGGATTTCCATCCCTTCTGGGCCTTCCCTTTGTCAACGTTTTCTTGTAACATAATGTTGAACTGATGTATGTTATATCGTTGCAATAAAAATTGATTGATTGATTGATTGATTGATTGATTGTTAGATATTATAGCCCTAAACAGGTTTTCGTCTGCAGCGTCCGCCATTCTGTGGACCGAAAGGGCATCGGCTAGAAGAAACCCGGCCCTCACCATCCGCTTAAGGAACCGCTCCAGTCGACCATGCTCAGCAGAACTCAAAAGTCCCCACTAATTCTGACCGCATCCAATTCAAGGTCCTCATCCTTGTCTCTAAGGCTCAACTTGGTTTCGCTCCGAAATATTTACGTGACTTAATTCATCGCCCTCACTCTGCTGCTTCTCTCCGTCCTCTTCGTTCCTCTAATCATTTGAACCTCTTCGTTCCCCGTGTCAGGACTTATCTGGCTCAATCTACATGTAGGTCTTTTGCTTCCATTGGCACTGCTCTTTGGAATGAGCTTCCTCCGTCCGTTCGTTCTATTCTCTCAGGTAACGTCTCTTCCTCCTTTACCTTTCTTAAAACTTGCTTTTTCTCTCCGGGTCTTTCGCGCTGGGAGCGCTTCTGAATGGCCCACCCGCGTGAAGCGCTATATAAATGTCCGAATACAATACAATAATTGAACTCACTCCAAGGTTTCACTCGCTGGACCGCACCAAGTATGCCAGGTGGGATACCTGTTCATCTAAGAGATATGGCTGAACTGTTTACAAAACATTCGGATGTGGCCAAAAAATCAAGGCTGGCAAATTTACTGTGCAGAAAACTAGAAAGGTATTCTCCTCAATTGCCATTGATCAGGTACACAAATAGAACAATGCACTTATCAAAGGGGATGGTGGAGCCTTTGGTCTGACTGACAATCCAAGTGCCCTTCACCGTTGGATGACTTCGAAGGACTAGTGAGTGGCTCCTTTCTAACCAACTGTCAGATAATAAAGCACTCCCAATTTGTATCGGATGCCGGTTTGGAGGTTGATTATGCAAGACAACCGGGATCACGAAGTTTCACCATCTTAAACCCATCTTAGCTAAAGAACTATCTTAATTAAAGAACTATCCTAACTAAAGAACTAGCTTAACTAAGCAACTATCTTTACTACAAACTATGTTAACTAAACAACTATCTAAACAAAAAATATCTTCAATAGATAAATCATCTTATCTACAGATTTATCTTAACTAAAAGCCTACCTTAACTAAAGAACTATTTTTTTACTAGAAAACACATCTTAACTAAAGAACTATCCTTAACCAAAGAATTGCCTTAACTAAAGAACTATCTTATCTAAAGAACTATCCTAACTAAAAACTATCGTGTCTGAAGAACTATCTTAACTAAAAAAACACATCTTAACTAAACGACTCTCTTAGCTAAATAAATACCTTAACTAAAGAATTATCTTAAGTAAACAACTAGCTTTACTAAAATAATTCCATAAATAAAGAACAATCTTAACCAAAGAACAATCTTAACTAAAGAACTATCTTAACTAAAAAACTATCTTAACTAAAAACTACCTTAACTAAAGAACTATCTATACTAATAAAAATCTTAACACCATAGTTAACTAAACAACTATCTTAACTAAATAAATTTCTTAACTAAAGAACAACCTTAACTAAACAACTATCTTAACTAAAATAATTCTTTAAATAAAGTACAATTCTAACTAAAGAACTATCTTAACTAGACAACTATCTAAACTTAAAAACACTTTTTAACTAATCAATTATCTTAACTAATGAGCTATCTTAACTAAAAACTATCTTAACTGAAGAACTAACGTAACTTAGGAACTATCCTAACTAAAAAAGTACCTGAACTAAAACACAATCTTAACTAAAGGACTATCTCAACTAAATAACTATCTTAACTAAAAAAACATCTTAATTAAAGAGCTATCTTAACTAAGGAACAATCTTAACTAAAAAAAACTATCTGAACTAAAAAAGATCCAAAATAAACAACTATCTTAACTAAAAAAATAACTAAATAACTATCTTAGCTAAATAAATATCTTATCTAAACAACTATCTTAACTAAACAACTACCTTAACTGAAGAATAATCTTAACTAAAGAACTCTCTTAACAAAAGAGCCATCCTCACTAAAAACTATCTTGCCTAAAGAACTATCTTATCTAAAATACACATCTTCGCTAAACAACAAC
This sequence comes from Allolobophora icterica, assembly GCA_963556255.1. Classification (NCBI taxonomy): domain Eukaryota; kingdom Metazoa; phylum Annelida; class Clitellata; order Crassiclitellata; family Lumbricidae; genus Allolobophora; species Allolobophora icterica. The sequence continues at coordinate 32,504,782 of OY744606.1, forward strand.
CTTTACTAAATAAATATCTTAACTAAAAAACTATCTCAACTAAAAATCACATCTTAAGTAAACTATCTTAACTAAATAAAAATCTTATCTATAGAACCATCCTAACTAAAACAGTATCTAAACTAAAGAACAATATTAACTAAAGAATTATCTAAACTAAAGATCTAACTTAACTAAGCAACTATCCTAACTAAAAACTATCTTGACTAAAGAACTATCCTAACTAAACAACAAATCTTAACTAACTATATTAACTGAAGAACTATCTTAACTAAAGAACAAACTTAACTAAGGAACTATCTTAACAAAAGAACTACCTAAACTAAAAAATACATCTTAACTAAACAACTACCTTAACTAAAGCACTATCTTAATTAAAAAACTATCTCAACTAAAAACCACATCCTATATAAACAACTATCCTAACTAAATACATATTTCAGCTAAAAAAACTATCTTAATTAAAGAACTCTCTGAACTAAAAAATTATCTTAACTAAAGAACATCTTAACAAAACAACTATCTTAACCAAATATCTTAACTAAAGAATTATTTTAATTAAAAAGACATATCTTAACTAAAAAACTATCTTAGCTAAAGTACTCTCTTGACTAAAAACACATCTTAACTCTAGAACTATATTAACTAGAGAATTGTCTTAACTAAAAAAACTATCTTAAATAAAGAACTATTTTGACTAAAAATACATCTTAGCTAAAGAACTATTTGAACTAAACAACTATCTTAAATAAAGAACTATCTTAACAAAAAACACATCTTAACTATAGAACTATCTTAATTAAACAACTATCTTAACATAACAACTATCTTAACTATCTTAAATAAAGAACTATTTTAACTAAAAAACTAACTATCTTAACTAAAGAACTAACTTAACTAAGGAACTATCTTAACAAAAGATTTACCTTCACTTAAAAAATACATCTTCACTAAATAACTATCTTCACTAAAGCATTATCTTGATTAAGAAAACTATCTTAACTAAAAAACACATCCTACCTAAACAACTAAATACATATTTTACTAAAAAAACTATTTTAAGTAAAGAACTATCTCAACTAAAAAACTATCTTAACCAAACAACATCTTAACTAAACAACTATCTTAACTAAATAAATATCTTTACTAAAGAATTATTTAACCTAAAAAGACATAACTTAACTAAACAACTATCTTAGCTAAAGAACTTTCTTAACTAAAAACTATCTTAGCTAAAGAACAGTCTTAACTAAGGGCAGTCTTAACTAAAAAGCTAACCTAGCTAAAGAATTCTCTTGACTAAAAACACCTCTTAATTATAGAACTATATTAACTAGAGAACTGTCTTAACTAAAAAAAACTATCTTAAATAAAGAACTGTCTTAACTAAAAACACATCTTAACTAAAGAACTAACGTAACTAACAACTATCTTAAATAAAGAACTATCTGAACTAAAAAGACAACTATTTAAATAAAGAACTATCTTAACTAAAACACGTCTTAACTATAGAACTATCTTAACTAAACAACTATCTTAACTAAACAACTATCTTAACTATTTAAATAAAGAACTCTTAACTAAACAACTATCTTAACTATCTTGAATAAAGAACTATCTTTACTAAAAAAAACTATCTTAACTAGACAACTATCTTAACTAAGAAACTACGTTATCTTAACTAAACAACTATCTTAACAAAATACACAACTTAACTAAAAACCATCTCATCTAAAGAACTATCTTAACTAAAGAATTGTCTTATCTAAAAAAAGTTTTCTTAACTAAAGTACTACCCTAACTAACGAAATATCTTAACCGAGAAAATATCTAAACTAAAGAGGTATCTTAAATAAAAAACACATCTTAACTAAACATCTATTTTAATTAAAGAAATATCGTAGCTAAAGAAATATCTTAACTAAAGAACTATCTTAACTAAAGACTATCTTAACGAGCGAACTATCGTAATAAGAGAACTGTCTTAAAATTAAAAAACATCTTAACTAAAAAACGCATCTTAGCCAACTAGCTTAACTAAATGAATATCTTAGCTAAAGAACTGGCTTAGCTAAAGAACAATCTGAAATTAAAAACTATCTTAACTAAACAGCTATCTTAACTAAAAACCACATCTTAACTAAAAACCATTCCCAACTAAAGAACTATCTTAACCAAACAACTATCTTAACTAAACAACTATCTTAACTAAAGAAATATCTTAACTAATAAACTATCTAATGTAAAGAAGTATCTTAACTAAAAACACATTTTAACTAAACAACTATCTTAACTAAAGAAATATCTTAGCTAGCGAAATATCTTAACTAAAGAACTATCTTAACTAAAGAACTGTCTTAACAAAAAGAAAAAATCTTAACTAAAAAACCCATCTTAACTAAAAACACATCTTAATTGACTATCTTAACTAAATAAATATCTTAACTAAAGAACTACCTTAACTAAAAAGCACATCTTAAATAAACAACTACCTTAACAAAAGAAATATCTTAACTAAAAAAATCTTAACTAAAGAATTATCTTAACTAAAGAACTGTCTTAACTAAAAAGCTATCTCAACTAAAAACTATCTTAGCTAAAAATCACATCTTAACTAAACTATCTTAACTAAATAAAAATATTATCTAAAGAACTATCTTGACTAAAACAGTATCTTAACTAGAGAACTATCTTAACTAAAGAATTATCTTAACTAATTAACTAATTAACTATCTTAACTAAAAAAAACTATCTTAGCTAAGGAACTATCTTAAGTAAAAAACACATCTTAACTAAAGAACTATCTTAACTAAAGAACTATCTTAACGAAAGAACTATCTCAACTAAACAACTATCGTAACCAAAGGTTGTGCAAAAGAAGCAAAATAATCAGCTGTCTCTCAGTAAATACCATTCTTCGTACCCCCACAAATTACGCCTATGTGTTCACTATTAGGCTTTTTTGTCTATGACAAAACATGCCTCTTAATTGTTTAAATACGTCTTTTAGACGTTATAAACATTTTAACGTCTCTCGCAATTGTAATCTCCACACTTCTAAAGCGCCACTCGCAGGCCAAGTGCAGGGCATCATCTGCCTATATTTACCGAGACAATCAGGAAGACTTGTAACGTTCAAGCCGGCTTAGAAGAGGCCCTACTAACAATATTATAAGTTATCTTCTAACAAGTAGGCCTAACAATTCTGCAAAGCAAAGTAAGAACAATAACACATTTTAAACAAGCGTCTGCTGCGGTATGCATTTTTAGTTAAATATAATATTATATATTATAATATTATTGGTGAATCATAGAACGCTATAGAAGTTAGACTAAAATAAATAAATCATTTTAACGCATGGCGGCGATGACGCACAGCTTGATGCATATTTTTTTCATTTGTCTGCTTTTTACAACGCCATTCGAGGAATTTCTTATGTCTTGATAAATTAATATTAATTTTTAATATTAAATCTCTATGAAGTTCTTTAATCTAGTCATTTTCTAAATTGTTTTAAACTTTAAATTATAAGAAAGGCAACAAGCGTAATCAAATTTCTCATTGTTAATGGAATAAATAGATGTCGGCATGTCGATCGGTACTCGGTAGACCTAGGCCTACTGAGTGTGAACTGGGCAAACTTATTTAACTTAACGAAATCTAAAACTGCTCCTCGTCGCCTGAGAATTATCTTGTCGTATCTCCACTTTTTTTCGAAAAGTAGTTAAGGGTTGATTTGTAGCAGAAGTTTTTTGATCTTTCTTCAGTTTCAATGGCTAGGAGATACGATAGGTCGTTTTAAAGATATTCAGCAAAATATACTGTCGTATGTCCTGTTTTCAGAAACATTTTATCGTTTCTCCATACAGCATTCATAGTGTAGCAGTCTCTGTTGTTGTATGTCCACAGAAAGCTCGTCGCTGATTGGACGCGCAGGAGATACAACAGTATAAACCTGTGCGCTTAGATGGACTATAGTGTCGCATATCAAGACAATTAAAAGTTTTTCTTTTAAAAATCCGGACTATATAAATGAATATTTTAACGAAAACACTCTATAATAATTGGTCGTTGCTTAATTTAATCATTTCATGTCTTTGTTTTCAGAAAGATGGTTTGTAATATTGTAGCGTGCTCGTCCCGCTCTAGCGAGTGCCCGCGCTGTTGTGAGAGAACATCTGAAGAGTATACAAGCCCTGGTTTTGAACCCAGCTTGCTGGCGCTGTGGGCCTGTTCTCTTCTCTCTATCTGCTGCAACCGCTGTCGCCTTTTCTTACTAGGCCGAGAGCGAGGCTTCACGTCCGGTTGCATTATACTAGGTCCCTGAGGCATTCTTCTACCATGGATGACGAGTGGCATGTCCGCGGCTTCCGTTGCTGGCGCAGCAGGGCTTAGTGTCAAGCCCTCACTAGGGTTCGGCGCTCTCACAACAGACTCAATTTCTTACTGCTCTCTTCTCTCAGGGACCCTATCTGATAACAGGCGCTCCATAAATGCCTGTTGAGTTTCCATGAAGGTCTGTTGCGATTCGAACAATGACCTTACAAGAGTTTCCTGATTTGTTTGGCGCTCTATAAATGCCCCTAGTATCGAGTCTTGATTTGTCTGGCGCTCTATAAATGAACTTAATACAGATTCTTGAGTCGACTGGCGTTCTAGAAATATCGTTTGAGCTTCTACAAAGGTTCGTTGGGATTCAACCAATGTACTTAATAAAGAGTCTTGATTTGTCTGGCGCTCTACAAATGAACTTAATACCGAGTCTTGGCTTGCCTGGCGCTCTTCAAGCCTTTCTAATACGTCACCTATTCGAACAACTTCGTCATCGGAAAAGATATCTTGATCCATTATAATTATTTAATGAACAGAAATGAAATTATCGAATTATACTATCGCCAAAGGTTCACTTACATTTATATAGCACAAGTGAAACTTAACTATCGACTTATCTATCGCTGTATGTTTCCTGACTAAGTTAACGTGTACATTTATATAGCACATGAACTTAACCTATCGCCTTATCTATCGCTGTATGTTTCACAACAAATTTATACGTATCTAATCTAACGATCATATCTTTACATATCGCTGGAGATTTCAATATACGACTCAAAAGAATAAGGGGTTGTACTCCCTGAACTTCCAAGCTATATTTTCTTCCCAATTGCTAATATTTGCGATTCCGGTCACATCCAGTAGATATCAATCCACATCAAGGTTATCCAAGGTCACTGGAGTTTCGTTGCCCAAATTCGAAGAAACATCGAACGCCCGTCGATAAATTCGACGCCCGATCCTCTCGGATGTAGTTACGAAGAAATATTGTCCCCAAGTTTCGACAATTTCTATCGTTTTAATCGTAAAATCCCTTATTGCGCAGTTAAGACCATTTCACGCTCAACTTAGCTCTAAGGACACCGATTCTTCCTTCTTCGTTCACGTCTAGGCTGAAACTGCTTACAGGCCACACAAAATGGCGCAAAAGTTCGCACGTGATCACCTCTAGCCAATCACGAACCAGCACGGCCTACGTGACGTCTTCCCATTGGTTGACTCGCATGCCACAGCGCTACAGCTGCCTGCACTGTACTGCACTACCACAGTGGCCTCTAGCGAATAACATTGACTTCACAATCTTAATAAAAATAATATACTTAAGGCTTGTAACGATTCGTTACACCCTCCCCACTTAGCTCAAATTTCCAGACACTCTGGAAATTTGCTGGGAACAATCCCAGAGTTATCCAGGAAATCTCCAGATTTTAGTTCAATGTTCCTTAACTACAACATCGATACTAGTTAACAGCAAGGTTTCGTAAGCATCACTCAATCCTGCGAGAAGTCAACAATGTCTGCTACCATTACATCAGAAGCAGAAGAGCTCCTACACAACTAATGTCAAGCTAAGGTAAGACTGTTCTATTAAGCAAAGTACAATAGCTTAACAAATTTATACTAGCAATAAAGTAAACACCTATTCATCAAAATAAAACTAAGAGACATAGCATCTCGCTCCTTTCAACAATAGTCGCCATTAAGCGGCGCAGAACTAGACTTACAAAACTAAATCCGTATGAATGTCACATTATACCAACTCTCTAGTGACAGGCACAGGGTAGTGGCATTATTACAATACATCACTCTCAAATCTCCTTACCTTATCTCATACTTATACAGTGTCAACCTTACATGTACCTTACCGGTTTACTAATTAACTCTAGACCTAGAGCGCCATATAAAAATTATGTTCCAACACACACAATTCACAATGCAAGAGATACAATTGCAATTAACAAAGCAACCATATTCATAAAGCGATGATTTCACAATAAGCAATTTAACTCTTTTGCTTCTTTGTCGCAGTATACCCCCCTCGGCAACGGCAGATGCAGAAGGCAGATGCGCATCCCATTCTCGTGGACTTTGAGAAGAACGCCATCCGGTTCTAGCATGTAAAAGCTCCATAGATTCTTTGAGTAGGACGAGTATGTCGTTGAATCTGGCTCGAGCGTTTTCTAATATCCATTTCACTTCGAGCAGGCACTTTCACGTCGTTAGCTGCTGCTATCCTCCTGCAGGCTACTACTTGACGTCGACCTTGGATAGGAATAGTGTGACCTTGAACCTGAACCCACCTCGCTCCGAGGTTCCATAGAACACTATTTTTCTCCATCCAGTCCATTCCGATTATAAGCTCTGTAACTTGTTCAGTGGCCAAACACTTGACTTCAAAAGAGAAATTGTCCACCGTACAATTAAGAGTAACTTCGCCCAATACGCGGATTTCGGAACCATTTGCCGTCCTCACTAGCTGTCGAGATTCTCTCATATCTTCTTTACGTACCAACGAAGCTGGAGTCAAGGACAATTCACTCCCTGTGTCCAGTAATGCGAAGGTAGGCTTTCCATTCACACTCAACGAGAGATAGGCGTTGCTACATCCCTGAATATGTCGATTGCTTGCCGGTTCTTGTTGGTTCGGAGTTCCATCTACATCGGTCGGAACATTCTGTCGAAACGGACTTGACCTGGCCAAGTGTCCGGGTTGATTGCACTCAAAGCAGAGCTTGGTAGACCGCCATGACTTTCGGTTGTCTTTCCTTTGTCCACTATCGAAATAACTGGTCGCACCTTCCATTCTCCAACGAGGCGGAACTTCTCGCTGAGCTTGCGGCTGAAAAGGAGGAGGAGGAATTCTAAAGGCTGACGAATTTTGCCAGGATTCCAATGCTTTCTCCATTTTCTCCAACCTCTTCTGTTGTGTTTCTATAAGTCGCTCCAACTGTTTCTGTTGTTCTAAAAACTGGCGCATCAACTCTGAATTCGGATCGTTTTCCTTCACAGCCTTCACACGTGCCGGTCTACGTTCAAATTGATCTGAATTGTCCTTGTCAACTCGAGAATAGCCTTCCAAACGCAAAGCAAGTTTGTACGCTTGATCAAGTGTCTCTGGCTCGCGTTCCCGTAGCTTCAAGGCTAATTCTTTATCTTTTAAGGCATCCACGAAAGCACGTATCGCAATAGTTTCACTATGTTGCGACGGTGGTCCAGGGTATGCCAAAGTTAGCAGTCTTCGAATGTCCTGAACTAAGCTTCCAAGATCCTCTCCATCTTTCTGTCTTCTTGTGCTTAATTGAGTCTGGTATAACGCAGCTTGCTCTTCACTTCCGTAACGAGATCGAAGTTTCTTAACCAAGTCCGACCAGGTAACCATAGTAGCAGAGTCGAATTCCCATAACAGCTGATTTGCCGGTTCTGTTAAAGAACACGTTAACTGGTTTAATTTCTCTTCATCTGTCCAACCGTTATTTCTCGAACACACCTCAAATTTTCGAAGAAAAGCTTCTATTGGGGTTCGACCATTGTAACCACCAAGCTTAATCCATTGTCTACTTCTCTCCGGTGTTGCATTCGTCGAGGTAGACGTTAGAATTGGCTTAACCGTAGCTTCCGCAGCAGAAATAGTTTCTCCCGTTGCAGCTTGTTTAACTTTAGCCACAACCGGTTTATTCTCCATTGCGATTAAACAGTCATCAGGAACAACAGTTTGGGTTGCCACTGACGTCACTATTTTCTGAAGCATCATCTTCTGAAAGTTAGAGTCATGTTTCACATCGCTCGCTAGTTTAACATTTGCTTCTTGCTTTTCCATCAGACTAGGTTGCACATTCGACGGACCATAACATAACATCACCTGTTGAGGCTTTGGCTCCATGTTGCAAACAACTTCCGGTTTGGACATTGAGGCAGCTGTGGATATCCGAGGCCCATTAATGTCTGGAGTATGAACAGGCATAAGCATAAACATGTTGCTTGACTTATTCATTTCTCCTGCATCAACAATACTAACATACTGAGGAGGAAAAGACGCTGCGACTTTTGACGGCATCATCAAAGATTCGATTTGTCCACCAGTAGATCGAGGTATAGTCAGCGACGACGAAGGCAGATGCTGAGAAAGTGTTACTACTCTTGGCTCAGATGACATGGCGTAGACAGGAGTATTCGTCATTGGAAGTCGTTCATCTTGGCTCCAACTGACTTGTCCAACTGTAGGCCTTGTTTCTGTCCAAGTTCTAGGCAAGGTGGTCGCTCTCATGTCGACAGGTACATTTCGACTGGGATGCGCATCTCTGCCTGTTCTTCCCCCTTGAGAGACTTGAGAAGCAAAGTCTTCTCGTACTGTTGGCCGTCGAGAGTCTTCTCCCAAGCTTTGACCAACACCTGCAACTGAAAACTCCAGGTTAGTATATGATCGTATATTCTTTTGATCTACACCTACTGGGTTAACCTTAGTATCTACATTATGTGTTGACCTAGCATTACTAACATCAGAGTCTGTACTATTAGTTTCACTGAGACTCTCAGTTGCATCCGCGTCTGAAGCAGAATTTAGTTCTATTTCTGTTTGTGTAGGCATAGCCCAGTTAAACATTTTATTTTCGAACTCTGCTGGTCCTAAGTCCATTAAGTTTGCCCTATCCATTCTATAGAAAATTTCATTATCTTCTGTATAGTAGGCTGGTTTCGGTTCTTCTGTAGTTCTAACTAAATCTTCTCTAGTTCTAACTAGATCTTCTCTAGTTCTAAGCCCGATTCTGGTACCAAGTGTAGCGTGCTCGTCCCGCTCTAGCGAGTGCCCGCGCTGTTGTGAGAGAACATCTGAAGAGTATACAAGCCCTGGTTTTGAACCCAGCTTGCTGGCGCTGTGGGCCTGTTCTCTTCTCTCTATCTGCTGCAACCGCTGTCGCCTTTTCTTACTAGGCCGAGAGCGAGGCTTCACGTCCGGTTGCATTATACTAGGTCCCTGAGGCATTCTTCTACCATGGATGACGAGTGGCATGTCCGCGGCTTCCGTTGCTGGCGCAGCAGGGCTTAGTGTCAAGCCCTCACTAGGGTTCGGCGCTCTCACAACAGACTCAATTTCTTTCTGCTCTCTTCTCTCAGGGACCCTATCTGATAACAGGCGCTCCATAAATGCCTGTTGAGTTTCCATGAAGGTCTGTTGCGATTCGAACAATGACCTTACAAGAGTTTCCTGATTTGTTTGGCGCTCTATAAATGCCCCTAGTATCGAGTCTTGATTTGTCTGGCGCTCTATAAATGAACTTAATACAGATTCTTGAGTCGACTGGCGTTCTAGAAATATCGTTTGAGCTTCTACAAAGGTTCGTTGGGATTCAACCAATGTACTTAATAAAGAGTCTTGATTTGTCTGGCGCTCTACAAATGAACTTAATACCGAGTCTTGGCTTGCCTGGCGCTCTTCAAGCCTTTCTAATACGTCACCTATTCGAACAACTTCGTCATCGGAAAAGATATCTTGATCCATTATAATTATTTAATGAACAGAAATGAAATTATCGAATTATACTATCGCCAAAGGTTCATTTACATTTATATAGCACAAGTGAAACTTAACTATCGACTTATCTATCGCTGTATGTTTCCTGACTAAGTTAACGTGTACATTTATATATCACATGAACTTAACCTATCGCCTTATCTATCGCTGTATGTTTCACAACAAATTTATACGTATCTAATCTAACGATCATATCTTTACATATCGCTGGAGATTTCAATATACGACTCAAAAGAATAAGGGGTTGTACTCCCTGAACTTCCAAGCTATATTTTCTTCCCAATTGCTAATATTTGCGATTCCGGTCACATCCAGTAGATATCAATCCACATCAAGGTTATCCAAGGTCACTGGAGTTTCGTTGCCCAAATTCGAAGAAACATCGAACGCCCGTCGATAAATTCGACGCCCGATCCTCTCGGATGTAGTTACGAAGAAATATTGTCCCCAAGTTTCGACAATTTCTATCGTTTTAATCGTAAAATCCCTTATTGCGCAGTTAAGACCATTTCACGCTCAACTTAGCTCTAAGGACACCGATTCCTTCCTTCTTCGTTCACGTCTAGGCTGAAACTGCTTACAGGCCACACAAAATGGCGCAAAAGTTCGCACGTGATCACCTCTAGCCAATCACGAACCAGCACGGCCTACGTGACGTCTTCCCATTGGTTGACTCGCATGCCACAGCGCTACAGCTGCCTGCCTTGTACTGCACTACCACAGTGGCCTCTAGCGAATAACATTGACTTCACAATCTTAATAAAAATAATATACTTAAGGCTTGTAACGATTCGTTACAATATTTGTAAATCCATTTTATACAAAATTTTCACAAATTTCAGAAAAACAACTATAATTGTTAATTTTTTAAATGCAATATCTTTATGTAATGTTGATGTTTTAATATGACGTCTGGTTGTGAACTGTAATTTGACAGTGCCCTACTTATTGCATTGAATTTCTCATTTTTCCGCAAAATGCGGCCCAAACTTCTACCTCGTTTATCTCGGAATTTTGGAAAATGGAGATACGCGAAGATAATTCTCAGGCGACGTCCTGTCACTTCAATTCCACCTCCTCCAATGTATGACGTTAAGTTATTTCGATAGTTTCTACCCTTTTTGTTATGCAGATTTAGATTGTGATTGTCAATTAGGGCCTATCACCGTCTTTCACTGTTAACCGATTTGCCTTTTGGGCATTGTCACTAAAGTTCTACGATTTATTAAACGAACTATCGGACAACCCACACAATTGCGTCGAAATTATATGAGTGAGGTTGCGTAGAGAAAAAAAGGAAGCAACTGAATTGGAAAGGTTGGCCAAACATCCAAAAGTTCTATTCTCAAGATCTTGACCAACACAAACTAAGGGGCCATCCACATATTACGTACGTAATTAGGGGGTCGGGGGTCGGATATATAGGCAATTTTGCGTACGGGTGCGAACGGGAGGGGGAGGGGGGGGACAAAATGTGTACGTACGCAAAATAAATTTCTAATTATGACGTCCACATTAGCCTATTTATAACTCTGTATTGTCATAATAGTCGTCCGATGGAATTTTATACATTATATAAAAGCCATGTGCAGTTATTTTGTGCTGTGAACGAGACACCTATAATTTGTCTATATTGGCCCTCACTCATCCTTCAATAATCTGGCCTAAAGTGCAGACAGTCGCCTGCCTGGAGCTGTCAAGACACTTTCTGCAGCTGGTCTTCGGGGGGGGTGTGCGTCAAGCGTGCGTACGCAGGGGGTGGTGGTGGAAGAAAGTACGCTTGCGAACAGAGGGGGTCCAATTTTCCCGGATATTTGTGTACGTAATATATGGATGGCCCCTAATTCCTTTTTGTGATTCTGTGGGGCTGGGGCCTCAGTTTTACTTAACTGGGCCACTACATTTGTTAATCCGGCCCTGCGTGAAATACTAGTGTGTTGTTATTCGGTTGATGCTATAGGCCCACTGGTTATTATTTATAATGCAAATGGAGCAAAAGGATTATTACCCACTGAGAATGAGTTAGCGACTGACTTAACAATTTATTCGACTAAGTCACATGCTTATCAACTGACTAAGTTGCTTATATATAGGCCTACTTGTCAATTGGCTTAATGGCTTGCTATCGACTGTTGGGTATTCCGGTATGTCTAGTAAATAATTGTGTAATGCATTTTGCCATACACTGTTTTGGCAAACCGATGACTGAAATGTTAATGTGAATTCATGAAAGAAGGTGACAGATGCATACGCGTGTTTTTAACAGACTACTAAGTCCGAGGCAGTCTACAATCCATTGTGTATTGATTAATCCAGTGGTTCCCAACCTTTGTCAGAGCAAGGCACCCGTAATAAAATCATTCAGTCAACGGCACCAGGCCGTAATTTATTCCAGTTAGTTCTTTATCTTAATGACAAGCAACGCTCCTTGCATTCAACCACCGTAAACTCTCAAGTCAACCAGGTGGGCGAGAGTTGCGCTCTGCTAGCCTTGGTGATACGCGGTCGTGGTGCAGCTAATACAAAATTATAGCTTCGACTTTGTCCTTGATTTTGTGCAATGGCGTTGCCAGAGCTACGAAGTTGGGGGTAAGGTAGTAGATCTGGGGAATTTCAACGAAGTTCTGGGCAGGACCCTTTGTGTTAAATTTCAACAAGTTCTGAATTTCCACTAGTTTCACTGGTACATGAATAGGCCCTACACCGTATTATATTGTCTTGCAATAATAGTGCAGTGATTTCATAGACATAGAGAATAGGCCTACATGTATAGTTCCGTAGCAACTTTGTGTAGGAATTGCATCGTGATTTCACGCAGAATATATTGCCACCGGAGTCATTGTGATTTCATAGAGGACATGCTGCCATAGCAACCTCTTGTAATAATAATTGCATTGTGATTTCACAGAGGACATATTGCTGTAGCAATCTTTTGTAATAATTGCATTGTGATTTCATAGAGGACATAATGCCATAGCAACCTCTTGTAGTAATAATTGCATTGTGCTTTCATAGAGGATATATTGCTGTAGGAAACTTTTGGAATAATTGCATTGTGATTTCATAGAGGACATATTGCCATAGCAACCTCTTGTAGTAATAATTAATTTCATAGAGGACATATTGCCATACCAACCTCTTGTAATAATTGCATTATGATTTCATAGAGGACACATTGCCCTAGAAACCTTTTGTAATAATTGCATTATGATTTCACAGAGGATGTAATTATAGCAACCTCTGGGAATAATTGCATTGTGATTTCATAGAAGATATATTGCCTTAGCAACCTCTTTAATATATGGGAATAATTGCATTGTGATTTAACAGAGGATATCTTTCTATAACAACCTGTTGTAACAATTGCATTGTAATTTTCCAGAGGATATAATGGGTTACATATAGTCCGCTAGAAATTTGAAGAACCTTAACAAAATTCTGACAAGCATAAATTATACATCGTTAGAACCGGAAGACCATGCAGAATACGACTATATGAAGGATACTACTATGTCGCCCATGTAGGAAGAGTAATCGGACGAAATGTCAGGGCCACTCCTGAAATTCTGAACAGTGGCTAACTGTGGCATTTCTGATGATAGCTGAGAAATTTTTTTCTCCACACCAATGTTTTCTGGGTCAAGGATTTCAATAAAAGAGTTTATAACATTGTCCCCTTAATTCTTGACCCTCAACAAATTTCAGGGCCACTCCTGAAATTCTGAATAGTGGCTAACTGTGGCATTTCTGATGATAGCTGAGAATTTCTTTTTTCCACGCCTATGTTTTGTGGGTCAAGGATTTCAATAAAACAGTTTATAACATTGTGCCCTTAATTCTTGACCCTCAACAAATTTCAGGGCCACTCCTTAAATTCTGAACAGTGAGTAACTGTGGCATTTCTGATGATAGCTGAGAATTTCTTTTTTCCACACCTATGTTTTGTGGGTCAAGGATTTCAATAAAACAGTTTATAACATTGTGCCCTTAATTCTTGACCCTCAACAAATTTCAGGGCCACTCCTGAAATTCTGAACAGTGGCTAACTGTGGCATTTCTGATGATAGCAGAGAAAATTTGTTCCACACTTATGTATTCTGGGCCAAGGACATAATTAAAACTGCTTATAACATTGTGCCCTTAATTCTTGACCCTCAACAAATATCAGGGCCTTTCCACTGAGTACATGTTCAACAGTGTTTGGACCAAAAATTTCCCCCAAAACTTCCTCTAAACCGAAGCTCTTCATAAAATGTCCAATTGACCCCAAGAAACTCAGAAGTGTGTGAAAGCCATCCAAGCATACAACAATGTCCAAATGTGCTCTCATTGCAATTTTGACAGCTTTTACATACAGTGGCTGATCAAATGACTTTATATTTGGAGTTTCAATGTTAAAACACTTTGCATGATTCTGAACAAAAAGCAAAGTAGAATATATACAATCTTCGCCAGATGGATTGAGATCCACAGATAAATGCGAAGACTGAGTGCCTGTATATATACAATATGGTTGTCACTGACTTCTCTCCAATACAGCACTGCTACCTACCAGTCACATTCATAATGCAATTATCTAAGTAAGTAAGTAATTAGATATCCATATGTTTGAAAGCCAGTGAGAAGTAGTGAGTTTTGAGGCGTTTCTTGAAAGAAAAAGAGGTTGACCAACAGATAAACATCGGTAGTCGGTTCCATTCATTGGGGGTTGCAACCTGAAATGCACGACAGCCCATGGCAGTGCTACATCTAGGCTCAACCAAAAGACCCATAGCCGAAGACCGCAGACTGAGTGGTCGGACATAAGGAGAGAGTAGTGGTTGAAGGTAGTCAGGAGTGCACATTGCGAGGGTTCTATATGTCAAGTATGCCAGTTGAAATCTAATTCTGAAACCTACAGGAAGCCAATGCAGCTGATGGAGCAGAGTTAATGAGTTTGCATGAGAAGATGCTTGCAACACCACATGAACCAGAGAATTTGGATGCTTTGAAGCCTGTTGACTAGAAGATCGGACATGCCTGCAAACACAGAGTTGGCATAATCGAGGCGAGAGCAGACCAGGGAACAGGCTCTGATCTGAGGCATGTTTTAGGTAAAAGCAGACCTTATGTGACGTATTGCCCTGCTATGATACGAACAAGATTTGCAAAGGTTTGTTATGTGGGATTGGAATGTGAGATTACTGTCCAAAGTGACCCCAAGTATTTTGACAGTCTTTGATATTGGAACAAAAGTGCCAGCAGGGTCGATGTTTGAATGAGAAGGGAAAGAGCACAGTGTCTGGCATGAGCCACACATGATTGCCTCAGACTTGTCTGTGTTTATAGCAAGGCCACTGAAGCAGAACTATGCATGTATTGAAGAGAGGCACTCTTCTAGTATTACTTTACCGGACTGATCCGTTGGTTACAGAGTGATTAAAAGCCGAGTATCATCAGCATACTGCTGTAACTGGACTCCAAAGCGACTCGCTATGCGACTGATTGGTGAAGTGAAGATGGTAAATAATTGGGGACCGAGAACAGAGTCCTGAGGGACACCAGCAGTGCAGAGAGAAGGATTCGATCGAGCAGTACCAATGCCCATTGCTGAGACCGATTGCAAAGGTAAGAAGCTAACCAATTTAAGGCAGTCCCAGAGACACCAAAGTTCTTACCGACTCTAGAGAGTAGAAGCTGGTGGTTGACACTGTCGAAAGCAGCACTAAGGTCGAGGCACACCTTTCCTTTATCAACAGATGAGCACATGTTGTCCAGCGTAAAGGCGAGAGCAGTTTCAGTAGAGTAGCCTTCGCGGTAAGCTGATTGGTAAGGACTGAAATTAGATGAAGTATTGTGCTTCTTGATCTGTGTGAGGAAGAGACGTTCCAGAATCTTAGAGATGCTATTAAGGTTGGAAATGGGTCTGAAGTTTGACAGGCTTTTGATGTCTTGGTCAGGTTTCTTAAGTAAAGGCATGACTAAAGCAGATTTAAAACTTGATGGAAGGCAGCCTTCAGTAAAGACAAGTTGGCCAAATGTGCAGTAAGGTGGGAGAAAACAATGGAACAGGAGACAAGAAGTGATGTAGGTATGAAGTCCAACGGAGATGATTTAGGGATAAAATGATTAAAGAGAGACAAGACTTCCAAGTAATTAAGTTACAGCTAGGTGGTACATCGCTAGACAGTGCCAGAAAAGTCAGGGTCAAGCAGTAGGTCATTCCATTTAAGATTGGCAGTACACTGGGCAATTTTGCATTTAAGATTGTCAAGCTTGTTAACAAAAAATGAAGAGAAGTCAGAGCATTGTTTTTGGTTCTCTCGTTCCGAGCCTTTGCAGCTGACAGCATCTTTTGAATGCATTTCTTAAGATGTTTGCATATATTATAATTTTCAAGGAACTTAAAATTCATGTTACTTACTAACTTAGCGAATTGCATTATGCGACAAGACTGGTAGCTAGCAGTGCTCTATTGGAGCAAAGTAGTGACGACCATATTGTTTATATACACAGGCACTCAGTCTTTGCATTTACTGATCCACAATAGGTAGCATCTGAACAGATGAAGCACCAGAATGCCTTCTCTGACAAACAGATTGCATAAACCCCAACCAGTTTGAGCAACAGTTAGGCCTACAGATATGATGCCCATACCGTACATAGGTACAGATTAATGCCATTTAATAATGTAAACCCAAGTAAGGTAGATGTCAGGCTAATGGTTAATAATTGTTACGATTTGGGCGAATTTTGGTTAGAACTAAGGATGCCTATGTGCAAATTAAGCTATCCGTATAACCTTACTCTGAAAATCGTGTGTAAATAAAGCACTGCGTTGTTTACATCGGCAGGCCGGACAGGACATCAACAACAGGGTAATAAAATTGCCAAAAAACACATTAAACGATCGAAAATTTGTGTATCCATCGGTTTCTTACATAGTATATACCTTTATGAACAAATGCTGAAAGTTATACGCTTGTTAGAATTTTTCGAAGGTTTTGATGGCGATTTTCACAAGTTTAGCCTGCGCTATTTAGCTCGGCACAGAGGGCCGGACATTAGAGCAACAATAAAATTGCCCAAAAACACGGTAAACGATCAAAAATTTATGTATCCTTCGGTTTCTTACAAAGTATGTACCTTTATGAACAAATACTGAAAGTTATATACTTGTCAGAATTTTGTTAAGGTTCTGATGGAAAGTTTGATAAATCTAGCACACTAATAGGCCTACAGGTTTATAATGCTGCCATGTAGTCAATGGAGAGCGTTTTTCCAACAGACAGCAAGAAGTAAGTGGCTAAAATCGATAAGCAGCAGCAGGCTGCTTTCTGAACATCTAGATACAGAGAAAGCAGGATACAGTTCTCAACGAAAATAAGCCACCGTTAGGCTTATTTGTTATTCAAAAAAGAAAAAGGAAAACAATTTTCAGTTAAGAAGTTAGTATAATAGCTGCTAATTTAATTCATTCAACAATCGATTTAGCCAGGGGCGGCGATCTGGGATTCCAGAGGACAAGACCCCCACCTTTAACAGTGGGGGCATGCCATACAGTTGTCTCCAAATTTTGAAGAAACACCAAAAAATGTCAATACAATTTTTCGCACCTCTTTTGACCAGATCAGTTAAAAAATGTCCCATGTCCCCCCACCTGTCAAACAAGATTGCCGCCACTGGATTTAGCCAGGTGTTACCATAAATTATCATAATGCCTCTAATTTATTTAATTTAGCCAGTTAATTTAACAAGACGTTGCTGTAAAACTTCTAATTAGTATAATTGATTCAGCTAGTTAGAGTCATAAATTTACAGAAATGGAGGCACAAGCCCCCCACAGAACTGTTGCCATAGATCGGGTGAGTGAGTGTTGCCAAAAAGGCATCTAGTTTTCTGATTCCTAGTAAGCCACTGTCAGAGACAACGTATACAGGCCTACTATACGGTAAAAATAGTCTATTATGAACCTGAAATATTAAAAGTAAGAATTAATTAACTACACACTATTAACCTGAACAATATGTAAGCCTTGCCAAAGTAGATGGTCTCCAACAATTCAATACTGCGTTGCATTGTTCAACAAACTATAAACTAAGAATTGTTACACATAATTAACATTTTCTCATCATCAGAGTCTTATGATTATAAAACTTGAAGTCAGTATGCTAACAACAGCAACACTCCTATTGTGGTGTAATACATAATTTCTATACAATACAATACAATACAACTGTAATTTGATAATGCCCTCCTTACAGAGTTCAGAAGTGCACATTGAAGCCAGGCAACCATTGTATAGTCAACCCTGCCTAAGATAATCATTTGGTTTTGAGAATTCCAATACAAAAAAACTGTCAAAACACTTAGGGTAATTCCTGCATTTCGACAACACATAGCAAACTGCAAATCTGCAATTGGGGAAATATACAACACAAGGTCTGGTCTTACCAAAGACATGTCATAAATCATAGCCTGTTCTTTTTTGCTTTTGCCTACATTATGCCAACTCAATTTTTTGCAGTGATATCAAATCTTGAAGTCTACAGGCTTCAACACATTAAAATTCTCTGGTTCGCATAGTGCTGCATGAATCTTCTTGTACAATCTCCTTAACCCTTGGTCAGCTGCTCCGGCTCTGTAGAATTCAGAATAAGATTTATAAGATTTAAACTGGCCTGTCTTACCTATAAAATCCTGTCAACGAGCATTCCTACCTACATGTGCATTCCCTTGCCTTGCCTTACAGCCCTACCTGCAGCATGCTTTCAACAAGTACGGGTCTCTTGGCTGAGCCATGGGTTCTATCAAGGGCTCCTGTGTATTCCATGTTGCTGCCCCCTAAGAACAGAACCGACTACCAATGTTTCTCTGAAGCTCAAACTCTTTTCTTTCAAGAAACACCTCAATACTTCACTATTTGTTATTGGCATTTAGACATCTGGATATCTACCTCTTCTTTATCTGGTGACTTACTGGCTGCACCTCATAGTCACATTTTTCGTGTCAATAATTTTTGTAATAATAATAATAATAATCAGATAAACTTATGTGAATGAATTTATATAATGGCGAAATGACCTAACATATTACATCAAAATGCCCAGAAATGCGCAAAGTAGTGTACCGGGTACTTCACAACCAGAAATAACAAAATATTAAAAATCAAGAACAACAATGTGCTTAAAAATAGGATAAATTCCTATTTCAAATGCTAATCAAATTCATCCTATCAATGCTGATTTCAGAAATGAAATTTTTTGCATAATAGAATAACAAGACCAACTACGTACTAGAAGTACCAAAGATTCTATAAAATACATACATAGCAAAATAGTAATATTACAAAATTCAGCAGTGTAAACAGTAGCATATAGACATATCACCTAGCTCAGAATGCTGGCAGAGGATATGATGCCAATTCCAAGCATTTCTGCCTAAATGTTGCCTTCTAATGACTAAAGCTTAAGTTTGTCAAATATTCCTATTCAAGCATTCCAATCATCTGCTTTCCTAATAAATACATTTTACTAAAAATACAGCAGTATTCAAAATTACAATAGTTCTGTTTTCTGTTATCACTCCAGAAATTGATCACTGTTAAGGCAGGTGTCATGGTAACACATCACATGAGAAATATGGTTGTCACGGAGATTTCCTTAATATCCTGTGCTTGATCCTCTTGCCCTCGACACTCATATCGGGGTCTGTGTGAGGTGGATCGCTGATCGTCTGCGCTCTGTATGCCAACTCAAATTGGCCGACATCGCATGTTCTGTCCAACTTTCGGTCTAGTACAACTGAATAAAACACCAAAGGAAGTTGCTTTGAAAAGGAGTTAGGAGTTTTGCTATTAACTGACATGTTCATCACACTCACTGCTTACCTGAACCTTTGTGTTAGAGTCATTGAATAGAAACTAAACAAAAACTACTTGTGTTTTTGGGTTGTCATAAATCCTTAAACCAAACTTAATTTCTGAGCTTTGTTTCTACCAGTGATTTGCTCAGGCTACACAGATAACACTAAGCTATTATCCAGTCTAACCTAATGACTTCAATAGCACAATGATCATAGTGACTGATGGTCACTTCAAGTGAAACCAGAATTAAAATCACATCCTGTGGGAGAAATCCACTCAAATATATTCTAATAACAGACGTTCAACAATCCTACTCTCACATCCAACTTCAAAATGTCTATTTACAGAACCACAGAGACATATTTTGATAATACTTCAGATAGAAAAAGATGCATATTGAAATTATTCATTCATTATGATAAAGCAATCTCATTCTCTTAAACATGTTTTAAAGTCCTGGTTAACACGTCATAAACAATTCAGTTATCACTTTAGTGTCAGTCTGAGGTTTGACTATCATGTTAAGGAAAGATCCTACCTTTAATCGTGTCATCCATGACACAGTCTACCAGTTTTGTAGTGGCACGAGTGTTACGAGCCATGCTGGGACTTGAGTTGATCTCAATCAACCACGGCCGAAGGTCCTCATCCAGCATGAAGTCTGCTCCAAAGAGTTCAAAGGATCCCTAAAACATCCAAACTGACGCAATGTATTCTCCAAAAGCATGTCCATTCGATGGAAACAGAAACTGTTATAACAAAACTGTTATATTGACACCTTGTAAACTAGACTGTGAATAAGCTGGTTCCTGCAACTTCGCTTTTTTGGGTGCTGTAGAAATCCGGAGATTACGAATTCGAATACGAATAGACAGCCTTTTGGAAATAACTGTAATTAGCAATCCTTTGAATTTATACATGTTCAATTGATAATCGATCAGAAAACGTGCATCATGTTGAGTGTTAAACAGGTCTTCACTTATTTCCTTTGAGATGAATTATTCTGAGATGAACTCATCAGTTATCAATTTATCAATTTTTTTAGTTATTTAGTAATTACTGAGCCAGTGTTTTGCTCTAAGCTGAGAACCCTTTTCACTCTGCCTGTGGTTTGTAATGTTTCCTGCTTGAAACTGCCACAAGAGGGACTTTATCATATTTTAGTTCTACTGAATAGCATTGTATTACATGCACAACATCCCATTCAGTAATTATTGAAAGATCACAGGGACGGGTAAGATGGTCACACACAATGGCAGGTCAGGCATTTACATGTATGAGGCACCACAAAAGTATGTCTACATTAAACAGTTACTGGTAATTCTACTGTATTTTTATTTCATCAGTAATTGAATGATATGGATGTATAAATTTCAAGACCTTTCTTGGCTCCACTTGATCCTGTGCTGACAATAGTGAACAAAGAATTGCTTTCTTCATCCCAGGAATAATTGACTCTTTCCAAACTTCACCATGACCCTTGCTTCTAGAATTGACCCAACACAACACTAAAAAATTTAAGTTCTTAGTAACAAAAATCTATGTGCAAAATGAGCAAAGTTAATTCTCAAAAGCTTCTTTAAGTCTTACAAAAAGCTGCACAATGTGCCATGAGATGTTTTGTTTACCTTGTTAAACTTAGAATATTAAAGTGCAAACATCCCTAAACTCATTCCTGCTATAAGCATGTGTAGGCCTATGCTTCTCTGCAGGTATAATTAAAGCACCAAAATTTATTAATAGTAAACCGACAATGTAGAAAAACAACCTGAGATGTTCAATGAATTCATCGCTAGTCCACATGTTATCATCCGGCAAACTGCTTGACCGATTAGGATCGGGTGTGTAGTATTTCTGAACAGAATTGTTTGAAAGATGAATGGAACTAAAACAGAAAAAGAAAATGCAGTTATATGTCTAACCTGAATTAAAATTGCACTTTGAAGTTAACTATTTTGACTGTGGCACCTAGAAAAAGGAGTCTAGGCTAAATTTAACAGCATGCTCTCAGAAACTGCAATAAATTCCCATGCTTTGCAATTCATTTATGCATATAATATACTTTAGCTGTTTATGATTGCTTAACTCTATACACGCGAACCTAAATGATTAATTATCTGTATAACTATTCCGATATGATATATTAGTCAGCAAATAGTAACTACTAAAACATAGTTCGTTAGAAATTGTGACAGCAAATAATTTTCAAGTGAAAAAATAGAATTAGATACTTCAGATTTGAATCAGAAAATGTTGAGTAATATAAACCACATAAAAGCATCATGAATACCGGACCGGTACCACTAACTTACACATGAAAATTACTGAGCGAGAATTCCTTTGAACAGAATCGTAAGTAGCAGTCATTGTAGAACCACATTGTCAGTGGATTCCAGTCTGTGACAAGGAACCACTGTCGAATGTCGAACTTTGTATTGTAGATCAGAAACGGTTTCTCTGCCATCAAAACCAACAGAAAACCAGTAAAGCAACAAACTGCTTTACACACAGTAATAAAAAACTGTTAATGCCAACATTACACCCCATGGTTTTAGTATATTACAATATTCCAACGAAAAATTTAATAAAATAGCAATAATTATGGAAATTTAAGTTTAAGAGTTTCAGAAAGTAAACATCCACAGACTCATTCCAGTCATGAGTCTTAATTAGTGTAAGCATATTTATACCTACCTCCCAATTCCTATGTAATAAAATCACACAAAAAAACAAATTTTGTGAAGTGGTTTTGATCAATACATCTATAAGTACAGTGGACACATGAGTTGAATGTCCAGACATCTAATAGAAAGCAGTAAAAGAAATACGTTACCTATGTACTTCTGAGCCACCAAAGCACAATCACTTGTGGCTATGGCATCCATAATTTCTGTAAGATGGTTTGCACACTGTATCCCTGGAAATATTATATAACAGCATTACTTTGTGTTGCAGATGTGACCCGAGTTGTCTGCAAAAGATTACCCTAGTATTTGCTCCGGGTTGTCTTGTACCCACTACAGCTTTTAGGCCTTCAAATTCTGCATTGTCAGTTTGCTCTTCTTAGTCTTGCCATTTTGCATAATATGAAACAGGGTTCCTATAATGATTTCAACTGAAGGTAGCCTAACGGACTTGTAGAATAAGAACATTTAGACAGTTATAGAATGCAACATTCAATGAATGGTTAAGAGAGAATAATCTGCAGTGCTTTACCATGAAATATTTGTTTTGTTTACATTAGCATACATTTACAAACAGATATAAAATCCATGACAACCAGTCCAGATCTCAGCTAAGTACTGTAAATGTGGATTCTACACTACAGACTTCTTAAAGTTCAGTGACACTGATAAATTTTTAACAGATATTCCCAGTAATTGAAATAAAAAGTGAGGAAAAACAAATACAAACTTGCCATGTTGTTTTATTTATACTATTCTATTACTTTTCTACAGCTAAGAAGAAGAAGAAGAGCAGTCCCTTAAGCTAGCTCCTTAGGCAGCCATGGATATGAAGTATTAGCGACTTCATTTTCTTAGCCTCAGCATAGGAGGGGGCCAGTCCTCCCCCTCACTGTCTCCTCTTCCCACCGACTGTGTATGGTCAGCATATTCATTATAGTTGAGTTGGCTAGGGGCAGGTGGAGCAGAAATCTTGAACTAAATTTCTGCCTTGGCAGGAATTTGAACCCCAACCTCTCAATTGACAGTCCAGCATGCTAACCATTACACTATGAAGCAACTAAACTACCTTTAATTAAATATGGATTAAGTCTTTCACTTTTGTTTGGTCTGAAGATAATTCAGATTTGATGCATCTCAGCACTAGAGAAGTTTCCCATTTCGAGATTATAAAAACAACAAACTGTTATTTTGCCCCTAAAAAATTTTAAAATGTCTATGTGGCACCTGCCAAAAAGTTGTTCCACTGAATGAGACATTCATCTTAAATGGCAATACAATCCTAGGTCACACTAACAGCCTTATGAAATTGCTAGCAACTGTTCTTGTAGAAGATTCAGATTTGCATTTCTGTGTGATGTTGAGTGTATGAAATATTTGTTAAAAACAGGTAAACAAAATAATAGACAAAGATAAAGGCATGAAGAGAACTGAGCACAAACAAAAAAACACAGACAAATTGTAACCTATGTCAATATACAGATAAGCAGATGGCCTGGGAGACAGAACCAAACACATCTGAAATATGGATGCCCACCTCTCCCTCGAGACTTTGCTCCTGGCTTAAGAATCCAGATATCTCGAATGCCATCCAGCTGGAACTGAGGCCAGTTGAGCTGAAGACACTCCAGAAGATCTTCGCATGACTTCAACAGACGAGATGCATTTCCACTCATTTCTGTCTGATCACTAAACAACAATAAGCAAACAAACAGTAACACAGCTTGATCAAATTATTCTTCTATGGTTGCAGCCCAGAGGAAACTTTAAAAGCAATGAAATTATTAAATGCAAATTTATTTCATAAACATTTTTTAATAAGACCTAAACAGGGCCATAATAATTTTCCTTTAATTACCAATAAACATTCATCTATGTATTAATTGTTATCTATAATGTTATATATACAGCATGTTTTAGAAACAAGTGATCACTACAACTGTTATTTATATAAATTCAAAATATTTATAAATGTAAGAAAATTCAAATGGATTTCTCTTGACTAAATGTTAATGATTTTCTAAATTTTGGACCATCCCCCATTAACCCTTTAACGATGAGAGGGTTTTGTTTTCTATAAATATTAGTACACACGTTAAAGTGTTAAATATGACATTGTGATGTCATATGTCATCACAATGCAACTTTGGCCTCCAAAACAGTCCATATTTAAATTGTGTGGTCTATAAATTCTAGAAAGTAACACAAGAAAAAATCTACAGAACAAAAATTCTGAATGTCGATAAGCTCCATCAATTATGAGGCAATGTGTGGGATGAACTGAATCAACGCATCAGTGATGCTGCATAAAGTGGTTGGTGGGAGCGCCTTACTGCTAGTGTAGAAGCTAAAGGAGGACGTTTCGAGTACAAATTATAGCTTACTGCATCGAATATGATAGCTAAATTGGTTGTTTTCCAAATCTAATTAAAAATTTAATTGTTATTTATTAAGAATGCATGTTATTATGAAGATTTATATGGGGTAGCTTTTCTTCCACTCACCTTATATACGTAGTTTATAGCATATACACCAGACTCATTATAATGCTGTCTTAGGGAGCCATATCAAGAACAGTTTATAATAAGGTCATATTATAATCAGGTTAGTTTCTAAAGCTGAATGAATGTTGGGATTCCATGACCCAATGTTAAATCAAGATTTTTGCTGTAATGAAGCATATTATGAGTTTCTGGTATATATATGTGTATGTACGTATGCATGTATGTATGTATGTATGTATGTATATATGTATGTATGTATGTACCAGTATGTATGTATGCATGTATGTATGTATAAGGACACTTGAGTGTCTGAAGTTTGGTCCAAATTACTGAGTCATTTCTTACAGTGTTCAATTTATGTAATATTGAAATAATGACAAATATTTACAAAAAGATAAATTGTATACTCAATGAACTGATGATAGACATCCAGAAAGTTATTCCACTCAGTCTCTGAAATCGCCTCTTTCTGAAAACAGTTTGCAAAGGAATATGAATCACATCAGTTGAGACAGTCTCAATATCTGATTTTTGTTCAGCAATGTCCGCTGTAGACCCAACTAATTTACATCTGAAATTTTATCATGCATTCAGTTGATGCATTAGGTAAAAGTCACTAGATTGTATCAGGTCAGATTTTTGACCAGACAAGACCAGATCCAATCAGATCATACATGATGGATTATATAAGATCAGATCATAAAAGACCTGATTTTATCATTTAAGATCAGATCATAAAAGAATAGATAAGATTTTATCAGATTATATACAAGGGCAGATCAAATCAGATAAAATCAAAGTGGATCAGATCTCATTCTGATTTTCACCTACGCTGTCTAAAATGTCGATGTCATCGTGTTCATTTTCTGCAAGAAACTTCTGGCATCTCTTGATGGCAAATCTCAGTGCCTTAATAGAGATCTGCTTTGTTCCAGTTTTTGCCTGTCCATCAACAACCTTTGGAGTTACGTCACTGCACTCTGATGCATTTCCGTTATTCTCAGGAATTTCTGGGTAAGTGAACATTGAATTTGACTGTAGATTTTCAGTGGGAGTATCTTGCACTGAACTTTGTGTAGTTGCAGTTGTAGCATCTTCCACAGACTTTTCAGATATGGATAAACAAGGGGCAGCCAACCCACTGGTCTTTTCTTCATGGCCCTTTTCTCTAAACTTGGCAACAAAATGTTTTATGAATCCCATAGAAGCTGTCAAACGATAGTCATCTGTAACAAAGGTAAGAGAATACTAGAAACACATACATTTAATCTTCATTTTTGTTAATCTTTCCCAACACTTTTTACACTTCAATTTGGTGAGATCACTTCCATCTTTTCCATCATCTGCATTTATGTATCAGTACTAAATCACCCAATGAAAACAATGAAGAATCAAATATTTAGCCTTAATCCTTACCATTATACCCCTACAATTGATTTACTAACTGAGCATTGAAAGACTGGCTGACTGAGGTAGAGCATATTGCTGGCTTAGCAAAAGACTGACAAGATGTCCAGTCAAATGATTAGCTGACTGAAAAGAATGCCTTAAGTAACTCCTGACTAACTAACAGACTAATCAAATGTTGCTGCAGACAACATGTAGCTGTTGGCAACAGACAGCTCAACTCACTGACTATACCCATGTCACAATTAATTTTTATCTCTGACTTTCGACTTTATCTTTATCAGCACACCAGTGACTCGTCTACCCACTCTATCAATACCTTCAATGTCATCATTGTTGTGTGATAGTCATCCATCATCATCATCATTATCATCATCATTGTTGTCCTTACATCCTTCTATTTTCCAAAACTAGTTCCTATCAGTCAATGCTTTTAACGTTAGGTAATTAAGTAATTCTGCATAATTACAGTACTGCTTAAAATGAAGTTACCTATGAAGGCTTCCTTTTCATCTGCTTCTGCTAAATTGAAGCATCTTGGATAAAATGTATTTGGATCGACACTTTCATACCAAGGTACACTGCGCAAGCATTGGCACAAACCAGCCTATCAAAATATATTAAAACATGCAATATAACATTAGTTCAGGTAAGAAAATCAACATTCAACTTTTATGTCAAGCAGAGTAAAACAACTGGCTCAAGAAAAGTAGATGTACTCCATTTGCCACAATACTAAACATATTGTCATTGTGCCAGAACTTGTGAATATAGTGTCTCAAAAGAACTCTCAAGAGAGCGAG
This sequence comes from Allolobophora icterica, assembly GCA_963556255.1. Classification (NCBI taxonomy): domain Eukaryota; kingdom Metazoa; phylum Annelida; class Clitellata; order Crassiclitellata; family Lumbricidae; genus Allolobophora; species Allolobophora icterica. Next base: position 32,531,890 of record OY744606.1, read on the forward strand.
TACAAATGTACGTAGGTATCCGTCAACTGGAGAAGAGTCATACTCTTAATTACAACACAAATGCTCCTAGAACTACAGTCATAAGTAACTTGGTGGTAGATTACTAGGGGAATCCTGCAGAACCATTTGTGATGGTCAAATTGGCAAAAGTTTAGTCTGAGTAAAATTTAAAGTTAAAATAAATTCTTATTATTAATAATGCTTTGATCTGTATTTCTTTGAATCATAATTGAATTGAGAAAAGATCACTTATGAAGCGCTGTTAATTACCTTTGTTGTGAGAGTGGATGCTCGACCAAAATGGTTCACCAGTTGGTTGCTTTTTGTGGGCCGACTAACGACATCAACTGCCTTAACGGAGAAGAGCAGAGTAGGAGTGCTGTTCCTGACATAATGAGACTGCAATCAGAACAGAAATCAATTCATATTCGTTAACTGAAATAAGACAGGATGGTACAGATGCAACCTGAGAAATAAATCACTTTTTCTGTGATTAAAACTGATCTAGTATCTAGCAAAGCATTTATTTATTTATTTATTGCACTATGATGTTCATCATGACACCATAATAACATAATATTATCATAATAAAATGTATTTGTGCACATGTCTAAATGCGGAATTCGCTCGATAATTTCTTAAATGTATTAGTTAGCTGTTGCTAAGTTTACATGTCAGAATTACTCTTCGTTTTGATTGCGGTGTTTTCTTCATATATCATCCTGGTCTTCATGACTGACCGCCAGAGGAAGGATGGGCTTACTGATGTGTAGTCATGTGTTGGATCTATGTATGTCATCTGCAGCCATGTAATTTTTCATCTTGGTGGAGAAGGTTTTTGGAGTGTCATTGGTGATGCCTTAACCTACACACTGGCAGGTGATGAATACCTGTTCTATGTGAACTCAGCATATCGAAGGATAGCCACTTAGCCAGACATGTATTATCAATCACCAATGAGCTACCATTGGGCAGTGGTGTTATCCTGTACCACAGATGCTACCACCTGTTGTCACTCTACATTATTGATGGAACTTGGTCCAGTAACTCTCAACCTGATGTGACCTGCCAAATTTGGATATGAATCCGTTGGTCTGGCCCCATGCATGTGCCTCAGCCCACTCCTCGGGGCTCGTCTACTTTCCTGGGCATTTTTTGCTGACTTATGATCTATCTGTTCTGTGTGACATTCAACAGTGTAGAAATTGCCTCTGATTACTTTTTCCTAGGGTGTCGCTATATAAATTTCCAATGACAATTACAATTAGAAATTTCACATCCTAAGGACAAAGCAACAGCTGATGATGCAACCAAGCAATTAATTAATAAGGATCTGCTAAAGTTTGCTATGCAGTTCATGCAAGTACTCAACCACTCAGGTAAGTACTCAACCACTCAACCAATATGCCAGTCTGTCACAATCTCTAAATCGATACTATAAATTGCTCCTGCACAAGCAAATAAGACATAATAGCACAAGTTAAGGCAGGGTAATGTAACCCTCTTGCATTATAATGACCTTTGATTATTAGATCTCAAAATCTAGTCAGTGCGGGAGTGAAGGTTGTATTGAATTATAAACATGAACAGTAAGTTTCAATTAATAGACAACTTTTCCTTATGTGGTAAAACAATGAGTTTCATTTGAAGCATTTGAAAAGATATCCAGAATGCACCCAGAGGGGGTAAGGGGTCATTTGCCCCCTGGATTTTTAAAAATATTTTTAAAAAATAAAATCTTTTGATTATTATGATTATTACAACAGTTCCACAACGGTTTTTAACATGGAAAAACACTTAATTATTTAGGTAAAGTCCTTGACTATCATTTATATTTAGCTATTCTATGCAAAACCGTCAGTTGTCCCCTCCCCCCCCCATAAATATTTTGTACCCCCCACAAAAATTCCTGCACCCATGCATTTATTCGTTTATTTCCAATCATTGGGTTGACACACTGCAAACCATTACAATAAGAGTAGAGCCGGTTAACTAAAAGGTAATTTAAATAAGATACTGCAAGGCACTGTGTTAACAATATGCTTCCATCAAACTATACCATTCACACAATGAACACATGGAATATTGCAAAACAAAGACCACAAAATGAAGAGTTTCATTAAAAGTCAATTTAAAAACTAATGAAAAATACCTGATACTTACTTTCAATTGGATGTACCAGTTATCAGGAATAATAGATTGCATCCAAGGTTAAGTGCCTATGAGGTGTCTTCTGCTTGGATGTCATTTAACCACCTCCAGCTAAATCCCTCTAAAAGCAAACTGATCTGGCCTGGTAGCTCAATGGCAGCTCCAAGAGTTTGCATTACTTCCTGCTCCACTTTCTTAATGTCTCATTTTCTACTCCTGTATGACCTTGGACCAGAAATTGATCTCTGAGCACATGAACACAGTAGGTAGAACATGCTTTCACCATCTGTGCCAAATCTGCCATGCACGCTCTCTTCAGGTTGGTCTCATGCACACATTCATAAGTACTAGGGTTGACTATACAATACAGTAAAACTGTAATTTGATAATGCCCTCCTTACAAAGTTCAGAAGTGCACATTGAAGTCGGGTAAACATTAAGAGCCACAAGTAGACTGGAATAAATAAGTTTTTAGTTTAGAGCAGAAGACAGTTTCGGTAGAACAGTTGCAACTTGAGGAGATAGAGAGGAACCGGCAACTGTTCGGTCATATTTCTATTTGCATATGAGCTGCATCGGCTGTACATATGAAGGCACACTGGGCTTAAGATCCTCTTGCTCAACTGCCTGGCCAGTTGCACTCCAATTTATCTTAGGAACAACATATTTCAGTGTCAGTTGCATAATTTTCTTCACTCTGCAGCACAAAATGTTCTTGTTGTTCCACTGTCTCATAGTTCTGCAGTGCAACATAGTAGCCTCACTACAGCTGCCCAGTCTTTCTGCACTTTGGAACATACTACCAAGCTTCCTGCCTTTTCTTTGCTTCTATTTCACTCGCTAGTGAAGACCATTTTATTAGATCATGTTCTTGCATTGTCAATTTCTGAACACCTCAAAGTAATTTCTTGAAGAGGTGCTATATAAATGCACATTTACAAGTACGATTTTGATTAAAAGAAAATATCAAACAATTACATTATTATTATTTTATTATTATTATTATTAAAGTAAACCTCATCTTGCAATCACTTTCATTACAAAGTTAACTACCGTTAATTATTAATCATCTAGAACATTAACTTTGAAAAATTTACCTACCATCATTGCCAGTACATTGCTTTCACCTTTCTTTTGTACATTTGGCAAACTACTTTCATTTGGTACATTATCTGTTGGAAAATAAATGTTTCAGAAGCATTTGGAAACAGTACTCTGCAATCATCATTAGCTTAAACCAACTGTAAACAGGTGAATATACAGACAAATTTAAGTTTAAGTAATTTGTTATTTGTTCTCTGTATTAAAAGCAGTGCTTTTTTCTAGGTAAAAAGGTTCCGGAACTTAACAATAGGTTCCGGAACTGAACAATTATGGAAGGGTTAAAATCCTGAGAAAAACTGGATTGGGGGTTTGAAGGGGTCTCAATAAACACTGAAAACAGTTCACAACACTGAAATTAAATTAAAATAACTAAATACTTGTCCTAAATAATTGTTTTTATTATTAAAATAAACAAATTATTTTTTAGTAGCAGAAAAAGGTGCCGGAACGCCATTCCGGCGCGTTCCGGCTGAAAAAAAGCACTGATTAAAAGTAAGTGTATTTTACATATTGCATTGATAACTGCCACATTTCTACAGTTAATTGCTGTTGCCTAGTCTGTGTGCCAAAATTATTTTTCGTTTCACCATGGATTTACTACATTTGCCACAGTTTTTGTCGCCTGCTCTTGCAAACTTCCTATGACTGGAATGGTCTACCTATAACTCGAGGGGGGACAGATTTCCAGCTGCCAGGTGATTTGTAGTTATCTGGGCAATGTTTATTAAATGATAAATATACTGTACTTAATGACATTTAACATTGCTTAGGCTAATGTGGGGAGTGGTGGCTCAGTGGTAAGTTTGGCGCCTTGTGATCGGAGGGTTGCAGGTTCGAATCCCACTCTAGCCGCTGCGTACGGACCTTGAGCAAGTCCTTCACTCGCAATTGCTCGTGGCGCTTCAGCGTGAAAATTCCCGCACAGTATCAAATGCTGTAGTCGGGAGCGCCTCTGAGTAGTAGTTGACTTCGAGAGGCACTATAGAAATATCTGGAATAATAATAATAATAATAATGCAGAGAGTGCTGCCTCTGATTGTTTTGCCCGAGTGGAGCTATATAACCTGCCTTAATAAATAAATAATAAATAAAATACATTTAAAAAAATCGTACCATTTATTTCTGCGAGAACGCTTTTTGGTAGATATATTGGTCCATCTCCAGATGCAGAATTCTGAAACTTTTCAACCCATCCTCGCTTCCGTAGTGCGGCACGAAGACATGGATATGGACCCATAACAGTGAAGATCTTTCCACTCTGAGAAAAACACAAATCCGCATCTTCATCCATTCGCATATTTATCTATCTATCCATTCATCCATCCATCCTTCTTCCCTTCCTTCCATCCAACAAAGAAGTAACTAATTAAATCAACTGTCAGTTTAGTACATTTCTTTGATTCAGTTCTGTTAACAGCCACACAGACAACAATGTGACAGACAGGCAGACAGAGTGACAGACATAGTACATCGACATTTGGATAGACTGACCTTAATCGCTTGCTCAGCTTCCATTCTGGCTCGACGCTCAAGATCCAACTGAAACGATGACTTGAAATTGAAATAATCTGAAGGCAATGTTGTCTTACTTCTTTGACAAGAAATCAGCATCGATCCTGACAGTAAAGACCATTAATTACATAACATTATATATATATATATATATATATTAGGGTGGTTCTGAAATCTGAAATGTTTAAATGTGATTATTTCCGCTTATTATCTTGTTCCAGTACATATAAAAATAAATCTGGCCAAATATGAGCTGATTTGAGCAATATTTAGAGGTAGCTCAATGAAGTTGAAGTTGTCAGAGCTTGTCTAACATACCCTAATTACTGTGCATCCAAAAGATAGAGTTTCAGTTTTACGATTACAGTAACGAATATTATTATTGGATCAAAGTAAAGACAAATGTTAACAGGAAAACTGAGCCTCAGCAAAAAAAGAAATGAAACAGAATTTGTTGAAGCCTTAGATAATTTATTTCACATTGCTCTCTTGGATGCCTTAAACATAATCGAAATCTAAGAGGATAAAGAGTGTCTGCTTGCCCAAAGAGAAAGAGGTCGCCATTGTTGTATTGGACCATGCAGTTGATATGGTACTTACTTCAAAAGAAATGAGGGCATCTAAAATACCAAAATCAAGCATGGAGAGAAAGCAGAAAGAAGATCAATATGTGGAAGCCATGAATGAGAAAGTTATTCTTGAAACCTCTAGTAGTGATGATTCAACTGAAGAATGCGAAGATGGTGCCAGTCAAAATGTAAATTTAGTGAAAAGGAAAACTCCTTAAAAAAAAGCGACTAACAACAAATACTGTGACACCAAGTCTGGCAGCAGCTTTGGACAGAACAAAGTTAAGTGATAGGAAGGCAACATACGTGTTAGCAGCTGCAGCTATATAGTCTAGGCCACAATCTAGACGAGTTGAAAATCAGCCGTTCTTCAATACATAGAGAAGGAGAACAATATCGAGAAGAAACTGTTAAGAAATCAAAGATATATGTAAAACAACTACATCATCTACACTGGTTGTGCACTTGGATGATAACTCCTTCCGGATCTGACAGGTAAACATTTGGTTGACCGTCTACCTGTCATTTTATCTGATGTTGGGGAAAGCCAACTTCTTGAAGTTGCCAAGCTACATTCTGGCACAGGAGAAGCACAGGCAGCCGCTGTTGCTAAATTGTCGCTGGAATGATTTATGCTTACTGAATACTCTTTTAGCTATCAAAAAGAAAATCCTGCTCTCTCCAAAGTAGCCAGCAATAAATGTGCAGGTCATCTGTGGTACCTTAGTGTGGAGCTCGTGGCTTTGGCATTTTTGGATTTGGCATTGACAGCCAAGTCCAAACGAGCAATGGTGAAACCTTTACATGAGCGACCAGGCCAAGATGATCCTCCTAAGAGAATACAGGTAGATGTTCAGAAATCTGTGGTCATGAGCATAGAATGAACATACAATGACCTCGATGCTATTTTCTGACCGGCTAAGATTCTCTAGTGATTTCCTGAAAAGCGATCCTAAAACATGGGAACTTAGAGATGATTATAAAGTTAAGAAATTATTCATCATCTGCAAATTGTAAATGACAACGCAGCAGCTGAAAGATTGAAGAGTACAATTCCATAATTACAAAGAAAACCAGAAACAACATCTGTTTCAAGTAGTGCATGATCATAGACGCAACTTCCCAGAATGCAAGAAAGAAATGCTTAAGTCAAAATTAACTTCAGCAAGTGATTTGTGAGCCATTTTATTATTATTGCATAATAACATAAAGTTCTACTAATTAATTGAAATTATGTAGAACTACTACTTTAACAGTTTGTTCACTAAATAATAACAACAATTAAACATTGTTGTTTCATTACGTAAGAAAAATATTAAAAATGATGGATAATTGAAAAATTTATTTTAAAATACTATTATGTCAAATTTAAATGTTATTGAGCTACCCCTAAATGACAAGATAATGTTCTATAACTTTGTACAAATTTCTTTTATATTCATTGGAACACAACTCAAAGCGGAAACTCAAGAAAAAACAGTTTTAATTTTTTCCCATGAAAGTCAGAACCACCCTAATATATATATATACATTAGGGTGTTTTTATGATGCACATCATTTTTTTAACTCAAAGATTTTAACGGCCAGTACGAATTATCATGCCAATTAGCGTATAAACGCCATATCCAAAATTATATCGCGATAGCTGAACATTTAGGACTGGCGCAAGGCGACCGAAATTAGGAACCCGGTGACCTGTCTCGGTTTGGCCAAAATTTTAGACGTTACGATGTCTGTTCTTCGTGTTTTCGATCTTCAGCATAATTATAGTAATTAATTAAGCTATTGTGGTTTCCTAGAGGAGACACCTGGTGCTACATGAATAGCATGGTATTTAACGCGAGTGGCTGTCTCCCTTGGTAAGAGTATGTGTTTGATCCCCGAATGAGTTTGTACCAATCAGATAATGTCGTGGTTTCCGATCGGAGCAATCTGTCTGCAACAATAATTCCCTCGCCCATGACAATATTGTGCAAGCATGGCGGTAGCGACGGAGGTTTCTCTGTTGGCAACAGAGGAAGAGGCGTCAGCAAATAGCTCAGAAAGAGAACCAGAACCTTCAACGTCAGCTGGACCACCAAATCGGCAAAAGGGAATAATCTCTGTAGTTACCCGTGATGTTGCAGCAGCTCTAGATCGTACTAAAACCAGCAGCAGGAATGCCTCTCACATTTTCTCTGCTCTCGCTGCATCCAATCTATATGCAGCACCAGCTGGTGAGCTGATCATCAGTCCTTCTGCTATCCATCGAGCAAGGAAGGATAACCGTGCAGCCCTAGCAGCTGAGATTCGTGAATCTTTCGATCCGAAGGTTCCCCTTACTATCCACTGGGACGGCAAGATCATGCCAGATTTTACAGAAACTGGACGAGTGTGCGTTGATCGTCTTCCAATAATGGTATCTGGTAAGGATGTGACCAAACTATTGGCCATCTCCAAACTCCAATCCGGTACTGCTGCCTTCATGGCAGATGCGTGTTTGGCCGAGATCAGAAGTTGGGGATTGGAAGACAGAATCGTGGCCATACGTTTCGACACAACGGCGAGTAACACGGGTTGCAAAGGGCGGCGTAGGCATCAAGCTGGAAACGGAATTAGGAAAAGACCTCTTGAACCTTACCTGTTGACATCATGTTTCTGAAATTGTTCTGGAAAAGGTATTTTCACTGCATGACTCTGTAAGGTCTCCAAAATTGGAACTCTTCAGTCATTTCCGTGACTTCTGGCCGCAAATCGATCAGACCAAGTATCGCACAGCAATGGAGGATAAAGACACAAAGAGTCAAAGAAATTCGAGAGAATGTCATCACCTTCGCACTGCAGCAACTGAATGCTGAATACCACAGAGACGACTACGAAGAGCTACTAGAACTAACAGTCATTTTCCTAGGAGGAATTCAACCGACAAGAATAAAGTTCAGGTACCCAGAGGCATTTCACCGCGCGCGTTGGATGGCACGTGCGGTTTATGCAATCAAGATGTGGTTTTTCAGATAGCAGTTTCCCATTCAACAACACCAGAGGGCATCTCGACAATCTTACTCTCAAAAGATGTGGAATCATCTACTTCGAGTTTCAGTTTTTGTGACCACAACTTACGTGGAGTACTGGTTCACCTGTACATCACCCAATGAAGCCCCAAGGAACGATCTTCAATTCTTGGAGGCAATCCATACTTACCCCGACAAGGAAGTCTCACAGGTAGCCCTAACAGCATTTTCCCGACACCTTTGGTATTTGTCGGAGACCTTGGTTGGCCTCAGCCTTTTTGACGATTCAGTCACCTTCGACGAAAAACAGCGCATGGTCTATAACATGCGCAACAATCAGGGATCCGACGAACCTCCAAAGAGGCTTCCTCCCATACATGATCCATCTACAAAAGCGCTATCCGATTTTTTGACCACTTCTACCATCAAACTTTTCCAGCTCCTCATATTCAATTACGCTTTTCTTGATCGAGATCCACAACAATGGGAGTCAGAGCATTCGTTCAATGAGGCGAAAGACATTATATCCGCCCTAAGAGTGACGAACGATTTAGCGGAGAGAGGAGTTGCTCTAATGCAGTCCTTCAATGAAGCCCGGGTTCGAAATGAGGAAGAGAAACAATTTGTTCTTCAAATGGTTGAATACCATCGAAATAGATTCCCAAAAGCACTAAAGGGACTAGGTAATGACAAATAACTGAAGGTTCTTGGTTTGCTTTTGCCTTCTTTTTATGTTTAAGTGTTGAAATTGTTTGGATCTTCGAGAATTACAATGTATGACATTGTTTTCTAAGTGGTAATTTTTCCCGGGCTTTGCGCCAGTTCTAAATCTCTTTTGATTTTCACCTAATTTGGCAAATGTTAATGTTTTTCAAGGTGGAACACAAAAACAAACTGGCCGATATTAATTTTGAAACTTCAAATTATAGACACACCCTAATATACATATATATATATATATATATATACATACATACCGAGGAAAATTCAACTTTTTAGTTAAGAAAGTCAACACGTCTATGAAAAACACATCGCTGATTCAACAAATTTATGTCTAGACATTTATTTCAAATGTGTCTAATTATCCTAAAATATCCTTTGCAATGGTTGATACAAATTATATACACTGTGTCCGGAAATAAAGGGAACCCTTTTGTAAATAATGAAAATAATTAGTAAATGTGCTTCGATTTTCAAAATTCCAAAACTGTTTTAATCCTGACATAGTTACCTAAAAGTGGTGAAAATATAAAGTGTGGGTATCCATCAACGACGTCACAATGACGTCATTTGCATCAAAATTTAAAGTTAAGGAACATCTTCCTTAAAAATGTCAATTGTTTTGAAAATGTTATCTATCAATAAAACATTGTGGTTGAATTTTATTTTTATACTTGAATGATATTATGCTACAAGGTTTGTTCAAAGTGTCCGAAATGTTTGTTTTTCCGTTATAATCTTATGGTAATTTTGTCTTCTTGGCTGAAAGCCATTTCTAGCAGTTTGTTTAAATTTCTAATTTAACGACGTCACTATGACGTAATATTTTATAGCGGAGGCCGTTCATAAATTATAAATTTGTTGATAATTATGTCAGGATTAAAACAGTTTTGAAATTTTGAAAATCGAAGCACATTTACTAATTATTTTCATTATTTACAAAAGGGTTCCCTTTATTTCCGGACACAGTGTATAATAATCCCCCAAAAGTTGTCAAAAATTAAAGCTATGGACTAAAGATATTGAATAAAATCTTAGTATACAGAATCAGTTAAGAAGGAAAACGCAGACAAATTGTCTATTCCAACCTTGTACGTTGCCGTGTTCATGAGATTTGAGCAAAGAACTAGTTTGGTTTAGATGTCGAGGATATATAACATTGATTGGTTTTGGAAACTGCACTGATTTACTCAGAGCATCTGGTGAATGCATTCGTTGGGGTGCTAGAAAAAAACAACGACAAACTTCTCTAGTATTCAATTTGAGTGGTAAACAAAGACTACCAAATTGAAACATTTTCGATTACAAGACTAAATAGATTACACAAAGATTCTTATTCATTACAACCAACATAAAGTACAGACCATAGGCGTAGCTACATTGAGGCAAGAGGAGGCATTTGCCTGGAGCCTCTTAGTTTTTAAGATTTCTAAATTTTCCTTGGGTTATAGTCCTGTATCCTGAAGTACAGCCCATGAGAGGTGGATGTTACCTCCTCTTGCAGTGTTTAATGTAGAGATCTTTTGGGAGTAATTCGTATGGGAAAAGTGTTAAAAGTGGGACGAATGTCTGAAAAAAAGATCATCAACTTTTTTCGAAGATGAAATTTTTAAAAAGTATGAAATTTTTCTGTGGAAGAAATTCCCAAAAAAGGTCATCAAATTTTCTGTGGAAGAAATTCCCAAAAAAGTCATCAAATTTTCTGTGGAAGAAATTCCCCAAAAAAGGTTTTGACAAGCAGTATTTGCCTCCTCTTGAACTGAAGTCTGGCTACGCTTCTGGTACAGACCCTTCTCAATTTCTCAGTGCACATCTATAAAAAATGATTCTGCTTATGCAGTCAGAACTAAGTTGATAACATCTTATGACTCATGTCAATACTGTACTGGTCTGTTATAGTTACCATTTAAGTGTGGTGCAGCTTGGGTTGGTTTCAGACGACATCTTGATTTGGTGCTATATAAATGCACTTATATTACAGACAAAGCGACCTGTGAATGATACTCATGACAAGAATTTGACAAGTTACAAAATGCAATTACAAACAAGATGCATTTACTGTTCATTAAGATAACTTTCAAGATGATTCAAGTGGTACTACAAATACTTCATCATGTGAAGTTTGGTACGTAGTTTTGTTTAACAATGCTGTGTCCTAATGAAGATGATTAGCACATCAGTCCTTGTTTATCCATGTTTGGGACTGGCACCACCTGAGAGCGGCAGTGGTGGAGTAAATTTGGAAGTTTTAATAACTTCAACATATTTTCATGCAGACGACTTTAAATCACTCGAAAAGACTGATCCATTTTTGTAGCGTTTTATCTCATCATGGTTGGCTGATAAGAATAGAGCCACATCAGAGTGATAAATCAATCAATCAATCAATCAACTAGACAATTATATAGCGCGCTCTTCAAGGTAACTATTCAGAGTACAGAGTACAGATATCAATGTAACACCAGTCATATAATAGGAATTTGATAATTATATTATCAAATCAGTTCAATGTCACAAAACCACAATTTCTAACTACCTAATACGGCATTGATTAAGACTAAATTATTATTATAATAATCTATGGACTATTTGAAGTGGCACACATTGAGGATAGACCAGCGGTTCTGAGTAGCTGCCGACAGGAATCATATATTTCTTTTGAAGCATCCTTCCTTTCATAAAGCATGCATCTTTCTAGAGTCTTTAGTAGACAAATCAACTTATGATATGTAGAAATTGATCGAACATCAACTAATATGTTGGCTCTTTCACAGGTTACAAAATCAGATAAATCCGATTTCTGCTTTATAGATAACGTATATTCGGTAGTTTATAACTCTGTGGTACAACTAACTCACAAACTCAGTGGCCAAATTTATCAACAACTTGGAGTACAATAGTTCAGACTAACTTATTGATCACAACCTATTTTTCGTGAGTCCTTCTCGTACTCTTTTTCAGAAACGTTCATTACTTTCTTAATTCAACCTTGTAGCAAATTTGCAAACTTACGAATCTAACTCTGTGATAGAGTTTTCAATTCCTCTGATGCTGAAATCCTCAGATTTATTTTAAATGCTAATCGCAACTAACAATTCAAGCAACCACTCAGTTCCTCAACTCGACAGTTGTTTTAAAGATCACGTTCTATGAATTCCGAATGGTTAAGCATCACAATTTCTCAGGTAGCCAGTCCATAAACTTCCACTTGCATAATTAATCAGCTGTCTGCTTCTCGGACCCACATTTAACCTGTTAAATATCATGCTTTAGTACTGCTATAAATGCTGTAAATGCTGTGGGATTAACTAGCTCATACTAAATCAATGCTTTAAAATTAATGGCAATAAGCAAGAAATTTGTTAATCCTAGTAGTCACTACAATCTTGCAGTCTTTTTGAGAGGTACTAACATGCACTTTATAAATATTCAGCTGCTTCTTCATAGACACTATTACGCTATTAAGAGATACAGTTCCACTCATTATTTTTGCTCTCTTCTACAATAAGTGCATATATCTATTTCCTTACAAATTCTAGCTACTTGTATGTCGTTGCTGATAGGCTTAGCATTTTAATGAATCAACTCACAAGTATTTGAACTCGGGAGATTGCATGAGAGTGCGGGTTGGTATTTGCTGTGTGATGGTTTCAGGACGGTGCTGTCCTCAGGTCCTACCAGCTTCATGAGTCTGACTTGAGAGCTGCCTTTAACATCTGCAGAATCACTTGTGTAATTCGTGGACTTGCCAATGCCATGCTCTTTGGCATCAGACTGATGGTTCTAGAGAAATAAAAGGCCAATCACATTTTAATATCCAGTAACATTGGAGTCATGGTACTAATTATATAACTATTACTATTTTAGTTCTGTATTTGTATAGAAGCAAAATCTAATGCTAAAGCAACATGCTATGAAGCTAACCAACTTGCTCAAGTCCTTCTGCAGTGAGCAAGGAAGCTTATGAGTGATTAAGGGAAGTGAGGAATGTTAGCGAGTGACTGCAAGAAATGGTAGGAATTTTTAAGAAACTGTGAATGTAAATCAGAAGCCAAACTCATTCTCCTAAGCCAAATCCAACATGAGCTCAATTAGGAATCAAGCTAAGGTAGTGAGCTCTGATAAAAGAATAAATCTTTCAACAAACTTGCATTGTAGATTGGGTAAGAGAAGACATAAGAGATGATACTACGCACATGGCATATAGTATTTACATCAATATGCCATACAGCGCTTATTATTACCATATGTTCCCTAAAAGTATCGTATCATAAAACCTCCACATTTTTTCTTGCCCATACAGATAATTTTATTTACAGATGTTTGACAAAAAACAAAATTGGTGAGACAGGTATGGTCAGGTTTGGTTACAACTTCCAAGCCCAAATTCAAAGCTCATGCAATCAGAGTCAATGTAAAGTATTAAATGCAGTTCCTGGCTAAATGAGACACTAAAATAAAACAACTGTCTGCAAAATAATTTAATTAGCAGAAAATATGTCTCAATAATAACCAAAATAACAAGAATTAAGTTGATCCCTCAACTGTTTGCCTTAGATTCAGTTGGAACAAAGTACAGTTGTTTGCATTATCACATGCTTGAGTAAATAAACGAAAAACAATCTTTACTTACATTTGTCTTGGATGTTATCCTGTTGTTGGAGGTTGCAGCGGGTGGAAGTTTTAAGGTTGACAGACTGGTGTTGGAGGTTGCAGCGGGTGGAAGTTTTAAGGTTGACAGACTGGATGTCGCAGAAGCATTGTTTGAGTTGCTGCATGAGTTGGCAGCTTTGAGGTCATCAGAGGCTTGTTTCAGCCTTTCCTTAGCTCTCTGGTGTATATGGTCCTGGATCTTTTTGTCAGAGCTGTTGCCACTGGCACCATTGCTATTATAGATCTGTCTTGTTGCAGTAACACGTGAATGGAGATGGTTGTTTGATGTTGATGGACCTCTTGGGACAGACGAACTTGTAGGCACATGAGGTGTCATGTATTTGGGGTCATAGTTCACTTTCATAAGGCAAGCCTTCATTGTATCATTGTTTTAACTATTTGGTCATGATTGAAACATTGAAATCCAGGATGATTCAATAATCATATCTTTAAATGACTTGCAAATCAGATACCTACAAGAAAATGCAACAAAACCACAAGATAAGCAAGTGAGTATATTATTTATTAAATCCAACTGGTTTACCACACTTTGAAGTACATAACATTAGATAAGGTATAACGTTCTCATTAAGAATGTTTTATGCATTAAACAGTCTGCTCGAGGGACATGCGGTCATGGATGAAGGGAGAGGGGATCGCCCTTTTAGGGGAAAAAAGCAGGTACAGCACATGACCCGGATTGGCCAGGACATCAGCAAAGAGACTCCCGTCGGCCCTGAAACACAGTTGCTTGAGTGTTGGGCTTTCCTCTGGTAGGTAGCATAGTCGGATCAACCGGCTCATCACAACCTGTACGCGGCTGCACTCCTACTGCCTTCCAGACCCCCACCATGCTTACCAGGTGGGCCACTGTGGTCATCTGCACCAAGTCATGTAGCATCGTCCCTCAGAAGCCATGTGCCATCAAACTGCGTAGTGCATATAACGATTGTCTTGCTTGACCACATATGCGCTTTATATCCAGTTCAAAACCGAGAGTATCGGTCATAGTAACCCCGGAATTACCATGTTCGAAACCCTTGGTGAACCCAGCACCTACTGGGGACAGCTTCCTCCCAACCCCTGGCACATTGGATAAACATCTCCTGGGTCTTCTTTTGGTTCAGCCCTAGGTTGCACCCCTCTGCCCACGCGGAAACATGGGCCAGTTCAGTTGTGATCATTGCGCTGTTTGAGGTGGGTATTAACAGATATGTTATAGTCACCATACTTGACCATTCAGTTTGCCAAGTGAGCTGGTTTTAGTTTCGATATGGCCACGATGAAGTTTAGGGGGCCCAAGCCCGAACCCTGTACAATGCTGACATTGATGTTGAGCTGAGACCGCTTCAAGCAACAGAATATGCTTGGCAAATAATTATATCTTTAACTTTGCAAGCAATCATTTACAAAAGAGAAACTAGACTTTACAGATTCAACAAATTCTTACTTTAACTGAATCTTTTTGTTTTTACAGTTTAATCTTAATCCATGCCATCACACAAAGCTGACCCTTCAATGGATCCAACATGGAGCTAAAATGTAACATCTACATTGATAAATATGCTAATGTTTATCTCTGAGCTACATGTTGATAAGTGTAGGATGTAACTGAATCATTATCCTGCAAGACTCTGCTCACTCACTTCAGCTTTGTTCAATCAGTGATCTTGTAACTCATTAAGATATTTCAATATTTTCCGATTCGTCTGTCTATTTCCGTTTATTTGACGTGAGTGGATATGGAAGCAGGCTGAGTGCCCGCTTTCAGTGTCCACTCATAAACCAGAATGGTCAATGAAAACACGTAAAATTATCTTAGAACACCATTCCGTAGAACACCAATAAATGGGGGGGGGTCCATAGAGTAGTGGTAACATCACTGGCGTGAAGGGCAGTAGGTAGCGGGATCGCTTCCCGTAACCCTCCTAAAGGTCCACTCAGCCTATCATTCGCGAGATGGCGCGTTGTGAAAATGATATGTAGGACGTGATGGGCGCCTTGCATTGCTGCCGTATACAGTTAAAATTCGACTCCTGTAATAACTTGTGATCATCCGTTCATACTGATTTGTAATCATACTGCGTAATTGTCAGTTTGAAAATATTAAATCGAAGATTATTATAGTAGATCACAAGTATTTTGGCCTCTTCTTAAATCAAAAGAGGTAATCCTCCAGTTTAGGTGCTTTAATTATATGTACACTCTTATAGTAGATAGTTATCAGAAATTGTGATGACTGATGAAAATATAACTCAAACTAGAAGTTGGATGATTGATGAAAATGTTATTGAAACTAGAAGCTGGATAAAACGATGAAAATATTACATAATAAAACGGAAACTAGAAGTTGGAATTGCGATGAAACTATATCGTTTAGCGCCGATATCGTTGCCGTGGATGAGCGATGAAAACATTTCATAGTTAAACTTAAACTAGAAGCTGAATTAGCGATGAAATAATACCTCAACCTAGAAGCTGGATTCTCGATGAAAACATAGCTCAAAATAAAGGCTGGAAGATCGATGAAAATATTGACCAAAGAATAATGCAAAGGATTCCAATGAAAAATAATTAAAGTACCTAAACTGGAGGATTACCTCAAAAGATGCCACATCTAACCTAAGACTGCCTCTTGTGGTTAGCTCAAGTTACTGCTTTTCATCCTCTCCTGTAAGTCTTTGCATAAAAAACCAAAATTTAAGTATAAGCTCAAACATGGTCTGTTAACTCGAGATTTTGCAGCAGGCCATGGACATTATATATCACATCAGAAACCAACACAACTAAATAAGAAACAGCTAACTGTAACTAAAACCGATCCTTACATTGTTTCAATGAACAGAAATACCCGACACTACAACTTATTTACTAATAAATAACTATTATAAATAACTATAGACGAGCGATAATCGGGTTTAGTTTCTGTTGTAGACATCGTAACTAGGGAATACACGACGCGCCGATTAAAGTTTAAACACTGATCTCTAAACTGCACAGCAACTGGCCTAAATAGTACCGGACTCACTCAGTCATCTTCGCCATATTATGGCTTTGTAAGTAAGTAAGTAAGTAAGTAAGTAAGTAAGTAAGTAAGTAAGTAAGTAAGTAAGTAAGTAAGTAAGTAAGTAAGTAAGCAAGCAAGTAAGTAAGTAAGTAAGTAAGTAAGTAAGTAAGTAAGTGAGTGAGTAAGTGAGTAAGTAAGTAAGTAAGAATTTTCTTTATTGAGAAGCACTAGCAAACGCACAGCGCTGTACATGGTAAACATATTACAGTCAAATAATCAAACAACATAACCAATTATATAAAAAGAGAAGCTACTGTAAATTAAGTGATACATAAGGGAGGATAGAGTAGTATGGAAGCCAAATCTTGGAGAGCATAGTTATTTGTATAGCATCCTAGTGAGGAAGCATTTCTCAGACAAGTTGTCATACCTTGGAATCTCACGGTTGTGGGACCGTGGGCGCATAGCGTAGCGAGTGTGCTTAATCGGCGGCAGCATTGTATGTAATACATGAGCAAAATACTAGCAAAGAGCAAAAAGAGACTTGTAAGTAAGTAAGTAAGCAAGTAAGTAAGTATATTCTTTATTACACCATTGGGGTCCATAGAGTAGTGGTAACATCATTCGCGAGATGGCGCGTTGGTAAAATGAGATGTAGAACGTGATGGGCGCCTTGCATGGCTGCCGTGTACAGTTAAATTCGTCTCCTGTAATAACTTGTGATCATCCGTTCATACTGATTTGTAATCATACTGCGTTATTGTCAGTTTGAAGATATTAAACGAAGATTATTATTATTATTTTTTTTCTTCTTTCTTTCAAATAATCTGGAACGGCCTCTATTCCTCAGGATTCGAGAGAGGGAAAGTGCTGCGGAAAGCAGTTAATAATATTATTATTATTTTTATTATTATTATCAGCAAACGCACAATGGGACAGATTAAGCTAGAACTTCCCTAGAAGCATTAATTGTAAAACATTGAAGTAATAATAAATCGAAATAAAAATGATAAAATAAACTTAAGTAGACGTCCTTATGATGCTTCTCGATCCCTACTTCCAGAATAAATATATAGTCGATCTGCACACATTTTATTCAAATATTTATTTAGCCATTAGGCCTATGTAGAATGATTTATGCATAGAACTTTGCATTATAATTAAAGTATGGTGCTTCAGTAAGCCTATAGAGATTTAAAAGTGTCGTTCGTTCGTACATTCAGTCAGTCAGTTACTTTATGAGTCTCTTACTCTCGTCAGATAATGTACTCACACAACCGAAGTAAAATGTAATTGAATACTTTATAAGGCTATAGTAGGCCCCTGTAAGTACTTCTTATGGCGTCATAAATTCTACAAATAAACCAAACAGTCACACTTCAATGTAGGCTATATAGGGCCTATCAGTGTGTCTGATTTGAAAACAGTAGGCGGGTTGAAAATCGATCGCGCTGGATCGAGTAGGCGAGCGATATGCGGTGGACCTCGGGAGCTCTTGTGTAGGCCTACAGCGTAGCTTTATTTTGTGTATTTAGGCCCTATTTACGTATTCGTAATTTTTCGTATCGCTGCATATAGTAGGCCTACTCATCTAGTAGGCCTATCTCACTATCTCACTTCCGTTATCTGAGTAGGTATCTTGAAGAGGCGCTATAAAATTATCTGAATGAATGAATGAATGAATGAACATTCACTAGAAACATAGCCTACCACTGACGTAAGATGGTGTGACGGCTGATTTCACAACGTTGGTTGAGCCTTCGGCATACGTTGAATACTTATTTTTAGCTTGACCTTTCAGACGGCAATCCATTCGAATTTTATCGGCGTGATTTCGGCAGGACTTGCAGTAAATTTTGTTCACAGTTCGACGGTTTTCTATCTCGACTATATCGACATCGAAAGAGTCGCTTAATTTCCATGACAGATACGTGCTCAACTGTACATTATTATTCGACTTGCTCATCTTCGCCGCCATTGTTGTTTAAAATAATATCCGAAATTGGTGATGTTACGGATGATGTCACGCGGCGTGAGGTGCCGGCCATGTTGTTATGGCCAATCATATTGCACGAAATTGGAGTCATCAGTCAGCGGTAATTAGGTCAGGTCACGTCACACATTCACCGCTAAGTAATTTAAAGTAATCTCGATTACGTAAATAAAATAATGGTCTGGCTCCAGGTTCGTCTATCGTCTTGGAGTCAAACTCAGCGAGCGACGACCGACTGTCACCGACGGTGAGAAGCCTTCGGCTAGGCGAGCGGTAAATCGCTCGCCGGTACATTTGCTAGGCGAGCGACCAAGGAGAGCGATCGATCGATCGCCTTAAATCAGACGCACTGGGGCCTATATAGTTTATTTAGTCTCTAGTGAATTGTCCCGGGTCCCTCGGATCCTGGCTGCGGAAGCCGAGGACTCGCAAGGGTTATGCACACCCAATCGTTGGCGGGCAACCTTTGTGGGTTATGTCAGGCCCACTATAGTGCGGACGTTGCAGGCCCTAAATTATTGGTCCCGCGGGGCAAACCTAGTGGTCCACCAGCCACGCGTGCTCGATGACAGTAAGCCCACACAAGTGGGCCAGCGTGGGAGAGTCTCAGCGGTCTACCAATAGCGATTTGACCGGTAAATGGAATATGTCCCCAATGACGGTAGGGCCTACAAGTCCGACAACAACCACATTTTCGTTCGTTTTCGTAAACCTAGTGTGACCTAGTAGGTCTATATACGTTCTTTGAGTTATGTATCTCTTTCGCCGTTGTTCTGATCTGTTTAAGACGGTGTTTGGACAGTGTTTGCGTGATTTTACTCGCGCCAAGGGACTCATATCCTTGCTAAGAACTTTCAGGATGCTAAATTGATAGCCTTAGGCTTCATATGTCACGGACAATGAAAGGTCACGAGCACAGGCGGCGATCCCAGGGGGTTAAGGGGGACAAGACCCCGCCTTTAACAGTGGGGACCACGCTATGCAGTTGTCCTCCTCCAAATTTCGAGGAAACACCAAAAAGTCAACACAATTTCACCTCTTATTTGACCAGATCAGTTCAAGCTAGTGTCCCGTCCCCCCACCTGTCAAACAAGATCGCCGCCACTGGTCACGAGAGTCCTTGCATGGATTGTTGTTAATCGTTAATACGTGTCGCTGTACGACTAGGCCTAGTTGCCGGCTGCGAAGAATGTCGTCCTCTACAGGGATTCCTAGGACCAGCGTCTACTAGACCTATATGCGAGGGACTGCTTGACAACGAGTTTATGTGCTACTATACTCTGCTTCGACGTTGCATGCTTAGTTCAGAGCACTCCGAATATAGGGCCTATATGGTATCTGCTATCAGCTCTGATGGGAATCCATCGGTTGGGATCTGAGATAGGGGCCTAGTGGCCTACTAAAAACCTTTTAAAGTTCTATCAGGTTCGCATATTCTGATATAAAGACTGATACTATTGAATTAGTAGTAAAAATTGGAAAAGCAGTTGTTGGAAGAAATAACAACAGCGGCGGGAGAGTACAAACAAGGAAAACATTAAGGATAGGAACATGGAACGTGAGAAGCATGCTCCAACTAGGGAAGGTGCAAATATTGGAGAGGAGTTAGAGAGGAATAGCGTGGACATATGCGGTTTAGCAGAAGTACGTTGGGAAGGTCAGGGACACTTCACAACTAGTGATGGACACACAATAGTTTACTCGGGTGGTGAGCATAGAGGTCAGAGGGGGGTGGCGATATGGATAAGTAGGAAGATAGGAGGGGATATAGAGGAATATCGAACAGTGAATGACAGAATGATGATGGTTAGGGTTAATGCAAAACCAAGGAACATCAGTTTTATACAAGTGTATGCACCTACGACAACTAATACTGAGGAGGACGTCAATCTTTTCTATGAAGAGGTAGTAAGGATGATAAGGAAAATACCAAGAAGAGACATTTTGATAGTGATGGGGGATTTTAATGCAAAGGTTGGGAAGCAAATGACGGATGAATATGCAACGGTAGTGGGAAAAGGAGGACTGGGATCAGGAAATGAAGCGGGGGAAAGATTGATTGAATTCTGTTTGGACAATGAACTGAGGTTATGCAACACATGGTTTGAGCATCATCCAAGGAGACTATATGTATACATGGATATCACCGGATGGGATTACAAGAAACCAGATAGATTATATCGCTATAGCACAGAAATGGGCAGGTAGCATTAGAAATTGCAGGGTATACCCAGGAGCAGATTGTGACTCGGATCACAATTTGATAATAGCAAAGCTGAAGATCAAACTTATAACAAAGAAAAACATGGAACAGACAAAAAGGTTGAATATAGAGGAACTATACGGACAGAAGGCGGAAGAGTACAATGTGGAAGTCAAAAACAGATTTGAAGAATTGGGGATGTGGGAAGAAGAAAGAAAACCGGATGATTTATGGGAGGATACAAAAACAATATTAATTGAGGCGGCGGGGGCAACTATTGGATACAAGAAGAAACAGAAATGTAAACCTTGGATAACAAATGAAACGTATAAACTAATTGTGGAAAAAAGGGAAGCAAAGACTAGAGACAGGGAGAGATACAGGGCACTGAAAGGAGAGGTACAGAAGAGAATAAGAAAAGATAAACAACAACAAATTGAGGACATCTGCGAGGATTTGGAGGAATCCAATAATAGGGGGATACAAGAAAGGTATACCAAACAGTAAGGACTCTTACAGGGAAGTTTAGACCACAGCTGATGTGTATAAAATCAAAAACAGATGAAGAGATTACAAAAAGAGAAGAAATAGTGGAAAGATGGAAGGAGTATTGTGAGGAACTATATGACGGTGAGGATACAGGTGAAATAGAGGGAGAGCACGCAAAGGAACCTGCACCTTTGAGATCGGAGGTAGAACGCGCGATAAAGGAATCAGCAAGAAGGAAAAGTGCGGGGCCAGACGAAGTACCAGCAGAGTTATTCAAGTTCGCGGGAGACACGGCAACAGACAGAATGCATAGGATATGTGTAGAGGTGTGGGAAACGGGGGAATGGCCAGGAGATTGGACGAAGTCAATATTCATACCAATTTCAAAAAATGGAGATATGAAACAATTAATGCAGGAACTACAGGACAATAGCATTGGTATCACATGCGAGTAAAATCTTGCTGAAGATCATATTGGAAAGGATAAGAAGTCGTACAGAATCAGAATTGACAGATGTACAGGCAGGGTTTAGGCGTGGTAAAGGGACGAGAGATCAGGTGACGAATCTTAGAATTATAATGGAAAAGATGAGAGAGCACCAAAGACATGTGCTTTGTAGATTTTAAGAAAGCATTCGATTGTGTGTCACATGAGCAATTATGGCTATCGATGGTTGAAATGGGATATCCAGCACACATTATCAACCTGATAGCAGAACTGTACAGGAAACAGACGGCAAAGGTAAAATTCGGAGGTGTACTGTCAAGTGAGTTTAGAATAAGAAGAGGAGTCAGACAGGGGTGTGTAATTTCGCCAACTTTATTCAACATACTATCAGAAATGGTAATGAGGGAGGCTCTGAGAGGATATACAGGAGGCATTCAAATTGGAGGAAGGAGGATAACAAATCTACGATATGCGGACGACAGAGTGATAATGGCAAGCACGGAAACGGAACTGCAGGAACTGGTGTCTCGATTGGACAGAGAAGGACGAAAGAAGGGCCTGGAGATCAACATGAGCAAAACAAAGTGTATGGCGCTGACAGGGAAGCAGTGCAACATCAAAGTACAAGGCAGCAAGATAGAACAAGTGGGAACTTTCGTGTACCTAGGCTCACTCATAACAGAAGACGCGGAGTGTAGCAGGGAGATAGGTATAAGAACTGCAAGAGGACTGGGAATAGGAGCAGATCTGAATAAATTGTGGAAAAACCATAACATAAAATTACCACAAAGTTAAAGTTAATGAAGACACTTATATGGCCAGTGATGATGTATGGCTGTGAGAGTTGGACAATCAAAAAGAGGGAGGATAGAATAAAGGCATTTGAAATGAAATGCATGCGAAAAATCCTTGGAATATCATGGACGGAGAAGAAAACAAATGAATGGGTACTGGAGACGGCGGGGGTGGAAAGGAACCTATTGGAATCAATCAAAAGAAGAAAGATGTCATACTGTGGGCACATAATGAGGAAACAGAGGGATTGCCTAGAGAAAGAAATTATGCAGGGAACGGTACCGGGAACAAGAGCAAGAGGAAGACCAAGGAAGAAGTGGATGGACAACATTGGCGAATGGTTGGGATTATCAACAGAGAGGTTGCTGCGAGTAGCCGAAGACAGGAAAGGATGGAGAAGAATCGTCTACAATGCGACCAACCCTCGTATCGAGGACGGTTAAAGAGAGAGAGACAGAGAGAGAGAAAGAGAGAGAGAGAGAGAGAGAGAGAGAGAGAGAGAGAGAGAGAGAGAGAGAGAGAGAGAGAGAGAGAGAGAGAGAGAGAGAGAGAGAGAGAGTTGTCAGAATGAAGAACACTGAGTTACTAATGAGTTAAAGATCATCAAACAAAATTGTATTTTCAGCTAACTTAATTCCCCAGGAGCTGGTTGTTAACTCATAGGTTATTCCCCAGTTAAGGGGTTAGGCAGGATCGCGAGAGGTTGGAGATGTGGTTAGAATAGAGGCGTAACTTTGGTCTAGAAAGTGGGGGTACCAAATTTTGCATGGTTTCCCCTTCAAGACTGTTAAAAAATTATAATGGCGCCCAATGAATCTATATGATGATGATGATGATGATGATGATGATGATGATGATGATGATGATGATGATGATGATGATGATGATGATGATGATGATGATGATGATGATGATGATGATGACGATGATGATGATGATGATGATGATGATGATGATGATGATGATGATGATGATGACGATAATAATAACAATAAAAATAAATGTAATACGCCCTTAATAATGATAATAAGCATAATAATAAATATAATAACAATCACAATAATAATTATATAATAAGAACAATAATGAAAATAAAAATATAATAATAATTTAAAATTACTAACAATAGACGTTTTCGTTATTGAAGAGACGTGTTTCGATCATTATTGAAGTGACGTAACAAAGGCCTTTATTCCATAAATGTAAACTTATAATGACAAAACACTTTCAATAATTGAGGTGACGTAACAAAGGCCTTTATTGTATAAATCTAAAAGTTACTGAATAATGTGTTTCGTAATTGAAGTGACATAGCAATAGGCCTTTGGTTTTAGAATTGAAATTTATACAATCAACGTGTTTCATAATTAAATTGACATAAAAGGGCCTTAATTCTTAAAATTTAAATTTACTAACAAAAAACGTGTTTCATAATTGAAATGATGTAGGCCTACCAATAGGCCTTTATTCCAGAGGTGTAACTTTGGTCTAGAAAGTGGGTGTTCAAAATTTCGCATTGCTTTAGCTTCGCGACTGTTAAATAATTATAACGGCATCGTTTGTATTACGAGCATAATAATAATTATAGGCTTGATGGATGATGCTGATGATGATGACAACAATAATAATAATAATAATAATAATAATAATAATAATAATAATAATAATAATAATAATAATAATTATAATAATAATAATAATAATAATAATAGGGCCATTCTGGACACTTTTTTTTACATTAGTTAATATTGAAGTCCCTGAGGGATCCTGTATGCCTCGGGGCATAAAAAAATAATAATAATAATAATAGCGACAATAATAATAATAACAACGAGAGTGATGATGATGGTGATCACATTGATGATAATGCTCGGTAATTGTTTGAATCTTGAGGGCTTCCTCAGATAAAATAATAATGGACAAAAACAATGGGTATGAAAAGTGGGGGTACGGTGCCATCCAGTCCAAAAAGTGGGGGCACGGGTACCCCTCGTACCCTCCATAAATTACGCCTAATGGTTAGAGAAGGAGAGGTGTACATCAAAAGAAATACCAAGATTGCGGAGGTGAAGGTAAGAGACCCTGAGTTAGTCGATAGGTGCATGGAAGGGTCAGAGATTTTCTTGATTTGATCAGGAAGGTCTAGGATGATGAATTCTGTTTTTGTAATGGACCCAGGACGGAGCCTTGAGGGACACCACATGAGTGAGGGAGGGGTTGCGAGAAGCGGCTGGAGGCTTTAACAGAGAAGGATCGGGAAGACAGGTAGGACTGGAACCAAAGTAGAGCAGTGCCAGAAACGCCAAACCAAGAAGATATTCGTTAAAGCAGGCTATGATTAATGGTGTCGAATGTGGCGGATATGTCGAGAAGACAGAGGCAGGAGACTTGTTTGCGACTGACGGCAGGGACCAGTTTATTGAATAAAAACGCAAGTAGAGTTTCTGTGGAATGGTGTTTACTGTTGCCAGATTGATGGGGGTTAACAAGTGAATTAGAAGAGAGGTAGTCTTATAGCCGAGCAAGGACAAGCCGTTCAGTTAACATAGATGGAAAGGAAAGATTGGAGATGGGACGGTAGTTAGATAGGTTTCCTTGTCAAGATTTGCCTTTTTGAAAAGGGGAGTGACTAGAGATTGCTTAAAGGTCGTTAGGAAGTTGCCGTTAGAGAGTGAGCGATTGATAATTTTGGTGATTAAAGGAACGAGGACATAGGCACAGTCTTTCAGAAGAGAGGCCTGGTGGGAATAGGATGAAGTTCGCATTGCTTGCTGGGAAGAGAGTTCAGGAGGAGTGACACAAAAAGTCTACTCGTAAGCTTGAGAGGATTTACTTAAAGACACAATCTGATGCAGCAAAAGGAGAACGATGGCGTTCCCAGATCCGAACTCAACGTCGGCTGCATGTTCCAACAGAAACGCTGTAGCTACTATCGTCGTAGCATTTACGAGGCTGTGGGTGATGGCAGGACACTCTGGAAAAGTCTACACTCTCTACTTTCTCCGCCGAATGACACTTCATCCTCATGCATCACACCAGGTGAGCTCTTAGATTTCTTTGTTGAAAAAACAGCTGGGTTACGAGAATCAACCAAGGATGCTCTGCCACCAAACTTCTCGGATTTACCTCCCCCGACGCATACCCTTGTGGCTTTTGATGAAATTACTACCACAGACGTTCAAAAATTACTTACTGATTCCTCTACAAAACAATGTGAACTGGACTCAGCACCTGTCTGGCTTCTTAAAACTCTTTGTTCTGCTTTTGCACCAATCCTAACTCTTCCCATTAATGTCTCCCTATCTCAATCCACTCTTCCAGATAAACATAAACATGCTATTATCCGACCTCGTATTAAGAAGCCTGGGCTTGACCAATCAGACCCTGCAAGCTATCGTCCAATCTCAAATGTGTCTTTCATTTCCAAACTCATTCAACGTGTTATCCATAAGCAACTTTCCAACTATGTTGAAACACACAATCTACTCCCTCCTACACAATCTGGCTTCAGGCGACACCACTCCACAGAAACAGCTGTCTAAAAGGTATACAATGATATTGTATCAGCACTTGACTCGGGCCTTATAACGGTTCTCCTTCTCCTTGACTTTAGTGCTGCTTTTGACTGCGTTGACCATCTTATCTTACTTCAGATCCCTCAAACGCAATTTGGAATCTCTGCATCTGCACTCCTCTGGATTTCCTCTTTTCTTACTTCCAGGTCTCACAATGTCCGATTTGGTACTAAATTCTCGAAAACTGCTAGTCTTATTTTTGGTGTTCCACAAGGCTCCATCCTTGGCCCACTGTTGTTCATTTTGTACACCTCTAACATCCACAAAATTGCATCACGTCATGGTATCCTCATTCATATTTATGCTGATGACACCCAACTATATATAAAACTTTCGACTGCAAGCTATGAAAACTCAAAAATTAGACTCACTGCCTGCTTTCTTGAGATACAATCCTGGTGCGCGTCCATGCGCTTGAAGTTAAATACGAACAAAACGGAACTGATTTGGTTTGACCGTCGGGTTCGACAACATATTGACCCGGAAACTCTCTTGCTGCAACTTGATGAAACTTGCTCCATCCACCCTTCAAATGTAGTTCGTGATCTTGCAGTTCTGCTTGATACCAAACTTTCCATGTCTAATCATGTTAGTTCTATCACTAAAGCCTGTTTTTTTCATCTCTGTCGCATTCACCAAATTAAACGCTGTTTAAATGAACACTGCCTTCGTGTCCTGGTCCATTCACTTGTCATGTCCAGGATTGACTATTGTAATTCAGTGCTTTCTGGACTACCAAAAACTACCCTTGCACCCCTTACCTCTGTTATCCATACTGCAGCTCGTCTTGTTAAAAACCTCGGCCCTAGAGACCACATCACCCATTCTCTACAACAGCTTCATTGGTTACCTATTCAGGCTCGTATATCTTTCAAAATCTGTCTCCTGATGTTCAAGATCATGTGAGGTTCAGCTCCACCGTAGCCTACTTGTCAACTCTAGTTACACCATGTGTTGCCCTTGAACCAAGGCGAGGTCTACGTTCAGTGTGAAATGGAGACTTTGTAGTCAAAAGATCAAATCTTCAATTTGGAAATAGGATGTTTGAAGTGGCTGGTCCAGCTGAATGGAACTCTCTACCAGAAACAGTTCGAAGATCCACTTCCATAAATACTTTTAAAACCAAACTGAAAACTCATTTATTCTCTAAGTACTATAATTAACTATAAGTACTGCATTGTAACGCGTCCTTTGAGTAAGATTCTGTTTTATTAAGGCGCGTTATAAATATAAGTTGTATTGTATTGTATTCGGCTTCGGAAGCGCGAGAGAGAATTGGGAGCGATAACTGAGAGGCAGGGGGAGTACAGTTGAGAGAAGGGGTGAATCAGTGTTGGAGGAGTCAGTGAGAAGTGTGTGACTAGAAGAGATTGAAATATTCTATTATTTTTTACACGATATCTCATGTCTCATGTCGAAGTAAGACGAGGCATGCCTCGTCTTAAGAAGTACGACGAGGCATGCCTCGTCTTAAGAAGTACGACGAGGCACTCGCCTCGTCTTGCCTCATATTGGCGGTGACCGGGCAATTCGTCGCCGGACAATTCGGCGCCGGACAATTCGGCGCGGACAATTCGGCGCCGGACAATTCGTCGCGGACACTTCGATACGTAACGATACGTGTGCGAGCCCCATGGGGCCACACTAATGAGGCATTAGTAGTTCACTTAATAGGTAATTTAAGACAACACTATATGTATCACGCTATCAACGATATTTATTGAAACACTTTTACAACTTTTTATGATTACATATTATGTAATCATAAAAAGTTGTATAAGTGTATAAGTGTTTTCTGTCGTTCATCGAACACTCAATCTAATTTAATCTAAAAAGTTAATAAGTTAATCAATGCATGCGCGGATTCCGTAATTCATCGCACCCTTTTCAAAATCCGTTATGCCCGTAACTGGTTGTAATGTTGGCTTAATCTCCGCCATTTTCTTCAACAAAGCCGTATGTAACTTCCTTCTTTTTACGAAGTAAAGCGAAAACGCAAGGAATGTTGAACTTGTTGAAGCCATTACGTGTTCCATGAATGGTGAATAACTGAGTGTATGCGAATGGACTGACATTAAAGGTGCGGTCTGCAAACCAGACTCGACATCCCGCAAGGAAGTTGAGATGTTCTTCGGCCGCAAACATGAGAAAATCGTCGTCATTTCGCAAGAACGGTTGGCCATTTAACGTATTCCGAAGGAAACAACTCAAATGCATCAAATGGTGCTAAATATAACTTAATAGACGTTCGTTTATTGCAGTTATTTCTCTTAGAGATCAGCGACCCTTTACTTGCGACCCTTTACTTAATTGCCGCGCCGAATTGTCCGGCGCCGAATTGCCCGCGCCGAATTGTCCGGCGAGTAATTGTCCGGCGACGAATTGCCCTAGCGCCATATTGACTACGGGCCTGTGTATAATTATATTGCCGCTCACAGCAGGGCAGGTGATAGAGTTGGAATTTGTTTATACTACATAAGATGTTGAGCAGAACTTTGTTCGTAAATAGTATAGGCATTTGTAAAGTGCCTTCCAAGCAGAAGTAGAAGTCATTGGCGAAACAAGAGCAATGTTTAGCAGTCACCTTAGTTCCTAAAGTCGCTGCCGTAGAACGACGATGAAGGCAGAGCGAGACAGACAGACAGACAAAGCCACAGCCAGACAGAAAGATAGAGCAATAGAAACAGAGCAAAAGAGACGTAGAGAACAATTATTACGAGAGATACAGATAGACGAACATAGAAGGGTAGGACCCTTACG
Source organism: Allolobophora icterica (assembly GCA_963556255.1). Lineage (NCBI taxonomy): Eukaryota > Metazoa > Annelida > Clitellata > Crassiclitellata > Lumbricidae > Allolobophora > Allolobophora icterica. The sequence goes on from OY744606.1 coordinate 32,560,859, forward strand.
AGCAGAGGGAAAGAGGGAAAGATGACAAATATATAATTGCCTTAGTCGGTCACATTTTCTTTCCTGTTATCACGAATCGGACTGTGGCTGCTGTCTGCGTGACCACCCTCGGGTTATTTAGCGAGTGGGTGCAGATCGAGTGCTTAGGATGAGCAATTGAGCATTTGATTACAGAATAGGCTGGCCTAGAATGAAACGTCGAAAGAGATTGGTCAAAGGAGGATTAAGCATAGGCCTAAATACTTCAGCGAATAAGATAAAAAGGAATGGGACAGGGTAGAGGGTGAGGAAATTAGAGCATCACATTCAAATTCGGAAGGTATTATGAATGTACGACTTTCAAATCAGTGAACAAATAGTTCGATTTTGAAGCCTACCAATGAAAATTAGTTGGGACCCATATTTTTGGCTCTGCACGGGTTCCATGTGGGAATTTGGGTCCTATAAGATTCAATGTGGACACGTTAGCAGAGTTCGTTGTTGGGTGATGGGTGGGGGGGGGGGGCAGATGACAAACCTTACGCCGAAATTAATTATTTCAGTTTCCAATCTGTTCTCGTTCAAGTAATTAACACCTCACTCTCGTTCAAGTAGTTAACACCTCACTCTCCGCTTTATGATTGTCATCTTAGTCATATCGGATGTGGATATGAAGGTCAAAGCCCAAGCTTCTATATCCTTCATCAGTTACAAATCCGTATATGGACCCACACTCATATTGTCGGCCTTAATATGACTCCTCACCCTTAAGTCCCCTCACAATCTCAGAATCAATAACTGTCCTTGGTTAAACATATCCGAGCCAGGTAGCTGAAGAAAGCTCCCTCCGTTACATAATATAAGCATTTAAGATCGTCGTTGATTTTGACTTATACACGTCGTGTTCCGTTTTTGCTGATAGGGAAAATGGAAACGAGTAGATGACATTATAATAGACGATAAAATTCCCGTTATGGAGGTAAGCTGATCAGCGTTTCATAATCTTACAGTTTAAAAGTGCAACGAGCTGAGATTGAAAGCCATTTATTAGGTGTTCCATGGTCAACTCCGGAGAGTAAATTTTCCTGAAGTTGACTCAAGTTCCATTCCATCTGGAGAGTTAAAAGAAAAAGCATAAGTGTTTTGGATTAAATATGGCATGAATTGTCTGCCGATCGATGGCTCCCGAATTGTCATTACAACTGGATATACATGTGAACGAGTAATTATCAAATTTAGAGCGTTTCTGAGTTGTCAAGAAGCGCGACAAAATGAGAATACTGGCAGGGTAATATGTCCAAACTGGTTTCCATGCGAAACTCGAAAGTGGAGGAGAAATCGGTACCACCCACCTTTTAGACCAAAGTTACGACCCTGTGGACTAGGTTTTGGTGCTAATTACATGCATAAATTGCATATATTATTATATACACAAATCCTATAGGAGTATAGCGATAACAGCCCTTCACTTTGTCAGGCTTCGGGTATGATTAAGCAACATCTGGCTAGGCACTTCGCTTGAGCATATAATGGACAGATGTATGATTGCTTCAAGCATGCTGACTGCTGAATCGACCAAATCAAAACTTACCTGTACCGAAAGAAAATATCTGAAGTTCCAAACACAGTTGCAGTTAACCTAATGCCATGACTGCAGGCCAGGTATCTATTCCTATAATGTTTGTCTTTGCACAGCTAAACAGGTCGACTTAGGTCTTAGGTTTAAAAGGCGTCCGAAGCACAGTGTTTCTCATAGGCGTATACACGCGAGCATGAAACGTAGCTACGTGTATATAGTCGGCCTGCGTTCGTCTGCTTGTATAAACAACGGAGGCAGTTAACTAGCAACCGTAAGTGTTATCGTACTAGACAAGCATAACAATGCCGCCAAACGATAGACTAACAAGAATTTGCACTAAAGCGAGAACTGCTGCTTTAATATATAGGCCTACACAAAATCGCGTTTCTGCGCATAGGCTTATAGGCCGGCACATTAGGCCGATAGGCTGATATGCTGGCCATATGTAGACCTATACATAGGCATAAACATAGGCATATCAACAGGCCATACAGACCTAGACACATCGGCAAAATTGAATTGGCCACTACTGTACTCATATTGATGACTATAGGAGTTACGAGGATTTCCAATTAGGTCTATACATCTATGCCATAAAACATTCAAGACGTGACACGTACCTTTCTGATTGTCTTTGCCACGAGAATATGCTAATGTTTGCTATAATCCCTCCAAGTTTTTACTTCAGTTACACATTATAGTAAATATTACACAAATAAATTAAACATAAGCACTTTATTAAGCAGTATGATATATGCATAGACATATATAAGGTCTATGCGTGTGTGCGTTGTGTGTGTGTGTGTGTGTGTAGGTGTGTGTGTGTGTGTGTGTGTGTGTAGGTGTGTGTGTGTGTGTGTGTGTGTGTTTGTGTGTGTGTGTGTGTGTGTGTGTGTGTGTGTGTGTGTGTGTGTGTGTGTGTGTGTGTGTGTGTGTGTGTGTGTGTGTGTGTGTGTGTGTGTGTGTGTGTGTGTGTGTGTGTGTGTGTGTGTGTGTGTGTGTGTGTGTGTGTGTGTGTGTGTGTGTGTGTGTGTGTGTGTGTGTGTGTGTGTGTGTGTGTGTGTGTGTGTGTGTGTGTGTGTGTGTGTGTGTGTGTGTGTGTGTGTGTGTGTGTGTGTGTGTGTGTGTGTGTGTGTGTGTGTGTGTGTGTGTGTGTGTGTGTGTGTGTGTGTGTGTGTGTGTGTGTGTGTGTGTGTGTGTGTGTAAGAAACATATTCTGGATCCGAATATGTAAACGTTCGATGAATTGCGGTCGCTCTCATATCGCTTGCTGTAATCGAGAAACAAGGAACAAAAACGTTTCCGAATATCGATAAGATGAACTGAAACCAGATGTTGAGACCCGAATCCAAGCAACCTTGGGCTACGGGAGTAGGAGAGAGAGAGAGAGCCAGCATGTTGTAGGACCATTCTCCCCCACACACCCATTCGTAGGACTACGCATACTCTCATATAAAAACTTTCTATATCACTGCGTTTTGACTCTCGTTTCTCTCTCAGGCAACACTTGGCCATCGTTGCTCAGCTCCAGACCCGATTGCCAGCTGCATAAATCTGTGATACGTAATCAAACATCGTCTGGATTTATATAGGGACGGTGAAAAACTACATAAGAAGCACATCTCATCAATGATCACGTAACGTTTGGCGTTATAAATACTTGAAAATTAGGCAGAAATTGGTGCTACGATTTTGAGCTTTTCTTTAATTGGAATATGAAAGTAGTCCTGTAATACTATCTTCGCTATTATGCCCCCAAAACTACAACTGCGCTGATTAACATTTGTACAATATGGTCTGCAGGCAGATAAAAATGAATCAAATTATTGTACTTAAAACGTTGCATTGACTTCCTGTTCAGCAGAGAATCTTTTTCAAATTGGGGCTCATGGTTTACAAAACACTGCATTCTAGCCAACCACAGTATTTAAAGTCAATCCTTACCCCCTCAGTCTTATCGTTATTCAACAAGGTCATCTGATCGCCTTTCTCTGATCATATTTAAAACTAGAACTGTGTTGAGTTAACGAGCTTTTTCATTGCTAAACCTAGCAACTTTGGAACTTTCTTTCTGCTTCTGTTCGTTCTGCTCAGTCGCTTATCTTATAGGCCCCTATCTGACTTTGTTCTCAATTTAAGGACTTGTCTTTTTCAAATTGATCGTAGACTATCGGCTGTCTCTTTGTCTCAGCGGAATGACATTCATGGCTTGGTTTTGTTGCGCCATCGGTTGATATCTTGTGCATAACTATTAACCGATGGCGAACCATCAACTCACCGCGAAAGAGATGAGTCTTTAACAAAGTCCAAGCTTAACACTCATCGCTTTCAATTTGCCTATCCACCGTAGCCTACGTCCGTCTGGTTTCCCTGATCTATGGATTTCAATCTGGATTCTTCAATGGATTATATTGTTTTATTGCGATTTTGCTCAAAGTACCACAGACTGATCTCTAGGACTTTATGATAACTGCGCTACATAAGTCAGTAGATCTGATTAGACATACTGCGCTATAGTAGTTACTAATTAATAATTATTGATAACTTCACAATTTAATTTAAGACTTACCTGCTGCTGTGATCCGCTAGAAATATTTATTTTGAAATCTTGTAATGTTTTCAAGGACTGACCTCGTTATGTTTTCGTTTTTCTGTCTTAATTGTGTTTAGTTAAAGGTGTTAATTATTAATGGCCTACCGGTATACGGTATGCACAGAGGTATAGAGACTCAGTGCCTATAAGAAAAGCTGTCGGTGTCTCTTATGCACTAATTAAGACTTTAAACACTCGTATGAAGTACAAATCAACTTTAATTGATTCATCAATATTGCAAGATATCCATTTAGATTTTAGAACCATGTGCAGTGAACCTTCGCAGTCACGCAATGTTCAGAATCCGTAGGCCTGTTTCTGATGCTATCTAATAAGCTTTTCTTATCATATAGGCCGACAGTCCTTCCAAATTTCTCCTTGAAGGCACTATAGACCAATTCTGCAGTACGTACACATAGACTACAACGTTCCCTCTAATTTTTTTCCTGTGTGCGCGGAACTGGCGGGTGTTTGAGCAGCCTCATTTCCGCGTGAGCCACACATTTTCAGAAACATTTGTGTTTGTAATTTAAGTTGTAACTACTGACTTCATAGTATAATACACGTTTGCAATAATGTCTTTTTTTTATTAAAGAGATGTATGGCTTACAAAATTACGTATAAGTCTTAGTTTTCATACTTTATCGCAATGAAAATATTATGCTACGATTACGAATGCAAAAATAAAATAAACTATAGACCTACATGTAGTTCTTAATCTATAGCATCCAAATGATGCTGAACGCTAAAGTTTCTTCCGCCTATCCTTCTGCGATGACCATATTTGAAAAACTGTTTCGAGATTGACTTCCAATCCAGAACCTTGATAAGACTTTATCCCCCATCAAAGTCATCATCATGTCCAAGTGGTCAGTTTCCAGACGGTTCCGAGATTTGGTTTTGATGGCATTCATTAGACTAAAACCGCGTTCACAGTCTGCACTTGAAACCTGGAACGTTGCAGACACATCCAGTAGACAAGCCAATATGATAAATTGTTCATCGTTGAGTGCAAAATGGACTACGTCGTCGAATGTCTTCATTAACCCGGACTTGAATTTTTCAGAAATTATGAATCTGAGATCACAATACATTCATAGAGATGGCCAGCAATACGTTATCGATCAACAAAATTTTACCTTTTGGCATCGTAGTTTAGACACCGAATCCAAATAAATTTTCTGAGTAGGCTATAAGGTGGCGCTTCAAGTAATCTATTTTCCAATCGTCCCATCGTTTCCCAGTACTGAAATCGCCGACAGCACGAGCTTGTTGGCACAAATGACAAACAACATCATCAGTGCTCTCACGATAATTGAAAACGTCGCCCAGTTTCGCCCGTCTGTGTTCTGCTGAAGTTGGAAGTTCTGTCTCTACCAGCTCACTAAGCCATTCGGTTTTAAACTTAGAACTACACTTTTTCTTGACGAAACTGTCTAATATAGCCTGGTTCGCTTTACGTTTCGACATCGGTTACAAATTTTAGTCACAAAGAAATATTATGCTGTATCAAGCCGGTAGCAACTTTCTAAGTGGAATCCTACACGGATAATCTGATGGACACACAGGCCTAATTAAGGCATCATCGGTAGGAAGCTAGCTAGCCGGCCCAGCCGTATACTCATAGCGGCAAGGCAGCTCACCAGCACCAGGCTTATCAGCAAGATCTTTCCAGTCAGTGGAGAAACATTGGGCTACCAGCATCCCTCTCAAATCTCAATAGGCTATCAGCAAGATCTTTCCACTCAGTGGAGAAACCCTTAATTGGGCTATCAGCATCCCTCTCAATATATGCTGGCCCATCACCAAGCTGGTCTGCTGGTTATGAGTCAACGCAGGACGTCCCAGTTAATGAGAGACACTGACATATAGAGAGACACTGGATGTTGAGGTGTGATCACCGATCTATTAATAGAAATCCGTGGTTGTGACCAACGGTTGTGGCTAGTATATATGCTCCTCTGTGGGCGCACACAGATCTTGGCCTTCCGTTGACGCAAAGATAAGTAAGTAGGTTAATAATTCAATGGCCTACTTTAAGTTAAACAAAACTTTAGCTCATATGTATTTGCTACCAAAACTTGTGCGCGGAATTTTGAAACTGCTGCGCGGCATTTTCCAATGAGCTGCGCGGCCGCGCAGCCGCGCAGCTTAGAGGGAACGTTGAATTAGACTAATATAGGCCTACTACATCTATGAAAAGAGTACACAATCGATGGAGAGCCAAAGTCTAAAAAAATTGCCTCAATGTACACCAAGGTGCGACCGTACGTACGGTACGTACGTTATTTTTTTCTATAACGAACGTACGGTACGCGTACGTTATTATGCCGCACGTTACCATACGTTCACATCAGTTCATGACGAAAATAAAATACATAACATTATGCACAAGAAAAGTCAATAACAGTTGGTGATTGACGGTCGTAAACAATTTTAACCATTACATCAGTCATCTGTGGCTGTTCAATGATATCTACTTTCAAACTTTTAAATTCCAAATTGCTAATATTCTGTCTAATGTATAGGCCCCATAGTTCTTCATAGTGTGAAGAATAGTAAGATTTTACGGCACACTTTATAAGATGGCCAGTGCCAGTGGTCATTTTATTGGTAATACTAAATTTCAGTACCGTTCGTAAATAACTAGGCCTGCGTACGGGGAGACTAATACTGTAGAGCTAAAATTATCATTGTTGACGTACGCGTACGGTTCGCGTACCGTATAAGACTATAGAGTTAAATTGAGGTTCTTTGTGAATGATCAGATAAATATGTGGCATTTTTAACGTACGCGTACGTTTTTTTCGATAACGTACGTACAGTACGCGTACGTTATTCCGGGAGGTAGCGTACGGTCGCACAATGATGTACACGTCTATGATATAGGCCTCTGTTATCCCGAACACTTTGTTTTCATGCACATTAACATACTGTGGTAACCGCGATGGTTGCTTATAATCTGAGGGGGGAATTGAGGGGAACCTAAGGGGACCGAGGGACCAGAGGGGACCGAGGAGGGCCGGCGGGAGGAGAGGGGACTCACAGCTTGCAAAGTATTCTTCTGGTTCTTTGTCTTCAGGCAGGTTCTAGCGTCCGATGTCGCCATTTCTCTCGATTTTGAGCCTCTTCTTTGAGTCTTTGTATCCATCCTTCATCAGAGGACATAATATCTAGTAAGCTTCTCCTCTCAATAGCTCTTTCCTTTTACTTACTTTTACTTGCAAAGTACATAAGATTATACAATCGTACACATACACATATAACTCTAGCAAAACACATATAGGTTAGAGTTTGGTGTATATCTATGGTTATACATACATACAGGGCTGTAGTCGAGGGTATACGCGGGTATACAACGTGTACTCACCTCTAGAGACCGTATACTCACCTCACAAAATATTTATATTTATTTATATTAAAATACTATAGTGTATACTCACAAAATACTGTAGCGTATACTCACCTCTAATTTGTTTCGGAAAACTAGCCGGTAGCGTGTACTCACCTCTAATTTTACCACTACAGCCCTGCATACATACATACATACATAAATACATACATACATACATACATACATACATACATACATACATACATACATACATACATACATACATACTAAATCATACATACATTCATTCATACATACATACATACATACATACATACATACATGCATACATACATAGATACATAGATACATAGATACATACATACATACATACATACATACATACATACATACATACATACATACATACATACATACATACATACATACATACATACATACATACATACATACATACATACATACATACATACATACATACATACACAGAACCTACGCAATAGTTTCATTTGGTTTGTGGAATCATTTGCTGTCGTTGCTGCTGCTGTTGTTCTTAATCAATAGTTAATTAATTTTGCCTTTTTCGGCTGCTATCTCAGTTAGTGTTTTATTTATTGTGTTACAGTGGTTTTGAAACAGTGAGAAACCTAACACGAGGAAAATGCCAAGAACGAGCGAGAGACAAACAAATTATAAATAACTAAACATTGCTCATCAGTTATCTCATTAGCTATTGGCTATTGCATCATTTTCTGAGATTCTGTCTGATGGTTTCTGATCGTGTCATTATAGCCTATCGGCTATTAAGTTTCGTTTCGATGCCAAGTCCGGCTGGAGTTCGAGACGAGCGGGCTTAAATAATTAAACTCCGGTGAAAGACCCTGCACTGTTAAAACGCTAGTGCTATATCTATATAGCATTTGGCGCTAAATATATATTATATATAAATATATATATATATTCGAACAGGGCTATTGTAGCAGAAGCATGCAGAGTTGGCTGTCTTCAAATCGGCTGCGGTTGCGATCGACAAAGACGCAGTATTATTGACTGCGCATACGTCAGGCACAATAAAAAGTTGATGAGGAATCGATCATGGGCCTATCACAATTCCTTAACTAGAATTAACAATTCATCGTAGACAGTCTGGGTATGCTTCTGGACGGAGACCATCAATGCCAGACCACGTGACACACCTTTGCAGATCCTGCTTCTACCAGTTGCACCAGACTCGGATCATACGGCGCAGTCTGCTGTTCAGCGCCCCTTTTCATCATGACGCGCCTGGATTATTGCAATACCATCCTTGCGGGCTTGCCCACATTCCTGTTGCGCCAGATCCAGAAGTCCTTAACTATCATGTTCGAGTCGTAACGACGTAACCAGCGATATTTCGCATGTAAACATAGGCGTAATTTATAGGGGTACAAGGGGTACCCGTACCCCCACTTTTTGGACTGGAGGGTATCGTACCCGTCCCCACTTTTCATACCCATTGTTTTTGACCGTTTATTATTTTTATCTGAGGAAGCCCTCAAGATTCAAAACAATTACCGAGCATCATCATCAGTCATCAGTCTAATGATGTAAGTCTTATTTTTGCAGAATTGTTATAATTATTATAAGTTTACATTAAGAGAATAAAGGCCTTTGTTACGTCACTTCACCTATGAAAAAGTCTACTGTTATTAAGTTTAAATTTAGAAAATAAAGGCTTATTGCTACGTTATTCTAATTGTTGAAACGTCTATTATTTTTAATTGTTAAAACGTCTATTTATTTTTAAACCAAGATTTAGATAATAAAGTTTTGGTAACGTTCCTAGAATCATGAAAAAATTATTTTTATTGACACTTGACACACTTTGACACTTGTTTATTTGGTAACCAAACTTTTACAGTTAAAGCAGAAACATGAATTATTATTATATTCCAAAGTTTGGCTACACAGGAGGCCCAAAAGGGGTCAAATGACCCCGCTACAAGGGCCACCTGGGTTGTAGTAAATTTAAAGTTACAGAAGAAAAGACTATCAATTGTTACGTACGTCATTTCGATTATGAAACACGACGTTGTCTATTACTAGTAATTTTAGAATAAAGGCCTTTGTTGCGTCACTTCAATTATGAAATAATCTATTGAAATTTAGGGAATAAAGGCCTATTATCACGTCTTTCAATTGTGAAACATGTCTATTGTTTGTAATTTTAGATTTAGAGAATAAAGGCCTTTCTTACGTCACTTCAAATACGAATTAGTCTATTGTTGTTAGGTCTAAATTTTGAATAAAAGGCCTATTGTTACGTCACTTCAATTATGATAGACACATGTAGGCCCTACATACGTCTCTTCAATAATTCAACACGTCTATTGTTAGTAATTTGAAATTATAACCATGCACTGTATCCCGACGTGGCCACAACTTTGCAAAGGACTCTGCCAAATGAATCCTTTCATATCCGACGAAAATCTCATTGGTTCAAAACACACTCGCCAGATAGCGCATAGTCTGTCAGTCGTCCGTCAGCCGCCAGGTGGCAAATGATCTGAAGACCCTTAATACAACTGCTGCCGCGGTCAGAAATTTATACTCCGACATACCAATTGCTCTGTATTGAAATATGTTATAATTTTCTTTTTACAGCATAAATCTTAAAACGCAATTAAGCGATGTAACTGTTGGATTTTTACAAACAGTTTGATTGAAAGTTTGAATGAAAACAGTTACTTGTTTGGTCAGGTTTCTTTAGGCCTAAAGGCTAAAACAATGTCCAGTTAGGAGAAATCGACAGACAGGCAGAGACAGACAGACAGACAGACAGACAGACAGACCTTTTTAAAAATTGTTTCTCCACCATAGGCTGCCTGTCTGTCTGTCTCTCTTAGTGGACCGATATCCTCTATATTGACCTGATTACGGCTTGGTTTTGGTGTGCCATCGGTTGATAGCCTGTACAGTAGACACAGGCGCGATAGAAGTCGTTAATTACAATTACAATTACTAGAGAGACAGAGAATGATAGAATAAGACAGAGGCAGATACAGAGGCAGCAGCAGGTGGCTATAGAGGATGAGAGGGCGGTCTACAAAAGCAGATTGGCTGTTGCGTTTCGCTGTTCAATGCACAGACGAGTGTTCTGCACTTGGAGAAATTTGGTTCCAAGCCCTCCCCTTCCGACGACCCTCTCTCACGAGAAGTCGACATCCTAAACGAATAGACTGGGTAGTGGTGTGCGTAGGGGTGCGCCGTCGCTTGAGGGTAGCACATCTCTTCCCCATCAGTCGCCTCTGCACCACCGCAGGTCATCGCTTCTCTGTTGACCGCTATCAGCTCCAGTCCATCGCTCACACGGACATGGTCAGCAGTTCTGTTCATTTGAGAGGCCAGTGTGTCGGATGGTGGAGGTGGCGGCGGCGTAGGAACGGAGGATGGTGCCCCGGAACTGGCCAGATGCTGGACATCAGGCGGTGGACCAGCGTCAGCGTCCGATCGAAGCGGGTAGGGAGGCAGATGCGATAGGTCAGTCGTGTGAAGACTGCACGGCCGCTCTTTGCCCCTCAGGGTCGAGTAGTTGTTGTGGTAATGGCTGAGGACCCGGATGTGAGCTCCGTACAATGGCTCTTCAGCACTGTATGTATTCCGACCATTGTAGCTGCATTTAGAAAAGCAAGACAGACAACATTCTTAATTAAACTGAACGCTCAACACTGTCTGGTATCTGGGTAGTGTTATATTATTGTGGCCAATCCTTTCGTAATAAAAGCTACGTGGTATGGTAAATTATTTTATGAGGTCTGCATTCATGTAATCGATATGACTTAAAGATATGTGCACGTGTCCTGGCCAAGATGGCCGCTTGTTCTTGCAGTGTATTAGTTTTGATCAATAAGTTGGTCAGATGTGGATTTACTCGATGACTTACGTTCGCTCGGACTTCTCCATTGACTTGGTATTTGCTCTTGGAGTTATTTATCTCTAGGCCTACCGCGGTTAATTGTTTCTAAGTGTTTTGGGCGGTTAGTGTTTGGACCTTGTCATCTTTGCTTTCCAGTGCCTCCATAAGGTGGTTCTTACATCTTTTTAGTGAGCATGATAGTGAAGAATCTTACCTCTTTTTAAAGAGTATACGAGAGCAAATAATCTTACTTCTTCTTAATGAGTATGATAGCGAAGAGCATAAGACTGCCAATCAGCATTCCAATAGCAACTCCGATAAGAACGGCCAGCATAGCTCCTGCACACAAAAATTTCAACATACATCAACCATCCTTATCCAATAACAAGCAATGACGAGCAATGACGATAATTCTTCTGATTGCCAGAAAGGTGTAGACTGTGACCTACTAGCGTCATAAAGATAATTCATATATAATATTGTGTAGGTTTAGTAAATAAATAAGTAAATGTATGTCTGTACATTTGTATGTATATATATATACGTACGAATCAAAGCAATTCCATAGCGCCGTGTACCCAACCTCTCAAAAGTGCTACTGTTATAGAAATCTAACGCTAATCTATAGGGCCTAATTGGCATACCTGACATGGAGCATAAAAATGAAACAATTATTTCGTTTCGGATAATAACATGTAAACTTGCAACAAGCAGACTAATTCGTTGTCTACTGAAAGTCATAGAATGGAACAGTCTGTGTTAAATTCCGTGTAAAATTCTAGTTTTCGATTAATCAAGACGAATTTCTGTCAACTTGACAAAGCCGTATCCCTCACCCGTTGAATTGGCACAATAGCTTACCGTTCCTCAAGTCTAGGTTCGAATAGATAGCCGTCGATGAAATTAGAATTCGTGGAGCTTAATTGTTAAATAAAAAAAAACATAAAGAGATTTTACTAGCGTTATCGCCATTATCATCACCGCCATCATCATCAACAGCATCATGATCGTCGTCATCGTCGTCATCATCAATTTATCAACATCAGCATCAGCATCAACAAAATCATCATGATCGTGGTCGTCGTCATCATCATCCTAAACATCATCATAATCATTCATTCTCCATCATCTTTTTGCATGTGTATATGTAGACCTGTTTAGATCTGTTATTTCGGAGAGACTATAGCAATCAATTAGTCCTCTTCACCCTTTTTGATTTGAATGCGGTCTTCGACATTGTTGACCACGGCATTATCCTAGAACGCCTTGAAAAGTCATTTGATGCCGTGGGTTGTGTTCTATCTCGGTTGCGTTTATTTCATTCTAGGCTGTGATTGACTGCCACACAGTCTGACTGGTCCATTGTTTGTCTCACACAGGGCCCCTACTTTATGTTCTTTACAACGTGTCTCGGCTTACTGGATGTGTCTAGCTGCCACGCATTGAATATCGTCCTACCCAACCAGTCAACAGATAAGCAGTAACAGACGAATAGAGCAAGAAGTTCCAAATGCCATTGTCGATCGCAGATTGTTATAATTTTATGCTATGAGTAAACGCTGTTTATTTGAAAAGCACTAGGGAAGAGATTAGGCTATATACTCAGACAACGCTTCTAGTAAATATCTGTACCAAATTTCGTGCAGTTTCCGACTTCTCCAGTCCACTCTCCGTCGAGACAAGTGAGGTACCAGGTTTCGCCTGTGTAGTTGCAGACAATGGCAGCACTGTCGGCGTGTCTCCAGATGGTGGCACCCTCTGTTGACTCTAAATCGCTACATCCGTAGACTAAATACCAAAACAGACAGAATGAGAGTCCTATTATAGGTGCATGCGTAGACCCATATATGCGCTAAAGGCTTACCGAATTTAAGTTTTGGCCATTGATCCGAATAGGCATAGCGCTTAATTGGCATGAGGCATCACTGACATGTGGAAGTGGAGTAGTGGTGATCTAGTTGACAGGTGGGTTGGAATTCATCGATTGATCTCTTGGATCTACCTCCTTCGCTGGCATGCAGGATCTGCCCTGTGGGTCACTTTACAGACCATTCGATGACGCACAAATGGAAAACCTCAGAGTTCGCCCTGGAAGAAAAGGAATTCTATCCTCGATATCCAGTTGCACTTCAACCAGACTGAAATTTTTATTTGAGCTAGATCACCAATCTTCAACACTTCTTCTCGACAGCTTCACTACTTCTCTCGATCACCACAGACTCTGATGATGATCAAAGTCTCATTAACACACATCGCACGACTTCAAAACCCAAATGTCATGAACAATCGTCAATACAGATCGAAGTCATTCGATAGAAGGCGAACTCTGAAGCTATCCAACTCTACGATCCGATCTGAAGCTTAATTTGAATCGTCTCTCACGGAGCGTTCTTCTCTGTTGAAGAAATCTTGGGACTGTTGTGTCGCATTTGGAAAACATTCGTTTGCTCTGGATCAAAAGATCAAGCGCTAACCGTTAAATCAAGTTTCTTCAGCTGATTCTCTGCTGCCCATGTTGATTGAAGACATAGAAGAGTTTTCCCCTAGTCTAACCTTAATATTAGTATGCCTGTTAAGATGCTGATCATTATCTAACTGCAATCAAACATATATATACACGTCATCCTAATCTAGCATCAGGAACCTTTACATCCAACACACATTTAATGTAGATGATTGCAAATAGAGGGAGAATCGCTACACACTAACAATGGAAGCTTCTTCCGCCTCCAAGCAGCATTCGTCTGCGAACAAACTCGTTCTTAATAAACTCTATATCGTCATTTAACCGGTGAAGAACACCTTCGACACTTAGCAAAAGGCGCTATATAAATACCTAGTCATATTTGACTCTGAATGCGCTTAAACTAATAACGATTCACCGGAATTTATTGATCAGTTTCTATGTGTCTGAGCGAGACCTCCTTCAGTTACACGAGCATCATCATTATAATGAACTTGTGGCTGTTTACTTTAACACCAACAGGGCTAGTTAAAAGACAATGTCGGCCTAATGCTCATATTCATACCTGTAGGCTATACCTGTATGTACATGATGAAAAGAAAGAGAAGAAAACCTAAAAGAAAATGAAAGAAAAGATGGAAGAAACGGAAAAGAAGGGCAGGCAAATGGACGACGGTGAAAGGAAGGACCGAGCGTTGTCATTCTAGGCAGAGTTTATGTGTCGCCTGTCTTTAGTTCACGGTGCCAGCGATGTTCATACACAATGTCGGCCTAAGGGAGATCATTATTCGGCTTCTGATACCTTGTCCGTCGATATCATTTTCGGTCGCCTAAGAAAGGCATAAAAAATGCAAATAGCGATCTTTTAAGTCGTACTCTGAGCCACATACGTGACAGCCTTAAGTTCGCATGGTTATTCTGCCGCAGGCCATTCCACAGCACATCTCTAGCTATAGATTCTTTTCTGGTTCAACCTATAGATCTTTCTTCTCTCGTTTCACTTCACTCCATTTTGTTTTCATCGGTCTGTCCCTCTTTCGTTTGCGTGCTCGACCTACAGATCTACAACAGTTCTTTATCAATGTCTTCTGCATATTTAACACCCTATATCTTTAATAATCTTTCATTCATACGTCTAACTGCATGCCTCATTCCCTAGGGCCGAATTAAGGCTTCCGAGGTACGCCACAGATGCTGCAATTCTGTAACCCGAATGGTTAAGCCTCTGAGGATTTTCCGCAGAGTCGTGCAAGCAGTGTGTTGAGCTGTTAGGGTCAGACCTTTTTCAGGTCTTCAATATCAGTTTAATTGTGATTCATTAGTTCACGTGACTGAACCAAAATTAACGCTATAAGTGTTCTTTCTAACCGTAGTCACTTCGTATAAAGTTTAATGCTATTTGCTTGCGAACTATACAACTGTAAATAAAGTTAGTTTCAACTGTTCATGATATTGCATCGTTTTAACTGACATTGTGCTACTTTTCACTCTCTGTATGCGTGTTGTTATAAAAAGTGAGCGTATAAATTGTCTCGCGCTAATTTTTCATATATTTAATTTCTTGATTACTTACTAATTTTCTACATACCTGCGTACTGGAGCACCTGTGCTTTCCAGGTGTCTTTATTCCAAGTGGAAACAGGCGCCTGGAGTTGCTGAATGTTGTAGGTAACGTGGATTTCGAGGCGATGGCCTTTCGAGGAGAAGATGGCACCCTGCTGGTTGCGATGGCTCTGACACGCCCACAGCGTCACATCCGGTTCGCCGGATTCGCAGAACTTCAGGGAGACAGAACAGGACGATGACGATGATGACTTCAGTTCGTCTGACGAAGAACCGTAGCCTTGGGCAACGGACGACTGACCTATGGATGCACAAAGAGTGTCTTTAGAATTATGACCCCTAACACTCAGTGCTTTTCATTATACATGTAGACACCTCTGTTAGAAATAATCTTGTTCATCATATTTGTTCATCACGGTCGTTGTCGCAAACACCCAGCCACAATTATCGCTTTCATCGTAATCGTAGCATTGAGGTTGTGGAAGTACGCTTTTGACAACCTTTCTTCAGCCATGTTGTCAGTGTTTCAAGCCGACTCAGTTCCCAAAGGAACCTTTCAGCTCTTGAGCCATTTGCACCTGCAGTTTCCAAGAGGATCTGTTTAAGACTTCAGTACTTTTGGAACCTGCTTAAACAGTCGCAAGGGTCCAAACTTTAATATGAGCACGAAACTGATTTGGGGTGAGTCACTGGTGTAGCGCCCAAAGTTGGTATATGCTGAAGTACCCCTTCCTGGATCCGCCTACGAGCGGTTGAGTTTTACTATCATTACCAACATTACTCGTAACTACAGCAGCAACAACGACAACATAGTCATTTTCCTTATCATTGAATTGTCGTCGTCTTTACTGTAATAATAATTGTAAAATGCTCTACATCAACAGCAGCATCAGTGAAAGCAGTAGAGACAGCTGCTGCAGTGACATCATTTGCTCTGTTGTTTATACGAGGAATTGAAATGTGATTGCTCAAACCACAAAATCCCACTGCACATTTAAGTGCACAACTGAACTTCAGCTGGACCAGCAAGCTAACTAATGGCGCCGAACATACAAATATATTACAAAAATAATGCCTAAGAAAGACGAATTCACCACTATCCACACTGCTGTTTCACCTCTGTACTACGCTGCAACTTTTCTTCTCTCAAAAATAGATTTATGCCTTTGCGTTATTGAGGCAACCTTTGTAAACACATGTCTTGTATCTTTACAGCTGCTACATAAAGATGCGGGTTCTCGTTTAGAAACATGCCTTACTCCAAAGCGATATTAATAGTTGCATTTTCGTCTTGTTTTCTGCACCCGGCGGTTGCCATATTTCTCGTCTTCGCGTCATTATCGCGACTGCGCCTGCTCCAGGCCAAGGATAGCGGTCACATATATGGCACGCCATAAAGCTCAATATAACAAATGACTGCAAGTGCAATTTCCTGCATCGATAATATCGGCGATGGGTTTGGCGGGTCAGCGAAAGGCTCTGCGCTGTCGCTCAGATTCGCTAATGACGATCTAGTGTCGCTTTGTCGCCACATGGATATAATTACGAGAAACGATGCTAATTTCTGTTCTTCGGCGGAAAGGCTTCGCTGCTGTTGCTGCGAGCTAAGGAATTCTTATCAAATGTCTCATCATTACGACGCGACTGCGATAAATTTATTTAGCGCCTTAAGTTGGATAATAACAGCTTCGAATGAAACGCATTGCTTCAAGATCAGGTGCCATATTCGTCATCTTCGTCGTGTTTGTCGTTGCCGATGTTTCTACCATTATCACCTCAGCAGGAACCAACAGAGAAACATCTCTCTTTAGCCGTCGTTATTTTGGTTGACATCACTTCTGTCGTTGTCACCAGTGTGATCATTCCAGTTATGACTATTTTCATGGTTGTCATGATGATATAAACAACAAAACTAATGATATTTTGTACATCGTTATTGTTCTTATCATCACCTAGACCTCATCTTTCTTCTTCTTTCCTCCTCTTCAGCCTATGCACCTCTTACCGCTCACCCAGTGGCGGCGCTACCATGGGTCGCGGTAGGTCATTTTACCTGCTTGGTTTTACTCTTGATGCCTATTTTACTCTTGACCTTTAAAGATTAGTAAAGTAACTAAAGCTTAACGTTTTAATTGCTGAATGGTTTCAAATTTGAATATGCTGCAACAATTGGGCAATTAGCGTTCAATAATAATTTTCTTCGTTTTACATATCTAAGTTATGCTGCTTATGTTGAGATTATGCTGCTTGATGCGTCAAACTCAAACAATAATTTCTTCGACCTGCTAAGTAACTTCCATGACCCTGACGCGACCTGCTGAATTTGTATAGCTGGCACCGCCACTGCTCTCATCAAAATCAACTTCAAACAACGTCGGTTTTGTCATCATGATCACCCTTCAGAAATACTATGAATATATCTTAGCGAAATATATAATCCAATATTTCACCTGTTTTCAACACATTGTTGACAACCTGAGACTATCCGATAAGAACTTTTATGTTGACAAGTATTACATTTAAATGTCAATATCTAGGTACGGCCATGCCCCTTTCTTGTGAGTGTGGTAGCAACCTGCTGAGATAACTGAACCGTAGGCCTACTGGTTACGCTGTGCACCTCGCTGTAGGTAAGACGCTATTTCGCCTTCGACTTTCTGCAGTCTTGTTGTCAAGACCTTTAACCTCATGAACCTCAAAACCAAAACCGACTTTGAACCTCAAAACCAAAACCAAGACTTTTAACCTCAAGACCACGACCAAAACCAAGACCCAAAAATCACAGTTATATCCAGATTCCTATTCCTCACTAAAAGGTCAAGTCGGACTACTCGCGATTTTAATGAAAACACGAGTCTTTTATTTTATTCAAGCAAAACAACTCTAAATGTGGACTGCAGAGAATTCCGAATTCGTATTTACAAAAGTCCTTTATGTGAAATGTTATTCCAAACGCCTGTTGCATTTTTAAAAAACTAATTAACTCAGAATTTTCAGACCAAGGCGTTCCTTTGGGGCCTCATAAAAATTCAGCCATGTGAAAAAATACGTTCTACAGGTGTCAAGTCGCTGGCACACACAGCAGCTTTTCAAGCGCTGGATGTAAATCTACAAATCGTGAGTCTTTTTTTAAATCCTCCCATGGTTTATCAGATTGTCTGGCTTCTGAAACAAGTCTCGGCAGGGTTTCCATATACAGCACAACTGTTGCTGTTGCCGATAGTTTTTCCTGACCGATAAGATTTGCATCATTTACACCGTGCAAATACTAAAGTAATTGTATTAGTAATTATTTGATAAATTTATAAAACTCCTGCGTTTTGTTAAATGGCTGTTCATATTGACAGTCAAGTCTTGGTCTTGGTCTTGCAATCTCAAGACCAATACAAAGACCAATACTTTTGGTCTCAAGACCAAGACCAAGACTTTAAAAAAGGAACTTGAGTGCACCCAAGACCAAGACCTTGGTCTCGAGGACAACAAGACTGTCTTTCTGCGATCCGCCAGGCCCTTCCGGTGTGTCTATCGTCGGAATGTTGGTCACTGTCTGGTGTGTCCACTGACCAGTTCACGATTTCTAAGGGGGTTCGATCGTTGAGAAATAAGTACGGTCCCTCGCTCGCGTACCGCAATCATGCAGCGCCGCTCCTTCTCTGTTGCTTTCCCTATGACCTGGAACGGGCTCCCAATAGCGCTCCGTCTGGTCCCTATAGATCACCACTACTTTTTATACTAATTTGAAGACTGCTCTCTTTAGCCGTGGCTGGACTGGGAGCGCTCCTGAGTAGACAGCCTTGAAGGGGCGCTATATAAATGTTCCTTAATGAATGAATGAATGACTGAACGTATCCGTCGCTAACACGATTGTCGTCAGGCATCTGAATGTCCCGTTGTTTGGTCACGGAGACATAGCACGCCTCGTCATCTTATTTAACGGTACGTATGTCGGCGTCCCCAGGATACAGTTCCCCCGATTGTCCGAGGGTTGCGCGGATGTGTCGTGGAGCAGGCATAGCCGCCATTTATAAGAAAAACCTATGGGCGAGAAAGATTAACATCAACTGTAGGCCTATACCAACTTCGTTTGAGGTCCTATCTGCTTCTATAGCAGCGAAACATGACCCATTAACCCTCTTCACCATTTACAGACCGGGATGTGCATCGCCGTCGTGTCTCTTTTTCAGCTAGCTCCCCTCACTTATTTATGTACGCGGGGTAATTTGCTATCTGTAGGTCTAATACGCCGCCTGTGATCGCTGGAGACCTTACTCTCCCCCTGGAAGACCAGGACAGGCCAGAAACCACACGATGGAAGCAAACGTTTGAATTTCAGTAAGTAATTAGATGAGCAACTAAACCGTTGCAGTATATTGCATGGTGCAGAACCAAGGTTCTCTGGATTTTATCGGAGGTGCGACGGAAGTACGAGAATCGACGGTTCTCCTGCATAGATATAAAGGATTAATTGTAGCATCCTGTGTCGATCGGCCAAACTCCTTGAGGCTCGCCAACTCGAGTAAGAGATAAGACGTCTTATGTAACTGGAGCTACATATTTCTAACTGATTAGGTAAGGTCATAATAAATAGATGTAAGTCATACTCAGTCACAGGAACATCATTTTAAACAACGCGTCATCCAAACGTACATCTGTCGCAGTCAAAGCAAGATAAGCAGAAGATCTGATAGTTTTAAATAAGCAACACAAAGAACTGATCAGAATGTTATCGATCCATTCTTATGATCAGCATGTTTATAAAGCAGATTCTTCGTTCTGTATCCATCGGAAGCGAGTGTGTTGATCCAAGGACTGTAGTTTACGGCGACGTATAATCCTACTTCTTGTGAGCGCGCTGGTTTAACCTTGTTTTGAGCTGAAAAGTCATGTTGACAGGTTAATTCTGCCGATAAGCCCAGAGTATTAATATGTACCGTTTATGAAGGTTTTGCTTAACTCAGATTTCGGAAATACCGAGTTATATAAATGCCATATGAAATCGCAGCCAATACAATTGCAGTTGATAGCTGCTCTGGCAAATGAGCCGATGTCAAAGGCAGCAGAGTTTTCTTCTGTTGCTGTAATCTTCCAAGTAATAGAGATTCTGCCTCGGATGGAATTAGAAGCAGTTAGTTTTTCTGTCTTGCGCAAAGGCGTCGGAAGAAGAAGAAGAAGAAGAGACTGATCATAGACTGATCAGAGACGGATCAGAGACGGCCGGGCAGACAGCCAGTCGCCTGCAGCGAAGGAAGCGTCGGTGCTGGCGGTTGCCTAGCAACCGTAATTAACACCATTATCGCCATGACGATGTGGATTAAATAACAGCGAAATGATACAAGGTTACAAGACGAAGTGTGTCCCTGAACGATAACAGATAAATTGTCTGACAGCTGAGCACTGCCATGTAGACTTCTAAACGACTGAAACTTTGTCAGACTATGCACAGGCGGCCATATCGCTGTCTAGTTGCAATGTGCAACACTGCTCTGCATTACTTGAGATTGTATCTAAATGAGAGTTAAAGCTACAGCAGTGTTTGCTATTTTCAGCAATTAACTGCTTTGCATAGGTCTTATATTTTGCCACAACGAGAGTCTGCCACGAAAGCTGACGTTTCCTTGGACTACACAGCTTCCACTCGTTCTCATTTAGGTTGACGTTGACCAGTAAAGGGTGCCGACTGGTCACATACAGCTAAATGTAATATATGATAACAATAGGCTAAACTATGGAATGGTTATTTGCCTGGGAATAAAGCAGACGCATTACTTGGCCTACTGTCGCACTGCACATGTCTTAAGGCTATAGTCAATTGCTGTTTTTTATAATAATTTTCATAACTAAAAAATATTAAGGAGACTAAATCATACAAAAATGTTTTCTCTAAATTAACAGTGAAGTTTAATTGCAATTAATTCTTAAATGTATTGTTGTTGTTGAATGTTGAGCCTTGTGAACACTGAACAGTAAGCACTAACAATTCCAACTATTGAATAAACATATCAGTTATAACTACATAAGATAGCTTAGAGTGAGTGATGTTTAAACATTATGATGCATTTAAATTTTTATTTAGTAATATTATACTGATGGAAAATATGGGAAAATTTTCCGGAAAAATACACTGGAAATTTTCCGAAATTTTCCGGAAAAATATTAAATTTTCAGGACAATTTTTCCGCCTCACAACACTAATTCAAAGAGACTGAATCCTTGAATGTTCACTCCGTCTAATAGCGCTGTCAGCTTTGCTTCTTTTAAAGTTCACAAACCGCTGCATTGAAATCAGCAGACCCATCCCAGTTCTTTGTCCCTTCTCATACCAGAGAGCATTGTACTCAATCCACTGATGGACCCTGGCTCTCGCTGTGCCTCGCGACAGAACAGTGCTGAACTCTCGTGCGTTGTCTGTGGTTGTGGGCCAAGGCTTTGGAATTGACTACCCAGTTTTTTACGTTCTCTCAGTTCTCAAATATAAATTATTCACAACTACTCTTGAAACTCAGCTGCTGCAGCTGTCCTATACCCTCCATCACTGGCGTATACCCTCCATACTCCATTGCTTAACTCATGGTTTCATTGACCTATCAGATTTCGATCTGGTTTTCTAATGGATTTAGACGTTGACAACGATTTCATCTGAGGCGACCATCGAATGTTGATGCCTCGTGCATTATTTTACTGGCGCTATGAAATTGCTTGATCAAATTCGAAACTGGATTCCTATAGGTGAGAAGCAGAAGACGACCTCGCATCGTGGGTGGTAAAATTATGCTAATTATAGTTGCAGTGCAAAGACGATATCTTTATAATATAATAGATACGTAATATGCAAATTCTATATATATAGGGCCTATATTACTTATATATAATATATAGAATTATAGATGGACATTGGTGCTGTTTTTATGTCACCATGAAGCTAAGCAGCTTCGAGCCCGTAAGAGCGACTATCCACGAATACCGCGTCATTTGGGCTAACACCATCATTTCTTCCAAGGTCGTATACAAGTAAAAGCACAAGTTGGGAGGTTAAATTTTCAGGGTGCGATTTACGGTTGGCTGCAGTGGGCAAGACCTGTGGATCGTTGCGAAATGCATCGGGGTAATCATGTCTCCAGTAGAAAATAGTCTTGCCTCTGTAACCTTCGGATAATGGAAACTTGTTGACCCAGTCAGACTCTTTGAACTTGTACCGAACAAGGTCACCCGAGACCATTACGTATGATTTGTTTCTGAAACCAACAGAATTTATTTAATCCACGGGTTGTTAAGTGTGGATTGATTGGTATGGTAGTATGAACTTATTAGTGGACACAAAAGTAGCTTTTACGAGGAAGTTATGAAAAATTGGCAATTGAGGAGTATAAAGTGTAGTTCTTATAAAACAGATAAACTCTCTCCTGAACCAACAATTAAAGGTAATATTGTTGTGCTTCCATTGCTAGGCCTACTTCTACTATCCTGCAGCTACGAATTGAAAAAGCAAAATTTCCTCTGCTGAATATGAAACAGTTTGAGATTGTGAACTGTTGATTCGGTTTGAAGAAACGGCGCACAAAACAGGGCAAAGTGTTGTGGCATAACGTTGGGAGAAGGAATAAGACGGCATCTACGATAGATAAACTCCATCATGTATATAGGTAATGCATAAGATATCTGTAGGGTACGACCCCTGTGGAGATAATATTTCTTGCTGGTTCTGTTAGCCTCATCTGAGACTGTAAAACAGGTGCAAACAGAGTCGTGCGCATAACAGAGCTTAGACGTCCGATATCACTTCCGCTCTGATCGCCATATCGACGCCAACGTGTTCACAGCAAACAACGCGAGAGATCTCTGCCTTTGGCGACAGCGCAGAACACGGGACGTCGC
Source organism: Allolobophora icterica (assembly GCA_963556255.1). Classification (NCBI taxonomy): domain Eukaryota; kingdom Metazoa; phylum Annelida; class Clitellata; order Crassiclitellata; family Lumbricidae; genus Allolobophora; species Allolobophora icterica. Next base: position 32,584,159 of record OY744606.1, read on the forward strand.
ATTCGGTGGGTCCCTCCTCGGCCGGTCGCTGATACCTGAGCGGGAACCGATCTCTGCGGCGCTGATGCGCAAGTGACGTCAAAAGGCTTTCCGAATCGTGGACGTGACGTGGTGCCAAATGTTGACGGCGCGTGAAGATGTGCGTGGCTGCTGCTGCTTCCGACGATGGTGCCATGCTGTCCTACGTCTGTCTGTCGCTGTATGCGCTGGTGCATTGCTGACGTTGATGTCAATCGTTCCTAAGTGGATTCCCCTCCCAACACTACCGACCGAACTCGATGCGACCTCTGAGGACCAACCGATCACATCGAAGAAGAAGCAGGAGGACGGGAAGAAAGCAAAGCAGGCTCTTCAGAGAAATGTCTCTATACAGCAAACACTAATGCAGGCTACAGAACACTCACTGGCATATTTTGTCTGGGTATAAAACATGTATACACTGTTTCTTTGAGCCAGACAGTCAATTTCATATATCTGCTAGTGTCCGACTGTAGGCCACACTAAAGTGAGCTAACATCGGGCGTTCTGGCATCATTAATAGATGCTGTTGCACAACAATACTTCTAAAGGTTTAAGAATTCATAAGGCAGTGTCTGATAGCAGCAGGCAATATATAAACAAGAACATATATGAACAGGATATGTCTGGCTATATACAGCACAGTTACTTTTGCACTGAACAATGCATTTGTACGGGTTACCATTAGAGGACCACATTACTAACTTTCAAAGTTGCGTAAGCTTGATTAACAGGTAAACAATACCTCAGAGCATTCTTGTCACGTTAATGTTCTTTGTCAGCAGATATCCTTCTCCAGAGTTTATGGGAAGTGGAAGTAAGACAGGAGATCCGGGAAATGATTAAACGGTTCAGTTGGAGACGCGTATCATCCGCCGCTGACTTGGGTCTGAAGTGACGATCGGAAATGATTAAAGCGAGGTTTGTGGAGGAGGGAGGAGGAGGAAGATGAGAAGGAGGAGAAAGAGGAGAAGAAGAAGGAGGAGGAGGAAGAAGAGGAGGGTAAGGTGTTATGGAGAATGACTCAGAGGAACTGATACCATTTAATCTTCTCATCTATGGGCTCCGAAAGATGCATTCGTCTGGGTCTGAGACGATTGTAAAGTAACTGTAACTATCGACTTCATAATTATACTCACTCTTAGATGCCTAGATTTCAACTGATTATACGAAGCGACAGGAATCCAATTAGGATGAATCGATTTCGAACAGACGCTGAGATCGAATGACAGAGACAAGACCATTGATTATATTTAAAAAGAGAGCCAGGTCTAATTGGAAATAGTCTGCACCTTTGTTATTTCTACCTATAGACATTGATAGACCGTTGATTATAACGGCATCTCCATTCAATCTCTTTTCCTTCCCCTCTGTGGAAAAATACTACACCACCGCCTTCTAATTGTCGTCGATGTCTGTCTTTACTGGTCATCAGTTCTATATATATATACATATACAAATATATATATATATATATATTGTTGCGGTCTGCCCTTATTGCGGAAGCGGGTTGACACTAGGCGGCGTATATCGTGTTACCGCTATGGTCCATCCCTTAACGTAGTCTTAGGGGGCGGTGACCTGTGTACACGGAGACAGTCTGTTCTTAGGCGCTGAAGAGGTTGGTCGTTTAGAATAAGCTAGAGTCCAACTCTCGACTGTATGTAGTTAAGTTTTGAGGTTTCGTAAGTTGTGCTCAGGTTGTGTCTAAATGACGGCCAACTCTGTAGCTGTTGAATTCGTTCGTTGTTGCTGTAACTGGTATCCGCTGGAACCAGGCCGTTACGTAGAAACGTTTTTCACCTCGTGCTGTTGACGGGTGTTCGCTGTTCGTTTGTGATGTGGACGCTGGTTTCGTGGACGTTCCATGTCGTCAACTTCTGTTTGGTATACCTTTTACGTTAAGCTTGAATTTATTGTATAATGTTAAATACCCCTAGATTTTATATATAAACTTTGAAAATATCACATTTCTCGTTCTTATTTATCAATTAGGTTATGTTACATCTCCCGGCCGTAACAATATATATATATATATATATATATATATATATATATATATATATATATATATATATATATATATATATATATATATATATATATATATATATATATATATATATATATATATATATATATATATATATATATATATATATATATATATATATATATATGAGTAATGTATGCTACATGTTATATATAGGTAATACGTATGCACATATACTGATTTAGAAGAGCAGACCAGCGGACGAACGTGTGAAATTGCTAATGAAATTTATTCGGAGGGAGGTAAAAGGTACAGAGAGACTAGACTGGCTCAAGTAGAATAGGTGGGAGAAAGGAGGCTTAGGATCCCACCCAAAGTTCTCCACATGCTGCAGAGCTGTTTCCAGGTCATGGTGCATTATTCATCTTGCGATAAGGCTCGTGACAGCCAAGCATGTGTCAATGCAAAAACCGTGTCTCATAAAATAACAAGGAAAATTCTTGAGAAGAAAACTTCCTAGGGCGTTTAATGTCAGACCAGGCATTTAAAAATTCTAGTCTTACACAAAATATTTGATTTGTGGCAAGCTGCACGGTGCGCTCATGTGTTCGGAGTTGACTGCCAACAGGAATATTGCGATAAAAAATACAGTGACCATCAGTACTGAAAGGTGTACAGCACAAAAGATGAATTCAAATCTGAATTGCACAAAATGATGTTTTGATGATCAACTGATGATCTGATCCATCCTACGAACTCAGCAAATCCTCACCTCTTGCTATCCCTCCACAGGTCTCTCACTAAAAACTGAAAACGCTGCTCTTTCACAAATCCTATCCCAATTACTCCTCTTCCACTTACCTCCCTCCACGTTTCAATTCTAAACACCACCCACCTTAGCCATTTGGAATCGATTGTGATCATACCTGACAATCGAATTTGTCTTGGTTAAGCGCCTGTGAATAAGCTGGTTCCAGCGACTCCGCTTTTTGATCGCTTATATATAGACATCTCAAGATTACGATTACGACGTCTTGTTTCATCATCATCATCAGGATCCGTGGGCCGAAGGCCCGTAGGGTCCAATGCATGATCTATCAGTTTTTTTCCAAAGTCCCCGGTCTTGTGCTAATATTCTTAAGCTGTGCAGATCTTGTTTACACCAATCTTCGATGTCGTCTGTCCGGTCTCTGTTGGGTTTGCCCCTCAGCCCATTTCCATCCTTAGTTCCCATCATCACGGTTTTTTATTTTTCTATTGTCATCCATTCTACATTTATGCCCAAATAGACTTAGTTTTCTCTTCATTATTGCTTGCATTTCTTTATATTCAGTCTTCTTCGAACCTTCAAATTTGTCACCTTCATTGTCCAATTCAGGTGTAGTATCCTTCTATAGCAGTACATTTCAAATGCCAATATTTTATCCTGGTCCCTCTTTTTAATTGTCCATGATTCACAGGCATAAAGAGCTGTGCTAAACACACATGCTTTTAAGATATTTAATTTGGCCTTGTTACAAATGCTAAATTACACTGTCATAAATGAAACCAGACAAAATGCTTTATCAGTTCGAGATTGACTCAATCGTACCTGGAAATATGCGAGCCCATGAGATGACGATTTTTCTTCCAGGGTTGACGTTTAGCAACCAGTAGCAGGTACGTGTCTGCGTCGTAGGTGATGATGGTTCGTTGCTCTTGACGACCGGACTCGATCGCGGGTAGAGTGCCAGGTAACCGATGTTCTGTGTCAGTGACGTAACGTTTCTATGGAGACAGTCGTCGGTGAAGGAGACTGTGCAAAAACAGCCAATAAATGATTCATAGCAACACAGACATCGTGGCTGGAGGTGTGATAGGTGACGAAAGAGCAATGATTTATTATACTGTATATGCTTTGAAGCATGGACGCAACTTTTCGTTATCAGACTTGGCTTATCACTTGCATCGATACTTAGTTGACAACCCTCTCATCGTCTTCAGGTACACCTTAGCGAAATATCCGATATTACAGCTGCCTCTCCACCTCTCTTAAACCTTGTTCATGTTCTGTTCAATTCTTCCATTTGTCCTGGTCATGTTCATCTCCTTCTTTGCTTCATGTTAGTGCTGCTTATGCTTTTCTGGTTCCCCTCCATCTCTCTTTCTTCTCCACTCCATTCTTTTATGCACCACATCATACTAGTTGCCCTAACGTCATGACCTCTGATCCCGAATATGTAGTTTAATGGCTACGATAGTAGTGGTAGGGAGGGTAAAGATAGCAGTAGTAAGTTCTCGTGAGGATGAGAGGCCGACTGCTCCATATCCTTAGACTCTGTCCGGTGGCCAGAGTCCCTTCTGCTGCCATCTGGTGACAGATGTTTTCGTCCGATTTCCGATCAACATATACGAAATCCAATGAAAGCAATTGCTAAGAAGTGATTAATGTCCCGTGTGATGGAACTCTTTCAATTCCAACCCGATGGTCGTCTGAATGGCTTCACTCACAGACACGTACACGAGGGCAATATTTATGTACATACATAAGTATGCAGGTACGTATGTGTGTACGTACATGTGCCCTGCCAGCGAACCCATGTGAGCCCACATACCATCAAATCTTTGCGGGCATGTTGGTGAAAGAACATGTGCACGTAAGTACGTACGTCAGTACGTACGTCAGTACGCAGGTATACGAATATATATATATATATATATATATATATATATATATATAATCTTCTTTATTAATTCAAACTGACAAACGCAGTAAGATTACATTGAAACATGACAGTACAATCAAATCTTAACTAAACACACGGTTTGGCAGCCATGCAAGGCGCCGCCCTAGAGGAGGGGGTTTCGGGTATCGAACCGCGAATATAATCTCTCCTGGCCATGAGTATTACCAATAGGCTTACTATATCCCCCTCCTATTATTGTCGCCATCGCGCGTGATGACAGTAGAATGAGAGGATGGCAAGGTGGAAAGACATGTGGGTCAACTGCTCTTAGCCGGAAAGTGCTGGTACCTTACTCTGACAGAAGGATATATAGAAAAGAGAGGAAGAAAAATGGGATTTGAGAAAGCGACATTTGGTACGACTATTCAGGTCGAAATGCAATACTGAGGTAAACTGAAGACGAAAGCATAGTAGGTATGTAGGAAGTAGGCCTAGGGATGTTGAATTTAAAAAGAGAAGTCGTCGAATTGTTAACGAAGAACTTCCTCGAAGACTATTTCGTGACTTGAACTGAGAAGAAGCATTTTTACTGCAGGGGCGCCCTCAGGCTTTAAAAAATTGGACGCACACCCCAAAAAAACTGGACGCACACGCCTCCCATACCCTCCCATCCTACCCGTTATCTGTCCGCCGCTGGTAGTCATACACTGAAAATGACTCAGAGTGACTCATTAGACACAATTCATAACATCCAAATCTTTAACATGCCGTATTGTCGTTCATAAAATATCCATGTTCTGCCTTATAAATACTTGTGTGGATTTGATCTGGTGGGTGGACGCACGTGCGTCCAGTGCGTCCGCCTGCGGGCGCCCCTGATTTTTAGGACTCGACATCTTATACTGCTTATGAAAGAACTTGTGCATGCCCATTTATCCCTTAGACGTCACGAGCCAACACTCGGCATGTAACAATATATATGTAAGTATGTGTATATGTATGCATTGTATGCATGCATGTTTGTGTGTTTTGATTTGGTGTTTCAAGGCCTTGATATAGCGCCCAATAGATCGCATGTTTCGTGGTGTAGCGTGACAAATGAATTGTCCCAAATGAGGTATTGTTTTCACGGCAAACAATGACCTCGGAATGACTATCTGCTTCTCATCTGACCATCAGCTGACCCATCCTTATAACTATCATTCGGAAAACACCATAGCAACAATCCGTATAATTCGACAGCCTTTTCTACGATTAACACGGCTCAGCGATGAACTGTCAATGTCGGGCTGCGGTTAAATGCCGACCCAAGTACACAGGTCATTAGCTATTATAAGTGTAGCCTGACAACGCCCATGTGCCAATCTAGGAACCCTAAAGGCGAACGAAATGATTATGTGTCCCTGTTGCATATGGAGTTTTTCTAATAAAAACTACGCCTGGCGGCCATTTGTATCGGCCGACGTCACAGAGTGAGAGCCTCTACCGCATTATGCACACTCTTGGTTAAGAACTTCAGACATACGGCGCACATCATCTCCGCTCTAGAAACGCCCAGAAACAGTTGCATCGTTACCGAGATATGTTATTCGTGAACGCCGTTCCCTCTGTTCAGATGTAAGACCGAATAACAATTGGCTTATTTTTCCATGATTAATGTATATATATATATATATCTGTGGAGAGTTCGATTCAATGTAGACCGCAGTTCTAGACTCCGTTTCATTAACAACTGCAGCAAATTTCCTCTCTCTTCCGCTCAGTAGGTCTCTTCGCAAAGACGATTCTGATGACAAAGAGATTGCGGGAGAAGCTGCCATATTTACTCTCGGATCTTCAGTTTTATCAGTATATCTCGATTCTTATTTGTTACTTTAAGTTCAGCAGTGCAGACCTTTGCAGAAGCATCTTTTATGGGAATCACGACTGCCTCTTAGTATATGTCAAGCCCCAATAAGTAAAACGGATAAATAACCTAAACCTAAACTCAATACTAAGTATTTGAGTTGCAACGAAACAGAAAAGTCACATGAATAATGTTCTATTCTAATCTACAAACATTTATATAACGCCTTTATTAATAATGTTCAAAGCATCAATCGACGGTCACTTCAGAGGAAATCCTAATCAAATATCAGAATCCGTTGAAGAACCTAGGTTGAATCCAAACATGTTCAACCTAACTTCTCCGGCTGCACCTATCGGAATTCAACCTGCATCGGCTGAATTGAAATAAATTTAAATGAAATAGTAGGCATAGGCTACTAGACTGAAATGGAATGTAATGAAGTAGATAGGGGTCCCTAATAGCGGGAGCAATCCCTCTTGGGTCCCCTTGTTACCAAAAACTGTGTACATTTAATTGTGAAACTGATTTGTTTTCTGCATTTGTTTGGTGGCAATGAACAGATTGATTGATTGATTGATTAAGCTCAACTGTAATCTGTGTTTTTCATTGTTCTAAAGCTATGTAAATTGTTACTCTGCGCTTAAGGCAGGCTTATGTAGAATAATATATATATTTTAAACTGGAATTCAGTATGAGGTGAACGAAATAGCGTGGAATAGAATGCAGAACAAAAGAATAATCCTACGTACAGGATATTAGAGAGTGGGATGAAGTAGAATTTGCATGAATACGTTGCACTGAAATGGTAAAGAAAGAGTTAAACCGAAGCAACCCCGTTGGCTATACACAGAACACAGCAGAATGGACTAAAGTGGACTCGCTTCATCCCACTTCATCATTCCATTCGACAGATCGAGATGGTCTATCGGATGAGGTCAACTGGAGAATGACCAAGGAAGATACCGGTATAGAACTAGACAGAAACAGGGCTAGAACCGAGTAGCAATGAACGGTTCTTGCTCAAACATTGAAACATTTGGCGGAAATGAGTGTTAGGTTACAAACAATATTTGCCTTTGCAATTAAACTTCCGCCTTCGAAGGATGACCCAGCGGACATTTATAGCTCACGTCCGAAAACAGAGCATTCCGTGCTGAGATATATAGAAAATGCAGCGATTGCTTACAAGTTACAACTTCATGAAAGTAAGCTTAGTCCGCTCTTCTCATAAGTGGCCATTCGATACCGCAACACGCTATTAAGAAAAACTGAGATTGCAAATGTCCGTAACACTTAGACTTTGCTCCTAAACGCGAAGATATCTTCTTACTCATTCCGTTTTTCCTGCTGTCAATCTCTTCTGCAAAAGTGAGTTAAGGTCCATAAATGCTGTGGCATAAATGCAGAGCCTATGAAAGGCGCCATCTTTTGTTCACCTCCTTAGTCCTGTATAGGCCGATACATCATTTTCAAGTTATATTATCGCGCAGTAGAAAGGACGAAGTAAAATCAAGTATAATAATAGCGATGCTTCAAAACAGTTTTTCTGACGACACAGAGAAATAGGACCACACACACTATGAAGATCAACATGCAGACCTTATAGCGACGCATGATTTTGTTACAAAATACCTGGTCCATGTTTGCCAACTGGATGCTGAATCCACAATGAAATGACGGCGCCGGTCATTTTCTGTCGTGCTGAGCAGATTATTTGAACACAGTGTCTTCGTTCAAAGTCCAACGACAACAACGATGCTACTGCAGATGCCTCGTCTCTTATTGACCATATTAAATCAATGTTACTGTTTATCGAAGCCCGTCTGAAGAGCTGTATAGTCAGCAATTCGCTACATTTCTAAATGTAAAAGACGAGAAGCTCGCAGTCTTATAAGTTAGCAGCTACTATTTTAACACATCGACTCTGTTCTGATGGTCACACAATAGGCCTAGTCTCTGAAAACCACCGCAGTAGCAGTCTGACTGTAGGCTACAGCCGCTACAGACAGAGGCGTCTATCCCCCCCTAAGTCATTGGAGCAACGTCTCTTTTCCTCCTCTTCTTCCCCCTACCCCTTCATTCCCCCTGAAATGGTGGCACACACACTGACAGATCTCCCCCCTATTTCTTGGATGGAGCATTTGCTCCAAGGTTTCTATGGTGTAGACGCCCCTGGCTACAGATATGATAGATGATTATCAGACATGTTGTGTCAATGGGCGTTTCAGCCTCATTAGTTTTGGCTGTTCAAAGATATAATTTCAAAGAGCCTGGATCATTTAATGTCATCTAATATCGTGACTGTTGCGAGTAATGAGTAAAAAAAAACGAGATTAACGAACTTCTATCGAGACAAATAAGGCAGTAATCAGGACGAATTCGTAGAAAACGATGCATTTTTCTATAGCCTGTAGGTAGAAGTGTGCGGAGCAAAGCGGGATTTCAAGTTAGAAAGTAATAACGTTCGCAAAGACTTTAGGTATGTCGTATGCCCTTCTAATTCCTGGAGGCCTCTCCTTTCATCCAAAAAGGTCTCCTAAAGACCTAAACGAAGTCAATAAACTGATTTGGATTTCTTACGAACCTTGAAGTTAAGTTATGGATCCCGAGGAATGCGCTTCTGGCTTTCTATTTGTTTCCAAGCTAGAGCGACGTAGCCCCAGTTCTACTGCTGTGGGTAAAAAGGTAGCGGAGAGCCATTAACTTATTCAAGGTCGTTATACGGTATCTCTGTGCAAGTTTGAACCCTTGGTCAGTGAATATTTCTTCAATTATAATTAAATAGATATGCAGAAGTTGTTCTTACCTTTGACACACCTGTACGTAGCTTCCAGGTACGATTTGAAGTCTTTAGCGCACGGCTGGGCCACGGAGTCCATGGTCGCCACTAGAAATGAACAGTTCTGCTTTCCGGAGCAAAGGCCGCTGATGTATGACGTCACGTCTGCGTAGCATCCCATTGCGTGCGCATAGTCTGACGTCACGCATCGTCCCGACTGCATTCGTCCGTAGAGGGCGCGACGTATCAGAATGATTTCGTCATTGGAACAACGAGCTGAGAACTTCTCATAGCCACAGTAGTCGCTGACAACATCTGGAATAGATATAGCAACAGTTAGTCATCGTATGAAATAATATCAGATGCAAGCAATAGAAATAGACCTGTATGTTTCTGTATACTCATTTTAGTGCCTTAATTACTTTACCAAAGCACCACCCATATGCTTGTCTAATTGGCGTGAAAGTTCATTAAGAGCAGAGTTGAAAATAGAGATAAGATGATCTAAGAAGATGAGATTAGATAAGACTGGATTTGATGAGACAAAAAGACATTAAACTAAAGGAGACTAAGTGAAATCAAATAGGTTAAGCTCAGATGAGACACAGTTTAGAAATTAGATTATATCAGAAGGGCACATTAGATGGCTTGCAAAATGACGGGTTACCTCTGATGTCCATTCAATAACTATAAAAATTGATTCCTAAATTCTAGTTGAAAAAGCATTTAGCAATAGAATTGCCTTATCTCAGAGTTTTTCAAACTGTGGTCCGCGGACCCCTGGGGGTCCGCGAAGGATTTGGCGGGGGTCCGCGAGAGCGTTCTGAAAATAATGTGATGCTTAACACTGTATGGTTTTATCATTAACAGCCTATGTTTTCAAATTCATACGCTACTTATAGTTTGCCTGTAACTGTATGATCCACAAGGATCCAATTGGGTATTCGATCACACCGGTTTTGTGATGCTGCTGATAGTTATTCTTTGCGTACTAGGGCCTACAGTGACGTAAATAGGATGTAGGCTTATGGTCACGTTACATTTCTAGCCTAATAACATGTGTGTTTTTATAAAATTTAATCTAAGGCCTATAATTTCTGCTAATCGACTGCCAATCATTTCTGCACCCAATGTAAGCGCGATGTAGCCTATTTGAAGCCCTCATCAGAAGTAGACCTACAACTAGATTCCATTTAAAAAGTTTAAGATATTCACAAAACAAACTTTGAAAGTCTACAAGTGTTTCATTTAGAAAATCAACACTGAATATGAGCCTGACATTTCCTGATTGTTTTTTCCATGGAAGAAACACCGAAGCTCTAGCTAGGACTCTAGACTAGTTGTTTTTACATAAACGCTATATTTTCTTCTAATTGTAACTCTGGACTGACTTGGGTTTTCTTAAAAAACACACTTGCTCTATAGTCTATAGCATTAAGTATTACAAGACATAGTTAGCTTAAACAAATGTCAAAAATGGACTCCAGTGAAGGCTTCATTTGCAATATGCTGGTCTATTTCCGGATTGTGTACTCTGGACTTGTAGAATTAGAAATTTGTGGAATTCGCCTGGTTTTAGCCTTTAGATGAACGATAATACAGAGATTTGCAAAGCATATCCCTATTTCGTTCACGTTCGCTGTTATATCCTAACTATATAATTTTACTGTTTGTATTATGGATAACTTTCTGAAACGTAAGAAAACAGTGCGTAGGCCTATCCAAACTAGCACCAATTACCGACAGTTTTTGCAAAGCAAAGCAAGCACATCCCTCTCGCTCACATTACTGGCATTTGGCGAAACCGATGTTATTCATTTCTTTAAAAAATGACTGTGTTCCATAGTTATTGCAGGGAGTTAATAACAATTTATTTAGTGTTACTTTTTATATTATAATAGTCCTCAGCGTCATAAATAAGCAAGCGAGTATTGTGGAAATAGTCTATCTGCCTGTTATTTTTATTAAATTTTAAGAATAGGGGCCTAAATTTTGCTTTGTAAATACTGGGGGTCCGCGAGCTATGCCTAGAAAAAATAGGGGTCCCTGGTCCAAAAAGTTTGAAAACCTAGGCTTATCTAACTTCAACGACAGTTAGTTTGAACAAATTTGCTACATGCACGAGTTCAGAAGTATTCAACTCCAATAACGCTTCTAAGGATTTATGACATAGGAAAACATTAATGTCATCTGCAAAAGGAATTAAATGAAGTAAGATAGATGAGTTTAGAAGATCACCTATGTAAAGAAGGAGTAGCAGCGGACCCATATTGGACCTTTGTGGAATTCCATAGACTTCAAAACGTGTAGTTTTACGTGTGATAAATCACCCTTACACAAGACCTGTTTTTGTCATTGATCCAAGTAGAGGGCGATATCGTGCAATATCGTGCAAGTAGAGTGCAATATCGTGCTTCATATTTATCAGGTTTTCTTTCAGCAGACTGATTTGATCTAAGGTAGGCCCTATCAAAAGTTTTGGCCAAGTCAAGCAAAATTCCTATTGTTATCAACAGCTTGTGAGATGTTATTATATATGGTTGACATCGGCATACTTCTAGAAGAGTATGATCTATATCTCATGTAGTCTATACATATGTAAGTAGTAAATAGACTGTCACTTTTAAAACAACCTTGACATACTTTCGTGACCTTGCTCCTGATTGGTCAACCTTTGACCTACTTTCAGAGTGGGCGTGACCTCATTGGTCGACCTTTGACCTACTTTCACGGCCTAGTTCCTCATTGGTCAGCCTTTGACATACTTTCATGGCCTTGCGCCTTATTGGTCGGCATTTGACCTACTTTCACGGCCTAGTTCCTCATTGGTCAGCCTTTGACATACTTTCATGGCCTTGCTCCTTATTGGTCGACCTTTGACCTGCTTTCGCGGACTAGTTCCTCATTGGTCAGCCTTTGACATACTTTCATGGCCTTGCTCCTTATTGGTCGGCCTTTGACCTGCTTTCGCGGACTAGTTCCTCATTGGTCAGCCTTTTGACTTACTTCCATGGGTGACCTTGCTCCTGATTGGACGACCTTTTGACTGAAGTGAGTATGTGGCCTCGCTCCTCATTGGTCAGCCTTTGACCTAACTCCTCATTGATGTAACATTGACTTACTAAGTGTTCCATAATGGTCAGCATGTGACATAATACCATGACCTAACTCCTCATTGATGCAACATTGAATTACTTTCATGGTTGGATGGGACCTACTTCATTTTCGGTCGACCTCTGACATAGTTCAATAGGTGGGTATGGTCTAACTTTTCATAGCAACCCTAATCTGCACAACTTAAAGTGTGTTTAAACCTAGCAACAATATGAAGGTGCACTCCATTGAATTGCATAAAATCTGAGAGGCTAATTATATCTATGTTTGAACTCTGCCTTACTCATTCAAAATCTGTTATCAGAAATGGACTCCGCACTTTAGACACATCTTGCATTCCACAGAAGGGCTCTAAGAGGTGTTTATCCAAAAAGACAATGGAACTATACCCATGCTTGGCCACGCACACAACTCATAGGTCATGTTGAAGCAATCATGCCAACTAGAATATTATTACCAATTAGCATGCTAGCATATTTCAAGTTTGCATATTCATTTGTATTGAGAGTTTACATATAAAACTTAGGACTTCCAAGCTGCATGATGAATTTCTACAGTAAAATGTCCACTTTTAGCGTGTGATGATGCACGATGTGTAAGCTTACAAGCTAAAATGACAACGGATATGGTACAAAGATGTGCAAGACATTGCAAACAGGCATCTCTTGACGTCTAAGGACTGCTGGGAAGAGAGAGTTTATGTAGCAAAATTACAAGTTTTGAGAATGCAGAGGAGAGAAACGTATGTCTTTTAGGGTGTGAGGAGAGCTAGCTTGAAGGTTTGCACAGTAAAATGTGAGCATTCGAATTGCAGGAATGCATGCTATGACCATTTCTATACTAAAATTACAACTTTCTTCGTTTCAACGAAATATGTGCGCGCTGATTTGGGTGTTTTAGCTGATGGACTTATGCAAAAACTTGAAATAATAGCATGGAAAGGTTTAGATAAAGCTGTATATAGCAGGAACCTGTGTATTGGTAATGCATGGAGAAGACTTTGTATGGTAAAATATCTAAGGTGTTTGAAATACTGAACTATACAACAGAATTACAAATCTTATGATGAAGCATTGCATAGTTTGAATCTGATACACTAAATTCTGAATTCTCGACTCTGGACATGTATGAAATACCAACCTGTGCAGTAAAAATTTGAAAAACTTAGTTTACTGAGACGTGCACAATGAAGATTTGGACGTTAAACTTAAGACTTTTAAGGTTTCAAAGACATGTGGAATGAGAGTTTTAGTAGGGGCTTACGAATTTTTATTTGGGAAGACGGTTGAAGCGCATGCTTTCAGAGTAGAAGTCCAACTTTCTAGGGTTGAAAGACATGCGAATGTTTGGTTCTACAGTAAAATGGAAAACGTTTAAGTTGAAAACATGCAGGCGATGACGACTTACACACTAGAATTACAACAATCTACTTTGTAAAGACAGCTGCAGCGAGGGTTTTTACAACAGTTGGCAAATTTTAAGTTCATAAGATGGTTGAGACGAAGTTTTTAGATTGAAAAGCTGGTTTACATTATAAAATTTTGTCTTTCTTTAGATGCAAAGAAGTATGAGCCCAAGGTTTTCATGATAAAATTGTTACTCATAGGGTAGAAAGACAGCTTGAGTGGACGTTCCTACAGTAAAATTATACATTTTAGGTGTATGGAGTGCTGCTAAGATTAAGGCTTTCCACATTGTGCACACAAATGGAATGCTGATTTCCACGGTAAAATGACAACTTTTAGCATGCGAAGACTCAGAACATGAGAGCTTACTTGCTAAATGACAAGTTTTTGACACAAAGATCCATGCGTTGAAGGTTTGTGTAGGAGGCTGAAGTCTTTCGCGTTTGCATATGCAGTTGGATTGAGAGTTTACTTATAAAACTTAGGACTTGCAAATTGCATGAAGGATTTCTACAGTAAAATGTCGACTTTTAGCGTGCGAAGATGTAGTATTTGAGAGCTTACAAGCTAAAATGAGATCATTTATGCTACAAAGATGCGCAGTACAGTGCAAACAGGCATCTCTTGTGCTGTAAAACCTGCTGAGAAGAGAGTTTATGTAGCAAAATTACAATTTTTGGAATGCAGAGGGGCATACGAGAAGAGAAACTTATGTCTTTTAGGGTGCGAGGAGAGCTAACATGAAGGTTTGCATAGTAAAATGTGAGCTTTTGGATGCGCAGGACATTGCAAACAGGCATCTTTTGTGGTGTAAAGCCTGCTGAGAAGAGAGTTTATGTAGCAAAATTACAATATTTGGAATGCAGAGACGCATACGAGGAGAGAAACTTATGTCTTTTAGGGTGTGAGGAGAGCTAACATGAAGGTTTGCATAGTAAAATGTGAGGTTTTGGATGCGCAGGACAGTGCAAACAGGCATCTCTTGTGGTGTAAAGCCTGCTGAGAAGAGAGTTTATGTTGCAAAATTACAATTTTTGGAATGCAGAGACGCATACGAGGAGAGAAACTTATGTCTTTTAGGGTGCGAGGAGAACTAACATGAAGGTTTGCACAGTAAAATGTGATCTTTTGAGTTGCATGAGTGCTTGAGATGGTGATTTATATACTAAAATTACAATTTTCTTCGTTTCAATGAAATATTTGCACGCTGATTTTAGTGTTTTAGCTGATCGACTTATACAAAAACGTGAAATATTAGCATGGAAATGTTTAGATATAGCTGAGGAGCGCTGGGAGCGCTAGGAGCGGCAGGGGTGGAGGCAGCGGAGGTTGCGGAGGCAACGGTGGCAGCGGCAGCAGCGAATGCAGCTGTGGCAGTGGCGACGGATTTGTGTGAAAGGTAGGTTTTCGATTGAAGCGTATATGCAAAGTCTGTAAAATGATACATTTTGCGTCGTTTGGATGGTGAAACTAATACATGTGATATTTCTACATGGTGTTTTGGGAAGCCAGAACATGGAATTTGTTGAAACTTAAAGGTTTTGACTTAAATGTGTTTGAAAAGAAAGTGAAAATGTGCATCTTCTACAGATTTTGGGTAATGGAACAGATGTGTATGAAAGTTCTATTTGGAGTAATGTGAAACACGTTGTAGTTATTTGAGCGAAAAGAGCCTTTTCAAGTGGAAAACATGGTGCATTTTAGAGAAATTGGGAGTTGGATATGCTAGGTATAGTATTTCTAGTTGAAGTTTATTCATAGAGGTCAATTGTACACTTGCAATTTGTAGGAAAAGGCATTTTTTCGATTGAAGCACATTTGCAAAGCGCTTCAAATGATATATTTTGAAAAGTTCGAGTGATGGAATTGGTGTGTAACATAGTTCTAACAAGAGTTTGTGCTACATGAAGTGTAGCACATGGATGAATTTTTGTTGGAAAAGACATGTTTCAGATTGACGCGTATGTAAAAAGCACCTAAACTGAACATTTTTAGAGACTGTGAATGGCGAAACTGTTATGTATGGCATTCTAGCTGGAGGGAACAAAGCGCGCTGGTGTAATTTGTACTGAAAACGAGTGCTTTTGATTAAAAGACATTTGCAAAGTCTGTTAAATGGTGCAGTTTTAAGAAATTTCAGAAGATGGAACTGCTAGGTGTGATAGTTCTAGCAGAGCGTTGGCGCTACGAATTGTTGGGAAATGATTGGGTTTGCCTGAAGTACATGTGCAAAGCATGTAAAATGTTGCATTTTGGAGAGTTAAGGTGGTGAAATTGATGTGACAGAAGCAACTTCAATGTGTTAGACTTTGTGTATTTTCATTCTCAAGGGTTTTTCAAATACATACCAAAAGAAAAAAGTCAAGTACTTAAAGATATGAGCTGTATATTACAAGTTGCGTTATTTGAGTAATACAGTTTCACAATTTCTATGTCGAGTCACCAAAGTTTCTTTGACAGGCTCTTGCATCATATGAAAATCTATACTCTATGCGCAGACTTGTCAGATTTGTACAATATAATACTGGGATAAATTTGTCTCATCATTATGGTTCCTCTAACGTCCAATTTACTTCAAAGTTTAAAAATTTCATTATTTAAAATTTTCAAGTTTAAAATTTTCAGTTTAAAAATTTCAGTTTGAAAATTTTCAATGTGAAAATTTTCAGTTTGAAAATTTTCATTTTGAAAATTTTCTGTTTGAAAATTTTCTGCTTGAAAAATTTCAATTTTAAAAAATGTCAATTTCAAAATTTTCTGTTTGAAAATTTTCAATGTAAAAATATTTCAGTTTCAAAAATTTCAGTTTCAAAAATGTCAAGTCGAAAAAATTTCAGTTTCAAAAATGTCAAGTCGAAAAAATTTCCGTTTCCAAAATTTCAAGTTGAAAAAATGTTCGTTTCAAAAATTTCAACTTGAAAAAATTTCAATTTAAAAAATTTCAGTTTAAAAAATTTCAAGTTTCAAAAATTTCCGGTTTGAAAAATTTAAGTTTGAGAAATTTAAGTTTGAGAAATTTAAGTTTGAAAAATTGCAGTTTGAGAAATTTCAGTTTGAGAAATTTCAGTTTGAGAAATTCCACTTTGAGAAATTTCAGTTTGAAAAATTTCAGTTTGAGAAATTTCAGTTTGAAAAATTTCAGTTTGAGAAATTTCAGTTTGAAAAATTTCAGTTTGAAAATTTTCAATTTCAAAAAATTTCAGTTTCAAAAATTTCAGTTTCAAAAATTTCAGTTTCTAAAATTTAAAGTTGAAAAAAAAATGTTCGTTTCAAAAATTTCTGTTTGAGAAATTTCAAGTCGAAAATTTTCAGTTTGAAAAATTTCAGTTGCAAAATTTTCATTATGAAAATTTTCTTTTTGAAAATTTCAGCTTGAAAATTTTCGACTTGAAAAATCACAAAAATTTCAAAATGAAAAAATTTATAAAATTTCTGAATAACAAAGTGTAATTTTATAAATTTTTTCATTTTGAAATTTTTGTGATTTTTCAAGTCGAAAATTTTCAAGCTGAAAATTTTCAAAAAGAAAATTTTCATAATGAAAATTTTGCAACTGAAAATTTTCAAACTGAAAATTTTCGACTTGAAATTTCTCAAACAGAAATTTTTGAAACGAACATTTTTTTTTTCAACTTTAAATTTTAGAAACTGAAATTTTTGAAACTGAAATTTTTGAAACTGAAATTTTTTGAAATTGAAAATTTTCAAACTGAAATTTTTCAAACTGAAATTTCTCAAACTGAAATTTTTCAAACTGAAATTTCTCAAACTGAAATTTTTCAAACTGAAATTTCTCAAAGTGTAATTTCTCAAACTGAAATTTCTCAAACTGAAATTTCTCAAACTGCAATTTTTCAAACTTAAATTTCTCAAACTTAAATTTCTCAAACTTAAATTTTTCAAACCGGAAATTTTTGAAACTTGAAATTTTTTAAACTGAAATTTTTTAAATTGAAATTTTTTCAAGTTGAAATTTTTGAAACGAACATTTTTTCAACTTGAAATTTTGGAAACGGAAATTTTTTCGACTTGACATTTTTGAAACTGAAATTTTTTCGACTTGACATTTTTGAAACTGAAATTTTTGAAACTGAAATATTTTTACATTGAAAATTTTCAAACAGAAAATTTTGAAATTGACATTTTTTAAAATTGAAATTTTTCAAGCAGAAAATTTTCAAACAGAAAATTTTCAAAATGAAAATTTTCAAACTGAAAATTTTCACATTGAAAATTTTCAAACTGAAATTTTTAAACTGAAAATTTTAAACTTGAAAATTTTAAATAATGAAATTTTTAAACTTTGAAGTAAATTGGACGTTAGAGGAACCATAATGATGAGACAAATTTATCCCAGTATTATATTGTACAAATCTGACAAGTCTGCGCATAGAGTATAGATTTTCATATGATGCAAGAGCCTGTCAAAGAAACTTTGGTGACTCGACATAGAAATTGTGAAACTGTATTACTCAAATAACGCAACTTGTAATATACAGCTCATATCTTTAAGTACTTGACTTTTTTCTTTTGGTATGTATTTGAAAAACCCTTGAGAATGAAAATACACAAAGTCTAACACATTGAAGTTGCTTCTGTCACATCAATTTCACCACCTTAACTCTCCAAAATGCAACATTTTACATGCTTTGCACATGTACTTCAGGCAAACCCAATCATTTCCCAACAATTCGTAGCGCCAACGCTCTGCTAGAACTATCACACCTAGCAGTTCCATCTTCTGAAATTTCTTAAAACTGCACCATTTAACAGACTTTGCAAATGTCTTTTAATCAAAAGCACTCGTTTTCAGTACAAATTACACCAGCGCGCTTTGTTCCCTCCAGCTAGAATGCCATACATAACAGTTTCGCCATTCACAGTCTCTAAAAATGTTCAGTTTAGGTGCTTTTTACATACGCGTCAATCTGAAACATGTCTTTTCCAACAAAAATTCATCCATGTGCTACACTTCATGTAGCACAAACTCTTGTTAGAACTATGTTACACACCAATTCCATCACTCGAACTTTTCAAAATATATCATTTGAAGCGCTTTGCAAATGTGCTTCAATCGAAAAAATGCCTTTTCCTACAAATTGCAAGTGTACAATTGACCTCTATGAATAAACTTCAACTAGAAATACTATACCTAGCATATCCAACTCCCAATTTCTCTAAAATGCACCATGTTTTCCACTTGAAAAGGCTCTTTTCGCTCAAATAACTACAACGTGTTTCACATTACTCCAAATAGAACTTTCATACACATCTGTTCCATTACCCAAAATCTGTAGAAGATGCACATTTTCACTTTCTTTTCAAACACATTTAAGTCAAAACCTTTAAGTTTCAACAAATTCCATGTTCTGGCTTCCCAAAACACCATGTAGAAATATCACATGTATTAGTTTCACCATCCAAACGACGCAAAATGTATCATTTTACAGACTTTGCATATACGCTTCAATCGAAAACCTACCTTTCACACAAATCCGTCGCCACTGCCACAGCTGCATTCGCTGCTGCCGCTGCCACCGTTGCCTCCGCAACCTCCGCTGCCTCCACCCCTGCCGCTCCTAGCGCTCCCAGCGCTCCTCAGCTATATCTAAACATTTCCATGCTAATATTTCACGTTTTTGTATAAGTCGATCAGCTAAAACACTAAAATCAGCGTGCAAATATTTCATTGAAACGAAGAAAATTGTAATTTTAGTATATAAATCACCATCTCAAGCACTCATGCAACTCAAAAGATCACATTTTACTGTGCAAACCTTCATGTTAGTTCTCCTCGCACCCTAAAAGACATAAGTTTCTCTCCTCGTATGCGTCTCTGCATTCCAAAAATTGTAATTTTGCAACATAAACTCTCTTCTCAGCAGGCTTTACACCACAAGAGATGCCTGTTTGCACTGTCCTGCGCATCCAAAACCTCACATTTTACTATGCAAACCTTCATGTTAGCTCTCCTCACACCCTAAAAGACATAAGTTTCTCTCCTCGTATGCGTCTCTGCATTCCAAATATTGTAATTTTGCTACATAAACTCTCTTCTCAGCAGGCTTTACACCACAAAAGATGCCTGTTTGCAATGTCCTGCGCATCCAAAAGCTCACATTTTACTATGCAAACCTTCATGTTAGCTCTCCTCGCACCCTAAAAGACATAAGTTTCTCTTCTCGTATGCCCCTCTGCATTCCAAAAATTGTAATTTTGCTACATAAACTCTCTTCTCAGCAGGTTTTACAGCACAAGAGATGCCTGTTTGCACTGTACTGCGCATCTTTGTAGCATAAATGATCTCATTTTAGCTTGTAAGCTCTCAAATACTACATCTTCGCACGCTAAAAGTCGACATTTTACTGTAGAAATCCTTCATGCAATTTGCAAGTCCTAAGTTTTATAAGTAAACTCTCAATCCAACTGCATATGCAAACGCGAAAGACTTCAGCCTCCTACACAAACCTTCAACGCATGGATCTTTGTGTCAAAAACTTGTCATTTAGCAAGTAAGCTCTCATGTTCTGAGTCTTCGCATGCTAAAAGTTGTCATTTTACCGTGGAAATCAGCATTCCATTTGTGTGCACAATGTGGAAAGCCTTAATCTTAGCAGCACTCCATACACCTAAAATGTATAATTTTACTGTAGGAACGTCCACTCAAGCTGTCTTTCTACCCTATGAGTAACAATTTTATCATGAAAACCTTGGGCTCATACTTCTTTGCATCTAAAGAAAGACAAAATTTTATAATGTAAACCAGCTTTTCAATCTAAAAACTTCGTCTCAACCATCTTATGAACTTAAAATTTGCCAACTGTTGTAAAAACCCTCGCTGCAGCTGTCTTTACAAAGTAGATTGTTGTAATTCTAGTGTGTAAGTCGTCATCGCCTGCATGTTTTCAACTTAAACGTTTTCCATTTTACTGTAGAACCAAACATTCGCATGTCTTTCAACCCTAGAAAGTTGGACTTCTACTCTGAAAGCATGCGCTTCAACCGTCTTCCCAAATAAAAATTCGTAAGCCCCTACTAAAACTCTCATTCCACATGTCTTTGAAACCTTAAAAGTCTTAAGTTTAACGTCCAAATCTTCATTGTGCACGTCTCAGTAAACTAAGTTTTTCAAATTTTTACTGCACAGGTTGGTATTTCATACATGTCCAGAGTCGAGAATTCAGAATTTAGTGTATCAGATTCAAACTATGCAATGCTTCATCATAAGATTTGTAATTCTGTTGTATAGTTCAGTATTTCAAACACCTTAGATATTTTACCATACAAAGTCTTCTCCATGCATTACCAATACACAGGTTCCTGCTATATACAGCTTTATCTAAACCTTTCCATGCTATTATTTCAAGTTTTTGCATAAGTCCATCAGCTAAAACACCCAAATCAGCGCGCACATATTTCGTTGAAACGAAGAAAGTTGTAATTTTAGTATAGAAATGGTCATAGCATGCATTCCTGCAATTCGAATGCTCACATTTTACTGTGCAAACCTTCAAGCTAGCTCTCCTCACACCCTAAAAGACATACGTTTCTCTCCTCTGCATTCTCAAAACTTGTAATTTTGCTACATAAACTCTCTCTTCCCAGCAGTCCTTAGACGTCAAGAGATGCCTGTTTGCAATGTCTTGCACATCTTTGTACCATATCCGTTGTCATTTTAGCTTGTAAGCTTACACATCGTGCATCATCACACGCTAAAAGTGGACATTTTACTGTAGAAATTCATCATGCAGCTTGGAAGTCCTAAGTTTTATATGTAAACTCTCAATACAAATGAATATGCAAACTTGAAATATGCTAGCATGCTAATTGGTAATAATATTCTAGTTGGCATGATTGCTTCAACATGACCTATGAGTTGTGTGCGTGGCCAAGCATGGGTATAGTTCCATTGTCTTTTTGGATAAACACCTCTTAGAGCCCTTCTGTGGAATGCAAGATGTGTCTAAAGTGCGGAGTCCATTTCTGATAACAGATTTTGAATGAGTAAGGCAGAGTTCAAACATAGATATAATTAGCCTCTCAGATTTTATGCAATTCAATGGAGTGCACCTTCATATTGTTGCTAGGTTTAAACACACTTTAAGTTGTGCAGATTAGGGTTGCTATGAAAAGTTAGACCATACCCACCTATTGAACTATGTCAGAGGTCGACCGAAAATGAAGTAGGTCCCATCCAACCATGAAAGTAATTCAATGTTGCATCAATGAGGAGTTAGGTCATGGTATTATGTCACATGCTGACCATTATGGAACACTTAGTAAGTCAATGTTACATCAATGAGGAGTTAGGTCAAAGGCTGACCAATGAGGAGCGAGGCCACATACTCACTTCAGTCAAAAGGTCGTCCAATCAGGAGCAAGGTCACCCATGGAAGTAAGTCAAAAGGCTGACCAATGAGGAACTAGTCCGCGAAAGCAGGTCAAAGGCCGACCAATAAGGAGCAAGGCCATGAAAGTATGTCAAAGGCTGACCAATGAGGAACTAGTCCGCGAAAGCAGGTCAAAGGTCGACCAATAAGGAGCAAGGCCATGAAAGTATGTCAAAGGCTGACCAATGAGGAACTAGGCCGTGAAAGTAGGTCAAATGCCGACCAATAAGGCGCAAGGCCATGAAAGTATGTCAAAGGCTGACCAATGAGGAACTAGGCCGTGAAAGTAGGTCAAAGGTCGACCAATGAGGTCACGCCCACTCTGAAAGTAGGTCAAAGGTTGACCAATCAGGAGCAAGGTCACGAAAGTATGTCAAGGTTGTTTTAAAAGTGACAGTCTATTTACTACTTATGTATAATTATAACCTATCAGAAATCAATTGTCAAACACTTTACAGAAACGCAGCACAGAATTGGTCTAAGACTATAGGAACAATCTCACTTTTTCTGAATTAAATGTCAACTACTTTAGTAATATTTATTATGATGTCAGAGATATGAAAAGGCACTGCTGCAATATGTAAACAGAAGTTTATGATTATAGTCTTCTATAGACATTCATTTGTAATTAGCTTTCTGTGGATATCCATTTGTAATTAGCTTTCTATAGATATCCATTTGTAATTAGCTTTCTATAGATATCCATTTGTAATTAGCTTGCTATAGATATCCATTTGCAATAAGCTTTCTTTAGATATCCAGTTGTAATTAGCTTTCTACAGATATCCATATGTAATTAGCTTTCTATAGATATCCATTTGTAATTAGCTTTTTATAGATATCTATTTGTAATTAGTCTTCTATAGACATCAATTTGTTATTAGCATTAACCAGCTTAATATAGTATGAAATTTGATTATTAAACAAAGTAGCATTAAGTACTAAGTTGAGCGCAAGCCGTAGTAGGAGGATGATCAGGTATATAATTTATACTGATCGAATAATCATGCAAGATTCAAACAAACATTAGAGCGAAGATCTTATTGAGTGAAGGCAGTTCAAATTGCAGTAATTCTAGTCAGCCGAAGTTTGGTTGAAAATAATAGTTAAAACTACAATGAGTTACAAAAAATTGTGTCAAAAGATGATCATCAGATTAAAAATTAATATTAAAGCCGCCAGCTAAGAAAACTTTTTAAATCAAATTTGCAGACAGCATCTGATGAAATTCATTATTAAAATATATCCCGTGTAGTCCCGATGGTCAATTAAACACCTCTGTTGCACAATCTGCATCAATCCTGCGGCACACAAGAAACACGTTTCCGTAGGCGGTATGACTTGAATTTATTTGATTAACTCCGAGAAATCAAATTTTACACCATCCTTAATTAAATCTGCATCGCCTCGCCTCTCTGTATATGCCTGAAAATTAATAAAAACTGATATTCTAGAATGGATACAGTTCCAGCGCTAGGTAAATCAAGCGATTCTTTTGTCAATGCTAGACCAGTAACTTAGGTAACTTTTACATAACTAGTCAAATGTCAGATTCTTTGTAAATAAGACTCTTACAGCCGTAATGCTAAGTGCGTTGTAATTCTGAGAATTAAACTTTGAGTCCAGTAATTAAGTAATTCTGTACATAGTCGATCACAAGTAATTTACATGATAATTACCGTCAACGTCTAAATCTTCTATTATTTAGTAATGGCCGATAGCCCTGTTCTTTAGAGATTTGGTAAAATATTGGACGATCCCACTGAGTAGACGGAAAGACAGCAAAGCAGTTTCGATCTGTCACGACGACTAGATCCAGAATGTGAAAGTGAGCTGATCTGCTTACGTGTTTAACAGGGTCCGAGAAGGAGATAGCTGAGGTTAAAGGTACGTTCAAACTGCTTGGACATTCAGAACGATCAACAGTCAAATCCAACTAACGAACAATACAATCAGGCACCAGGCACAGAACCTTGTGGAACTCCACAGTTCAGACAGTTGATATAAAAATGAATTCATTGGTATAAGGTCTGATTGAGCATACGAGGGTGCAGTCAGCACAGGCGACAGACTAATTGCAGTCGAAATTCCAAACATCAAAATGTGATTATTTGGAAATATAGCGACAATACAATATCAATATCAATATGCTATTGTAGTGTACAATATCAAAAATCTCAATTCGGCGCATGTAAACGAGATGACGACTGGTATATGATTGTCTATTTTCCTCGCGAAGTTCGATGGGCAACAGAAGTATCCTGTTCATTGACCTCCAATCCAAGACAATCCCGTCACAGACTGAGGACGCTGTGCCCGGCATCAGCATTGGACTCTGAAGGAGAATGCCGCTAATGACAATGACAATGACAATGACAATGACAATGACAATGACAATGACAAACTCGTTTATTGAGACCAATAATCAACGTAAAGTGCATACAATTATACTTTCATAGGAAGCTGGTGACAAAAGGATGTCCCAAAAGGGAAAAGCTCCCGCTACCAGGGACACCTATCTGCAAAGCAAAATACAATGGCGCGAAACAAAACCAGCTTGTAATCTAAATTATTTTGCATATACATAGCAGAATAAAAATCTTAACTAACATTGCCACACTTGGGCAGTGAACAAAACATTATAAGAAACGCAGGAAAAAAGAAAAAGGTAAAAGACCAACTGTCGGAGACTCAATCCAATGGGGCAAACGATCAGGAAAGATACTGAGCCAAGGATCAGACATTCTATCAAGGTTAAACATAAAAATAGATATAGATTGGATCGTACATTTACTAAAAAACACGATTCAATTACTGGGATTTAGTAAGTAATGGCGCAGTGATTTTTTAAAGCTCTGAAGAGTCCCCACCTTCTGAAGTGAAGGGGGAAGGGCATTCCATATTTGAGGTCCAGAAACATTAATCGAGAATTTGCGTGTGTTTGTACGTGCAAATACTGGCCTATATTTAGCGGCACTCCTAGTGTCATGGGAATGGATGTCAGAGCCAGTTTTAAAGAAATTCTTAAGTTTAATAGGTAGAAGATTTCTTGTAAGTTTGAACATAAGTAGTCCTATTTGATAATTCCTAATTTGATCAATTTTTAGTATTTTATAAGAAATAAATATTGGATCCGTATGTGCGCCCCAGGCAGCTCCGCTAACAGTACGTATGGCTCTTTTCTGCAAGAGACCCAACTTATGAAGCCTAGAGGCATAGGTGGAGGCCCACACTATACAACAGTAGGATAGATAGGGGTAAATAAGCGAATAATATAATTGGGTGCGTATTACAGGCGGTAGTTTGTTTGAAGCACGGTAAATTATTCCTGTATTTTTTGCGACCTTATTTGCAATACTCTTAATGTGCAAGTCCCAGGTTAGATGTTGGTCTATTATCACTCCTAGAAATTTAGTGCTCTGAACTTGGTTAATTTTATGATCATTTATAGTAAGACTAATAGAGCTATCCCACGGCACAGCCTTTCTGCGAGATTTGAAAAGCATAAAGGCTGTCTTATCAACATTGAGGGATAATTTATTTGCTAGAAACCATTCAGATATAAGACAAAGTTCAGTGTTAAAAGTACTTACAAGGTTTGAGTAGGATTTATCCGAATAAAACAGGGTCGTATCATCAGCAAATAGTATAAAAGATAAGATAGACGATACGTTGGGCAAGTCATTAATGAAAAGCAGGAAGAGCAGAGGTCCAAGGTTAGAACCTTGGGGAACCCCAAATTTAATGCTTTTAGTATCAGATGCAGCACCATTACAGTACACATATTGCAACCTGCCACTTAAGTAACTCTTAAACCATTCCAGTTGAATACCTCTTATACCGTAATTAGCTAGTTTGTGAAGGAGTATAGTATGATTTACTGTATCAAAAGCCTTGGAAAGGTCGAGGAAAATGCCTATAGAGTACTCATTGTTATCAATGGTATTAGATATTTTATCATACAAATTAATGAGGGCTAGGGAGGGGGACTGCTCCGCTTGAAAACCGTGCTGGGAATGAAAGATTATATTAGATTTATTTATATAACTGACTAGCCTGTTTGCCATTACTTTTTCATAAAATTTTGCAAAGTAAGGCAAAATCGAGATAGGTCTATAATTTGAAACCTCGTTTCTATTGCCTTTTTTGAATACAGGAATGACTTTTGCAATTTTTATAGCCTGAGGTACTATACCCGTATTTAATGAGCAGTTTATAACTTCTGATAGTGGCGAGGCTAGTAGTGGAAGACTAATAGCAGCTATGGTAGGATCGATATCATCGAAGCCTCTGCTATGTGTCGATCGCATAGAAGCACCAAGCTGCAAAATTTCCCCTGCAGAGATGGGAAGCAGACCAAAAGAGTTAGGCATAGGAGGACTGAGATAATCAGAGTAAGAAGATTGTGCAGCCGGAATCTGGTCAGCTAAAGACTGGGCAATATTGGTGAAGTAATTGTTAAAGGCAGTGGCTATAAGTAAAGGATCTTTGCTTTCTATATTACCTATCTTCAGACCTTCTAACGGAGGGTCTCTCTCACCTAATTTAATTATATTACGAATAAGACTCCAAGTCTTTTTTAAATTTGAGCTATGCTTGGTAAACTCTATTTGATAGAAGCTTTTTTCGGCATTATTCCTGGCAGTTTTGAAAATATTTCTGTAGGTAGTGAATTTTTTTTTATTAGTGACAGTGGGATTTTTTATATATTTCATATAGAGTCTAGCCTTTTTTTGGGCAGATTTAGCTAAACCTTGAGTCATCCAGGGGTATTTGACTTTAAGTTCTTTTTTATTTTTAGAATGGTATTTAGGAAAGGCACTGTCATAGCTGGTTAAGAATTTCCCTAGGAAGAGGTCATATGCTAGATCAGCTTTATTACCATTGCAAGCATCGTAAACAGTAGACCAATTAGTTTCTTCAATCTTTTTTAGGAACTCTTTTTTATGCACTTCAGTAGTTAATCTACCATCAGTATAAATAATGTTATTAGATGGGGGTGGGTGTAAATCAAAGGCCGCAATAACAGGTAGGTGATCAGAAATATCCGAGATGATAATTTCTGAATGAGTCAATTTGTCCCAAGCACTCGTGAAAACGTTATCTATTAGAGTAGCAGAATGGGTGGAGATTCTTGTGGGTCTAGTAATGGTTGGTAAGATATTATACGAGGCTAAAGTATCAAGAAATAAGGCAGTTCCGTGATGACTCTCAGTACGTAGTAAATCTACATTAAAATCGCCTAGGAGAAAGAGATCGTTATTCTTAGTGGTAATTTTTGATAACAGCATATCTATTTCAAGTCTAAATTTCTCTAAGTCAGCGCCCGGCGGTCTATAAATAGTGCCCAATTTAAAAGATCCATTATTAGACCTGATATTAATGAATAGGCTTTCATATGTTAGTGGGGAGCCTACAAGATTCTCCGTTTCCAATATACTATAAGAAATACCTTCTTTAACTAAAAGACCGACCCCTCCACCCTTATCAGACATTCTAGATTTGTGGAGAAAGTGATAACCATGTATCTTAATAGTTTCCGCCGCTAAAGGATCCAGCCAGGTTTCAGTGAGGGCAAGAGTGGAGACGGGGAGCTGGTCTAACAGATCTTCTATTTCAGCTACCTTATTCAACATACTTCTACAATTTAGGTGCATTAAGTACAGGTGGTTGTATGAGCAAAGTTTATGCTTTAACGATTCAGTAGAGGAGTAAGGACTATCCCAAGAAGTATGAGTATATATATTTGTGTCCGGATCAATATCGTCATTATTTAGCAGAGGATGGTCGTCCAATTCAGGAATTACCTCTAGCCTGGGTCCATTAGTAAGTTGGGTAATGAGATTTGACGTAAGGAAATCGGGACAATTTATAGTAATGAGATCACTAGTATTATCAATTAATCCGAAGGGGAATATCACCGCTAAACAGTGACTACACCACCATGAATTTATGGGTGCAGACTTAAATTCATTCATGTAACATTTGGAATGACATCCATTCCCACATTCTCCACATGTTATGGGAACTCGTAACGCAGGGTTTTCACTAGTTACCCCATTAGAAAGAGTCTCCCGACAAAGTAAGCACAAGAGTGACTCCTCATCGGTCATAGGACGCTAGGGAGGGAAACGACAGCAGCAGAGTAGAAGTAATTGTGCAGTTCATTAGCGGCAGAAGAAACAATGCCAACTGTACGCAAGGAATCTAAGTAAGGTAAAGGGTAAGCCCAATTGCTCCAGATCAATTAAGGAGAAAATCAAGAAAGAAAACCAAAATAAAAATTAAAACCTAATCAGATTGCTGTGCATTCTCCTCTTCTAATTCTCGGTTTTCAATGACCGTGCCAGAGAACAAGACCCCGAAAGACTGGAGAAGATCACGAGACCAACGTATGATTACCTGGGCAATCCTATATTTGGCCTTCGTACAGCATGGCAGAAGACGCATTTCAGAACACGGCTGAGCTCTCCAGCAGAAAAAATAGAGGACCTGGAAAGGCGCGAAACTCTAGAGTCGGTAATAATTGACGTCAAACAACAAGTCCACTTTAACGGTTTATTTCGACATATTTCGACATAATTGAAAGTGCTGTATGTTAGTACGAGAAAAACACATATGAAAAAATAAATGGATAAAGGTAGACTAAAGATTAGTTAACAAAAACCTCTTTAATTTATAACGAGAAAAGCTTTAAATTATAATCTTCTACTTAAAAGTGTCTTAAAACGTCTTATTAATTCGTCATCAATACCAAATATCCTATCTGCAAGAGATCCCATACATTCCGCAGATACATGATCAAAGCGCTATATAAATACCTTTTAAAAGTCGTAGCACAGCATTGCACAGAAATAAGCATATAGGCCTACATGTGCGTAAGCGAACCAAGGCAAACAAGTGTCTGCCTATAACACTACATTATTTTGTGAGCTGGTTTGTGAATAGGCGATGTACGCGTGTGTGCATACATATTTGAGTTTCTGTTGTTGCGTGTTAAAAATCTAAACTTATGCTCTATTCATTTCATTGGACAAAAGGCTTCTTGCGGTTCGACTCAGCTTGTTTGTGTGTGAGTGTTTGTGGAAGGAGAAGATGAAATAGACACAAGATGTTTAAGATAAACAAAACTTGCACAGAGAGTGCGAAGCTTTTACCTGTTTCATGTAGAACGGAAGTAGAACAAGGACAACCTCGGTTTCGCAAGAACAGTAACTCTAATATCACCTGTTGCCTGAAGGAATATCCGATCCAAAAAATCTGTATTCCAAAGTCTAAGAGAGCTACTTCTATCTAAAATCTCCTTTCAGTCCTCTCAGTCTCAGTCTCTTTGTACAGTCGTTCATTGTATATCAGTTTAGTTGTCTTCTAGAGTGTACTGGCTTCCATGATGCAAAATGCAGCTCTCGGGCAAATAATGTAACAAAACAAACGCTGCAATTATAAGAACCCGAGTACAATGGCAAATTCAAGTAAGTGAGAAGTCAGACTTTAACGTACAGGTTGTTCACTATTTCCTACTTGGACAAATGCTTTTGCAGGCATTCTTAGTGGTTGGCAAGTCTATGTGGAATGGATTTCCTGTAGAACGTAATCTTCTGACTAAAGAACACTCGCTGTGCAATTTTTAATCAACGCTTTGAAATTGTTTTCTTTTGCCAAAGTCGAGCCGAGAGCGCTATTTACATACCTCTTTAAGGCGCTATAAAAATCTATCGAATGAATAAATGGATGAACGATTGAATTAATTCGGTACTAGTTCTCGATTTATATAAAAGATAAAAAGTTTATTAGCCACTGAAATGGTGTGCCTGTGATCATTTAGTTTATTGACAAATAACACTAGGTCTAAAAAGATGCGTGTTTGATATAATGTAGACATGTTATTGTGCAGTCCAGAAGGTATGCTATCCTTAAATTTATTGGACAATCAGAAAATGGAATGGTAGTTAGCAGCCTGAAAATGTCTTTAGGGTGAAGGTGATAAAAATGTTTTATCTAATTTCTCTTCTTTGCGCGCATTGACCTAGCGCGCGTGTTCTGTGCTATTGTGCGACGATTATTGATGCGAAATTTCTGTCGAACAAAATTCCCAAATCGCTATAAACGATTGACCTTGGAACAGAAGAAGGCTGAAGGCTCAACATGCAACCTACAACCTAACAAATAGTGTGGTCAGAATTATTCTACTGACTAAACTGTCTAACGAATGAGCACTGAGCAAAACAAACAACACAATCGAACATTTTCCCTTTTTTACCACAAATAAAGACGAAATGGTCACTTTTTCCTTCTTTATGCAACATCGACTGTGCAAGACGATTTAATGTCTCAGAGTGTTCTTGGCTGCAGTTGTGTCTGACGACAGCAGACAATGTTTCGGATTAAGAGTTTAGGCTACGCATGGATTCAATCAAATCCTAAACCATTTTAGAAGTGTTATCTTGCGAAGTGATCTTGAATAATAGGCACCAAATTTATATATATATATATATATATATATATATATATATATATATATATATATATATATATATATATATATATATATATATATATATACACACACACACAAAACATATAGACTTGTGCATAGATTATATATATATATATCACAAATAATATATATATATATTTCATATATATGTACACACGTACATAGACCCTATGTATAGAATCCATATTGCGTCCAAAGTGATGAGATTTGTTCGGACGGCGACGCTAGATGTCGTGACATAATTTCCCAGCGGTATGGGGCGCCGTGGATTGGATTTTGAAGATGTCAAACCGCGGTTTATGAGTTCATTAATGACTTGCTAGTCTAGTTTCTACATAGGTCTATTTATGCAGCTCCTATCTCTGCTTACATCTATATTGTTTCATAGGAATAGGTCTACATGCAATAATACACGGATATTGTTTTGAGTTCGTGCGTAATACAGGACTTCAAAGAAGCGAAGAAAAGTAGGCCTATAGGCCTATATATAAATTTCCCTTTACATTTTGTCGCGTAGTTATAAATTCGATATTGATTTAATGCTAAAAATATAGAATAAATTATTTATCATGCGTAGTAAGTAAAATTACTTAGGACTAATACAAAAGATGTAGGCCTAAAAACTTTTGAAATGCGATGAATTGCTTTTGCTTTTTGTTTATTTTATACACCTAAATATAAGCAGCATATATCTTACCAGATAAATAAATTTTTGCTAGAAATATTAGAGATGCCATAAAGAAGAGAATTAAAAGGGTGTTTGGGTTCTAGATAAGGCAGTGGAACATCACGCATGTTTGAAGAATTTAGAGAGACAAAGCAAGCCACACGAAGGAGGTCCACATGACGTAGAAAGACGGAGGAAGAGAATGTTTTATCAGTGTTTAATATTGGGATAAACGACATCATGGAGAAACCGGAAGATGGAAGACTGCATTTGAATGTATGAACATGTATGAACATGTCAGCTGAACGACCGTTGTAATTGATTGCCGGCAAAAGCAGCGAGAAATCGACTGCGAGAAGAAACGCGACGCAGAAAGAACAAGACGTGGATTAATGGACTTCTAACTGATGCACTCGACAGAAAGGAACAGCAGTCTGGCTGGAAAAAAGAAAATCCGTGTAATGTAGATTAACGTCAGGAATTGTAATCTGATCCGAAACGTAATGTAAATTCCGTGGTGATCGAAAAACAGAAGAATAGAATTAGACGCCGAAGAAACAGAGGTTGGTTACATTCTGAAGACAAAATTCGTAATGCCGCTGACCACGGTGGCAATGATGATGACGAAGATGATGAAGATGATGATGAAGATGATGTTGGCGACGATAATGATGGTGATGTCTATTGTGATAGTAGTGCTGATGAAAGAAGAAGAAAAAGAAGAAGAGGAGGAGGAAGAGGAAGAAGAGGAAGAGGATAAGGAAGAGGACGAGGAAGAGGAGCAGGAGGAGGAGGACAAGGACGAGGACGAGCAGGAGGATAAAGAGGAAGAGGAGGAGGAAGAGGAAGAAGAAGAACGAAGAAGAAGGAGAGAAAGAGGAAGAGGAGGAGGAAGAGGAAGAAGAGGAAGAGGATAATGAGGAGGACGAGGAAGAGGAGCAGGAGGAGGAGGACAAGGATGAGGACGACGACGAGGAAGAAGGAGGAAGAGGAAAAGGAAGAGGAAGAAGAAGAAGATAAAGAAGAAGAAGAAAAAGAAGAAGAAGAAGAAAAAGAAGAAGAAGAAGAAGAAAGAGGAGGAGGAGGAGGAGAGCAATAATAAGAACTGCATCATGAACAACAACAAGAAATGACCGAATTAAATAAATTGCATATTTTTCCTGCTTTGTGTTCCTCCTGAATAATTGTTCGTCCATGTCATTACGAAATGGATGAACTGTTGGTTGGCATGTAGCAGTCTGCGAAGGAGTGGCATTTTGTGATGCGCACAAAAGACGCCCTCGAGGAAGCAGCAGCCGAGGAAGACAAATCACTGCCCGACTGATGATGCATTCTAACCCGCTTCTTCTTCGTCGTCGTCGTCATCGGAATTTCATTCTAAATCGTTGTTAACAGAGAAAGAGAGAGAGACAGACAGACAGACAGACAGACAGACAGACAGACAGACAGACAGACAGACAGACAGACAGACAGACAGACAGACAGACAGACAGACAGACAGACAGACAGACAGACAGACAGACAGACAGACAGACAGACAGAGACACAGAGACAGAGACAGATACAAAGAGACAGAGACACAGAGGCAGAGACAGAGACAGAGACAGAGTGAGCGAGAGTGAACGAGAAAGACAATGTATGTTATCCGTGCTGTTAATTTGGTCGGTGTTTTCGATGCAATCTTCAGGCGATCTGATCTAGATATCACGATGTCGTCTCTATTATGACTTGGCTTATGACTTCGTCTGATGCCGGTTTCTGTTGTCATCTCTGATCCTTCTGTTGTTTTTGTATAGTTCATCTCTTGTTGATGCTAATGGCATTTATGCTACAATTCCGAAATTGCTTGTTTTCTTCTTTTCTGACTTTGATGCTTACTTTCGTTAATCATTGACGTTTATTATTGTTTTTGCTTTTTTAGATTTTAGATTGTTCAACGTTACCGATGCTGTGGCATTGCTTTCTGCCTTCTAACAATCTCTAACACTGATGTCTACCATCGGCGCTGCTTTGACATTGCCTTTTGTCCTCTTTGTTCGACATGGCTTCCGTTGCGATGCTTCATAGCTCTCTATCACGTCTTCGTGTGTTCTTAATAGGGACATTGTAGTGTCATCTAATGACGGATAATGGCACATTTATCTCTCGTGCTTTTAAATTCATGGCCACCGGCGTATTTTATGGTTAGTCTCAGTCTTCCGGCAGACTGTAGCTTGGTAATTAACTCTGGAGGGTTAATTGATAGGTGCACCTGATGCAAGCATGAAAAGTCAAGGAGACAATAAAGTTCAGTCGGAGAAAGTTGCGTGACCCGAGTTCGTTTGAACAGTGCTCGAAATGGACCGGAACGCACCGGAACGCCGTTCCGGTTCGTCAAATGAATTATTGTGGAAAATACTATGAAATTAACGTGAATGCTCCCATATCTTTGACTAGCGTTCCGTTTCGTAAAATTTTCCATTTCGAGCACTGCGTTTGAAGAAAAAAAACAGTTCCCTCTTGTCCAGAAACACTTACCGACTGAATTACGTGTTTAACTGCTACCTTTGCATGCTTACCTATATACTGATCACAAACGACAGGTATGTATGTATATTCGTTTATTGAGTAAACTGGTTGTCATACCGCAACCAGGAACAACAAAATTAAGAAAAGAAAGGGAAATGAACATTCAATCGGATCAACACAGGGCAATGCTCGGAACTATCGTCTATAAAGTATACTCTCGGGATGAAGTTTCGATTGTCTTTCTTCGGTAGTTCGAAGGTGGTCGATTGTTTGAGCGCTTGCCTTGCAACGCAGAGAATTTAGAGCAGAAGTGTCGGTTTTAACTCAATCACAACCCAGTTATTTACCCATAAATGACCGTTTAAAAGCCAACTAGGCCCTACTTAGAAGAAATTATTAAAGACAAATGCGCTGATTTATGATTCCTTTGAAAGACACTACTCTCCGACCCTTACTGTAAATGCTGGGGGCTTCGCGGCTCTTTTTCCGCTGGTGCTTGATAGTGCGACCAACCTCAGTAAAAATTTCACAGATTCTAAAAACTCTTGAAAGTCATGGCTCCGTCCTTATACAGAAATTCACAGAGCATTTTCAAATACTTTTCATAGCTCTGATAATGCTATTTGACTCTGACCAGGATTTTGCCCATGGTTTCTACTCGGAACTTTGCCCAGAATCCTAATCCTAAAGCTACCTATCCTCATAGGTGTAGACTCTGGGGAGCCGGGGCACGTGCCCCGAATAATTGAGGAGGGGGCATTCCCCAAAAAATTCGAGAGGAGAATTTCTTGAAATATTAAAATATGTTTTAACGTAGACAAACTTCTTCAAAAACAGAAAACCAGAGACTAAGACATGAAGTACTATCAGAAATTCATAATGAAAACAAAGATTTGTTTATATCTTCAATATCCTCAATATGAAAAAAATTACATGTAAACATTTCTTACGTATCACGTAACACTGGAAGCGCACATTATGTCATAATTGTCATCAGTTTTCGCTGTCTGTCGACTCGCTGATTGTCCAGAGTCCCATGTCCTCCAATATTTTGGACAAGTTTACGCCACTGCCTATCCGTAAACTGGTCAGGCATGCGAAGGTAAACATGCATGACAATTTTGTTGATAGGCCTTTTTTCATCAATTACAAGTACAACTCTGTATGCAGCTTAAAATATCCCCGCATAATGTATTACTACAGCACATTTAACACTGGATTTTCAGATCCGTAGCAAACAGCCGATTGTCTAATGTTTACAGTAACAGAATTGCATCTTCCGTTTTGCGTAAAAGAAGAAATTCACATAGATATGAAAATCAGTCTTCACTGCAGAGTTTTCATACGATCTGAGCGTATTCGAGTGCATCGCGAGACGCCGCTGAGTAAATTAGTGGTCCAGTTTCCAGAGGTTTTGGGGTTTGTACTTTGCAAATGTAAATAAATATTTTCCCAACGTAACACTATTGGCAATTATTACAGACTTGTTTTTACACCTCACGTTAAAGTAAATGGAATGGAATATGGGTTTAGAAGCTCTTGAAATATACATGTAGACTGAATTTTTGCAGTTCACTTTCTCAGTTTTCTCTTTGCTTTTACTTGTAGGCCTACATGATATTTACTATATAATTCGTAATAATATTATTAGTTACTAAAATGACTGTCTAAATAGCTTCGTCATCTAGTTTATACAGTCTTAGCAGACGATTGAAGCTGCTCGAAACCCAACTATTAAATGAAAAGTTTACTTTAGGCTACTCCAAGAACCTCATAGCCGCGTTCATAAAATTTTGAGGGCAATATGAGATGCCAAATATAGCACATGTTGTTGTGACTGTTTCTCAAATAAGCATAATTTAAATTTCTCTTTTAGCTACACTCTCGTTTCACAGATATAAGAAACAATTAAAGCTGAATATCTATTCACGGAATATTTCGAAAATTAATATGTATCACTGCATCATTCGTACTCAAGATGTTCCAGTGCAACATAATATTCAACATTTGTGTTGTTCCGCAGAAGAAGACAAAAATCCTCTAAATTTAGATATTTGCCAAGACGTCCAAAGGTTAGATGTTGGTCTTCTATAAAAGCAGATGTAATTTACACTGGGGCATCTGAGAAACAAATGTCTTACACGGGGGCAAGAGGATTATCGTGTTTTCCCTTCTCTTCCGCTCCTCTTAACGCCGGCAAATGGAGCCAAAATGCGGTTGATAAACTACCGCGAATAGATTTAGCATAATTTGGCATTGGCGTCCTCACTGACTGAGGAGAAGAGGGAGAGGAAGAGGAGGAAGAAGGAAAAGCAGACGAAGGAAACATCGTCTGAAAATAGACATCTTGTACGATCGTTGCGGTCGCATAAGAAACTCGCATAAGAAGCGTCTATTATAGCGACGGACTCACAGCAGAAGACGACATCATCGGTTGATGTTGCATTTCCTATCAGACGCCTTCTCTTCTGCTCCTCCTCCTCCTCCTCGGGACGGGGAATGGACGCAACTGCCAGGGGCAACGGCTGCTCCTGCTGCTGCTGCTGCTGCTGCTGCTGCTGCTGCTGCTGCTGCTGAGGCAGCTCTTGTCAGCTGCAACACTAGCGGTCAGATTCATACGCTGCTAAGAGCAGATACTTGTGTGGCTGGAATAATTGTGAAGACCGAAATTGTCTAGTAGCGAGGAACACTTCCAGACAACCGTCTGTTGTGGTCTGAAAGAAGACTAAATTCGATTCTGATTGATCTTTTGAAGGCATTTGAGTTCCAATCGAACGACATCATCCAATCTCTTGGTAAAACTACACAGACAATTGCGATCATTTAGCTTAGATTTGTTCTTCTCGTTGTTGCTCGTTAATGTAAATCTTAACAACCAGCCACTGTTTTCATTTCGGTCCGAGTAGGGTCTCTTAATGGCAACAAAATGAAGGTTATAGACCTACAGTTGTTTACCTTCCTTTAGAGACACTCATCAGAAAGAGGTTAAAAAATCTCTCACACTTCCCTAATCTCCAAATATGCGCTCATACTAATTATGCCGACCGCGAAAAATGTTGGTCTGAGTTGGCCCAGATAGCCATGCATTCATTGGGCGCTTATCCATTCAAGTAGGCCTACTAAACGGACTCGATGTTGCTTAGTCCAATGTAATATCTTTTGATACCTCTTTTGCGCCGTTATCCTAATGCACAAGGTTTTGAGCAGTGGTCGATTCTAGGCGGAACCATAATTATTGTCTGAAATCGCAATCCTTTCTACATAACCAGTTGAGATCCATTAGATCCCGAAGAGTGGAAGATAGACCGCGCAGGATAAGCAGCCCTTGAAGATGAGACTATAGCCCAAGCCTCATTGCTGTCCTGGCTAGGCTTACAATGAGGGTCAGCGCTTCCGATCAGCAAGTGTAATATTCATGAGTCTGAAAGGTGAGCACATATTCACTGTGCTTACTAGCGTTGCATCCACAGTGTCAAGCAGCTGTGTTCGGGTGGCGGATGGCTGTTGTATAAATGCAACTGTATTATTTTGTTTTCAGCGTACATGTCGTGAATCATTCTCAGCCAACGTCCATCTGTATCGTTGTGTATATCGGATAGTGTGCACATGCGTCGTCAATCATCATTCTACATATATTTATATATTTAACATCAATAATTATATGGCATCGTATATATATATATACGATGCCATATAATTATTGATGTTAAATATATATATATATATATATATATATATATATATATATATATATATACGATGCCATATAATTATTGATGTTAAATATATATATATATATATATATATATATATATATATATATATATATATATATATATATATATGCTTAAGGCAACGTTCAGATGACGTGATCGCG
The DNA here is from genome assembly GCA_963556255.1 of Allolobophora icterica. Taxonomy (NCBI): domain Eukaryota; kingdom Metazoa; phylum Annelida; class Clitellata; order Crassiclitellata; family Lumbricidae; genus Allolobophora; species Allolobophora icterica. Next base: position 32,621,923 of record OY744606.1, read on the forward strand.
AGCGTAGCTAATGCCAGAGATAAGAATCAGTTAAACCTTAGAGTTGCGCCGTCGAACTGTCCTCTTCATATATGAAGCCATGCACAGCAGCAACAGGTGGCCACAGATGCACAATGAACAGCCGAGGCTTAAGCACTTAGATCTACGGGTCGATTGCTGCTGCTCTACTCAAAATCAGTGTCTGCTCAAATCAGACACTGATGTAGTCACAAAGACTCATAGACACAAATTTCCGATAAGAGCGGATGCCACTGACGTGAATGTCAGCAGCGACGTAATTTCGGTATTAGACTGGTAAGCATAGAAAGCGCACAACTGCACAATATGTATACCTGGAAAATGGTATAGGTAACGAACTTGTTAACACGTCTTCTCCATAGATTCTACTCTGAGAGGTCGTCCAGAGGTCAAACGATTATTCGGCTGTGGTGCAAACACGACCATAACAACCGACTGACAGGATATCTACCTTCCATCCTCTTCCAACTTGCCTTGCTATTCATTGCTACCGAAGAACTCATTGCGCCTGCCAGCGCAATATCAAGCGACCACCAAGTTCTAGTGTTCTTTTGCATATTATCCGTCTAACAGCGGCGACTGGTGGATTGATATAATAGTTGATAGGAGTGTGCAAAGGCACATGGGTTGCGAAGAGCAGAAGAGTCGGCAGAGAAAGTCACGTTACTTTCAGTGCAACACAGACCATAGCAAACTTAAGACTTAATTTTAGATGCACCCAATCTTGATTCTATTTAATTAGTATGACGCCTATGCTAATTACGACGACAATTGTGATGATAATGAAGGTAACGATGCAGAGGAAAACAGCGAAGATAAAAAGGCGACAAGGAAGTCCTGAAGAAACACGGCGAGTCATGAATGCCGTAATGGTGATAATATTATTATTGGCCTACATTGATGATGAATTTGAGGATGATGATGATCGACTAGTATAAAATGACGATAACTGATGATAATTATTACGATATGATGAGAAAGAGTTTTGATTTATCAAAGAATTGATTGATTAGGATGGTTCTGATTACGATTGTCATAAGGATTGAATATGATGACGATTTTGATATAATATGATGTGGTATGTGTATGATAACATTAATAATAATTGGTGATAATTATTGATGATGCCGATCATTGATGTGTGATCATTGATGCTGATCATCACAGGAAGACATGTTAGTGTTTGATGTTGAAATTGATATCCGCAGTCAATCTCAACATTGAATCAATGTTCAGTGGCTGATACGAGATGGCACACACTGTGCATAAAACACGGTCGCCGATAATCAGGGACCGTTTGAAATTAAGTGCAAGACTTGGAAGGATTCATTCATCTTGGACGTTCCAGTCGATCGCGGAGCCAACGGACGGTGGCTTCATCTCGTCCATCTATGCATGCGGCGTTTAAGGGCCATCAGATATTCAGTGACAATAGAAGGTCGTTCGGTCGCTCGGTCGGTCAGCCCGGTCCCTTTGATGGCTTATCGGGTGCTGATCGAGGGTTAGCCCGTAACCCAACCGGCCCTCGTCGTCTTCTCTTCCCTCTCTCAGACCAAACGACTACATTTGCATTCATAGCCGAGTAGTAAGAAATCACGGTCGTCGTCGTTGTAGTTCGTCTGCCTCGATTTCAAAGTCTCCATCAGTCGGGGTGTGTCGGTCGATCGAAGCGGACGTCGCTTTCAAGTTGCCGTCCGTTCATTGTCATTCGTTTGGGGCCGTGATTCTTCTTATCAGCAGCAGCAGCATTCGAAGTCAAAGGACGGAATGATCGACCAAAACAAAACGTAAACACACGAAGATCATCGATGCATTGAACGAAGAAGCAGCATCACCGGTTTTACATGTACGCCATCCGTCGTTTAGCATAGTGTGTGTCTGTCTGCCTGTGCGTGTCTGTTTGTCTGTGTGCATGTCTGTGTGTGTCTGTCTGTGTGCATGTCTGTCTGTGTGTCTGTGTGTCTGTGTGTATGTCTGTGTATTTGTGTCTGTAGGTTGAAACGTTAGCTGATCGTGTAACATAGAGATCTTCAAACAGTTGTATTGGTGGTCTTAGCAAATGACCACATTTACTATGATCCATAAAATGTGTCTGTGGCTGCCATTAAAACGATCATGCGTAGACATGATGCCATTACACAACTGTCTAGCAAGTTCAGTGACATGTGTACAGTGAACTGATGATGTCTAGTTGACGTTTTGTGATAATTCTGTTTCTGTTTAAGATGTTCATTTAAAAACTGTACAAGATTAGGCAAAAGATGTCTTTTTGCCAGATGTAACCATTCAGTTTAGTCTAGAATTAAGAGCCAAACGACAACAACATGTTGATGTTTTATGAAACTTTTTGCCTTTTCGGTGGTTCGTATATCTACCTCGTGTGCATGTATCATGATGTATGTATATATTTATATATGTCTGTGTGATCGCCATCATCAGCTGTAGCATCATCATCTATGGCGGTCCTCTCTATTCTGGGCTCATCTGCATGGTCCGAATTCAGCTGGCTCAGGTTGTTTATGTTCAAGTGTGGGGCGGGCGCTGGTATGCCCCATCAAGCCTCTTGTTGGGTTTGAAATCATCGCTCGTAGAGCTCGGGATATAGGTCCAGTGGCCAGAAATCTGGTCAGGGCACATAAGGGAGCATAACCTGGCCCTGATTGGCGTTGCAACGTGCGATGTGTCCAATGAGCCGAAGAGTCCTGTTTAGGTTAGTAACTGCTACACTTGAGGCGTGCATCGATGTATACCTCTGCATTGATGACGCCAACCGACAAAAAATGTGGTCTCTTCTGGTGCAAATGTCGAAAGACATCAAGCTTCGCCTCCTAATCGTTTCTTTAGCTCCATATAGATGGACAAGCAGTATCTATGAACGGGCGGCGATCTGGGGGAGGGGGACATGACCCCTCCACCTTTAACAGTGGGGGGACACACCATACATTTGACCCCCCAAATTTTTTTAAAGAAACCCCCAAAAAGGTCAAATAAATTTTTCTCGCGTTTTTCTTCACCAGATCAGTTCAAAAGTTTCCCCCACCTGTCAAACAATATCGCCGCCAGTGTATCTGTCACTTGAAAAAGAGGATTTTGGTATTCAACCGAATGATGTTGTAGGTTAGTCTGGACTCTGGACTGCATTCCGAGCAATGGCCACGCTCCGCCATACCTCAGATCCACTGCAACCGTAAGCCTTAACATGACATCGTCGTAGGGGATACTTGAACCAGCTCCTTCTGGTTAATTGGCACTTGTACGTAATCCAGAATTGGGCATGAGTCCCTGTAGTCTGTATACATGAATACATGTACAACTGTACATGTATGTTTGTATGAATGAATGCATTCATGTGTCTCGCTATTTATACAGCGCCTTATAGGTACCTTTGAAAACGTTGGAGCATTACTGTTTAACTGACACTCGACTTTTCTCCGCAGGTGTCATAGGTCTACTACCGGGCCTTGTAGTGACCATTCGCCAGATCCGTACCTAGCGCAATTCGAACAAGGCGCATAGTCTCCAGATAGTCTAGATATTACTAAATCTAACAATTAATCCAGTGAAACAGATCGATGACATATACATACCAGTGGCCAATATTGCTTGAAAGCACCACTCAACTAATGCGCACACTCAACACCTCTCTAATCTCTGTCACCTCCAATCACCGTCTACTCTCAACGCTCTTACCACTACGCATGCGCGACATCCTCCATAGACACTGACCCGTCGCTTGCGTGCAATGGCAACAAACCCTCACACACACACTAACATTTCTTGCATTGCCTTCTGGTTACACTACACCTACCGTTGTTGCAATTTGATCACCAATATCACTATACAAAACGATTTAGAAAGATCAGCGTTGAGTTATGAAACTCAGAAAACGATTTTTTATATAGGCCCCCTATCCGTCTCCATAGAGACAGCAGATAAAGACTTAGTAGGCCTTTGCGCATAAACTTTATGTCGTATGTAGAAGAGATATAGTTTGCAGGTGCGTATACGTGTGTGTACCAGATTGCCAGCGAGAGGTCTGTTTTCTCCAGCTAAGTAACCAATCATTCAATCGCATATTGTTCTTCTGCAAGTACCATCCTTTAGGCCAATGCAAACTGCAACAGCCATTAAGCTTCTTAGGTCATCAAAAGACGCTATATATAGACTGTAACGAAGGGTCCATTTCACACACAAATCCATTTTATCTATATGTGTATATATTTATGTATGATTACATTTGATGTCAGATTAAGTGTTATTATATGCTATAGTTGTTATGAAAGAATTTAGTCTTTAAACTTAATTAATCGACCAGCATCTGTTGTGACCGGCATCTTAGGCCATAAAATATTACAATAGGTTTTGGGGATATTACTGTTATTCGAAACTATGGGGACTGAGGTGTGACGATATAATTGGCCGAATCGAATCTCAACGGTAGGCCTATATCAGAAAGTCGTCTGCGGCGTCTGCGCAGTGGACCTTACGAGAGAAGAATTCAGTTAAGAGCCGCCGTCGAAAGATATATAGGGCCTATAGATTCGAACGACTGGAACGATTGGAGCGACTCACTCCTGATCAGATCGATTAATGTGTGAGTATTCTATGAGGCTATAAGATTATCGAGTAAGGGGCAGTAGTGAAGCTGTTCCATCGACTGGCGAGTTAATAGAGTCTTTAACTGCGAACTTGGACATCAAACGGTGAGCGTTGCGGTGTCGCTGGCTTACCTGAAACGCGGTGGATGTTATCGAACGATATGATTAGCTCTGTGAGTGCGAAGTACGCTCGGGAAAAGCGGACTTGTTTTCGATAATCTAACTCTGAATGGATGAGTTTATACTGCAGCTGAGAAGCACTGTTGATTGGTTGATCAGCGAAAGAGATACTTCAAAGAATAAGTGAAGAATTCAACCACGTAAACGTCATGGGATAGCAAGATGGGGATTATCGCAACTACATGCATGGTGAGTCGACGACACGGGCGCAAGTGACAATCATTTATACGAGGAAACGACTACTAGGCCTACTGAAGGGGGAGGCTAGATAGTTACAAAGATATAATTTAGATCATTGATACTGGTCCAGATAGGCTAAGTCAAGTTTATATTGTTAGAACTATTTGATGCTTATGCTTCGATTGATAGTCAAATTTAGTAACTATCTGAACTAACTATTGCTTATTAAATATTAAAATTCAAAGTGAAAAGTTGTGAACTCATTGATATTATGGAAACGCCTAAAAACAAACTAACCATTGGGAGGACTGAATCACAAGTAACGCGGCGTATGATCAACACCAAAGCCCCATACTTCAAATTTGAGATTAGATTGGAAAGGGGCGTTACTTAGACCCAGATGCATGTATGCAGTTGAAACGGGATTTTAGAAGCTGCGCTCTCATCATGATGTTCCTTCGTGTGTTTTAGGTGTTCTGTAACAGCCAATCACATGCACGACTAGAATCTGATATTATTACTGTGCAGACCAATGTGTCAAACATCAAAGATGCGCTATATATAAATATATATTACATTCTGTGGCAACACCTACATTTCCTGTTTCCTTCGAACGCGACCTTGATGTTTTAGATGCCTGCAGCTTTCTTTGTCATGAAACGTGGCTAAAATTGTGCGTGTTGTGGTTTATTCTGATTTTCCTGGTAGAACCAATGAGATATAATAAATATAAAGTTATAATATACATCTGTGGGCAGAACAGCGCCTGATATTACCACGGCATCAGACATCAGTGATAGGTAATTAAAGTCTTATATATATTCGTTTATCGAGAAATAAACAATCTGACAAAAACGCAGAAAGCTAACATGAGTGACAATGGATAATTAATGTTCATTAGAAAATTTTAGAATAAACTAGTAAATATTTTTATATAATGATCTGGGAATAAATTGAGAGTTGTCCTTGGGTGGGAGAGTATGGTTGTGTGCTCTAGGTCTTAATTGGTGACAGGAGGGGGTCGAAGTGGAGGTAGGAGTTGGTGCAACTAATTAATTATAATTAGCATTAGTTCAGATTTCATAATTAAATGTAGGCAATGATGTGTGGTGCTCTATACTTTCTGCGCGAAAGGTGGCTCTAGTTTTGAGCGTAAGTCTGATGGACATTAGATTTCTCCAAATGGAGCTGCTAACTCAGATCATCTGATAAGGAGAAAATAGTTTCTGAAATATTACTCGTCACTAATTTAGAACCAGCGTCTGATTACGACATTTCTTCCTATAGAAGAGCCAACGCAAAGGTCAAAGGTAGAAAGTAGCTCAGCGGCTAATTGCTAACGCGTCAGACTGTGGCCTCTGCGTTCGGGGATCGAGTTCCGGTTCGCCGTGTCAAGCCTTTCGACTGACAGACGGACGGAGTTCTTCTGTTAATAGATTGTCGTTTTTGCTTAACTTCAGCTGAAAGATTCGTGTGCAGACCTATGTGACCTTCTAAAATGACTTACATAAAGTGCAGAATTACATATATACAAATACATGCTTATTGTTTGTTTCTTTACTTAAATATATACATTTCATACATGTATGCATTTATGCATACACGAACACCAATAAAGAACAGTATTCCCATAGGAGCGTAAAATAAAGAAGCAATCAAACCTCTAAATTACATTTCTTTTAGACTTCGGAAACATTTCGACTTTAGACTTCAAAAATGTTCCGACCTATGCGTACATTCAGGCAATGGTCGTAAAACGAAGATGTGCCGAGTGTGAATGCAGGTGGTCCATGCCGACAGCTACATTTAAACGTGAACCGCAGACACCCGAGAGCTAAATTGAAAGTAACACCTAGGCGGAATTTAAGAAAATTTACAAGCAACGTTTTATGCCGAAACGCAGTCGCTAAAATGAACCGGAAACAAGTTCAGAAAATACACATGGAAATTGCTCCAAGAGAACCTTGCAACCAATCAGACGAAGAGCGTGAATTTGCCCGATGAATCGTAATCGTAATCTCTAAATTTCTAAAGCGCTACCGGTATAGCGCAAAGCACCAAAGCGTCGTATCAGAGAACCCCTATGATACGACGCAGCGAGGTTATCTTGGAACAATTTCCATGTGTGTTTTCCAAATATGCTTTCAGTTCATTTAAAGGCTGCGTTTCACCATAAAACGTTGCCTGTAAATATTCTTAATTTCTTAAAGTTCAGAGGTCGATGTCCAATGGAGGTCTGAGTCCGGTTGCCAGAGAGACAAGACATGGGGAGGCAGAGTAGCTGTTACGGTGGGTTTCGTTGAGGACAAGAAAGCTTGGAAGGCAGAGGATCGGATGGATTAGGGTAGGAATTCCTGAAGAGGTATGACTTCGATTTGGAATGGAAAGCCTGCGGGGTGGAAGTAAAGAAGCCAGAGGCAGATGACGGTGGGTGAATGGCAGTATTGGTGGAGGAACTGAGAACTTGCGGAATTCAGATGAAGGTCTTTCCAGAGTCGAGGTGCCGTGTGGGATATAGATCGGTTGGAGAACTTGGGTCGAGTAGTGACAGAGGGACCGGAGAGAGTGAGATATGAGGATGAGCGGGATAGAACGGGGTGGCTTGATGGTGAAGAGTTCGCAAAGGTACTTCGCTAGAAGTATTGTAGTGAGTTGTAGGTTAGTGATAGGACTCTGAAGTGGATGCGGTCGGGGAGTGGATTCAGCCAGTGGAGTGATTTAAGAAATGGAATGATATGGTGATGCTTGGGTGTTCTAGAGTCAGCTAGGGCGAGAGAATTTTCGATGAGTTGTAGACGCTTAATTTGGGTGGGTGAGGAAAGGAAAATTATAGTAATCAAGCCTGGAGGGGACAATGGAGGTAGCGATAGGTAGCGATAGGTGGAAGCAGTTTTAAAGTCGAGCATGGGTAGAATGCGGCGGAGGTCACGAATATGCACGAAACAGGTGCGCGAGAGTTTGGAGATGTCATTAGAGAAGGATAAATGTGGGTAACGCCAAGATTGCACACAGGCGAGTCAGAGGTGAAAGTGAGAGATACGTATATAGTTGGTGGGTTTACGTGTTTGAGGCAGAGGAGTTTGAAGGACATCCATTTAGAAATTAGGTTGGCGACATCGAGTAGGGGAGACTGAGGATGAAAATAACACGGGTTGAATGTAATAAACATCGGAGCGTCGTTACTGGATAGCAGAGAACCAGCTTATAGTACTGATGTAAAAGTAGATCAACTCGACAATTTAGCGTAAAAAAATTTCTGCGCGGAATTTAAAAGAGATAGATTTTGTATAAGTAAAACAAGATTTTTGTGCATAAAAGCGAGTTTCGGCCTTTGCTCTTATTTTTCTTATGGCTCACTATATTCACGTTTTACCTTTCTACTAGGCCTAACTCGATACTGAACATTACTACAATAACCAGCAATGCGGCAACCTGACTATGTTTCTATGTTTTTTTCATGTTTGCGTTACAACGGGATATCTTGCAGCAGCCGTTATTTTGACAATTTCTATTTTTTAAGAAACTAGGGGCTTACCTAAGTATCCAACACCGCTCAATGACCTAACTAACATGGTGGATTACTTTAACGGTGTAATTACAAAAATGTTCCTGTTAAAATTTAGCAAAAAGCAATATTGAAAATTTTTTACTTTCAACCCCAAAATTGTTGCAACATGCCCATGCTCATGTTACAAGTTGTCCCATTACTGGGGTAACTTGTAAAACCCGGCGATGCTCATTAGTTTTGATGGTCTTGGCCATGTTTGATATACAAAGCATTTAATACTTTTCCATTATAGATCTAAACTGGAATTTATTTTCGTAATAAACATTGCGCTTGCTGGCCACATATCCTCACAACTCCAAATCGCACATCGAGAGCTTATACATCACTGAGACAAATATTTATGCATTAATATGTATATTAATATATAAATTTATATCAATATATATTGTATATATGCAGAAAAGATAAAACCAGCAATAGGTAAAGCTCTGCTTCAGGCGCATACTTTTTCCCTGCGGACGTCTTAAGAACGTACATATAATTATCTTGTGAGGTTTGGCTGTCGAGAAAAAGCATACAGAACTAATTAAATTGGTAGAATCTGAACATATTGTAGACATACATGGTAAACATTGCTTGAAAGAAGAAAGCAGATTCGGTGCACATTAGACGCCTGCGCCTCAAGCGGCACAAGGCGCTGCCGACGCCGACGACGATGATGAAAAGATGATGTATAATAGATCAAAGCGGATGTTTCATGTCGAAGGCTCTGCATGGAGGAGACGACGGAGGCGTAAAACGGCGACCGAACAACTGCATCGACGGTGAAACACAGAAATCCACATCACTGTTGCAGGGCTTCGCAGTTCGCGCGCCGTTACGTAGTCCCCTATATATTATCAAGACGGGAAAACAGTAATTAAGATTTTGATATTAGTGCCTTACATACGAAGGACAGCGCAATCGGTGTTCGGCGACGGAAGTCTCGACACCCTGGAATATGTACGCCATCGCCGCCGGTCATGTTACAGTCCGGCCAGAAAATCCATATGAAAGGAAATTATTAATAAAAGAATGCGAGTCAATAACTTCCCGGGTTTCTTCATCGTGTCCGGATTGGAGTGCGAGGAGCGAAAGGCGAGAGAGACATGGATTTTCGTGTTCGCCCATCGATTGTTTATGCCCCCACTCGGCATGCGTTCCAGTTTCTCGGCGTTATATAGGCTACACGGGCACCGTCTCCATTTTGTTCTTGTACCCTAAATCATTGACGTCGATTATTTGTCGGTCCCTTGTGGCGAAGACCTCCCTTTACAATATTGAATTTCGCGTGGCCGGCGTCGAAAGAGAGGGACCATTATATGAAGACGTCAAGTGCATACGGACGAGGCCTTCAACTAACTTTTAAACTGCGAAATAGCGACAGCGGTTTTGGAATTGTGCTCGAACGCCATTTCGCATTCACAGCCGGAGCGGGTCTGACGGTCTGAGACCCCGTCCTCCGAATCCCTCGAGGCTGACTCCTGCGGCGGCAGCGGAGACGCTTTGAATGGGCAACACCGACGCTGCTGTCACTTGTCACATCCGCAGCACAATCGTCTTGGCTTATTATACAAAGGCAGACTCTCTTCAACTTTAGAAACGCTTTTGTGGAAATCGCATGCTCCGGAAACCAAAAACAATCGCCTGTTTGGTGCCTTGGCAACAGGTCAACATTAAGTGGCGGTAAACGTAGGTGGATAAGTCATAATTGCTGCAGAAGGCTATAGTTTCTCCAGTGATGGGCACTTTTAACTACAATAGTTACTAACTATGCTAGTTATAACTACGTTCAAGTAGTTAACAAGTAGTTAGTACTACATATAGTAATAAGTAGGCCTAGTTAGAAAGTATTTAAACCACTCTTTAAATATTTATAACTACGGTAGTTAACAACTTTTCATAAACTATAGGGCCTACTTTCATTTTATATTATTGCAACATTTTAATAGATTTGATAAGAAACGGCATTGATGCGAGATAGAGGCGCCACAATCTCTGTGAATGAAAAATATAGGGAGATCACATATCTTTAGTTAGTCCATATGAACATTGCTACAAATAATTATAATGTGCATTAGGCTACAGACTGTAGTACTTTGTGACTGATACAAATAATTAGATGAATATGTTTGCCTTGTATAAAAAAATCATTGTTTGTGCTTATGTAGTTAAGAAAGTAGTTAACGACATTGCTGATAGTTAAAGAAATAGTTGTAACTATTTATCCACTGAAATAGTTACAAAATAGTTATAACCTCTTGACTAGTAGTTAGAAAAGTAGTTTAATGCCCATCTCTGGTATTTTTGATCGTCATTTCTAGGTTAGTCACCCGCAGTGGTTTTCTCTTCATTTGCATAATAACATCTTCAACAATTGGCATTGTAGTAGAGTCGTATGTGATTACTCGTGACTGCTTCCAACCATGTCTAATGATAGCCTACAACTGGCTGTATCGTGACCGCTGATGTCTCCATTATAATCCAAAGCTAACAGCAAAATGACAGCCGGTATCGAGTGGATACCGTGGTTTGATAACAAATGTTAGCAAAAAGCTATAATTTGTTCTTCGATTGCGCATAGGCAGGCGGTGATGGTACCTCAAAGTGTGGCCCTATCAATCATGATTCAAAGTTAACATGAATTGTAATGAAATATGCATTTTCATGAATCCAGCTTCTCGGTCATTTTATCTTCGTAATCTTCGCGCGAGAAAGAATTGTATTTATTACAGACAAAGACACTAGAACTCGATTATTTATAGGAATACATATACGTTTATCGACTTGCTGCGCCCGAGCCAAACGTAGATTCGGTGCATATAGTATCACATATATTTATACATGGCTCATATTAAGCATGCATGGCATTATATGTACCCATTGGTTCTATATTTGTCATGCCGTGGTAAGGAAATAAATTGCTCTACATTTTCGCTATGTTTAAATCCGGATCCTCCTGCGACCATAAATACCACCGGATGATCCGTATATCAGCGAAAAGCCTCGACTCACTCCATGAACGGAATCATGAAGCAAGCACACCTCATATGCAGCATGAATGTTTATTATTTTTGTGCATAAGACACATATACAAGTATACATTTATATATGCCTACAATCAATTATTGCTGTCATTGACTATGCCATGCAGCGGTCAATACCTCTATTAGTTGTGCCTGAAAAGCTGATTTTATTTAGAGTTCTCACTGGGTGTTGTCATCTCTCATTGGTTGGTTTTTATCTCTCATTACATGGTGCTATCTCTCATTTTGGTGGTGTTATCTCTCATTGGGTGTTGTTATCCATCATTGGGTGGTGCTATCTCCCATTTGGTGGTTTTATCTCTCATTTTGGTGGTGTTATCTCTCATTGGGTGGTGTCATCTCTCAATGGATGGTGTTATCTCTAATTGGGTGGTGTTATCTCTCATTGGGTGGTGTTATCTCTAATTGGGTGGTGTTATCTCTCATTGGATGGTGCTATCTCTGATTGGGTGATATTATCTCTCATTGAGTGGTTGGTCGTATCTCTCAACAAGTTCACGCGATAAACTGCAGTAAGACGCCACATATTTGTCTTGACGCGAATTCGTTTAAAACAAATTATTAACTAAATCAAGTTTTTGTCTTCAGTGGTTCTATTTACAATGTTCACTTACAGCATGTTACTTACTAAAGACCTTTATTCGGTCATCATTAACAATGAATGTCGTACAGTCCAACAAAATCACCAAAACGAACTCTGCTAAACAAACGCACAATCACACGGACGCTATGGCAGACTCCAGCGTTAGCCTATCTCTGCTCCGTTCATCTTCTCCACCAGTGGAATGATCCACTCCAAAGGAACTTGGCTGAAGCCACCATAGGAAAGACAACTCCGTCAATGGTATATATTATCTTGAAATAAGCTCTAAGCACAAAACATCTATGCAAATCTAATAATAATCTTCGTTTAATATCTTCAAACTGACAATAACGCAGTATGATTACAAATCAGTATGAATGGATGATCACAAGTTATTACAGGAGTCGAATTTAACTGTACACGGCAGCCATGCAAGGCGCCCATCACGTCCTACATCTCATTTTAACAACGCGCCATCTCGCGAATGGAAGGCTGAGTGGACCTAAATTTGGGGAGGTTGCGGGAAGCGATCCCGCTACCTCTTGCTCTTCACGCCAGTGATGTTACCACTACTCTATGGACCCCCCAATATATTGCTATAAGAAGTAAATCCTGCAGCGATATTTACGAAGATGGAGACCGGGAAAAATAAGCGCTTCTTCACTTCTCCAATTTCCTGCGTTTCAGCCACGGCATAGCCTCTCCAGTCCGTCCAGCTCAACCCTCCTCCTTCGAATTCCCGGAATTCATCCTAAGCTTTGTCACCCAGCAACTGATCCATGACCAGCTCCACATTCGATCTTAATTCTTGTTACCGTCCGTGCTGAACAGCCTATACTTCATACCAGCCCAACATACCTGGTGACCAGGTATACGGATGACCAGGTATAGGTGTTGCAATACAGCGCATTTTGTGACATGTCAACATGCTCGATTGTGTAGTGCTTAGTATGCTGGACTGTCAATCGAGAGATCGGGGGTTCAAATTCCCGCCAGAGCAGAAATCTGGTTCGAGATTTCAGCTACACGTGTACCCCCTAGCCAATCAGCTATATTGAGTACACTGGCCGCAAACTGTCAGTGGGAAGGTGAGACGGCTAGGGAGATAACTGGCCACCCGCCCTCACATGCCGAGGCTAAGAAAATGAAGTCGCTAACACTTCATACCAAAGGCTACCCCAGGGTTATCTTTAGAGACTGCGCCTCTTTTCTTCTCCTACGTGTTACTGATAAACTGCTTAACAGTTTAATTATCTAATTGTCGTATGATATCGATATTTATATAGCAGCTTTGCATAGCCATCCGAAGGCGAAAATGCGCTGCAACTATAAATAAGTTTTTTGCTAATTAAAGGAAACTAGACGTATGCATTAGATTCAAATTACTGTCCAGCAGATTTAGTAATAATCGAGCTAAACCAACACGTATATAGGAAGCACAATTCTGTTAAGTAAATAGATCAACGCACTGGCTAGCGAATTCCGATGTAATTAGATTCTGAAGCAATCTGCTAGACACAAAACATCATGTCATAATCAGTGTGATTCTCCTTACAGATTTTATTTTAGTTATAGTTACAGTTATAGTTAATGGTTTTGCATTTTAGTTATAGTTACAGTTATAGTTAGTATTATTTTTTAGTTATAGTTACAGTTATAGTTAATGGTTTTTTATTTTAGCTATAGTTACAGTTATGGTTAGCATTATTGTTTTAGTTATAGTTATAGTTATAGTTACTGGACTTTTATTTTAGTTAATTTTAGTTAGCACATAGTTACATCTGGCCCCAATGGCGCTCCGCCTGGTCTCTATGGGGTCATCGATTAATTATGTCAGCAAATTTTAGGCAGTTTTTGATCTCCTCTCCCTTGTCAACAACTGTCAAACATTCAAGGACCCCCTAACAAAATTATGTCAAAGAAAATTACCCCACCCCCAGAAAACTTCTATGATTCTAACAAATGCAGAAAACTGAAATTTCCGAAAAAACAAAATGTTGTTATTCAGATTTGAATTTTATACTTAATGGCTACAGTACATGTGGAATAACAGTACTGTAGACCTGTCACAGATATTTAAATGGATTTTTCCCATTCAAAAATGCAATCTCGTTTTCTTTTAAATGTGTATTCGATTTGATTTTTATTATGAACATTTCTAAGTTGAACATGAACATGATACCTTTTTTTATAATATTCCTTTTAACATAGAAAATTAATATCGAAACAAGTTTCTCACTCTTTAATATTAGCAATTGAAAGAAAAAATTATCTTTCCATCAAAAAGAAACTCGAAATATTAGACTTTCAAAAAGATCCCAGGATATTCGCAGAGAGAGTATGCAGCACATTTTCTCATTTTAGCTGGGAACAATAAACAGGAGAATTTAAAACGAAGAAACTATTGCGTTTCATTAAATTACAAACAAAAATTAAATAGATCACTCATAAAGACTTTCTGAATCTATGGTTGCTCTTTGATTAAATTATTGCTGACGTCAATTTGTCTTGAACACCCCTCCCCTTGTCAAGAATTGTCAAACTTGTTGAAATCCCTCGCCCCATATTGTTGATTTAATTAATGGACGACCCCATGAGTAATTTAAAGACTGCTGTTTTTCACATTATCATGTTTATCGATATTGCACTTTTTATTTCATTAACGAAAATAGCGATGAATTTTCGTTAGTGTTATTTTCGTTATAGTTATAGTTATAGTTAGTGATATTTTTTAGTTACAGTTATAGTTATCGTTAACGAAATCATTTTTTGTTCGTTAACGAACATTTTCGTTATCGTTAACGTTAACGAGAATCACACTGGTCATAATACACATCCAGCGATTAACAAAACCAATGCAAAACTGAGTCAGGCTCGAATACAGCTACACATAGGCTGCGATTGTTCACCATTTCTATGCGGATCTCTCAGAAACTCCTTTAAACAGGTTGGACTTGAAGCAAGGGGCAGAACATTGTGAATTTGTCAGATTTTATTTAATGGTTTTTAAGTTTCTCTATCGCCTTTTTAACCAGTGGCTTGTTTCTTATGAAACAAAGTAATTAATATGAAATGATATTATATGTCTTGATTTGATATGGTATGATTTGTATGTATGTATCAGGACACTTAATATAGCGCATTTTCAGTACCTTACAAAGCTCTAGAGATGATATGATCACTGGCGTAAATTTGTTCAAGGTATTGGGGGCCATTTGGTGATTCATTTTACACTTGTTGCATTGGGTGTACAGTCCATCTCAATTTTTTTGTTGGGAGGGGGCGTGCCCCGGCTGCTCCCAAGAGTCTACGCCTATGAATATGATGAAACACAATATACTGAAATAAAATATAATTTTATGTAATGTAATGTAATGTAACATGTAATGTAACATGACATAACATTGACGTAAGGTAATGCAACGTAACAAAACGTAACATGACATAACAATATAGTACAACATAATATAATAGTGTAGTGTAGTATATTAGACCTAAAGCATAGCATAGCATAGCATAGCATAGTATAGTATAGTATAGTATAGTATAGTATAGTATAGTATAGTATAGTATAGTATAGTATAGTATAGTATAGTATAGTATAGTATAGTATAGTATAGTATAGTATAGTATAGTATAGCATAGCATAGCATAGCATAGTATAGCATAGCATAGTATAGTATAGAATAGTACAGTGTAGTATAGCATAGTATAGTATGGTAAAGTATAGCATAGTATAAGTTGTATTAATATAATAAACGAGAGGAAATGTCACGAATTCACTTAATCACGAAATCACGAAGTGAACTTTTCTGTGACGCTTAAGATGCGCGAGGGCGCATGCGCAATATTACAGAATATTGCTGAAGCCTTTCGCCGCTGGCCGCTTGGCCATGGCCAAAAGCAGGGCCGCTGGCCGCTGGATGGCCAGGGCCTGTGGCTTCCAAATAATCAACGCTGGGCTTCCAAATTATCAATATTCATGATCATTGAACAATGACATCACTGTATACAAATTGCAATATTCAAACGGTTTAACACTTAATAGCAAGATTGTGATTGAATCAATCGACTTCGGATCGCCATATAAAATGTTTCCTTTGTTCGTGAGTAGGTCTAGGTCTATCTGAAATCCTCATCAAAGGAATTTCTTCGTATTTTTTTGCGCTTCTAACGTTCTTCTCACTAATCGCAGGATTGTGATTGAATTGAGAGAATTTGCATCGCTGTCTCAGCAGTTTCTTTTCTTCGTGAGTATTGTAATTGTAATTGTAACTGAACAATTATATAGCGCCACTCAAATCACCGGCACTCTTGACCCGCATCAGTGCCAGCACCGATAAAAAGGAAGTTTTCAAGCGTCTACGGAACTGAAGAGGAGAGAGGGCAAGAAGCTCTTGGCGTAGGGACTGGGAAGACTATTCCAAGCTCCACATAAGGATCGACATTTATAAGCGAAGCTCCTGGATTAGGCCGAGGAAGAGTGCATACGTGGAACAACCAAAAGGCCACGGGCCAAGGATCGCAAGGAGGCCCTCTCAGTCAAGGAAGAAATCGGGGTGCAGAAATTCATTAGGTAAGACAGAGAGGCAGTTGAGCACGAGGTGAGGTTTTAGAACTGAATTCTGTGTTTGGCAGGGAACGAGTGGAGGTAGTCACGGATAAAGGAAGAGATTGTTTACAATGAGATTTTTTTAAATTTGTAAACCATGAAGGTCATAATAAATTTCACGCACATTGGAAAACACGAGTTCAAATTGTTTTAAACCGTCTTGGGACGGGCAAACATCTATTATGGTATAAATATATAATGCTATAATATAGTATAGTATAGTATAGTATAGTATAGCATAGTATAGTATAGTATAGTATAGCATAGCATAGCATAGTATAGTATAGTATAGTATAGTATAGTATAGTATACTATAGTATGCTATAGTATACTATAGTATACTATAGTATAGTAATTAATTACCATACTATGCTGCAGGCCTAATATAGTATAGTATAGTATAGTATAGTATAGTATAGTATAGTATGGAATAGAATAGTATAGTATAGTATAGTATAGTATAGTATAGCATAGTATAGTATAGTATAGTATAGTATATTATAGTATGGTATGGTATAGTATAGCATAGTATAGTATAGTATAGTATAGTATAGTATAGTATAGTATAGTATGGTATAGTATAGTATAGTATGGTATAGTATAGTATATAGTATAGTATGGCATAGTATAGTATAGTATACTATACTATACTATACTATACTATACTATACTATACTATACTATACTATACTATACTATACTATACTATACTATACTATACCATACTATATGGTAGAGTATGGTATAGTATAGCATAGTATAGTATAGCATAGTATAGTATAGTATAGTATAGTATAGTATAGTATAGTATAGTATAGTATAGTATAGTATAGTATAGTATAGTATAGTATAGTATAGCATACTATACTATACTATACTATACTAAACTATACTATACTATGGAATAGTATAGTATAGTATATAGTATAGTATAGTATAGTATAGTATACTCTACTATACTATACTATTCCATACTATATTATACTATACTATACTATATTAGGCCTGCAGTATAGTATGACATGCAGCACGACATAGTATACTATAGTATATACTATAGTATAGCATACTATATACTATACTATACTATACTATGCTATACTATACTATACTATACTATACTATACTATACTATACTATACTGTACTATACAGGCCTAATATACTGTACTATACTATCCTAAATGGAATATAATATAATATATTAATTATAATAAATATAATATGACCAAGATAAAAAAAGTTGCAAATTATGAGATATTAGTATAACAAATTTACAAAATTTCATTTATGGTCAATTTCGTATTTAAAAATTTAGATGATCCTATATTACACGCGATCTGTTAGGTATATGATATGATAGGCTAATGACCCATTTGAATTTCTTAAAAGGTGAGCATTGGAAAAGGACAACGGACAATACATGCAGAGGGAATGAAAGGAAATCGACTTTCAAAACCTTGTGGAGTGCGATCATTTTTATGGTGTATATTTCAAATTCCAACTTCAAAACAAATTTATCAGAAAAGTATCCCAGATTCATTGGCCTGCATAGGGTAAATAGAATAGAATAGAAATGCATCTGGAAAACTTTTGATCCTCACAGATGTATTTTAGTGTTGATAGTTTAGTGTCAGTTTAGCTGTTAACAGGCAACAGAGATACACTATTAATAGAAATGTTTCCAAGATACTCTCTTAAATTGTTGGTGAACAAATCACGTTGTCGGAGCACTTAATACGCTCTCCAGACTTACTCAGTGGGGTCGAAACACCTTGAACGTATTCATGTTCTCTTAACCACACATAGTGCTTTTTCACCCTAAAAATTGGATTCTAAATCAAAATTGCATACATCGAAATCATATTACAAATGTTATTTAGGTAGTTATAGGGTTAACTGTCGATGTATAGGCTATTCTTACCAGAACCGCTGTTCCAGCAACAATTCTCGTTGGAAAATCTGCAATTTTATAAGAAAAGTCAGACGTTGCGTCGAACCGGTGATTACTGATGCAGCTTTGATATATCTTTAGTCAGTGCTCAACAGGAAGCGGAAATGACAAGTTACGGCGTCCTATCCTCTCATCATATACACGGCTAAAGGTCTTTTACAGAAGGCAGACATTTAATCGAAGGATCCGGTAACGAGGAAACCATTGGCTCCGGTTCCGGGCGTTATTCGCCAACGAGATTCTAATGAAGAGCAACGTTTTTATTACAAGTTTATGAGACTCGTCCTATTACAGCCTTCGGTCAGTCAAATCGAAAGCTTTTGCCTACGCGTCGGGCGAAGGCTTAGCCCCATGGGGGAACCGACTATTCGCATCCAGTCCTGTGCGATGCGATTTCTAACACCCGAGTTGATGGTAGCTCATCACCAATAAAGTTCATGGCTATATTGGCCGCGTGATGATCGTCCTTATTCAGATGAGATGTTTGCTTCTGCCATTTAGGTTTCTTACGCCAACAATTTCGGTCGATGCCAGAAAACGCATTGGCCCAAGAAACCCACGACTTTACAATTACCTTATTTTACCCGGACTGCATAGTAAGCCTACCACTTTATTATGTTGCTAGACAAAATCGTAGAGTAACAAATAGGCTTATATAAAAGAAAGGTTCAGAACACTGAGTTACACAACACGTCCAACGTTATTCAGCCAGTGAAAAGGCAGAACGCCAATTTCACAGTCATTTACGCCTCATTTCCTCACCAAAAGATCACGATTGTCACGACTGTCATTCGCAACTGTCAAATTATTCCTCTGTAAGACTGAGGAGTCGAAACATGCAACAGTTGTCTTTCGTTTCCTCATTATGTCACCGTAAACCAGTCTCTCCTTTCCGTTGTAACACTCGACCACGCGTCTGACATAGGTCTATTATGAAGCGTCGCGTCTTGAGGTTTGCGCAATTATTGGTGATGTCAGTTTGATACATAAATGACGTGCAACCTATCTCTGACGTCAATAATGTCGTCAGCTATTGTTTCCAGTAATGATGTAAAGGAGCATTTATTTTTTTAAATCTGTCACGTGATGAAAGGCAACTGTCAAATAATATCGTCACTATTATGTTGGAAAAGCGGCCTTTTTGTACAGGGTAATACATATTAATTTTGATCAATCATGTTTGTAATTCTTGTAATGTAATTAATGTAGGCCATATTAATTATGTATGTAGGCCTATTTAATGTAATGTAATCTATAAGCAATGCCGTACGTATTGATATGCATGTTCCTTAATTAAATAATCTTTTTGAGTTGTAAATAGCCAGGCAAAACTAGTTACTATTGTATCGACACATGTTGCGATTAATTCCGTAGCTAGATTGTAGTCGAATGTCGGTGACCGTTACTGTTCAGACGTAACACCCAAAGCGAAACTATTTACGAAGCCAATCGAGTAACTTCTATGACGCAGAAATTTCGTTAGCCAATGTTCCTAGGATCGTATCAAACGATGCCGGCTGATAAAGACTAAAGATAGACTAACATTGATTGACAGTAGGTATAGGCTATATACTTGGAGAGTATTGACAGCAGTGAGGGTAAGCTCGGTAACACCACCTAAACGCCGATACCAATATTTTTACCTGTTACTGTAGGCCTGATGGGAAAGAATTTTTTATATGCTGGACGGAGTAATCAAACTGTATGAAAGAGCAGTAAAACAGCGTCGATCATCTGCGCAGCCATGCGTGTTATTCGCGTCGCGTGAAGCCATGTTGTCATAGGGAAATTGGCTTACCTTTATTTTCGTGTCTTGCAATGGGAAGCAGATCGCGGCTACCTGTCGCCGTAATGAGCAGCAGTCGAGCGAGACGCAGAAGAAGGAGAGCGATCCACAGCAGTCGTCGCATATCTCCGTCTACAGTCATCGACAGAACAGACGAACGAAGACACGATGATGATGACGACGACGACAACGGACGATCAACGACAGACGACTGACAGAAGACGAATCACGGTCGACAAGGAAGAGACACTCGCTGCTTCTCCTGCTGCTGCTGCTGCTGCTGCAGCTGCCGTCGCCAATGGCAGCAATGGGCAGCGGCGGCTGACGGTTGTCGTCTCCGAGTGGTTCCGATGCCTTAGGCGAATTACTCGCGGGTCGAGATATCCATTCAATATTTAACGCCAATCTCGCTCTCTTCTGTCGGAGCCAACGTCGCCGATCGCTTAATCGTCGCCGGCACAAGAGCGCCGCATGCCTGCATGAGTTCGTGTCGTCTCTCCCTCGACCGCCCGACCATCACCATCCCCTTGCTTTGTTCAGCCGCTGCCTCCCGTCTCCATGGTAACGGTAATCGTTCGCAAGAAGAGCGCACCGGTTGACAGCGCTCGCTGAACGGCGCTACCATCAAAGTCCTAACGGTTTTGTCGTAATAA
Source organism: Allolobophora icterica (assembly GCA_963556255.1). Classification (NCBI taxonomy): domain Eukaryota; kingdom Metazoa; phylum Annelida; class Clitellata; order Crassiclitellata; family Lumbricidae; genus Allolobophora; species Allolobophora icterica. Next base: position 32,643,080 of record OY744606.1, read on the forward strand.
ATAACTTGGCTACTGAAACGACGGACGGCGGCGGCGGGGGAGGGGGCGTTCAGAAGACGAGCGAAGACCGGATGTGTAGCACCGGCGGCCATGTTTGAAGTTGGAACTGTCGTTAGACGAGGAATGCTAAAGCCATAAAACAATAACAGGCATTGTTTAGGCGTGAGAAGCAGCGACCTCTAGCAATCGATCCGTGCAACCAACTCTTAACCCATTCGACACCAGAGGAGCGCTTTTCTTGACAGACAGCCATTCGGATACGTAACCGTTGCTAAGGCAACCAACGACTCTGTGACGTCGGCGTATATATTTATAGGCGCCGGCGTAAGAAAGCGACGACATGGTCTCAATTCGCTCTCTAACAACCTTCATCGGGTCGAATGATAATCTAGAATAACAGATAACTCTAAGCGTATTCTAAACCAGGAACAACGATTACACGTAACCCTAACAAAGATAACATAAACACATAAAACTTGACGATAATGCTACCAACCGCCGTAACTAGGCTTCAGGCAACGTTGAAACCGATCCGTTTCGAGAAGTATTCTACCCGGTGCAACATGACTGTCGCGAACTTCGTCGCGCCGCCTGCTGTTCTCTTTTTGCGTACATCGTCATGGCAACGCATAATTCGAGCAATCTGATTGGCCGAGAACGGCGCCTCGTTTGAAAGGGCGAGAATCGACTGAGGTCGGGAAACGAACCAATTAGGAGCATGGATCGCGGAAACGTCATCGTAGTCTGTACCGGAGTAGGGGGTGAGGGTGGACTGTGGGGATGGCCGAGTAGAGGGTGAGGGTGGACTGTGGGGAAGGACGACGTGTTGCTCGATATTCACACGGGAAATCATTAGTCGAGAGTTGCAGGATGTCTGTCGATCGCTCGACGACTGCGGATGTCGGTCACCGAAAGGCCAGGCAGCAAGTCAGTCGGTCTGTCGGTCAGTCGGTCTGTCAGTCGGTCTGTCAGTCGGTCTGTCAGTCGGTCTGTCAGTCGGTCTGTCGATCGGTCTATATCAGTCAGTTGGTCTGACCGACTGACAGACGTTTTATGTCTGTCAGTCGGTCTGTCAGTCGGTCCGTCCGTCGGTCTATCTGTCGGTCTGTCGGTAGGTCTGTCAGCCGATCTGTCGGTCCGTCGGCAGACAGGTTTCATTTAACATTAACGCTGTTTTCAGTTAAAGCAGGAAGAAGAATTTTATCCAATATTTTTCCAAATCATAATTATCACAGGACACCACGGCGGTTATGTAAATATTTTCACATTTTATTCATTGATGAGCCTTGAAATTGAACAAACGCTGATCACATGAAAACCTTGTGATATTATTATATAGATAGTAAGCCTTGGCTGCATGGTATATTATCAAGATAATGACGATTTATGGACGCTGTAGACATCTTTTCCGCAATCGTTATGTTGCCAGATGAAAGCTGAAATCTGCTTGATAACAATGCAAACAGTCTTTATCTTTGGATGATTTATGTCCGTACATGCCTTGAGTTCCTGCTCTTTCCAGATATCATTGTTAAAGGGTCTTGGTGCGACGCGGAATGTCATGACTCGCCTTTCTAACGAGGCCATAGCATCCGACATGACAGCTGCCGGTATTAATGTAACTGATGCTCCCTTTCTATATACGCAGATTAGCCGTCCTAATCTTATTAATTCGGCGCTTATTACGCAGACTGTTCGCACAAATCTCAGTCGATCATATCTGCGTCATCGAAGATGTTGGAAGTCGTCGGTTGGCGGCTAGTCTCTGCTGATGGCTGGGTAGGCAACCATACGGTTGCTAAATCTGGTTCAACTATTGGCCAAGTCCCCACCCCCCACCCCCCGGAGAACGTTGTCCATCTGTGTTGTAATTCTGTTCATTTTGTGGTCAGAAGGCCATGCGTGTCAGTAAATCGACGATTCTTCACTGCGTCTTCCGTTTAGTTTGATCCCTGCATTGGTGTTGCTTAGGGCCTTATAGGCTGAGTGTCATTACTGCTTATTATACTATTTAACTCAATAGGTATGGTTTTAAGATGAACGGGTTTCTATAGATTCAAAATGAAAATGTCTCACTCAAAACAAACTACTAATATATCAACAATACATAGATGTAGGGGTAGACAGACAGACAGACAGACAGATCTATGAGGATGTCCGCAATTGACGGTGAGTGTATACACCACGGAGTTCCTGTTTCTGAAGCATTCTGCACCGGTCGAACCCACCGCAGCGCATCATATCAGACTACATACCAGTTGTCAGTGGACGCATTGCACTCCGTCTCGTCTCTATCGTCGCAGGAAAATGTCAGGCTGAGCGACTGACAACGAAGGGAGTTGACAGTGTATAGGCAAACGCCAAACGAAGCCTATAAATAAACCCAAGATTCAACAGAGAAAAAATTATTTTCCTTTCGGTCATAGACGACGTCAAACTCGAGAACTGACAAGCAAATAGTGTGGCTTAGGTGAATAGCCAGGTCGATTGTGAATGAATATTGGCATAAACCGCACAGTATCGAATATAAGCGCGAAAGAACGCTTCAGAAACGCAATTTGATCCACTTTAGAACACGAAAAGAAAGGTAGGAGGAAGAGAAAAACGAGGAAGAGGTGCAGGAAGAAGAGGGCGATAAGGAAGAAGAGCATGCAGGAAGGAAAATATGTTGGGATTAAGGAATCTAACATGAAAAGAAGAATAAGGAGCAGGAGGATTAATTGGAGGGAGATGAAGAATAGGAAGCGGAGGAGGTAGTGGTGTGTGATGATGATAATAACAGATGACGATGAAGAAGAGCAGGAGAAGGGTGAGAAGGAATAAGATATCGCTATAACAACCACATAGCAGTTGAAATATAGTTACATTTCTGCCTGGGTCTGCACATAGAAATAGTGACCACGTGGCAGTTGACATATGGCTATATTTCTGACTTGGTTTCTATATCGAAATATCGACCACATAGCAGTTAACGACTAAATGTCTGACTAGGGCTTTTTATCGAAATAACGACCACATGGTTATATTTCTGACTAGGTTTGTATGTCGAAATAAATACGACATAGCAGTTAACAGATGGCTACATTTCTGACCAGGTCTGTATAATGAAAGAACAACCATACACCAGTTGACATATGGCTACATTTCAGACTGGGTTTGTATATCGAAAGAACAACCACATATCAGTTGACATATTGCTACATTTCTGACCAAGTCTTTACATCGAAAGAACAACCACATAGCAGTTGACATATGGCTACATTTCTGACTGGGTCTGTGCATAGAAATAACGACGACATAGCAGTTGACATATGGCTACATTTCTGACCAGATCTGTACATCGAAAGAACAACCACATAGCAGTTGAAATATAGTTACATTTCTGCCTGGGTCTGCACATCGAAAGAACAACCACATAGCAGTAGACATATGGCTACATTTCTGAACAGGTCTGTACATTGAAAGAACAACCACATATCAGTAGACATATGGCTACATTTCTGACCAGGTCTGTACAATGAAAGAACAACCACATAGCAGTTGACATATGGCTACATTTCTGACCAAGTCTGTACATCGAAAGAACAACCACATAGCAGTTGACATATGGCTACATTTCTGACCAGATCTGTACATCGAAAGAAACAACCACATAGCAGTTGACATATGGCTACATTTCTGACCAGGTCTGTACATTGAAAGAACAACCACATAGCAGTTGACATATGGTTACATTTCTGACTGGGTCTGTGCATATAAATAACGACGACATAGCAGTTGACATATGGCTACATTTCTGACCAGGTCTGTACAATGAAAGAACAACCACATATCAGTAGACATATGGCTACATTTCTGACCAGATCTGTACATCGAAAGAACAACCACATAGCAGTTGACATATGGCTAGATTTCTGACTGTGTCTGTACATATATCGAAATAACGACCGCAGAACAGCTGGCAGATGTTTAGAAAGAGCACGTCTACATCTGTAACTTAGTCTGGACTTCGGTTTCCAGGCAAAAGTCGAGCGGCGTTCACTGTATGCATAGAACTTTTAACGTCGTCTGCCATTTTGTCAATATTTGACTTATAAGTCATAACTGTCCTTCGCTGTGCGATTTTTCCCGACCAATTCGCTTGCTTCATTTCTCAGCCGCTGGCTGTTCAGCCGCTTGCGCCGGAGGACCTTGATCGAGTGAGTTCTAACGCGAAATGCCTTCCATCCGTTTCTAATACATATGCACACACATATATATATATATATATATATCTGTATATGTATATATTGCCGAACATTCAGCATCAGATTGAATACATGTATTGTACGTATATGTTTGCCCGCAAATAAACAGATTGTTCGTATCGTATGAAGGCATATATATATATATATACACATATATATATTTTGATATGTATATATATGTTCACCGTATACATTGACCAGCAAACGTGTTAACACTTAGACTGATTGGTTCTCGCGAAACAGATGCTATATGCAGTCATGTGCAATTTAATGCAACATAATGCATTGTTATGTTGCATTGTGTTTTTTTTAACCCAACAATGAAATTCTTGTCGTGGAAGTGTTACCTTTGCGTACCCCATTCAAAAACTGTTCCCTAAGACTTATTTACCAACTCTCAGCCAATTCAGTTTATATCTCTTTCGTTCGTTCGTTCATTAGTTCATTTATTCATTTGTCAGTTCGTCTACTCATCCGTTCGTGCATTCGTTCACTCATTCATTGCATTTATATAGCGCCATGCAGTTAAGATGTACGCTCAGAGGCAAAGCCCCAAGCAAACGCTACGACTCAATTTCTGTTAACGGCTCTGGTCTAACCTTTGAGAAATTGCACATCTGAAAAGCAGTCTTGTTGTCCTCGAGACCAAGGTCTTGGTCTCGAGTGCACTCGAGTTCGTTTTTAAAAGTCTTGGTCTTGGTCTTGGTCTTGAGGTTCAAGGTCTTGGTCTTGGTCTTGAGGTTCAAGGTCTTGGTCTTGGTCTTGGTCTTGAGGTTCAAAGTCTTGGTCTTGGTCTCGCAAGACCAAGACCAAGACCGGCTGTTAATATGAACAGTCATTTAACAGAACTCAAGAATTCTGTATCAAGCCTGCTTGCATCATACGACCAATATCTATGGATGGATACAAGTCATGTTGGTCAGGAAAACCCATTGGCAGCAGCAACAGTTATTCTGTATCAAACGGTATGATAAACCATGGGAAGATTTCAAAAGGACTCACTATCTGTACATTTACATCCAGTGCTTGAAAAGCTACTGTCAGCGACTTCAGCACCGGTAGAACGTATTTTTTCACATGGCGGAATTTTTATGAGGCCCACCAGGCATGTCTTGGTAAGAAAATTCTGAGCGAATTGGTTTTTATAAAATACAAAAGGCATTTGGTAAAAGAGTTTGCATGAAGGACTTTTGAATACAAATTCGGATTTCTCTGCAGTTTGCATTTAAAGTTAATTTGCTTGAATAAAATAAAAGACTCATGTTTTCATTAAAATAGCGAATATTCCGACTTTACAATTGTTAGAAGTCTTGACCTGATTTCGAATTTTTGGGTCTTGGTCTTGTTCTTGAGGTTCAAGGTCTTGGTCTTGGTCTTGGTCTCGAGGTTCAAAGTCTTGATCTTGGTCTTGGTCTCGAGGTTCAAGGTCTTGGTCTTGGTCTTGGTCTTGAGGTTTAAGCTCTTGACAACAAGACTGCTGAAAAGGCTGTTCACATTAACATTCATCGAACCCTACGAGCAAAACGAGCGGAGGATATATTCATTCATACTGAATGGTGCCTCGAAGTATCGGGCTTCCATCGATCGCTGTATTTCACCTCCTAAGTATTCCAGGAACGAATCCAATTCCTCTGCTTCTTTCCCCCAAACGAAGTTGAAGCCCCCCCCCCAAACAAGTCAAGCCGTTGTATGCTTACGGCTAAAATTCGTATGAACACTGTATAAATGTTGCCATGTTCAAGGCTTAAGCCCCCCAAACGAAAAATCCTAGTTACGTGCCTGATCCACCCTATCAACCAACCAGTCCAACCAGTCAACCAACCAGTCAACCAACCAGTCAACTAAACAACCAGTCAACCAACCAGTCAACCAACCAGTCAACCAACCAACCAGTCAACCAACCAGTCAACCAACCAGTCAACCAAACAGTCAACCAACTAGCCAGCTAACCAACCAGCTAGCCAACAGTTAGATTGCTATCCTAATTCACATAATCGCTATGCAGTCGACAGTTTTATGAGCCTATTAATTAATCAGTTGTTGTTGTGCGCCACACCGAACGCAGACATGCCTGACCTCTGAATGACCTCTGGCAGTGGTTGTATGCCGCATCGATAAGCACGATACAATCGGTTCATTATCTCCCTACTGCTACACACACACGCACACACACACACACACACGCACACAAACAGACATAATCCTCCTAATCTGTGGTGCTTTAAGTAGGCTGCACATGGCTGCAATCTGTCGTTTCCTTACATAATTCTCAAATTTACAGTTTCTGACATGCAACTGATCTTGAATTATGTTCTTTTGATTACACGGAACCAATAATTATAGATTTGCTCTTTTTATGCTTGCTGTAGGCCTATCTCTGAATTTGCTCATGCACTCATTAACCCATTAGAGACAAAATTGGCTAATGTCTATCCCTTTACCATTTTACTTCCAAACTCCGCATGGCTCAGAATTGTAGAATTCGAACCACATTTTTATCCTAGCGTCGAAATAAGTACAATGTACCTTCAGTCGTTGCCCATCGCTAATCAGCTAAACTCTGCTAAAGCACATAATAGTCAAAGTAGTCATCATGTTCATTAGCTGCAGACACAACCTGAACCCGATTAATAAAGTTCAGAGCGAACGACAGATTGAAGATCGTAATTATAAACCGTATTTATAGTAGCCCCCCATTACCGCATGAGTTAAGCTTCCAGTGCATCGCCAAATTCCCTCTCCACTCAGTCGAAGGCTCAAATCGAAGGCTGTCTTTAAATTCTATCCTTTCCAGAGTCCGCACTTAATGAACCTTTGAATAATTTGTGGTGCTTCGATAAAAATTGTTTCACGATATCCCGCGTACAACCGAGCGATACGAACGCTTTTCAGGCGAAGTAATTGATTATATTTTACTTTGCTTAAGGTCTGCTTTTTCTGGTAGGCCTACTATCGACGCGTTTTGGTTGAATTATCGATTACTTTCAGGCCACAGGTCAAGGTCTGCTTTTCCTCCTGATCAATAGTAAACACGCGTTGCTCCCTATGGAGCCTAACATGACATGCATTTTACCTCGCTTCTATCTGGTTTCCATTTTAGTATGATGTTTGGAGCATTAAATATTGTGACATTCTATATTTAGCGCATTTGTGAAGATTCTCAAGCGCTATATAAGTGACGAATGCATAGAAACCTAACTGAACATAAACTATTCATACACGATTGTCAGCAAAATGGCAAAACCTGAAAATTTGAAAACTGCAGTCTAGTAATCACACGTCATCCTATTCAGCTGTAGGCCTATTTCGTAAAATAAATATAGAAAAATATAAATTAATAAATACAATAAGTGCATAAATGACCAACTAATGATAAGTTCAATGGTCGAATTAAAACCTGCCGAATCGAGAGTAGGCCTAAGCCTATTATGCATCGTAGTGTTGTTGGTCAATGAAATCCAGTTGCTGATATATAGTTCCGTCCGCAGCTGAGGTCGACCTCCGCCGATTAAGTGCGTAGTTCGTTCTGTTCAATTATAAGACACGGTCGCTAATGAACGAGACGAATGATCTGGTAAAAAAAAACGCTGATTCTAACAAGGAGACATGGACAGCTAGAAAGGACCGAACATCGGCTGTCATTTATAATTCATAAGAGAACGAACCGCGCGGAGGCAAGCAACTGTGATGGCTGTCTGTAAAGTAGTTCTTAATTGTGTCGTTTGGAGTCAGCATAGATACGACGCTAAGGAAACGTATGCGCGAACACTTATATATGTGGCCTAAGCTCAAAGCTATGTCTGCAGACAACGGGATTCATAAACGAAAGGAGACATAATGTTCATTGATGTCCTGTTCGCCGATGCATACAGAAGAGAAAATAGCTTCCGTCTCTTGGTCTTTTTCACGCATAACCTACATTTTTTCTTTTGTTACGAATTCTTTCCTTATCTCCTCTTCGTCTCTAGTCTAACGTAACCATGTAACGTAAGGTCATTTGTTTTGAAGTAATCTGTCATCATCAGTTCGATATATTTTCTAGTGATTTGTTTGGTCTTTAATTCGTAAATTACTGAGGGGTTCTGAGAGACAGAGGTTGATGTCCAAGTCATCAGGGACGCTAGAGGGAAGGTAAGAGAAGGAGGAAAATGGATTGAGATAATGGATCAAGAACAATGCTTTCGACGTTTAGTCAAGCCTGGAGATTCGAGGCGTTACAGAGGTCACTGGGTCGTCCAGGGGATTTTTTAAGAAATTTTCACTGGTGGGGAATTTTGAAAAAGGGCATTTTTCGCGGGTAATTTTAAGTCAAAAAGCACTGAATCAGAGAAACCTTTCTGAATTGTGGGCCACATGAATAATTACTAATAATTTATTTATTATAATATTTATATTATTTAATTTATTATTTAATGTCATAATTTAATTTGATATTAATTTAATATTTATAATTATTATATAATTGTCTATTAAACAAGAAACATTTAGTACAGCCATTTCTGTTTTAACAAATACCTTTACCTGCATGGATACGGTCTATTCTTCACCAGTTGACGCTTCCTAAGAGCGCCATCTCTGCATGTCAGTAGGCCTATGTCACAAAGGACAAGATCATCTCGCTGAAATTGTTTCTGTAAAGTTTGGTATACATCCAAGATATCGTCCATTAATGCAGATATCCAAATTTGTCTGTCACTCCAATTTAAGTCTTTGTGAAACCTCGAGCTTCAACCTTCTCTTTACGGTCTCCATTTTGCTCCAGTTTATTCCACACAGCCTTGCAGCCATGAATGTTACTCAATAGGCTATCGCATCAATTGTACCCGATGCTGAGCTAAACGTACTTCATGATGTTGAGGAAACTGTTTGGCATCTTTGAGCTCAGAATGCAGCAAATTCGTCTTTTTCTTCGATGTACGAAAATATGTGGCTTTATGAGTTTTCAAGATTTTAAGCCTAGGATGCTTATCGTTTCCCTTCTCCTATTCCTTATGGAGTCTATCTCGATCTTTAACGGCATTGTGTGCTTCAGATTGCAAATGATCTACCATTAACTTTAAACGATCTTCACCATCAGCTCTGACACCTATTGCGATGGGCACAATGCCGTTCCTCAAATACTTTTTGGCCTCATCTATGTACTGAAAACGCAATTTACAAGACACATGCACACGTTCTTTGAATCTTTAGTTGCGTCAAATATCTCTAGTTCGTTGTTGTTCTTTAATAAACTATTCAGCTCGTAGAGTAATGGATAACACACTGGCGTGAAGAGCTGAAGGTACCAAGATCGAACCCCGTAGACACCCGTAAGGAAAATTCTGTCTTCCACTCGCTAGGTGGCGGCGGTGGTTAAATGAATTAGTAGGCCGTGATTTGTTGCCGTATGTTGACTGCCGCATAAGCAGTTATATTCGACTCCTGTAAAACTGTTATCATGTGCTTCTACTATATACATGTATGTAAGGCGCCCTGCGTGGCTGCCGTTTCTACTATATGTACAGCGCAGTGCGTTTGCAGGCGCTTAATTAAAGAAAAAGAATATTATTATTATTATTATACCGGCACCTATTGTTTCCCACTTCGACTCCGAGCCTTGAGTAGGCCTAACTGTTGTTGCTTGATTGGTTGTTGGCAGACTGGTTGTAATTGTTTGCTGTCGAGTTTGGCCAAATAAATCTGAAAGCTTTTGACATTTCTTAGCTCTATCCAAAAGCAACTCTGCTCTGCGTTTCTTCGTTGTTTCTGTACTCGGCGTGCGTGTATTTTAACCAATATCATTCTTGCGTAAATTGGTGAAATCCCAATCCCTAGAGATTAGCTTTATCGCAACCACTAACTAAAATTCAGTTTTACGGTTTTAGTTTATGTTTAGTTTTCGCTTTTAAATGATAAAATTAGAAATATCAACACACCGAAGACGTAAATGACAACAAAGAGCAGACTACTAGTCACTAGTGACCAAAGAAATATAAGTTTCATAATTATATTTCACGTCTACTGTGGCACACTAGGCCTATTGGTGACCAGACAAATATAAATCATAAAGATCTCACGTCTGCAGTGGTTTGCATTTACAGTATATCATATGCACAAGTTCACACAAATGACAAAAAATTAATTATTTTGGACAAAAAAGGGCAAAATTCACTGGTGGGGAAAAGGGCAAGGACTGGTGGGGATTTCGAGAGGGCTGGTGGGGAATTTCCCCACCAGTCAACATGTTAAAAAATGCCCTGGGGTCGTCGACCATTCTTCCGAGATATTTTAGGATTGAGGGCTTGAGGCTGAGAGTTGTAGCTTACAATAACTAGATGTTGTGTTTAAAAAAATATTTAACAAAGATCTTCGTCTAAGAAAGACATCAATATTCGTTCGACATAGATGTTGTGCGTTCGTGTGATAGGCCTATGTAGGCTATATTATGGGCCTATAAATAAATTTCAGCCAAGCCCTTTGAAAGTCAATGCGATCAGAAGAATGAGCATATAGGCTACATATCAAGTGATAAGGATCTGCCATATATATTCACACCAGGTATTGAAGGCCAAGTTATAAATGGTTGCCTGGAAATTACAATGACAGATTTCAGTTTCAGTTGCCTGGAAATTACAATGAGAGATTTTCAGTTTCAGTTTCTTTTATTTGGTTGAGCCGATTATAACCTTGCGCTAAGATGTTGCAATCAGTGTACAGCCCATTTGCTATACAAACTCTCCATTCCATTTATGATTGATCACACGCGGTATTGGATAAAAGTCTGCATTTACGGTCGTCTTCGGCTTATTCCATCGTTTCGTGGATCTGAGTGAGCGCATATCTTACTTTCCAATGTGTCAGTAGCAGGGAATTGCATTGGCAAGGAACAAAAGACGTGTTTTTCAAAGCTGTGATTAAGGGGTTGCCAACTGGTAACTGCTCCTAGCGCTGCTGAAAGGATTCTGCAGTTTTCATATCAAAGGGTTATAGCTCCTTAATCTTATTACATACATACATGATACATGCATGCACACATACATACATACATACATTCATACAAACATATGTGCATGCATGCATGCCCACATGCACAATACATACATACCTACATACATACGTTCATACACACATACAAACATACACATATACATGCATACACGCATGCGTACATGTAGGCATGCATGCACACGTACAAAATACATAGTTACATACACACATACATAGATGTACGTTGACATTCCAGGCACTACCCCAAGAATGTTGGCTTTGTGACTATAGGAATGTCTTGATATATCGCTCAACGACATTTCTATAGCGCCCGTCCAATAAACACCACTGGTCAATCGGATGTCGAATTCTTTCGACGGAGAAACCACAACTACCACTAACGTCGCCTATGTCAGCGTCTGTAGCAGATGAATTCTCAGCTGCACCAGCACCAGCAGCAGCATCCTGGTCAGCAACGGTCGTCGGCAGATGCTACTGCTTTTGATGCTCACAGACTGGCATCTCTAACAAAAGCGAACGAATGCCTGTCAGCCGAGCCATTGCTCATTCCAACTTCCATACTCTTCCTATTCTCCTTTTCTCATCTTTCTTTCAGCTTCTAAACTCCTCGCCCTCCCTCCTCGTTTCCATTCCCACTTCCACTCACTCATTATGTCCTACTTCTGTTTTCTCCCTCTTTCTTTTGTTTCCCTTTCTCGGCCTCACTTTCCTCATCGTTTCCTGCGCCCTTATCCTTCTGTCTATCCATCTCCTGCTCGAACTCGTGTTCCTTCTCTGTTCTGTCTCCTCATCTTCATGCTCCTCGGCCTTGACCTTCTCCACCAAATCCTTGTCTTCCAAAAATATCTTGTTCTCATCGCCTTCTTTCTCATCGTTGTCTTCCACTTCCTATCAGCGTCCATCCTCCTCCTTTTTGTCCTCCTCATTCTTGTTCTGTCCATTATTATCTCTCTGAGTGTGGTTGACTCTTTACAGAAATCCGGTTGTCGTCATCAGCCTTGACTCGACTCCAATGACTATCAATTTTAGCCGTGAATCGCCGGGAAATTGCCTCTCCCGTTCTTCCCTATTCCGTCATCAGAGAACTCTAAATACCCAGTTACACATGTTCCTTCTCGCGCTTTCTCCTTCAGATCCCTTCGCTTCCGGCTCCACCCCTCCGACCCACTTCTCGTCCTTCCAAGAATATTTCCATCCATTTCTTCATTTATATTCAGCTCCTATAATCCATGCGCAATCATCTCCCTCAACAGTCAATATAAGCCCTTCTCTCTGCGTTTGTCCTTTTATTTTCTCTCTTTTTCTGTTTCTCATACTCCCCACTCTAGTACTCTTTCATTCACTCTGCTTCTGTGTCTGTCTGTCTCTGCCTGTTTTTTCTGTATCTCTGTCGCTCTGGTTATCTGTTTCTGCAGATGTACGGTTCTCGTGTTCTTGGGCATTTATAAATGGATCTAAACGAGCTTAGAACAGAACTTGCATCTGTTCTTTTTCTACCTAAGGACCCATTTCCCTCCGTTCCTCTCTCTGTTCATCCCTCTATCTCCCCGTCTATCCCTCCTTTCGTCCGTCCGTCTGTCTTTTACTCGGTCATTCCGTCCGTCCATATATATGTGTGTGTATGTATAAGTATATCAGGTTGCATTTTAGTATTATAGCCTACATCAAAGTAAAACAGAACAGGTGTATTAAAATATGTGACTATGCGACAGGGCGTGGCAGTGGCGGTGTTACTAAATACTCGTTAACTGTATTACGCATAGGTGGATATCCAATGCGTTTTCATATATGCAAAGGTTCGAATCAGAGCTTTTATCTTTTCTCTTCTGTGCAGTTGTCGCCGATGAATACAAGAACGCTTGCTGACAGAGAATGGAGGGGTTCGACGATCTCCACGAGGGATGCTGGAGCCAGGGTATAAGGAGGATTTTCCCGTCTAGGCCGGATGCTTTCAACTGGGCAAAGCGGTGGGTAGGAGGATTGTTGGATGAAGCAAGTGGGTGGTTGGGTAGATGGTTGGGTGGATGGTTGGGTAGGTAGTTAAATGGGTGTGTGGGTGAATGGCTAGATCATATATGGGTGGTGGGTCTGGCTGGGTTGGTGGCTGAGCTGGAGATTGGGAGAGTTGGTCGTTGGATGAGTGAGTGAGTGTTCGTTTTGACCAACGACATTGCGCATAATTAGGCTTCGCGTCTAAGAATTAAATTTCTTGTTAGCAACAGAAAGAATGTCTAGAGGTCAGAGAACGAGACGGAAGAGGTCGGTGCTGTCAATTATTTCAACGGAAGAAGCGACGTCTAGCGGCGACCAAAAGGAAGAGCAGAGATGGCGGACGGACGGACGGATGGACGGACGGACGGAAGGACGGACTGCGTCTGGAGTAAAGAACGGACTGACGTAGAATGCGTTCCAAGCGCATTAATAAAACATAGAGTCCTCAATGGTATTAAATCCGTCCTTCTTTTCTGTGTTTTCTTCTCCTATTGTTGCCTGTGTCATCGGTTTCTCGTCGTTTGACAGTCTCTCGTAATCTGTTCTTCATTCCAGAGAAGTCTGCACAGTCTGTCTCTTATCTGCGCTCACTCATTCACTAGGTTACAATCAGAATCAGCAACCCTAATAAATGAATCTCCCAATTTGAAAGATTTAAACTATTCAAATTTTTCATCTGCTGTGGAGTGCCCAGGAGCAGAAATCCAGTTTGACGGATTAAGAAGTGTATTGGTCGCCATCCAAAACTGTTCCTCCTCAAAGGCAAAGCACAACAGCTGCATAGATGGATTTCAAGACAATTTGTCAAACGAAATGTAAATTTGAGTATCAGTCGCATAAAATGATGTCCTAGTGAATGACTGCGAAGCAATGTACCCAGTGGTGCGGTGTGCGTTGTGAACAGCAAAGGGTAAGGCCCGAACCCTGAGGCACTCCACAGTTAGCAAGGACGAATAATTGCTATTTGCAAGTACATATTATACTGACTTAGTACATAGACAGAATATGTAGCAAACTAATGCAAATCAGGATCAGAGACTCCAGACCAATGCTAGAGACGATGCAAAAATAGGGATGCGTTTTTGTTTCACGATGTAATAAGTTATTTAAAGTGATACACAGAAATCAATTTAGCTAAGCTTGAAACCAGTTTTCATGCAAGTCTCCATTGTTGCTTAAAGCTAATACATTCAGTTGAAACACGAGAGTGACGTCACCAACGCTCTGTAGCTGACTTCTATGGCGCCTAGCCTAAGAAAAAGCAGAATCAAGCGAAGGTTGTAGCGTGCGTTCAGCAACTTTCTTGGTTTTAAACGGGATTTTCTCAGTTAATAGCTGTTTCTGCTGGAAATACACGTAGAGGAGAGGCCAGGATATCATACTTAAGTTTAGTTAAGCAAATTTTCTGCTAAGGGCAGCATTTTACAATCTTGTAATTTGTTGGTGGTTTAAATGGGAAGTGACTGCACCGAGGTTCATTCAGGATGGAGAAGATTGGCGAACTGAAATCGCAAACGAATGCTAATGAGCAAAGTTTAATTAAGAGTAAGTAGGCTATGTGTTTGGAATGCTGACAAATAATGTAATACAGAGCAGCAGACTTATTTTGAATGGAACCAATGCATTATTTGGCCAAAATTCAATGTTGGAGCGCGACTGGTTCAGGTTTTGAACGAATATCTTCTTTTTCATCCTTCATTCATTGCTCCATTCTTGTAGCCTAATTTTTTTTAGTACTTGCATCATAAACAAATGCAGTCTGATCGCCCTACTGCGGAAAAGAGTTACAAGATGGAATTTGGGGATATTATAGATACATAAAGGCAGGACAGATGCTCGACTGCAGGAAGAGAAATAGGGCCTAAGCATAGGCCTACTACTAGTGAAATGTGTTTTAAGGACCAAAAACTTCGACGAGGTCCAAAATTCAAACTGTCGCTAATGAAGTATCCGTTTCAGTTTAGACACATCGACTACCCTGCATTCTCATAGATAGGCTCAGACACAGTATATTTCCCGAGCAACGGTGTAGATTTATTACATCTCAAAACGGGCCTACAATTGATTAATGGCGTAGAAACTGGCTATTTTCCTGTAAAGAGCCTAAGAGCAGGTTGGGAAACTCGATTATCATTGACACTGTTGACAGACAGGCAGAGAAGGAGACATAAACGCACAGGAATACAAAGATACAGACGGAGATATGCATTAAGACTGCTGACAGCCAAAGCCCGATGCCATATGTGTCAGAAATCTCAGCCAATCAAAATGCACGCTTTCCCTACACCCTCCGACACACACACACAGGCAGGCAAGCAATACTCCATTTAATGGACATATTGTGTTGCATAAAATATGTTTATCTTTCTCAAGGGCTAATCCAGGGGCCAATTCGGCAACAACCGACCCCAGTTGATTTAGGCTCACGCCACTGAGTTTCTCGAAGCCGCTTTAGGCGATGGTTACCCTCCTGAGAGGTCATAACAGGACGCAATACAAAGCCCAGATACATATACACACATATATATTCCTATTACCCACAGAAAAAGTAAAAATAGCGAATGACTTGGCAAAAGAATTACAGGATTAAAAATAAGAAAACAAAAGCGGAAAAGTTGTAAAAAAAATTGGTTAAAAGGGCAAGATATGGAGAAAGCAGCCAGGACAAGTGTGACCCATAGGGCGAATGAATATAATTAACAAAGTTATCAGAAATTTGGTTACTTGACGATTTCAAGACCAATTGCCAAAAGGCTTTCGCCATGCAATAAAGGTCGTATTTGGCCGCTCTATTCTCAATTCCTGGATCCGCCAGTCTGTCTGTGTCTGTCTGTGTCTCTCTGTGTCTGTCTGTGTCTGTCTGTCTGTGTCTGTGTCCCTCTGTCCGTCCGTCCGTCCGTCCGTCCGTCCGTCCGTCCGTCCGTCCGTCCGTCCGTCCGTCCGTCCGTCCGTCCGTCCGTCCGTCCGTCCGTCCGTCCGTCCGTTCCGTCTCTCTCTCTCTCTCTCTCTCTCTCTCTCTCTCTCTCTCTCTCTCTCTCTCTCTCTCTCTCTCTCTCTCTCTCTCTCTCTCTCTCTCTCTCTCTCTCTCTCTCTCTCTCTCTCTCTCTCTCTCTCTCTCTCTCTCTCTCTCTCTCTCTCTCTCTCTCTCTCTATCTCTCTCTCTCTCTCGCACCATGTAGGCCATATAAATATACACCAGACAATATAACGAATAAATAAAGGCCCTACGCAGAGTCTCGTTTGGATAATCAGTCTAGAGTTTACACAAGTATCTAAACACAGAACTGATATATATATATATATATTAGGGTGGTCCAAAATAGTAAACTTTAGAAATTTGTTTCTCCACATGGCTGCCCTTGTTACATGTAATATTGTGAATTTTGTGACAAATTTTGAAGTCAATCTGAGAATATTTAGGGGTCGTTATGAATTATCACTTTTTGGATAAACAGCGAAAAACAGCAAATAATGAGTTAATTTTGATAATTACATCCTTGTTTTATTTTTGTTTGTTGGCATTCAGTAATAGGATGTGAACAATAAGAAAGCAATTGAAAAACTGTTAACTTGTATCCTAAAATGTTAACAGTAAGAAGCATTTGTTTTGAAAGTAGTCTTTCAGATAAAAGTCACTATTGACATTGACACGAATGAATGCAAAACGAATGCAACATTTAAAAAGTTCTGGTTAAATGTAGTTTGTCAAGTCTGAAGGATAGAGTCTGGGTATGCAACTATCCACAGCAACCGTTTAGGCCTACACTGTTTTTTCTTTTAGTTATCATCAGCTGTCAAGGCTGCTTTGGATGGGGTGGGGGTAGAGCTAGCGGTGGCGCTTGACAAATTGGAGCAAGAAATGCTTCTGATCTTCATTTTTTGTGATCGTTTCATTACATTTCTGGATGAGCGCAATGCCACATTCAGTGCTGTCATTGACCACCTTCATGGCTTGGACTCTTGCTTTCAATTTCTTGTAGAACTCGTCGTCTTTCCATTCTTCTGGGTCCTTTGAAAGGAAAACCTCAGCCTCCTCCTTCCCTGTGATGCTCAGCAACTTGAAGAGATGAGTGGTTTGCTTGGTCACAAAGTTCTCCAGTCTCCAGAACTTAGTGACTTTGGTGGCATTCATCCTCCACAGAGCCGATGGAGTCTTTGCAAGCTGGAGGTTGGCTCCTAAGGCCCTCTTGACATTTGAACAGTGCCAGTTCTATGAGGTGTTCAGAAACGTACCAAAGATGACGAGACAATGCTGTGGAGGCGGCATCGGCAACAAGGCGATTCGGATGCATCTTGAGCAGACTAAGCATCTTGGCATCATTCCGTGCAGCATTCGATGGCATTGTAGCTTCATGCCAGAAACGGCCATGTACAAGTGCAACAAAAATGGAAAGCTCTGTCAGTCTACTTTTCTCTCTGGCCATCAGGATCAGCTGGTCTTGGAAAAGTATGAGCATGGTGTATTGCTCCTGCTGCTCGGAACTTGAAGGCCTTCACAGATCCCCATGGAAGATGAGTCACAATCGAAGGTCAAGGTAATCCTCCCTGGGTTGTTGGTGGTTGAAGGCAGTTGTGTAAAATGATATCATCTCCCCCTCGTAGGCTGTGATTTCATCACCAAAGAGCCCATCTTTTGCGGGTGTGTAGCTCACTTGCTGTACGTATGGCCATTTCTTTTGAAATCTCTAGAATAGGCCAATCTCGGGTCCCCTAGTTGCGCCAAACAGAGGTGTGAAGACATTGAGCACTGAGAATGACCTCCATGACATGATGGCGGCAACCAATCATCACGAGCTCATGACCCACTGCTTCTTCAATGATAACACAAGCTCCTCTATGGATACTTGTATTGGACAAAGTGGCAACAAAATACTAGCCCCTTTGCACCAATGCAACCACAAACACAGCTCCACGATCTGGAAGGTTGACCCTGTCTGAGGCACGAGCAACCTCTGGACTAGAAACGATGTTCCTCCAGAAATAATTTGTCTTTGGAGTAGACATAGATGGAGCAAATGCCACTGCAACAGTTTGCAGGCACTGTTACCAGGGACGTGAATTCAACTTTTTTTGGGGGGGGGGCAGGGACGTCATATGAGTATTTTTACTGGGGAATTGCCCCATTTGCCTCATAGTAAATCCGGCACTGTGTACCTATATATGCCCATAAGCTAGTCCATACAGTGCAGGCCTACACCCTTTACATGATGTCCCTGAATTTGGGTATCATTTTTTCCTTTTTGCCCCTTTCTTCTTCCTTTTTTTCTTGTTCCATTCCTTTTCCTTTTTTTCAAAAATCAAGGGGAATGCCCCCCCGCCACCCAATGACATCCCTGACTGTTAGTGCCTTCACAATGCAACATTTACATGTTCTTATTGTTCTAGTCATTGGAAAACAAAATTTAAAACATTAATACGACCAAAATTTCATCCGAAATGCGTAGATCAGAAAATTGTTGAAATCATAGCGACCCCTAAAACTACTCAGATTGATTCAATTTTTGGTATGGTTCTTCTGTATACATAGTGAAATAAGGGCAGCCTTGTGGAGAGAGTTTTTGGACACTTTCAAATTTTACCATATGCATGTGGACCACCCTAATATATATGTATATATATATGTATATATATATGTGCTGGGAGTGCGCCATGATCTTGTTGTTAACGTCAAACAGAAGGTCAAAGGTTCAAATCCCCGCCAGGGCAGAAATTTGTTTCGAGATTTAGCCAACTCACTAGAATTAGTACACCGACCGTATAATAACAGTGAGAAAAGTGGACCGTAAGAAAGAGGGTCGGCTACCTGCCCCCATATACCGAGACTACGAAAAATTAACTCGCTAATGATCATACCTATAGTGGGTAACTAAAGGGACTTGTCCGCTTCTTCTCTCTTCGTGTTATATATGGCATTTGTCTATACAAATGTATATAAATTTAATGGCTATTTGATAATGTGTTGCTTTTATCACGATGAGAAAGAGACTGGCTGCTGATGCTGCTTCTGCTATCGCCGCAGGGTCTTCACTTCGTCAGGTCTAGTTTAGCATTGGAAGTTGAAGTATACATCTAAGGAAGACAAGAGTAGACCATAGAGGGCGCTTCCTTCTGATCACATCACGCTTGAACACAGGGCGTTTTTCTTGATCCCTGCAGTCAGAGTTCCGTACGTGTGCGATCGCTATACCTTCTACCAGTGAGGCCAGAAACATCCGGGAAAATCTTGGATTCTGTTAACTAAAGGCGATGAGAGTCTTTTTTGAAGGCATCGACCGTCAACCACGGAGGGAGAGATACATTCAGTCAAATGCAGCCTTTGCTGACCCAGCCCATGTTCTGCGACCTACTTCGCTGCTGACCGTAACATCCCCATAATCTCCGATTGCTGACTCACAATTTCACATTGCCCGGAAAGAATGACAAAACCTTCATATCCCGCATGCTTTATAGAAGCCTTTATTAACCATCACGGGTCTCTGTTATCGAATCGAGGTCCCAGTTGATTGCAATTGCTGACTCTGTTTTAGAAAACCGTGTAATATTGCGTTTGTGCCGACAGGATTTTCTGCAATAAACGAATATTTGATTTGATTTGATATTTGAAATGCTCATAATTATATATATTGGCTCGACAGACGCGCAGACGCAGCGCCATCCAACAACTTCGAGAAACGGTGGACGATGAGGCAACCGTGTGCGCGCGGACGCCGTACCACAGCGCCGACGTCGTTCCTCATTCTCTGTGTGCGCCAACTATAGACTCTGAATCTATCGGTTGGGGTCTACGTGTGTGTGTGTGTGTGTGTGTGTGTGTGTGTGTGTGTGTGTGTGTGTGTGTGTGTGTGCGGGGCCTGGGGTTCATCCATAAAGGACGTCCGCAATGAGGGGGATGGAGGGGTCATCTAAATGCGGACAAATGCGGGCAAGGGGGAGGGTTATGACCAGTGCGGACGTCCGTATCTAAATCGTTTAATTTGATAGTTTTTTAAACACCACCTTGTGTCAACCTTCCCCGAAAGAAGAAATGGTGAGGTGATTGCCTAAAACCTCAAGGACGGTATTAACTTCACGTTGACCTTAAAGAGGCTTTTATTACTACACATCCTGCAATATGAAACCCGAAACTGTCACTCACACGTGCACAAGAACAGTGGATTAGTTGTAAAAATAACGATGATGACATAAAAAAAATTGGCTTTGGCGTGCGGACGTCCGTAAATGGGGAAGGAGGGGTAAGGGCAGATGCGGACAAATGCGGACAAGGGGGAGGGCGGGGTCCAAAGTAGGTCATACTTTACGGATGTCCTTTATGGATGACCCCCTGTCACAATTGTGACCCTCATAGTAAATAGTTATCTGAGAACAACATTTGATTGTGTTTGATGAAATACATATTTTAAATTCTGAAATTTATAGTCTTATCAAAACTTACAGTGACACTGTAACAGAAATTATTAATAATGTTATTTATGCAGTATTCGCTGTTAGTGATTACGTTAAGCAGATAACTAACAATAGGATAGCTGAATCAATTAATTTGTATAGGAAATTGATTGGGCTACACCCTGCGTATAGGCCTAGGGGGAAAACCGTGAGACACTCAGCAAGAAGACAGACGAATTTATATGTAGGGGCCTAGGTCTACAACATGATCAACATCCGTTGTAGGCCTACATAATCTGATGTTGACCGACGCAGTGCAATGTAATTGCTTCTTGGATTAAAACTACGTTGTTAAAATATAGTACAACGCAAGTTAGAGGTAGAGAGAGGTAGAGAAAGAGAGAGAGACACACACACAGAGACACAGAGAGACACAGAGACAGAGAGAGTGAGTGAGTGAGTGAGTGATTGACAAAGGCGGATGTCTGATACAGTGGAAGTGACAGGGAAAGAAAGGCTGTCGTCGTGCAAGTTATAACGTTTAGTGAAAGATAATTTCATGGTGGCATTAGAAGCTGAAAGCAAGCGATCAGCCGGAGGCTTGCACCGGGATTGTGGGTCCCGTGATGGGCCACGAAGACCGTGGCTCAGGCCACGCTATCTCACCAGAATATCTGTCGACGCCGTGACCAACCAATGAACCGCCCGGCTACACTTGCCTATGTAGTATATATATAGCCTATATGTTAACACATATGCACGTAATAGGGGAGAAGGGGGAAGTTGGACACCTTAAGCAGTGTTTCACCTATTAAAAAGCTAATTATCAACATGAGAACAATTTTTTTAAAGAATCTCACAGAACAATATCTCTTAATTATTATTTAGCGTCAAAATAGCCCACAAGATTATAGATTATTTCTGTGTAACAGTTCAAAGTTGAGCCAGTGTGATGTCCATCTTCTCCAGACAATCGAGGTAAGATGGACACTAACCTAGGGAAAGATGGACAGTAGAGTCCACTATAAGACCAGCCTAATAGCTCAAGTAAACTCTCTTCTGACCAACATCCACGGTCGGTTTTCCGAACATATGTGTGTGGCAGCTAAATAAAAAAAAACGGTTTTAACAGACAGAAAGCTGAGTCTTACAGCTGTACAAACTGTAGGGTACATGTGGCAATAATAAGCCTAGGTCTATGCTAAAGAATTTTGCAAGAAATTAAACTAGATTAGGCATACATTTTTAATCAGACTTGTAACACAGGGTAAGTTGGACCCCTCACTTGCAACCCTTATATCAATGCTCCACTGATCTGAGTGGCGCTATATAAGTTTTCGGTTACAATTACAATTATAATTACAATAACCACCGACAGTATTACTAGCTACTGAACCATTAATATCGGCTCAATTGCAGTTCCAAGTAATGTTTGTTTCCACTGTGTAACTAAAATATATTTTGGACACTAACCCTTATATAAGGAGAAGATGGACACCCAAGCCTACCCGACCAACTTCACAACCGTCAACACAGTATCAAATAATTTGGTGCCTTTCAAAGCTAGTTCTACAGACAGCTGGACTAACGCCAATTTCAGAAAACATATCATGTACTTAACCTACAAATACATTTTCTGCGCCGTATCCTTATGATTTTTCAAAAGAAAATTATGTCAATTTGGACAAAAACACGCGTATACACCATGACTGTCAATCATCAAGCGAAGAAGCCTCTTTCCGTTACGCAGGTCCCTACCACGCATAGTTAATATTTGCGCTATTGTTTTCTGTCCATCTTACACCTACATAGGTGTTCGACAGACACTCACAAAAGATTCTGTTTTAGTTTTCTCTCAGAGTGTCCATCTTACCTCGGGGGTCATCTTTCCCCAACCTACCCTATATGCGTATGGTATGTATATATAGCCTACGCATAGCGTATAATGGAGACGTTGGCGATCTGTGTGGATGCGTTATCTGTGGAGTGACAGCCGCCTGTGTGTCTTGTGTTGACTTCGATGAATATTTTGTTCGACGCTGAAGCAGGGAAGGTTGAAGATAAGCAGTAGAAGGAAGGAGTGGAGGATGATGAAAAGAAGGAGTTTCCTGGCAAAGACGGAATAGTAAGAGTGAGGAATGCTGCAAAAAAGCAAGGAATACGGTTAGCAGGAAAACGAGACGGAGAAGGAAGAAGACGAGAAGGAGGAAGAATATTGAAGAAGAAAGGCGATTAAGTGGAGAAGGACGAAGGAGAATTAGGAAGAATGATGGCAACGTTGGCCAGTGATGGACGTCTGACTCTTAGGAGACTAGGATACTCAGGGACCTTCTGCTGCTTTGGTTCTTCGATCGTCCGAAGAATAGTCGACGTCGGTCTTTGTAGTCGATCAACGACACTGACCAACACAAAGCGAAGCTGACGAAATAGGCGACTCATGTCACAATAACAGCAGAGGAGTGAATTATGAAACGTACGTTAAAGTATGGAGAATGCATGTATATAGGCCTATGCAAGTATGCATACAGGGGCGTAACTTTGGTCTAAAAGTGGGGGTATGCCAATAAACGACTTGATTTGGTGATAAATATTAATATTAAGGAAATGGACAGTAATTTTATACCTAGTATTATGTACAATGATATATAAGAAATATGGACCTGGGGAAACATGGACCTGGTCCATATTACTCCTTTCAGGTGTGTCCATAATGCCTCGACCATGGGGCAATATGGACCTTCTTGAAAGTTTTAATTTCTGTTATATTTTGAAATAAATTCATGTTAATTATTCACAAGCAATTACGTTTTTGTTTCGTTATTATGAAAGTATTTGGTTGCAATTTAATTGGACTGTATGCATTCTTAATTTTGAATACAGTCAGATTATGCTTAATATTACATGTTACTTTACTTCTACAACTAATTAAGCAGTTACGATGCACAAAGCTGTATACTTGAACAAGAATGGTGTGTGTGCTTTTACTGCAAATTCTCATTTTCAGAGCCTAGGGCATCAGAACATTCAGAAAACTTGGTCTAACAATAGACGCGTTTAATTATTGAACAGACTTGTGTCGATCGATCATAATTGAAGTGACGTAACAATATATGCCTTTATTCCCTAGATTTAAATCTAATAACAATTATAGACTTTTTCATAATTAAAGTGACGTAAGAAAGGCCTTTATTCCCTAAATCTAAAGTTACAAGGTCGTGTTTCGCAATTGAAATAACGTGACAATAGGCCTTTATTCTCTAAATTTAAACTTAATAACATTAATAGACTTTTCATAACTGAAGTGACGTAACAAAGGCCTTTATTCTCTAAATCTAATATGACACATTAGGCCTATAGAAGTGTTCCATAATCCGAAATTAAAAATAACAGAAGTTTTAGCAATTGGAATGACGTAACAGTTAATAACAGTAGACTTTTTCATAGCTGAAGTGACGTAACAAAGGCCTAAATTCTTTAAATGTAAACTTATACACTTTTCGATAATTGAAGTGACGCGACAAAGGCCTTTATCGTATAAAGCAAAATTCCTAAATAATGCGTTTCATAATTGAGGTGACGTAACAATAGACCTTTGTTTTTAAAATTAAAACTTATACAATCAACATATTTCATAATTAGAGTGACGTAAAAAGGGCCTATTCTTAAAATTTAAATTTATTAACAAAAAAGTGTTTACTGGATGTTAAGAAGAGCAAGACTCTTTCGAAGAGGCCCAATTAGGCCTATATAGGGAACACTGTTGTAAATTATTTTGTGTGTGATCTCCTATGCACGTAGTATAATTTGCATTAAGGAACTGTAGACTACTGGACTATCTAACATGTTTAAATAGTATAGTATGGACAGGTCTACTGTCCAGTGAATGCTGTATCGTTTGTTTTGGTGCTACCATATTTGGTGAATAAAAGATTTATATATATATATATATATATATATATATATATATATATATATATATATATATATATATATAATTGAAATGATGTTTCAGTATTATCATTATTATTATCAGCATAGGCCTTTATAATAATGCTTTATTCCAGTAAACTTTGGTCTAGAAAGTCGGGGCATTTCGTATTGCTTTAGCTTCGCGACTGTTAAATAATTTTAACGGCATCGTTTGTATTACAAGCATAATAATAATAATAATAATAATAATAATAATAATAATAATAATAATAATAATAATAATAATAATAATAATAATAATAATAATAATAATAATAATAATAATAATAATAATAATAATAATAATAATAATAATAATAATAGGCTTAATGATGATGATGATGATGATGATGATGATGATGATGATGATAATAATAATAATAATAATAATAATAATAATAATAATAATAATAATAATAATAATAATAGCGACAACAATAATAGTAATAACAATGAGAGTGATGATGCTGGTGATCACACTGATGATAATGCTCGGTACACTTGTTTTGAATCCTGAGGGCTTCCTCAGAAAAAATAATAATGGGCCAAAAATGGGTATCAAAAGTAGGGGTACAGCAGTCTTGTTGTCAAGAGCTTAAACCTCAAGACCAAGACCAAGACTTTGAACCTCAAGACCAAGACCAAGACCAAAACTTTGAACCTCGAGACCAAGACCAAGACTCTGAACCTCGAGACCAAGACGGTAAGACCAAAACTTTGAACCTCAAGACCAAGACCCAGACCCAAAAAATCACATTCAGGCCAAAGCTTCTTTTCCTTACAAAAAAAATTGTCAATTCGGACTACTCGCTATTTTAATGAAAACGTGATTCTTGTATTTTATTCAGACAAATTAACTTTAAATGCAGACTCCAGAGAATTCCGAATTCGTATTTGCAAAAGTCCTCCATGCAAAATGTTATTCCAAATGCCTTTTGTATTTTATAAAAACCAATTCGCTCAGAATTTTTTGACCAAGACATGCCTTGTGGGGCCTCAAAAAAATTTCGCAATGTGAAAACATACTTTCACATTACCTGATAAAAATGACATAAACTTTATATCCCGTATGCTGTATAAAAACACTTATTAACAATAAACTATTTTAGCAATATGCTGTTTTAATTTATATGTAGGCCCCATACCTTATTTAAAACCCCATATGTTTAAGCTCTCTAATTGACTGTTAATTTGATTTATTATCATTTGCAATTAATGTAGGCCCTATCTCTTTTTTAAAGTCTGTATAATCCTGTCGCGTTTGTGTCGACCGGAATTTTTGCAATAAACGAATATTGATTGATTGATTGATTTCCATAGGTGCTGAAGTCGCTGGCACACACACACACACACACACACACACACACACACACACACACACACACACACACACACACACACACACACACACACACACACACACACACACACACACACACACACACACACACACACACACACACACACACACACACACACACACACACACACACACACACACACACACACACACACACACACACACACATACACACACACAGTAGCTTTTCAAGCACTGAATTTAAATGTACAAATCGTGTGCCTTTTAAAAAATCCTCCCATGGTTTATCAGACTCAGAAAAAACCTCGGCAGGGCTTCCAGATATAGCATAACTAAGTTGCTGCTGCCGATGGGTTTGACCAACAAGAATTGTATCCGTCCGTAGGTATTTGTCGTAGGCAATGATGCAAACAGGCTTCATAAATTTTTTAATTCTTGAGATTTGTTAAATGACTGTTCATATTGACAGCCGGTCTTGGTCTTGGTCTTGCGAGACCAAGACCAAGACTTTGAACCTCAAGACCAAGACCAAGACTTTGAACTTCAAGACCAAGACCAAGACTTTTGGTCACAAGACCAAGACTTTTAAAAACGAACTCGAGTGCACTCGAGACCAAGACCTTGGTCTCGAGGACAACAAGTCTGGGGTACGGTACCCTCCAGTCCAACAAGTGGGGTACGGGTACCCCTCGGACCAGGGGCGTAAATTTGGTCTAAAAGTGGGAGTACCAATTTCTTACATACACGAAGCAAAGCGGATACTGAGATCTCTGGGAAGGTACAATAATAAAATATTGATTGGCATTGTTCAAAAAGTGGGGGGTACAGTACCCCTCAGTCCAAAAAGTGGATGGTACGGGTACCCCTCGTACCCCCCATAAAATACGCCTATGCCTCGGACCCCATATCCCCCACGTAAATAACGCCTATGCTGATAGGCGTAATTTGTGGGGGGTACGAGGGGTACCCGTACCCCCACTTTTTGGACTGGGGGTACCGTACCCCCCACATTTTGAACAATGCCAATGAATATTTTATTATTGTGCCTTCCCAGACATCGCAGTCTCAGCCTTGTTTCGTGTATGTAAGAAACTGGTACCCTCACTTTTTAGACCAAAGTTACGCCCCTGATTATTATTATTATTATTATTATTATTATTATTATTATTATTATTATAAATTTATTATTATTATTATTATTAAATTTCTCAGTCCAACTGTCCCACACAAAAGCTGCGTGATGTAAAAGCTGGTATCTCTGACGTGGCTTTTGTGTGGCGCAGAGAAATTTAGATGATTTGTAATTGTAATTGTAATTGTAATTGTAATTGAACATTTATATAGCGCCACTCAAATCAGAGGCGCTCTCGACCCGCATCACTGCCAAAATCAGCAAAAAGAAAGGTTATTAAGCGTCTACGGAACTGAAGAGGAGAGAGGACAAGAAGGACAAGATTTACATTTAGGACCTACATTATATACAACGTACATAATGCTTACATCGTTGTAGGCCTATATATCTAAAACTATCATGAATGTTGCTTTGTAAATATATTGTGGTGCTATACAAATTAGCAAACGGTTCCGCAGAAATAGCTCCCGCAAACATAATTTAATTAATTATATTGGATATTTAATTTCTAATAATATTACCGTTATGGCGCTACCTTATTTTATTATTTTAATAAGCACTGTTATCCAAATAGGGTTAATAAATACTAATTTAATATCTGTGCTGTTATCGGTATTTATAAATGAGTTGACCTAGGTTTTTCGAGATTTAAATATAAATGACGTCATTTCAATGTTTGTTCATATATTCCGATGACGTCATCGTCTCCATAGTTTCGGCGGCTTTGTTGCAATATTGTTACTTTGCTGCGGGTGTTTTCTCGGGGACGGAAGCCTGCGGTGGACGAGGCGCTTTTTCGTTTCGACGACGGAGCTTTCGACTGTGTCAGTTGTTTGTTAAACTTTTCCCTGCTGAGCCTCTGGCGTGGCGTAAAACCCCGTCAGCTCATTGTTTGGCAGGAGGGCCTCTGGCGTGGCGTAAAAACCCGTAAGCCAATACTTTGTCAGTAGTTATACTTTTCCCTGCTGAGCCTCTGGCGTGGCGTAAAACCCCGTAAGCTCATTTGTTTGGCAGGAGGGCCTCTGGCGTGGCGTAAAACCCCGTAAGCCAATACTTTGTCAGTAGTTTGTTATACTTTTCCCTGCTGAGCCTCTGGCGTGGCGTAAAACCCCGTCAGCTCATTGTTTGGCAGGAGGGCCTCTGGCGTGGCGTAAAAACCCGTAAGCCAATACTTTGTCAGTAGTTATACTTTTCCCTGCTGAGCCTCTGGCGTGGCGTAAAACCCCGTAAGCTCATTTGTTTGGCAGGAGGGCCTCTGGCGTGGCGTAAAACCCCGTAAGCCAATACTTTGTCAGTAGTTTGTTATACTTTTCCCTGCTGAGCCTCTGGCGTGGCGTAAAACCCCGTAAGCTCATTTGTGTGGCAGGAGGGCCTCTGGCGTGGCGTAAAACCCCGTAAGCCAATACTTTGTCAGTAGTTTGTTATACAATTCCCTGCTGAGCCTCTGGCGAGGCGTAAAACCCCGTAAGCTCATTTGTTTGGCAGGAGGGCCTCTGGCGTGGCGTAAAACCCCGTAAGCCAATACTTTGTCAGTAGTTTGTTATACTTTTCCCTGCTGAGCCTCTGGCGTGGCGTAAAACCCCGTAAGCTCATTTGTTTGGCAGGAGGGCCTCTGGCGTGGCGTAAAACCCCGTAAGCCAATACTTTGTCAGTAGTTTGTTATACTTTTCCCTGCTGAGCCTCTGGCGTGGCGTAAAACCCCGTAAGCTCATTTGTGTGGCAGGAGGGCCTCTGGCGTGGCGTAAAACCCCGTAAGCCAATACTTTGTCAGTAGTTATACTTTTCCCTGCTGAGCCTCTGGCGTGGCGTAAAACCCCGTAAGCTCATTTGTTTGGCAGGAGGGCCTCTGGCGTGGCGTAAAACCCCGTAAGCCAATACTTTGTCAGTAGTTTGTTATACTTTTCCCTGCTGAGCCTCTGGCGTGGCGTAAAACCCCGTAAGCTCATTTGTGTGGCAGGAGGGCCTCTGGCGTGGCGTAAAACCCCGTAAGCCAATACTTTGTCAGTAGTTATACTTTTCCCTGCTGAGCCTCTGGCGTGGCGTAAAACCCCGTAAGCTCATTTGTTTGGCAGGAGGGCCTCTGGCGTGGCGTAAAACCCCGTAAGCCAATACTTTGTCAGTAGTTTGTTATACTTTTCCCTGCTGAGCCTCTGGCGTGGCGTAAAACCCCGTAAGCTCATTTGTTTGGCAGGAGGGCCTCTGGCGTGGCGTAAAACCCCGTAAGCCAATACTTTGTCAGTAGTTTGTTATACAATTCCCTGCTGAGCCTCTGGCGAGGCGTAAAACCCCGTAAGCTCATTTGTTTGGCAGGAGGGCCTCTGGTGTGGCGTAAAACCCCGTAAGCCAATACTTTGTCAGTAGTTTGTTATACTTTTCCCTGCTGAGCCTCTGGCGTGGCGTAAAACCCCGTAAGCTCATTTGTTTGGCAGGAGGGCCTCTGGCGTGGCGTAAAACCCCGTAAGCCAATACTTTGTCAGTAGTTTGTTATACTTTTCCCTGCTGAGCCTCTGGCGTGGCGTAAAACCCCGTAAGCTCATTTGTTTGGCAGGAGGGCCTCTGGCGTGGCGTAAAACCCCGTAAGCCAATACTTTTTTGGTATTTTGTGTTGTGTATTTCGGTCACTTCAATCATGCACAGATCTACACCGTCGTTTAATGCCTCAAGTTCATAGGCGTAATTTGGGGGTACGAGGGGTACCCGTATCCCCACTTTTTGGACTGGGGGCACCGTGCCCCTCCCCATTTTTAACAATTTCAATCAATATTTTATTATTGTGCCTTCCCAGAGATCGCAATCTCAACTTGCTTCACGTATGTAAGAAATTGGTACCCCCCACTTTTAAGACCAAAGTTACGTCCCTGCCTATGCTGTCGGTCCATTTTCCAGGATTAAGATGCCTTGCAGCCTGTGTCCTGCGCTTTCTTTGCCTCGATTCCGGCAGCGCTAAAAATGCATTCTATTCGACCCTGGATGTGTTGTCAGATCCGGAAAGCCTACGGACGTAACTTTGCCCCCACAAAGTGGTGGTGATCACTTCCATCCTTCCTGCCCTCCCTTCTTCCTCCCCTTCCCCTAAACCAAAAATAATGCTGTCATGTCGCCAAAAAATATTTAAGCAAGGTGGTTGGGCCACAATACAGTTACGCCTATGAAGCGCCTCTCATTTGTTTATAACAGAGTGGCGCTACATAAATTTACGATTACAATTGATCTTTCAGTAATCGCTAGGTGGCGCTCATAAAATTCCAAGACGTCAATTACTCTAAAGTCTCAACTGCGCCTATAAAAGCCAAAGTCTATTCACTGACTACTGTACACAAGGCATACATGCCCAGAGGCACTAACTACACAAGGCATGTGCCCAGAGGCATTAACGAAGTCACCGGACAACTATGAGGCAAGCAATCTTGTTGTCAAGACCTTAAACCTCAAGACCAAGACTTTGAACCTCAAGACCAAGACAAAGACTTTTGGTCTCAAGACCAACACCAAGACTTTTGGTCTCAAGACCAAGACCAAGACTTTTGGTCTCAAGACCAAGACTTTTAAAAACGAACTCAAGTGCACTCGAAACCAAGACCTTGGTCTCGAGGACAAGACTGGAGGTAATTAACGCGCTAATGTAGCGCTACAAACTAATGTGGCATTCCATAGTCATTATACATCTAGAAGGACTGCTTAAACTAAGCCCTAAAGCAGCCATGGGTATAAAGTGTTAGCGACTTCATTTTCTTAGCCTCGGCATGAGGGCGGGTGGCCAATCCTCTCCCTCACCGTATCATCTTCCCACCAACAGTGTATTGCCAGTGTACTCATTATAGCTGCGTTGGCTATGGGGCGCACGCGGTGCAGAAATCTCGAAAGAAATTTATGCCCGAGCGGGGATTTGAACCCCTGACCTTTCAGTTGACAGTCCAGCATGCTAACCACGACACTATCGCGCTTCACTATACATCTAAAGCCACAAAAAATTGGAAAAAGGAAATACTCACAGACAAGGGCTTTAAGTGGTTCTGGACATTTAATCTGTTAAAACCCCTGCAAATTATTGGAAATCCTCAATAGCTAAGCTTGCTGTCAAAAGCTATGACGAATTTCTATCCTAATGTTTCAG
Organism: Allolobophora icterica; assembly: GCA_963556255.1. Taxonomy (NCBI): domain Eukaryota; kingdom Metazoa; phylum Annelida; class Clitellata; order Crassiclitellata; family Lumbricidae; genus Allolobophora; species Allolobophora icterica. The sequence continues at coordinate 32,674,225 of OY744606.1, forward strand.
TTGGTTCCTTAATTTATATCCATGGCTTCAGGTCGCCTTGTTTGGTGCTAATCGCTCCAACTTTGGCCTCATCACTGATTTGTATCCTGACCATGCTATCCTTGTCTCCGCAACTGTTGTCGTCTTGGGCACACCTAGGATTGTCTCGATCATACCTAGCAGATGAACTTAAGCCTATGACTCACAAATGATGGACATACAGACATCACCCACACAAACTATAACTAACCTACTATACTACTATCTGGCTAAGGCATTTAAAGGATTTTAAAATCTCCCAATTTCTCAGTGCCACACAGGAGCTGTACCAGGATGATCAACTCCCAAATTTCAGTTGATTGCTCCAGTTTCTACCTGAAAGTACAAAAATACTGGCAGCTGGGTTCTGGTGGCAGAGAGTGGATAAATTCTCTCTCACAACATTTCACATTGGCATCTTTTCCAACTCATAGCCATTGTTCAGCCAACAATCCGAAACATTTCAGTTTCAGACGAAGCTCACTGTCATATATTTGAAGCCTGAGAATTTGCATGCAAACCCTTACAACTGTTACGTGATTGGCGATTCCTATTCTGCAAATCCACTGCAAAGCAAATGAGTGCAAAATCGGTAACATTGGAACCAAAAAGGTAAAATACTTGATCGAAAGTATTATCAAAATTTCTTTTAACATTTTAACGATGAGCGTGCACTAAAATGTATGGAACACTAATCCCTCGTCATTAATAGGTTAAACAAAAAAATAACTAAACTTCTCAGATTTGCTCTTAGAGTGCACAATGAATCACAGGCTACATACAAAATTTGCAACGTGATGTGCCAGAATTTCATTTGATCCAAAACAAATTCACAGCATTTCCACTACATTACTAAAATTTTTGTCTAAAATGCACTAGTTCCTTAAATTTCTATATTGCTCAACTCTTGCTTCAGAAACACACTTTAGTTACTTGATTTTAATTCCTCAGATATGCTCTTACAAATGGATTCTGAACAAATGGATTCTTTAAGTTATTCAGATTTGCTCCTCATTTTCAGTTTAACTGTTCAGTAATGCTGCTAATAAAAATTAAATTCTTTTGTAAAGATATATCATCACTTGCTCCAAATTTCTCAGACTTGTTGCTGAAAAGGGGCCAAAATCCATGGAGTTACATTCTCCAGACTTCCTCAGAATTTCTGGTGGTCAGGGTTCTGCCACAAACGCTAATGGAAGGCTTGACAACCTATCTGCAGTATCTGCCACATAAAGGGATATCCATCTATCCCTTCCATAATGCTACCAAATATCTATCCAAAGAAAATCCATCTTAACATACATGTGCTGTGAGCATAAAAAATAGTGTACAAATTCTAGGAAACACAATAGACTTAATCAATGGGTAACATAACAGTGTTGGATGTCACTAAATGCAGGGTCCTGTTTTGTAAATGAAAACTTATGCGATTTTTTATAGCGACTGTATGGCCTCGACCTTGCTCATTTTTCAATGAATTGATCGGGTGAGATCCTTCACCACTGCTGCCCGTTTGAATATAGGTGCCACACCATTGAAGCTCCCCGTGTATGGACCGTGTTAGCGCGAGACTTAACTCACTAAAATAAGCCATCGTTGGGAAGCAAACCACGATCCGCTATTTTGCCCTGTTGCCATTCTTGCAGGAGTACTGAAGTAAGTAAACATCTAAAAAAAATTCTTTAAACAAGAACACAACTTAGGCCAGCAAAGAATAAAACTAACTAAAGAACATCATGCTTACCTCCAACTAAACTCCAGTCATCTGGCAGTTGGGGTTGCACATAAAAAGTTAGCTTAGGTATGTGCAAATTTCCATAAACTAAATGATTCCCATATTATCATCTAGAAAAGGGCAGACTAAGACATCCCACAATTGCACTTAAACAAAGTTAAAGAGGCAATTCAAAGCTTTAATAAATCTTATCCCAAAATAATGTCTAGACGACATATTTCATGCTTGACAAAATATTCAACATAAAATAGCACGGTAGTAAGCAAGACACGGCAGAGTATATGTTTGTCTGTCAAAGTGACAGACTATCAGTGATGGCAGACAATTAATGATGAGGCCACTCATGCCTGTAGTTTTACGTAAGCTGCTTCAAATGCAAATGACCAAAGCTATAGTAAATCAAGTGTAAAATAATGATTCTGCATTATATTCTATGTTCATAAAAATTCCATTAACCAAGAGCAGTCTTCCAGAACACCAGTTACCTTTCTTCATTGAATGTATGTTAGCATAGTCACTATTTGATTAAACATTTGATCAACTCATGTAGAAAACTTACATTTTCAAGTATTACTAAACATGGTGGCCAATTCTAAAAGTCCACATTCAAATCCTTGTGCATATTGCAACCGAGAAATTGCCAAGCCATCTAACCCGTACGAAAAATCTTTCGAACTTGTCTGCTGTTGTGAGCTTTCATTTTAGTCACAATATTAAAAGCAAACTTATTTTTCTAGCTTGCACATCCACTGTAGACTACTTTTAGACACCCTGACCTCTGTACATGTCAACATTGACTATGACTTCACATGAAAATGACCAACAATCAGAGAGAGACTCCTGCATTATGAAACTGGCGCATACAAGTGTCTAGATCAGATCAAATTAGAATCATCAATCAAATATTATGCCTCTCGGGACTATACTGCTAACAATTTTATTTATTTTAAATTTATTCCGGATATTTCTATAGCGCCTCTTCAAGTCAACTACTACTCAGAGGCGCTCCCGACTACAGCATTGATACTGTGCCGGAATTTTCACGCCGAAGCGCCACAAGCAATTGCGAGTGATGGACTTGCCCAAGGTCCGTACGCAGCGGCTAGAGTGGGATTCGAACCTGCAACCCTCCGGTCACAAGGCGCCGAACTTACCACTGAGCCACCATGCCCCAATGGCAAGTATTAAATGAGCAAATTACCTTACTTTACCTTATCACTGCGCTTAACTGTGATCTTAAGTGTAACTGAAGATCACAGCTAGTTAGGTAACTTGAAGTGATACATGTTTAATGTTTATAAAGTCTTACTGGGTCTGGAAAAATAAGCAAGCATGATCAGCACTGTTTTGTTAGTGATGTCTTTTGGATGGCAAAGTTCACTGTAAGACAGAAGGCCAGTTACATTAGCTACTCGTTAATCACATGCAAAAACAGTTACATGCAAAAAATGCTGTAAATAAATTTTAGGCAGCTCACACAATCAAAACAGCTACATGTCTTCAAAATTATGAATGGTAATTAACTTCATCTTTAAAAAATCATGAACACCATAAAAATCTGTCTCTGTTCAATAAAAGACTTACTTTACAAATGAGGAAATGAGGTAAGGACGCATTTTAGCACACGCTTGAACAAAGGCCAAACCTTAAGTCATATAAAGCATCTGTCTAGTTCGCAAAACGGGATCAGGCTGGCATGCATTTTCGATAATCAAAGCCCAAGCTTTTCAGTTACATTAACTATAATGATATGTAAAATTTAATAGCAAGGGATAAACAAAAGTCTACAGAACAAATGACAGACGTTATAAAACAATCTCAGCTAATTTCAGTAAAAAGCTTCCGTCTGCCTAGGAGCAGGCCAAAAAATCAAACGCTCACACCCAAAGGTACTCAGATTTCAGAGAATACCATTAGAAATGGTAGGCAAGAATAAATTCCAACAACAAACCTAAGCACTGTGGCAAAGGCAGGAAGAAACAGAGCAACAAATGATGCCGCCCAGAAGTTGAAAGCATCAGTTGGACAACCAATGCGTGTATCTCTGAGCCAGATCACTGAAACGTACTACTGTCGATAGTCATCAGATTGAAGGGACTTTTCATTTCGAGCATGCATCTCCATTCGTATGGTTCCTTAACATTGTGAGGAACACGCACTGGACCATAATACAGATTGCTGTAGACTGACAAGTCCATGTTGTAGAAGTTCAGAGCCTCTTCTTTGATCAACGGTGGCGGAATTTTGTAAAAGACTCGTGACGCACCCTCAGTACAAAGCAGCCCAACACAATACTTGCTGGAGGCGGGCACGGTCATTTTTTCGAGTACTTCGGATAGTTCACCCTTTGTCAGCTTTCGTAAGTTATGCTGGAACGCCTTTGCTGAGCCAATATTGATGAAGCTGCCTGAGATGCTGAGGACTTCAACGGCCATCAGAGCTTGTTCTGAGGTCATGTCAGGTGGACCATCCATCAGCGTTGAGTTCTGTTAATTCCAAAAAACAGGAACCAAAGAGAACAATGATAATAAATAACCGAAACAGCCTCTGTACCAGAAGCACAGTATTTTCCAGTATATAATGTCGAAAAAATAATTTCAAGTAACAACACAACAATAAACAAAGTATAAGTTGAAAACTCAGTAAGAATGACTAGCTGCTGTATGTCGAAACACATTTATAATTTAATGCCTCAAAATGAAAGCAACAATGTCATACACTTTTATTTGGTGAAACATGACTGATTGCAAAACTGATTTCTTCAGTATTTATTGACTCTGCCTAGTAAAACACGAGTCTCAGTGGGTCAAGTTTTGTCTTTTATCTCTACCTTATTAGTATGACTGTTTCAGAAGAGATAAGCCTAAAAAATGTTTAAGTGAAGTCTTGCCGAGACCCAAAAGGAAAATGCAACTGGTTGCAATATTGCTGCTGCCACATCTGGGTTAAAGACTGAAGTTCAGTTCCTTTGACCTCAGGACTGAGCCTCTGAGAACTCTCGATGGGGCTGATAAAAAGACGCCATTAACTTATCTGGTTTCACACTAAATGGCAGGCTCAAAGAAGTGGGACTAGCTTTTACTACAGTGGTTTACCCTAATAGATCAAATGCCAAGATAAGCTCCAGTACTGAAAACTCGCTCACAAACAAGACGAAAACTGTGACTGCCTGTTGAGACCTTAAATGGTGAAATGCATCAATACATTGAGAGTTGTTTTGTACACAGCTTGGTAAAAACATCATCAAATCAAATTAGTTTCAGCCATATTCTAGTCTTAAGCTCTATACTTAAAATTCAAGTTTAAATAACATGGTCCCAGTCATCATAGCCTTTTAATGGTCCTAGGTATAAGAAGGCTAACTGCAAGTCACGACCTTTGACCACAACCCCAATCATAATAGTCACGTCAAAGACTTTGCACACAGTCATGTTCTAGACTCTGACTAGACAGAGTTTGATAGTCATGCAGAAGCCAGATATGCATTATGTTTCACTTGAAAATTAACTTCATTCAAAGATTCCAGTGCACTGACTTCGTAGGCAGATACAACATAAATATATACACACACATATATACATGTATAAAGTACACATACAATTATGTATATATAAACAAGTGTGTACAAGTGCATGCGTGTGTAGGTGTGCGTGTGTGCGCATAAGTGTGCGTTAACTCAAGTCAGTTGAATGGAGATTTTTCCTGAATTCTTTGTATCCAATAAGCAGGGTCTTTGATGTTCTTATCAACTGTCACTGGAGCATGAAATAGCTCATTATACAATAGTGGGTCAAACTGATAGTACGAAAAAGCTTGTATTGCAACCAGAGATGGTGGGCACTTGAAGAAAATGCGTGATACTCCTAAATCAGAAAGTTCTCCAATAAAGTACAGAGGATTCCTTGGTGTTGAAACTTTCTCCAAGACAGACACAAGCTGCTCTCGAGATGTCTTCCTCAGACTCTGACGGTTGGCTTTGAGGCAACCCAAACTGATGAAGTTGCCACGCATGCTAAGCACAGTTCTTGCTATGGTCAACTCTTCCAAAGAGAGGCCTGGGTCATCATGCAGCGTGTCTTTATCTTCCTTTTCATCATCATCCTCCTCCTCCTGCTCATCTTGCTTCTTGGTCAGCTGCACCTATTCAACAGAACAAGAACCTCTCTTTAGTTGCAACCTGCATCACTGCTTTGCCCTATCTTCCAACTTATATGGCACAGGTTGCAAATTTCACTACGACAGCACAGCCAGAAATGACAGACTCAAATCTGTTTTTCGTCCTAAACAGAAATGGCTGCGCTTTGATGATGAATCTATTAATATCATTATCCGTTAAATTCTTCCAGAGGCTCCACTCACAGGATTTAACGAATTTCCAGAAGACTTCCATATTAACAAGCGAAACAACTCACGAGACAACTGAACACCAGTATTGCTTAACTGCAGCATGTGACATGATTCCCATTAAGGCAGCTCAGCAGCATAAGATAAGTTTTCATCCAACCTGTACATCTCTCAGGCAGTTAGCTGCAGTTCCAAAGTTCATCTTTTACAACTTATCAGTCATCTTGACAACTGCTGGTTCTTGCCCTAAGGCCAAGGATTCAGGCCAGTCTCACCCTTCAAGCACTTTGAATATTCAGTATGACAAACCTTGAGACAGCAACTGGATGACAGCGAATCCAGTAAAAGCATGTCAAAACTTATTAAAAATGTCAAGTGGTATTGACTTCCAAAGGCAACAGGTATTAGAACCACATAACACTCCCAACAATCAGATCTCGAAATCAGTTCATTTGTTGTCAAGATTGAAACACAGTTCCCACTAATATTTCACATCATTGCGAATCTTAAATTGCTAGAGTGGTAAATGGCAACCATTTCTTTGTGTTCAGTTTGGCTGATCCTAGCTAATAGCCAATTGCACAATCTCCAAGAAGCAATTCTCTTCACTGTCTCCAAGCAGATTCACCAAAGTCAGATACTTGTCTTGGCCCCAACAAGCCAATATCTTTTTTGCTTGTTAGGGAGTTTTGTTCAGCAACATCACACGTCACAAAATCCAGCAAAACTTGAAGCTCCAAAATCCATTTTAACAAGGTGGCATAAATGCATACTATATACACTCAAAGAAGTCAATTAACTACATACAATGAAAAAAAATAATTGGGAATTTCTTACCAAAATCAAGCAAACTTAATTTGACCCTACCCTTGAGTGACTTAAAGAATTACAGGCCTCCTGCATAATGTGCTCCCTACAGTTTATATTTTGCAACAGGCAAAGCTCAGGCAACCAGTTCATTCAAACTTAACTTGCCTATAACATTCCAAATATGAGCATCACATTATTTTCAATGGTATGCAGAATGTAACTCCATATAAGCTTTTTATTCATGATTTACTCAGTTGAAACCTCTTGAATTCACTGAACATGAATTGCAAATGCAAGTCAGTCTTATACAGCATACTAATGCAATAAAACATGTCTGCCTTCCAATCAAGTCCAATTAGTTAAAACTTCACAAATGATGACCACATTTTTATATGTCAAAAGATAACTTTAAAATTCTTTTGGAGTATTCAAAAGTTAGTGACATTTAACTGTACAGACCTACAGTTACAGTAAAACAGCAATATCTACAGGTAATGGGCAAACCCATGGACAAACCTCAGATATATCTACAGATAACTAGCAATATGATATATATAAGCACAATTTACAACCCACTTCAACTAGAAACTCTCTTCCAGCTCAGCAGTTATAACAAAAGAAACAGGGTCATAAGATGGCAAACAATTGTGTTACCTCCAAAACACAAGAAAGTTGCAGAGTTGAAGGAGATGAGACAAGAGTAGGAAGAGTGACAAGAGGTGAAGAAAGAAGAGGTGAAAGAATAGGAGAGAAAGAAGAACAAAAGGAATAATTGACACTGGAGGTGGTGGTGGAAGTGGACGAAGAGAATATTTAGTACACAACCATGAAGGAAGAGCTAGAGGAATGGAAGGAGGAAGTGGGCACTCAAAAAACAGTGATTACAGAAAAAGCTGGAGAGATGCCAACAAAGAAACAAACATGCCGTCCCAGTTAGGAGAATGAAGAGAAACAATCAAGACAAAATAAAGTGTCCAATGTAACAACTGAGCTGATTACTGTTTAAGTCTAAAGTAAAGCTAGTACTTATGACTTTACCAAGATTTGACCCACAAAAGCCAGCAAATTATACTTTATGTAAAGAATGCAAAAAACAGGCAATGAGTAGCTATTCTCTGAAAACTTCCTTTCTATAAAAGCATGAAGTACGAGATCTGTTTTTTCATGAGCAGCTGCTTGGCCGCTATTACTCTGTTTATTCTAAGTAAGGTGTATGTCCATGTTTCCTCTTAGCCCTCACAAATTCAGGACCAGCTATTTGGTTCTACATTTTGAACTTGTGCTATGCTGAAGATGGCCCATTACTATGGAAGAGGTGACACCTAGAAGCCTAGAACAAGAACTTTTCAGCAGGCCAGTTCATTCAATCACAGGCAGTCTAATTGTCATGTTACACTGATGGGTTGGGAGCAATGCCAAGGTTTTCCTTAAAGTGGCACTATATTAATATTTTATAAATTATACAATGCAAACAGTTACCACATACCTACCTGTATATATACACAGAATGTAATTTACAGCTTCAGGTCAAGCTAGCAATGAAATACAAAATGGGCTACAGAATATTAACCTAACACAAAGCCTTCAAAGCTAAGTTCTGAACAGTTACACCAGAGTTAGGAGAATCTGCGCCTCAGATTCGCATTTCTGTGTGACCTTGCGTTCGTTAAAAATGTTCGTAGTAATAATAATAATAATAATAATAATAATAATAATAATAATCACCTGCCCAGTTCATAGCTCGTTTGCAAAGTTACCTGAATCCTTGGATGGAATAATCACTCTGAGAGAACGTTCAAGGATCTCGAATCACTAGTCATGAAAGAATATCTGAACACTTGCTCAAGAAATTTGACAAAACATCGTAAAGAGCAAAAAACCAACAGATGTGAACGAATTGGGACGGTTGGAAAACAGTACACCAGCTGCTGAAGGTTGGAAAGTAAATGTCCTCAGATACACGAGTTGCTCTACTATTGTTATAAAACATGACCTGGTTCCAGATGAACAGTTAATGGGAGCAGAGGAAACGTGAGTACTTATTGATGGAACCATAAAGGCAAACACCAGTTGATATCATAGATATGGACACCAAATTTGACCAGTAGATTTGTTGCCTTTTGTATAAGACCATGTTTTCGTTAGCGGGAATGTATCTCGAGTAAAATATAATTTGTCTGGCAGACGAACCTTGATAGTAGTGTAGAAGTTGGTCAAATGGTGACAAAACAGCTGACAAAGCTAGATGCAAGGTGGAGAAGTTTAAAGAACTGGAACGATTCTGCTAACTGTTTCATAGACTAAATGGACATCTTTTGGGATCAGCAAAGGAAGTCTACTGAAAAGTTGGGGATTGACTTTAGCAAGATTAGAAGTCACTAAAACTGTAGTTTGTTGAAGTGATATGTTAGCTATTGATACAGCGAAAAAGTTTCGCTGGGGAGTTGTGTAACATATCACTGACAGCCTAACCAGTTAATAACATCATATAATTTTGCACACGGGAAAATCACCTACTCGTGACTGCCGATTAATTGCCTCGATAAGGGCGAGGGAAAAGGACTTAAAACAAGAATAGACTACGAGTTGAATTTGTATGCAATTGAGTTAAAAAAGTGACAGCGAAAGTTCAATTAGAAAGTTGTTGTTTTTTATTAAAATGGACATGTATAAAATTAAAATGAATCCACGGAGTTGGAAATGAACCCCACTGGCTTTTCATCACAGGTGCTTTACACTTGACTTTGGAGTAGAACTTCAGAAATTTGGTTTTTTAGATTACAATTATGATAATTTTGAATTGCAGAACAGTATGAAATTGGTATTTTAATATTAATGTATGAAATCACTGAAATGCTTAAAGGAAGATCTTGTGTTGTTGTTGAATTACTTCTCCAGTTCTAGAATAGTACTTTGAGGACTACAATTGCCAGAGACATCATGCAATAAATGTACAACTTCTACAGCGTATAATAAAACACACAATAGTTTTTCATACAACTATATCAGGAACTAACCTCTGTTTCAGAATTTGATGGATCAACAAGACCACTTGACATCCACTGTGACAAGGATGAACCAACACCTGTTGCACTCTCCTGCGTTGCTGATGCCGGCCACAGTGAGCAAATGCCAGGTTCCACCTGCTGAATCGCAAGAGGATGCATTATGCCTACTGTTGACCCTCTTGAGCCATACTTTCGACTGCTCTGGGCTCGGCCGCTAGTTAATTGTCCATACATGTGTCTCATGTGTTGTCTCGAAACGCTCCAAGACTCGTCGTTTGGCTCGTCCTTAATTTTCAGGAACTCCTTTTTAAAGCATTCCTCATTGTCGCTGCCTGTATATGTAACATCACAGACTTTTTCAGCATCTGATTCACTGTGTACATTAGCACCATTGCATTCAGCTGCCCTGCTGTGACCTTCAGCATTCTGAAGGCTGTTTCCTTCGGATTCTGGGACTATTGCACTCGTATTGTCATCAACCCCTGAATTTATTTCAACAAAAGACTTGACTGATGAACATGGTTTATTCAAGGACTCAGCTTCTCCATTTGGATATTCTGAGCTCTCTTTAGTCGTACTGGCTTTATTTAATTCTACAGACCCACCCAGTCTCTGGCGTTTGCTTTTCTGCTCCAAAATAATTAATTCGTCTCCATCGACGTCCACAGACAGAGCCTCCCCCTGAGCATAACTTTTCGGTGCTGGATCTTTACGAAGTCGCTTGTGGTTCACATGCCGCAACGGTTCAGGCATCAGTTTTTGGCAAGATGAGTTGACAAAGCTTGAAAGGTTTTTGGTACAATCTGGGTTCAAAATCAGTCTCTCATCAAGTCCAAAGTCCGACTGCCTCCTAGTTCTTAAGTCTGCGATGCCAACTCCATGTTCTTTAGCACCATGATGTCTGGCTGAGGTACTCTGAACTCTGTGACTGTCTGCGCTTGTGTGATCAACCCATGAATCAGATCGTTTTCGTGTCTCATCGGTGTGCACAGTTTCTTTTATGCTGACTAAGAACACATCTTCCTGATCAAGTGTGATGCCAATCAGTGCTTCGATGCTGAATTCAGACTTGAAATGAAGACCACTGCGGCAGAGAAGCGTAATTGTCTCAGACAACAGATCTTTAATTCTCTGCTGATCTGGTTTTAAAACCATGCTTAAGATAACTGAAAACAAAATAACAACATAAATCTCTAGGTTTCCAAATACCAAAGGCAGGCCAACCACAAATTACCAGTATACCAGAGATTTTAAGTATTTGTAAAAAAGCAGAAATATATTAAACCAAAATATGTCAATGTTAGTGAGTGTAATTGTGAATGTAATATTACGCCAATTAATCAGCAAGATAAGCGCGCATTTGTATAGTAATTTATTTACATCATAGCGATGAGTCATTGGGTTATTTATTTTTTTTGGCATGCATTGATCATGCGTTTGCATTGGGTTACTGGGTGTGCCTATCTGTTATACACCGATCACGTGTGCTTGACTGCTGGATGTGTCTACTGGCCAAATAGTAAATGTGTGGTGGGGTTGTGATGTGATGTCGGTTGCCATGACTGTCTCAGGTGAGCACTCGCGCACAAATGACGCACTTATGATGCAATGAGTCATGGACCGGTTTAGACCTGTCTGAACTGAACTGCTGTCTTGGCAGAAAAAGCCTATAAAAGGCAGTCACAAAAGCACTGTTGAGGATGGGGTGACGATGGATTTAAGTGAAATTTTACCCTTGAGATAGACAAAAGGACAACGATCAATACGCAAATATAATTTTACGTCTAACGTTATACAATTAACTTCCCTATGTTATTATGATTATGACACATAACGGTTTATTATGAGACAACATAGCTTAACAAAACTCGAGCAATCTAACATACAAAATTGAAATATTGCGCCAAAATTGAAATATTGCGCCAAAAATGATTGTAAAAAACTTAAGAAATCTTATATCTTGTGGCCATTGCTTACTACCTCTAAAGAATGGTTTGCTCTATAAACAAATTTAAGTGTTAATGAAACCATGCTGATAATTTCCCAATTTAATCACATTAAGTGGAACAAACACCAAATAATATGACAACAAATTTTCCAAACACTTAAATGAGCTACTTTACTTTCCATACTACAAGTCACAGTTTTTAACATGAGAGTCAAGAGTAGCAACTTATATAAAGGTGCTCAACTGATTAATATATTTAATATATAACAGTAAATATATTATCTTTGGATCACTTCAGCTATGTGAGGTAAAGAACCAAGTACTTATCATTATAAAATCATAACAAACAGGAAAGGTTGTAATCTTACATTTCAAAATCACTAAAACTACTGTAAAACCACAAAAACACCAAATATTGAAGAAATTTCATTTCAAAAGTGTATAAAATTTCTTTTCAACACAAATTTATTTTTAGCAAGCAATTCCTAATAATGGATATATTTATGGCCACCTCTAGCATACGCATTTATACATGTCTGATCATCTGTGTATGGGTACATCGCATTTGCCAGTGTGTCCTATGCATTGATTTTACAAAACTTCTGCCACTTTTGCATCACATCGCCTTATACAAAGAAGCGACTTATGGTCCGGGAAATAAGGCAAGTGCTTAAACAGCATAAACTCTGTAACATACTATTACTTAGTATTCAGTTGCACGGTGCATTCATCCAAGGATTTTGTATATTAGGAGTTGTTGAAGAGGAAAACTCGATTAACGGGTAGATAGTCTTTTGATTTAAAGGAAATTTAGTATAATCTGGGAGTCCTGTTTACTTTTACTTAAGTACATTCTCCCGATACTTTTAACAACACTGTTGTCTCCCATACTCTGCACTTTCACAAACTGGGATTTAACATGCAATGTAAGAAATCTACTCAAAGACCACATCATCCAAGTTCCAGAAACATACAAGTCCTCAACTGGAAGTAGGAGCCAGTAGAATCCATTTGAAGCAAATGGCATAACCCCTTAGACCGGTATATAGTGGTTAACGTCAGCCGGATCTGACACCTACACGTCCGATTTGAGACGAGCCACCTGACCTATGAGATCTGCCACCTAAAAGAGAAGGTCCATCAACTGTTTTTATAGCAATGATCGATTATATGTATTGTGTTCATGCATTTACATTTATTCAAGCAGTGCAGAGTGAATATTTGAAAGACACCCTAGCAGGCCCTTAGCCAGCCACCCGTCCTTTGAACGGGTGAAAATTATTTCGGATGGGCATAAATTGTGCATGATTCTCCTCCAGCACCATCCGGCTTCTTCTCCAGAGCCACACCGGGCGTTCAGATGACAGTTCTGTCAGAAGCACGAGTTGATAGTAGGCTCTGTAAACAGCATAGGGACACTGAATTCGGACTGGTACGGCAGCGGGACTTTGGGCGGTCACAATTTCGTACACTCACTACGTAGGGCGGTCACGACTTCGAATGCTTTTGGACAGGTTACTACGTATTTCTGGCTAAGGGCCTGCACCCTATACCCCGTGATCGATCGAGTCGAGCTGCTACGATCGACTTGGCTCAGCCAACGATCGACTTTGTTGACCTCTCGTCGACTCGATCGACTTGGCAAATAAACGGTCGACTTGGTCGACCGAGTCGACTTGGACTGTATCTCATGGCCAGGGGCCGTGTAGCGGATGTCCCTTTCATCACCCAAATACACTGAATGTATAGAATAGCGCTATATGATTTGTGTGTATGATACAAATGATTTATCATAGTTATTGATTGGTATTAATTGTTTAGTTAATTAACCAGCACGTAAGACCAGTACGATAAGGGTAATTAATAATATAGAGTTAGGGGACAAGTTAGAGGGTTTGAGAGTTGTCAACCGCAAGATGCCAAGATTCCATTGGTCAATACGAAATTACTGGTTAATTCAACGTCGATCGTCTGCTGGTGACGTGGCAGAAGAGAGTCGGTTATTCGCCGCTGATGGCGATAGTTGGTCGTGGTGAAGCTACGACGTTTGACTCAGGAAGAGGCAAACATTGGTGATAGAAATCGTCAAATGTTCACGTTAGTCGTGTAGAACAGAGTACATTCTACGATACGGTGAACTTGGGATCGAAATCGGTCGACATTTAACAAAGTTAGTATCGAACGATTAAAAACTGAAGTTGCGAGTGAAGATGCGAGCATAGCGTCTTCAAGTTACAGTTCGATACGTGTAAAACTACGAGCTAGTGATACGAACGATTGAACTTCGGATCGGCAAGTAGTTTCGAAATAAAGAGACTAAAATACTTGTTCGAACATTGGCTTTCTGGGAACATCCAGAAAGAATTCTACGTGGAAACATCAGACCGGCACATACCTGGGTTGTTCTGAGTACGGACGAGGAGATCGGGAGATAACTCTTCAAATAAAGCTTCGATAAACGGGCGAAGGACATTGTTGGTGAACTCGTCATACGAATGCCAAGAAGGAACTCCAATGGTGCACTACCTCGGGAGGGTAATTTAATGTGCTTATATTTAGCCTAGATATATAGAATATTTAAGATGCATACGTGCTGGTCTTAGGTAAGATAGGTTTAGTCTAGACTAGAGGATTGTTTAGGCGTGATCTATTATTGAACTGTGAAATAACTTGCATTGATTATATCGTTATAATACATATAAGGACAAGCACAGGTCTTGTAATTGACTCTACAATTGAACGATGTATGTTGTGAATTGTTGATGGGGGCTCTGAGCAAATGAAAATATAAAAGCAACGAGGTATTAGATCCATACCAGTCCCTAAGAGATAACCAAACAAGGGGCCTATCTGCTAATAAGGTTATCAGCGATAGTAACGTTACAGGCCGGAAGCCATGGCACTAAAGGTACCGATGCTCACACAAATTTTTTGTTCTGTGATGCCGAGGCAGGAGGATGCTCACACGACTTTTGGCTGGCGCTTTGTATTTGATGCTTGCTAAAGTAGTTCTTGACTTATTGTGCTATAGACGCTTTTCATTTTATGAATATGTAGTATAATAAACTTTTCCACTGATTGTAAAAAATGACAAAATATTCATATTGGTTATATCGGATGTAATGTATAATTCTACCCATCTTAGGTCTGTACTTGGCTGAAGTTAGCTCACACAACTTTTAAACACTTCCTGGGGCACTGATTTTGGCCAAAATTGATGACGACTGTTATGTTATGTTATGTAAAAAATTCATACTGCACACTCCAGGCAAGTCAACCGCACACTGGACAATGTCAGTTGCACTGTGTGTCAGAAGACACGCGATTTTAAGCCCTGCTATGTTCATGTGACAATTAGGCCACGCTGTCGCCGTTGACTCGATCAGCTAGGCTATACAAGGGAATCTCCTACATAAATTAGTACCAGTTCCACACATAAGACGGCAGTACAGGACTGCAGTGTCTAGTTAATAGTAATTGTAAGAAACTTTATGCTGCTTAAGATTACAGAAGTTAGTAAGTGTATAGTGAGTGTATATAGTAGTCTGTAGTCTGAGTAGTGCATAGATTAGCATTCAGTCCCGTCCTAGCATCAGACATTCGAAAGTTTTGAGATCGTTGTTACTGACCACATTTCTTAAATTTCCTGAAATGCGCATTTTTTAATGCATCTTAATCTGTCCATTTCACTGTAAAACTGTGAAAGAAAGTATCTGCAGCTTCCACTATACAAATCACCAAAAGGCTCATAATTTGCACTGAACTTCAAATCAGTATAATACGGTATTTGTGCGTTTACAAAGAATTACGTCATCACATCATGTGGGACATTTTTTGACGAAGCCGCAAAAATACTAAGAAAATATTTCATAGTCGAGTCAAGTCGAGGAAACGACGATCAACTCGACTTGGCAAAACACACTTGCAAGTCGATCGAGTCGAAGATTTTTCGACCGACTTGACTTGGCAGAGTTTCGATCGACTTGATCGAGTGACTCGATCGATCACGGGGTATACTGCACCCTAGGGTTTTAGATTTGTAGATCCGCCAACTCTGGATAGGTAATTTAAACACTTCAGCTATATAATGCCACAAGACAGAAAACATAGGTTACATCGTACCATTTCAGTAAACATGGACAGACTATTTACAACAATGGGAGGTAGGATCTGACTGACTGTGTTTTCGAAGACAACAAAACGAGGTAGCTTGATCAAGATTTTGTTTGTTGTTGCCTTAAAAGAATTTGAGATCTAATACCCAGGTTATTTAGATTACCATACTTGAAAAGATGCAGGTCGAGTTATTTTTTTTATTATAGTCCCAAACTCATTGCACCCTTCGAAGCTACAACCCATGGTGATGATCTTCCATGACAATGCAATAACTTAAATTGCTTCTTGGCATCCCAAATATTTATGAATGTAGCCGCTGTTCTTCTAATCAAGCATTTGTGTATTGCGTAACAGGCCCAAAACAGCTCGGTCACCACGAAGTCTAATTGTGGTCAGTTGTGCTGTTACATTACCGCTCTGCAAGAGTTCCTTCGTGTTTTCTCAGTACACATCGTTATAATATATCACAGCGTGATATCTTACACTATATCATGTGACGCTATGTAATACTGTTCGAAAAGATGCTCATTTAGCTCCAACTATTTCACCAGCGCCATTTGAGAATCAAAGTTAAACGGCGCATGCGCACTTAAGTAAAAACATGAAATTGGGTTGCGGTAGAAAATTTTCACAGAGTAACGTTGATAACCGCTTCAGTAAAAAACAAATTTATGTAAGTTAATCAAGCTTGTATTGCTCATAGAAAGTGGCCTTACCAAAATCAAACTTTAAACACTAAAACAATAAATGTAAGTACTGTTATAAGACCGTAAATGATAAAACAATGTATCACAAAAAAACAAACGCTAGACGTCGCCACCCCACACTTTCTATCTAGTACTCTGCACTCTGCACTACAATGCTTAATTTATGTAGCGTTATTATTAGTAAGTATGTTTCTATCTATTTAAAAACAGATATCTGCTTCGTATTTTAGCATTTATCATAAACTGAATAAATATTATAAAAATACAATTATTTATAGTGACTTTCCGCTCTTATAATTTTTTCCTGATTTCTCAGCCTTTGCTTTTCTTCTACTGCCGCCCAGTTTCACGACTTTAAAACTGTAGCATTCCTTTTTTCTCATAGACCTTGTTTAATTTCATTTGTATCAAATTCTAATTTTTTTCTTGAAAAGCGCAGGTTAAAATTGGCAGCCTTCGCCGAAACTGGTGACAACTGATTGGGTACGTGACTCATTTGTTCACTTTGCTTTGCTGGTGCTCCTCGTAACTTTGGGGCTGGTAGGCCTATTTATTTCACTATAAACGAGAGGAAGAGGAAGAGGAAGAGGAAGAGGAAGAGGAAGAGGAAGAGGAAGAGGAAGAGGAAGAGGAAGAGGAAGAGGAAGAGGAAGAGGAAGAGGAAGAGGAAGAGGAAGAAGAAGAAGAAGAGGAAGAGGAAGAGGAAGACGAAGACGAAGACGAAGACGAAGAGGAAGAGGAAGAAGAGGAGGAGGAGGAGGAGGAGGAGGAGGAGGAGGAGGAGGAAGAAGAAAAGCAGAAGGAGCCTTAATTGTTAAAGAAAAAAGTTCCTTTGTTCTTGTTGTTGCCAAGTGCACGTATTTACTTAAGCAGATGGCCAGAGCATTAATTAGGCCTACCTTATTTGCCTTCTAGATACTCACTGCTGGTAGGCATATATCTAGAAGGCAATGGCCCGAGGCGTAACTTGGTTTAAAAAGTGGAGGTGCCAATTTTTACAGCCTAACACACTGGTGTTGATATTTTTTATCATTATAATTAGGGACTATATTGTTGTAATTATTTAGGGACTATATATATATATATATATATATATATAATTTTTTTTATTTATATATATATATAATTTTTTTATTTATATATATATATTGTTATTATTTATTATTATTATTCATTTATTATTATTACTATTATTATTGTTGTTATTATTACCATAATAGGCAAACATTAATAATAATGATGACGATAAGGATGTAGCTTAATTATATCGAAGTTTACAATGGTCCAGTGGTCATGCAGCGTATAGGCCTATATAGTGTACCCCCGGAGTTAGTCGGCCGTCGTATAGGCCTACCGACTGAATCATAGCGTTATATAGCGACTGACTTAGCAACTTAGTCAACTAAGTCACATGCCCATCAACTGATCGACTAAGTCGTTTAGACTTGTCGACTTAATTTACTATCGACTTCCTAGTTAATCCAGTATAGGCCTATTATAGTACAGTTACCCAATAATATGTAATGCCTTTTACCGTCTATAAGCCCACTGTACTGGTAAACCGATGACTGCGAAATGCTAATGTGATGTTGTGAAAGAAGGTGACAATTTATCAAAATAGGGGAGAGTTGCCATAAATGGACCACCTAAGGGAAACCGAGGTTTACTGAATGAATGCTACCGAATTTCTAAAAGGAAATTATGCCATATGATGGGCTGATTGGTCAAGTATGTTGTTCATAATCAAGGGACAGATATCATGCATTTATGAAAAATAACTAAAACAACTTGAGCTCTAATAGGTCCAATCAAGGCAACCTGTTTCCTTAAATGGACCACATGGTGTCCTTGATTGGACCAGTTGCCCTGAATGGGACATATTATTTTAAAGACGTTTTTTAAAGATAATTTGCAATAAAAAAAACACTTTAAACGTTTTAAAACACTAATTGTCTAAAACATGTAATAAAGGCGTCTGTATCTAACTGTCAACATACCATAAAAGTAGTAGAAATCAACTTAATATATGACTAATATAACCACTGCCAGTAAACTAATTAGGTGTAGGGGGCCTACATTGTCAGAATCATTAGTTAAATATAGACTATAGGCCTACATAGTAAACTATATACTAATTAATTACGACTAAATGATTAGTTAAGTCTTTTATTAATGCTTAGTTACAACCATTTGAGTCTAACACTTAATAATTAAAAGTCGCCAACTTAGAGGAATTACACACAGTTTGCACAGAGGAACCCATCATCATCCAGCAGTCCCCGCATTTTCTTTTACTCGCAGACTCTACATATAGGCCTACAACTGAAAGAAAATGTTGTTCGACATAATACAAGCCAATGGAACTTATTATTATATAAATAAGCACCTCAAGAACAGTAGGCCTATAACATTGCAAGTGCCGGTGTCCTTAAATGAACCACCCCAAATTATCGGTCCAATTCAGGAAACTAAGTGTGGTCCATTCCAGGCAACACGGTCTACTTCTGCTTACACTGCGATAGTTCAACCCACGTCAGTCTTAGCCTAAAATCACTTAGGCCCTATTGTCGCTCAAACACGAAACCTCGCTATAACTAAAACAAATTTGATTGAATTTTTAAAAGCTGATCTTAAAAGTATATCCTCGTTGTCAGGTACGGCTGAAAATAGATCAGAACTACATGAAACAGAGTTTTAACCGCAATTTAATAAATGTTTAATATTCCGTAAAACTGCCTACATCGATACGACCAATATTCAACTGCGCAAGAATACAACAGTTGAAAAGGAGGTTAAATGGGTATCTAGGGTGTTAATCGGCTGTGGTCCAATTAATTAAGGTAATGGTAGAATTTGGGGCAACTCTCCCCTACGAGTGTTTATAAAAAAAAACGGTACTGGTCGGTTTCACGACCCCCAAGCACACCGAAAGAAAACACCACAACATGAAGTTAGCTTTATATTTCACGTTATTAAACTAGCAGCGGGATGAACGATTAAAATGTTAAACTAAAAGCGGGATGAACGATTAAAATGTTAATTAAACTGGAAGCGGGATGAACGATTAAAATGTAAATTAAACTAGATACGGGATGACGATTAAAATGTAAATTAAAATGGAAGCGGAACGAACGATTAAAATGTAAATTAAACTGCAAGCGGGATGAATGATTAAAATGTTAATGAAACTAGAAGCGGGATGAATGATTAAAATGTTAAACTAAAAGCGGGATGAACGATTAAAATTTGGGGGTCGTGAAACCGACAAGTACCAAAAAAACACACGACTATAAGTCCGAGGCTGCAATGCAGTATACTTGTTCAGCCTGCAACCCACTCGATTCATTAATCGAACCCAATCTTTTTTCAGATTAGGGGCCTATAGCACCTTTACTAAATGTCATTCAGGCAACGGTACCTGTCAACGGCAACTTCCAGTTCTTTTATCTTAATGACGAGCAATTAACGTTCTTTGTATTCAACTACAGTGTTGCCACTATTTCTACATTGCTTTATGTTAAAAAAAAACAGTAGCAGGCTCATCTCAGCAGTGTTATTCAGTAGTTATTCACGTGTTTCAGCCATTCTGTTATTCAGCCGCCGCACCTTGGAACAGGTTTATGGCACCCTTGAGTGCCACCCAAGATGAGAAACACTGGATTTTGCAACCTGCAGCAATTGAGCAGTTTAACAGTTTCACTACAAATAACTGAATAAAATGTAAAAACTAACAGTAACGAAACCAGTTTTAGCTTAAGAGGTCGCGACTCCACTTTTTTAGGGCGCTGTATAAATCTCGAGATTGCGACTAGGGGCCTACAGTTACTGTTGGGGGTACTATTTAGATTTTAGAATTTTAAACTTTGAATATCCTGTCTAGCAAGAATGACTGAAAAGCTGTGAAGAATTCTACTCATTGCTCATTCTGTTGTGAATTCAGTTGGTGTTTTAAAATTTCATTTTGAACTCCGGCGGAACCCTTGACCGACGCTGGCGGAACCTTAGGGTTCCGCGGAACCCCGGTTGAAAACCACTGATCTACATTCTGAGACACTTGGATCGTGGAGAGCAGGGCCGTTTTAAGGTCGTCGTAGGCCCTAGGCACTCTTGCATTTGTCGACTCCAAATCAACTGTCAACTCCAACTCCGCAAAGTTTGCATTTGTCGACTCCAAGTCAACTGTCAACTCCAACTCCGCAAAGTTTGCATTTGTCGACTCCAAGTCAACTGTCGACTCCAACTCCGCAAAGTTCACATAATGTACGTAGGCTAGCACAGCTTAACTTAAACTGTTTGGTATAAAAGTTTTTAAATTTGAACTGGCTGTTATTTGCAATTTTCCTTTTTCCATTTTCCGGTCATTCAATGTCTCACTTTCAGATTTTCAGACTTGCGTAGGCCCCAGAAAGTTTCGTAGGTTTTAGGCACAGTGCCTATATTGTGCCTAGTGGATAAGACGGCCCTGGTGGAGAGTGGGGTCAATTCAGGGTCTTGCCATATCTTCCATATCCTGCTAATGGGCCTAGCTCTCTGCCGTTGCCAGTCGGTCTTGTCTGTCCGATGAACTGTGGGGCTAAAAATCTGACTGTCTGTGATTCTGTTCGCCTGACTGCATGCCTGGCTTATACTAATTTTATCTGTCTTACTGTTCCGTTTGTCTCTTTGTGTTGTCTGTCTGTCTGTCTGTCTGTCTGTCTGTCTGTCTGTCTGTCTGTCTGTCTGTCTGTCTGTCTGTCTGTCTGTCTGTCTGTCTGTCTGTCTGTCTGTCTGTCTGTCTGTCTGTCTGTCTGTCTACCTCCATGCCTATAATATGCAAAGATAGACAGAAACATCAATACTTGGAAAAGAACAATTGACACTCAATAACCTGTTATGAAGCAAAAATCATCTGCTGTTAGTCGACATACCTTATTCTTGCACCAACTGGTGACTATTACACAGTGCAAATTAATCCTACAATAAGAAAGTAAGTCGATCATCATAGCTACATTACAATAAGAAAAAAGATAAAAATGCAAAATCAGCGGGTATATCAAATAACCTGATTATTGCACCGGTTTTAATTTTTTTAAATAGAAGAAAAACTACAATGTTTGTTATCATACTGTGATATTTCACTGGCGTATTGCTGCCAGCTGCACAATACCATATGTTGACAAAATGTTTTATCCAAAAGCAATCCAAAAAAATCAGATTTACACAAAATTTATATAGAATGCAATATTCCAAGCATGCTGGCATACTTTTTCACATAAACCAGGTATGTCGACATACCTGGTTATTGAGGGAAGCCCTTCAATTGCAAGTAACCTAGCCGATTGAATGGCTTTATTTATTCGGGGCAACAGCAGAAGCGGAGGTGCGGTACGCCAGTCCAAAAAAAGTGGGGTGAGGGGACCCCTTGTACCCCCGAAAATTAGGGCCTACGCTTATGAATCTAAGTATTTGTACTGGTAATTGTACTTAAGACATAAGTACTTGTACTTTAAACCTGAGTACTTGAAACATCTATGAAACTAACTCTATGAAACTAACGACTGTTTACTATATGGATATAGTCATTTTTAATGCAATTGAAGATGTAGCTTGTAAATCAAAATTTTATTTGCAGGCTTAGCGAAAAATTGGACTTCTAGCTTGTATGTATCTGTGTATCACATGTATCTATGTATGTATTATGTATGTATGCATGCATGTGTGTATGCATGAATGTATGTATGAATGTATATATCAATTAAGACACGTATAACGCGTTTCAATTGCCTCACTAAGGGCTGCAAAGCGCCATTTTGAGACTAAACCAAGATTGTCAAGATTTTACTTTTACATACTGATGGATCTACAGCTCTAAATCACGCGACAGATAGGCCTAATTATAACAGCATACTATACCAATATATGTTGCTGTTTATGACTGTGATTAATTTTTTGCTCATCTTGTACGTGACACGATGATAATGATAAATCATCAATTGTGTGAGGGAATGCAATATTGAACGGTTTTCTGTATAAAATCTGTTTCATAATCAATGTTTCCTATGTTGTATTCATGAACTGGAATAAATTTTAAAAAATCGTTTTCATGTTTATCTTTTGATAATTTTAGTAGATATATAGAGATCGGTCCGATGTCTAAAACCCATGTCAGTCCGACATAATGTCGCGACGTCAGGCTGATACCAGAAACCGATGTCGGGCCGAAGTGGATTATCGATGTTGGAATAACATCGGAAAACAAGACGTGGGCCCGATGAGTAGCCGAGGAGTGGCACCGCATCGGTTTCATGTCAGATGTCGATGGGTTCGCAGATGCATTATTGACGTCGGTCCGACGTGATTGGTTATCTGGGTTGTTGTACTTGTACGTCCCAGTGCTTCATGACATCTGATATGGCTACTATAGGTCCGTTGACTTCAACCTGACCTTAACTCCTCTACAACATAGGCCTATATCTGGGCTGCTATTGTTACTATGCCCAAGTGAAAAAATGCCTCGTATTTTTATCTATTCCTGTTCCTTAGTTAAACTTCTAGGTTACATACAGTGTAGGATGTTTGTGGCAGAAACAGAGCTTAACTAACAATTCATGTTCAGAAAAATGTATAAATTTGCAATGTTTCTGTGACACAAAGACATTGACATGAATATTTAACTGACTGGTAGCTCTTTCATATTGACCTCTCAATCCTGCTAATAACCCGTAGCATCATCAGAGTTGTGTGGCGCTAACCTGCACCGAATATTACATTACAGACTTCTATAATACTGCCTTAATTTGTCAACAGAATCCGTTTTTCAAGTATAATATACGAAGAAAATGTTCACCTCTTTTTGCCCCCTCCCACCCCCGGAAAAATTGGAAATGACGTCCCTGTTTGTCTCCCCGTTAATAATAATTACTTATTTAATTGATAGAATATGCCATCAATTAAGTAAGTAATTGTTATTAGCGGGGAAGACAAAGAGGGACGTCATTTCAGCTTTTTCAGGGGGAGGGCAAAAAAGAGGTGAAAATTTTTTTTCGCGCTCATGTGCACGCGAGAAATTTGTTTATCATGTGGGGAACAACAGTACACTGTGTCCCCCACTGTCAAAGGTGGAGGTTCTTGTCCCCTTCGTCCCCCGGGATCGCTGCTTATGTTTGTATTAATTAGCCTACATGTACGTGTGCAAAACTGTAAGCCAGTGCTGCAAATGAGTCTATTTCTTTCCTTTTTTTTTACCCCTTTCTTCTTCCTCCTTTTTTTACATCTTTTTCCTCCAAAAATCAGGGTGACGTCCCTGGAGACAAACACTCACAGTGAACAAACAACAATACATGCAAAACAGTCCAGAAGAAAAGACAATAACATTCAATGAACAATCAAATAGGCTAATGCAAAATAACAGTTTAAACATTAACTAATTAAGTTCCACATAGGCCTATATTAGAGTTTGAACTAAAACTATAGCAACATTTATAGCAGACCAAACTTCAGTTGACTTGATTGTAAAATAAATTCTTTGTTTAAAAGAAGCTTAAAATTGCCTTTACGCGCTAAAGACTAGGCCAAGGTAGAGCCTATAGAGTATTCATCATATAGACCTTCAAAACAGTCGATCTACGTGCAATCAAGACTTATGTAGGTCTCCAATAAACTAAAATTATGGACGTTTTAACGCTTTAGGAACGATACGCAAACTAAATTTGTAGCTTAACCGACTGTTTACCAATGCAATAGGCCTACGATCGCCTGTTTCATAATTATGATGTCATCGTTTGGTTTAATATGTAGGCTAATATAATCGCATGGTACAAAACATAATAGGATCGTCTTTCTTATGTATTTCTTTCTGTCTGCCTTTTTCTTTTTTCAGATCTTTTTACTCTTATACTATGTCTGTCTGTTTGATTGTCTGTATATGTCTGTCAGAAACCATTTAGCGTATCTCCTACAGTTTGTCTCCTTATGCTTTTTACATAAAATATAATATTGAGTCTGATGATGCTTGACAAAATTATACTTGAGAAAAACGACACTTTCAAAATAAAATTAAAACTATTACGAATGTCTAATAGGCCTATTTGTTTGCTTCAAGGCATGGGCAAGCTAATGTATGCTTGTTGCCATTAAAAATAATTATATGCCTTAATATGAATTTACCTGTTGATTCATGGCTACACTGTTTCAAGAGCTGGCTGTAGATAAGATCGTACGTAAAAAACTCATTATGTCTATGTAAGATACATATTACATAATTATACAAAATGACTATAGTCAGTGTGCAGCGTCTCATTTGCTTGATTTAGAGTGTTGCATAATTCTGTATGCGCATCAGTCGCCAGTGGTCTGAGATTTCGAGCGAGACACAAGGACGACGATGACAGTGACGTGTAATAAAGATGACAAAACATAAGAGAACAAATCTCGGGCATCGTCTGAGTTACAGACTCAGGCTCACCATGACTGTCTACTGATGCTCATCTGCCTCCATGAAGCAACGGCTGCTGCTGCTGCTGCTGCTGCTGCTGCTGATGCCTCTGCCGTGGCTGATTGACTGCATGCATGGCGAGTGATGTGAAACGGATGGCCATTTCGCCGGTTAGATGCACGCTAGCTTCGTCATATCGGGCACAGCATAAATGCCTCTAAGCCTTCGAGGATTTCAACTGCATCAGCGCAACGATGATAGCTGGCTTTCGATGAATAGCCATTATCTTGTTTTCCTGTGACGAAACATTAGAGGTACGTGTAATTATTTCATTCTCGTTATGCATGTATGGTTGTACACACATCCCTTTGTAATGTGAAGTGTATGCATAAATGTGTATGTATGTATGTATTGTACATAATCTTTGTATGTGCATACATATGTACGTACATACATACGTATGCATACATCAAGTATGTATGTTCACAATTATACAGCGCCTATTACTGGCCTAAATGACGTTTTCATTTGATAAGAACGATAAATTCAACTGCAGGTGAATCGTGCTCGAATTGTTTGGAAAACTCTCTACTGGAGGGCTTGCGATCTAATACACGCGTATGAGAGGAGAATAACCTCCTTTGCCTCAGCAACCTGCTCTACCTCAATCCTTCCAAAACATAATTCAAGAGAGGCAGACGGCGCGATGAGTCCTGCGTGACTTCACCCGCAGCCTGAGACTGAATTTATGAAGCTATGTGAATTTTTGCATTTACGTTCATTTACGGAATGTGACGAATAAATTCCTTGAACACATCAGCTGAAGAAAATCTCAGATTCCTCCATCCACCAATCCACTAGCATCTCACCTTTAACTTTCAGCTCCTACTCGCCTGTATACAATCTTGGTATTACATTTGATCCATATCTCTCCTTCTCTAATCACATCTCCAACCTCTTGTGCACCTACTTCATAGATATTCATGACTTCTGCCGTATCCGATCCATACTCTACTCTAAAACTGCTTCCACAATTGGTAGCTCCATTGCCCATTCGAAGCTTCATTACTGCAATTATCTTTTCCTGAAACTTGAATACACCCA
Source organism: Allolobophora icterica (assembly GCA_963556255.1). Taxonomy (NCBI): domain Eukaryota; kingdom Metazoa; phylum Annelida; class Clitellata; order Crassiclitellata; family Lumbricidae; genus Allolobophora; species Allolobophora icterica. Next base: position 32,700,428 of record OY744606.1, read on the forward strand.
AATTAAATGCCTGCAAATCATTCAAAATCACTTGCACGAGCTGTTTCCAGGACAACCAAGCATCACCATATTACTCCCATCCTTAAATAACTCCATTGGGTGAAATCCCTTAGCGTGTCTATTTCAAAGTCAAATCTCAAACCTACGACTTTCTACAGTACTCCCACAAAGTACCTTCGCGAAATCTTCACCATCCAATCACCCCGATCTATCATCTACCAAGATAATCCTCCCGCTTCACTCTTTCCTGCCCCTGTCACTGCTTCTCTCAAGTTCTCCAACCCATTCATATACCACGCTACCTCGACTCTGAAACTAACTTCCTACTGAGTTTCGTAAAAATTCCCAGTCTCTTCGTCAATATTGCCGCTCGCCCACCATCATCTGCCTCAAGCTTCTCTGTCCTTCCCCCCCCTGATGCTTTTTACTTCAAACTGAAGTCTAATCTGTTCAGGCATTTCTTTCTAGATGCATCCACTCTTTTCCAAATTCTCTCGTCCTAAACAAAAACTGCCTCAGCAGCTTCTCCATACATCCTTTCCTCTCTGGCCCACGTGCAATCGGACCGCACTCTTCACTTGCTATCTCCAATTAAGTGAACGAATGAATGCATGAATGAAACTTGCAATGAAGCTCCGACTGAGTGAATAAATAAATGGCTGAAGGATATCCATATATAATATTATATATATATATATAATTATATATGTTTTAAAGCTCTTGTTATTGTGAATTCGTTTTAACGGTTTATCGGTAGTCTGATAATCTGCGTGGGAATCCCTCAGCGTCTCAATACACTGGATGATTATACATGTACAGCATGAACAACCGTCCTCGTTTCCATCGTCCACCAGACTACCATCTGTACGGAGGACCTCTGGAAAGAACCAGCTCCGTTCCTGACCACTGCTACATCGCATCGAACGAAGCATCCAGGGAACGAAGTCCACTCTTCGCCGTCAACAGGAAGTGCTGCGTAAACGGAGACGAATGCGACACGCACGGATGCGCATGGACGAACGGTCACGGTCGAAAGGAGTCCGTCGTAGGGAACGAGAGGACGACCACTTCGGGCAACTGCACCGGAAGTGCGAGTACCGAGGCGGATAATAAGTGCAAAGTAGACTTTGAGCTGAGTGATAATCTATGTATCGCGAACATAGTAACGAGTTCGTTTGAGGCTCTTTCATCGCAGCTGTACAATGGAGGCGATTCTTCAACGACAATGTCTCGGCCTCTGCCTTCGAAGAAGAAGAGAGGTCTCGAAGGAGTGGCAATGCACCACCACTTTGGCTCCATCACGTCCACGTCGTCCCAGTCCAGGAGAAGCATCCTCGAAATCCCCCTCGATGAGAACAACGTGCCGCAGATAGACCGAGCCATCACGCCTCCTCCGCCCGACTTACCGTCCAGGGCTCGCTGTTCGACTTCGGACATCAAGCACCAGTACAACCGCCGATTCGCCAGTCTTAGACTGGGCCAGTGCGGGCACCTGCACCTTCCAGAAGATCTTAGAACGGTCAAGGATTCAGGAAAGTCCAACAGCGTCACGCTGGCAACCGGACAGAACGGATCAGCTCGAGTCTACAACGCCCACAGCGGAACAGGAAGTAACGCCGAACGTCTTCAGCGGCGACTGGTTAGGGAGGTACCACTGCAAAACATTGGCGACGACATCAGCCTCTACGGAACTCCGAAGGAGGAAATGACGCCAAACAGGGGTATGTCCAAGTCGTCGACTTTCGCCAATCCCAACTACCTCCGTGAGCAGATTATTGCCGTTTTCCAACCGTCGGACAACAAATTGGCGATGAAGCTGTTTGGAAATAAGAATGCTTTGATGAAGGAGAAGATTCGACAGAAGGCCGTCGGTAAATGGGTCATACATCCATGCAGCAATTTTCGGTAAGCAGCTTTATACTTTTCTCGTCGGTATTGAAATTACGTTAAATGTTGCTTTAATCTTGTGACTCTGTTAGCGTTGGTGCTGCAAGTGATATTTTATATTTAGGTCAAATTCCACTTGTCATGCATTGCTGTGCTACAATCACCACCACTAACATCTGGTGGAGACATCACTTTCACTATCTTGAAGAAAATTTACTACAACAGTCATTTCTGCGATCTACATATAGCTACCCTTAAGCAGATTGCTAGAATTGATCGCCTTTGTTTTCGTCCTTAAGCTCTTAATTGAAGCCTTTAGCAGTACAGAGCGCCTCTGTTTTCTCTTAAAGCGGCCTAAATATCCAGTTACAGTGAAAACATACAATTCTTTTGTTCACTTGATCGTACAGATCTTACCACCCAGGATCTTTTCACCTTGCCGATTCGCGTCTTGGCGTTGTAAATACAAGGCTGGAAAGCACAGTGGGGTTGAAAAAGATCGAGCCCGTTTGGTTATTTTATAGGAGACCATCCATATAATACCATATTCATCTGCGCCAACTCAGTCTTCCATCTTTCATGTTCTGTATGCCAATGTATGTAGGCTACGAGAGCAAATATTGACTAACAAAGGTATCCTGCTGTGGTACTGTCGTAATCGTAATCTCGAGATTTATACAGCGCCCAAAGAATTCTAAGTCATGAGAACCAAGCAGGCGCTCAGTTGGATGGCGGTTGCGTTGGGATTCAGACATCAGAACCACGAGACATGTAAACACAGTGTGTGTGTGTGTGTGTGTGTGTGTGTGTGTGTGTGTGTGTGTGTAGGTGTGTGTGTGTGTGTGTGTGTGTGTGTGTGTGTGTGTGTGGGCGCGCGCGCGCGTGTGTGTCAACCTAAATTGAAACTTATAGGCCCTACTCTAATCTCAGCATATCGCATCATTGTATACTCATTTCATCACATCTTATTCTTCCTCTCTCACATCGCATAAACAGAACACTAATCTTAAATGTATCTCATGCCTTCGAGATTTAAATTCTATTTTCGACTGCATTTTTCGTCTAGCCATGCAACCAAAATAATAAATAATTGTCTATAGTTGTTCTACTGAGGTAATTTCATCTTCGAGCCATGCAACTACAATAAAGAAATGTTGTCTATGGTTGCTGTACTGAGGTTGTCTCATCTTCGAGCCATGCAACCTAGATAATGAAATGTGTTGTAGTAGGCCTACAACATTTCATTTAATATGGTTGCTTAGTTGTTGCACCGCGGTTGTTACGTATTTAGGTGCTTCAACGGAAGGAGTGCATTAATTTGTCAATTGGCCGTTGACAGCCTTATGGTGATCAGAATAAGCTTAATAAATCACACGGGGGAATTGTAATGTTAGTGTTGATAATGGTATATAGGTTAGTGCTAGATTCATGGTTACATTTTCTAGGCTTAGTGCGACAATATGCGCTTATTGTAGTGCCTGCAACACGAATCTGACCGTGCGCAATGCAATTGATTTCTACGCGCGATCGTTCGTGGTCATAAAGCGTTTCGAATCGTCGTCTGATGCACTCGAATGACTCAATGGTCTTCTATGACCATTCCTGGCTCTGACGTTCTTTTCAACAGCATACGAACTGATTACAAAGCACGTCGCTTACTTGATGCATGGCTTATATAATAATATGTGGAACATTACTTGCGCTGTGCAACCAATAAATCCATAGCATGTCAGTGAGTTATGGTCTGCAGGCTCGAATGCTGCTCCTTTTGTCTTGTTTCTATAGCGCGCGAATATTAAATTACCATGGCTAAAGTCTCACGCCCATTCTTTTGGGTCGGCCGTGTGTTGCATTACTTGTCAAACAGCGAATGCTTGTTGGAGTTAGAAATGGATTTTTATTCGACACACCTACACTACATCTGTTTATGATCCTGCTATATATTGTAGGTGATATATATGTATATATATGTATATATATGTATATATATATATATATATAATCTGCTTCAGGGTGATTCTAAGATCCAGTTAAGCAGAGCAATAGAAACTATGATCGCCGCAGACTTTGTGATCGACTCAGATTTTTAACGATTTAAGGAAAATGTATCAGTCCATTTTCTGTGTTGGAGATAGGTTGTGTAGATAAGATGAATTAAGGCCTAATTTAGGATGGTTCTAAATCTGCAATCAAGAAATTGAAAGATAAGTTGAACATTGAGCGCTAACATGAAAACAGCAATGAAGTTAAAGGATTGTAGGCCTACTAGGTCTAGCCTTTTCTTGTTGTTCTGCGATTGGACTTTCCTGTCTTTTAACAGGTTTAAAAGACAAATTTAAAACAAACAAACATCTTTAATGCCCATCCTATAGGCAAATCGGTATCATTCGTAAGTTAATTGTAACTAGAAGAATGCACGTGTCTATCACAGTGTGATTCTCGTTAACGTTAACGATAACGAAAATGTTCGTTAACGAACAAAAAATGATTTCGTTAACGATAACTATAACTATAACTAAAAAATATCATTAACTATAACTATAACTATAACGAAAATAACACTAACGAAAATTCATTGCTATTTTCGTTAATACGATAAAAAGTGCAATATCAACTAACGTGAGAACGTGAAAATACAGCCGTTAACGAAAGCAAAATGATTCCTATGTTCGCCTTGGATGTCGGTGAATATGGAGCGCTGTGTATTCATGAAGCTGAATGGACCCATTCGTCAAAACTCTAAGCAAATTATTGTGTAACACGTCTTCATAATTCAGTGTGATTTTCATTAACGATAACGGTAACGAAAATGTTTTCGTTAACGAAAGCAAAATGATTTCGTTAACGATAACTATAACTGTAACTAAAAAATAATATTAACTATAACTGTAACTATAACTAAAATGAAAAACCATTAACTATAACTGTAACTGTAACTAAAATAAAATCTGTAAGGAGAATCACACTGGTCTATCAGTTTAATTCATATTAACATGCCTCGAACCGCCAACGAAAAGCTGCAATCGTGTACACTTTTCAGAACAGTCTCACTAATTTCCTTCGCAATTTATTCGCATCTCACAAATGGATTCCTGATGGGCAAATTGTCTAAATGGACCGTTAAATGCTATAGGTGTGAAGGAAACAAATGGTTTGTTTTTAAGGTCAGATTCTGCGTTTTATTAGCAAGAGTCGCTAAACGAAAACAGACTTTCGGTGATCGACTTCCGTTTTAATTGGAATCTGTTTAGAAACGTTTCACATGCCAGTCCACCATTCACCATTCCGCTCATCATTAACTTTACGCTCCAGCAAAAAAATTATGCCAGTTTTGTATTTTAAATTGTTGCCATGACAATGTGATGTAACAGAAACCCAGTTTTGCATGTAAGAATCTAAAGTTATACTAATCGTTGCCGTTTTTAATGTGATATAATGCAATCGGCAGGATGGGATTTAGCCGTATAGGCTATTTAGCGGTCACTAAAACACTAAAGCGGTTTATCTACAATGTAGTTTGTGGTTTCTTTATTCGTCAGAGACCAGTCGACGCAGTTGTTCGACTCATAAGCCCTCTAGGCTATATAGAACCAAGTTTACGAACCCTGGAACAAGATAATCGTAAACATACACACACTGTAGACACAGACGCTCTGGATAAGTCAATAGCAATAACGTTCCTCAGTGTGTATCGAGTAGGACGTGTGATTAGTCTGTTTTAAGGTTATGATGTTGACATGGAGAAATCAGCGATGATGAATGTCTGACATCTAGGTCTACAGAAGCAGCTGCTTGAATAACAGACAAAAGCAACGCCAGATAAACAGCAGCTGGCACAGACACAGAACCGATGCTTCTTTCAAATACACACGACTGCTATTAATCATAAGCATATGCATATAGCTTCACATAGCCTTCTTTATCCTTTGTATATTGTACAATGTACATGCTACAACATATGCTATAGTGATGTCCAACGGTCTAGAATAGGCAGATGACATGATAGATGTTTAGTTATTGTTGCCTACAACTGATGAGAGATGTACGGTAGTCTCAGGGTCAACTACTGTCTGTAGTTACGAACGAAATACTTGAAGCCATTGTTTTTAATTGGTTGTGATAATTCATGGCATTTCTTGTGTTCGTGCCATAATTATGACGGAACAATAATTATTTAGACTCCAACGCATTACATCGCATCTCATTACATGACATAGCATCGATTAATTCTAAGCAAAAGGACAGATGGAAGCTCCAAGGTACTCAAAAGGCGCTATATCAAGTGCCCTAATAAAGATATGCACACATGCATATATATATATATATATATAATTATATGTATGTAGACTATTCATGAATTCATACACGCATACAAGACTACTACATATAGTACATGACAATGCTAGATACTCCTGCCATTCAAATTCTGCGACTGTGTCGCATATTATAATTATGATGTTATCAATATTATTAACGGTGAGTCATTAAAAGTGTGTCCCAACATAATTAAACATAATTCATGCAGATAACCATCAATTTTAATGAAATTTCAGAATAATGACGGTATACACTATAAAAATATGGATTGTCATGCAAGAAAAGGTCTAGAGATATTGATTAGGCTTACATGATGTCAACGAGTTGTGGAGGTATGGGACGAAAGGGATCAGCGCATCATTGAGTGGCGCTATATAAGTGTTCGGTTACAATTACAATTCAGTTGTACTTTGACCTCTGCCAGTGCATGTGCGCAAGGGAGCATCTAAGTTTAAAACCGTCTTTTTGGTCATAGAAGGACGGGCGATGTTTCGTGTCACAGGTCTACCCCGTCCCAGGTTAACTATATTTTTATGGGTAGGCCTACATCTACTTCGCATTATTTATTCGTCTTGCTTCATTGTATGCCTGCACTTCCAATTGTCTCTGTTGAAGAGAACAGCTACTATTGCCAAGGTGATAGGGAACGAGCATTCTATGTCGAAATTAGGATGGGCATTGGGCAGTGGAAATATAAGTGGCATCGGGCGTAGAGATGGGTTGAAGTCAACCCCAGCGCAACAAATGACACGACATCCTTTTTGTCTGCAAGGAAATGCATCCAGCGATATTCTCCAAGAGGCAACTGGAGTCTCATGAGGAAATGATTGAACGTCGTCATTCATTAGTCATTACGTAACTGATCTGTCATCCATAACAGATTCCTTAGTCTGCGTTACGATATGAGTCGTCGTTATAGTTTATGGATTTTGACAACTAGTTGCACAAATAGACATGACCTTTCCCTCTCCTGCCTCTATGGATATGATTTCGGTTCAAATTGCATTAGTCCAGTTGAGATTCCAAAGGTCAAACTGAAGAAGACGTTCCTTACAACCAGTCAACTGCAAACTATTTAGCCACATGACTTTTGGTGTTGGCTTACTCTCATACTATGGGGTTAACTGTCCAGGTTTTTAAAAATCGCCTCCAGTGGTTTAGGTCGTTACCAGTTGCCCAATAGCAGATCGCAGTCATTTCGGCGGCACTCAATGGTCATTATCAGCCACTCTGCCATCCAAAGTCACCTGCAGCCAGTTTGATGCTAGAAGGCTCTCTCTGCATGCGGTATAACCGTATAATTATACCACTTTGTCCTCTTCGTCAAAATCTGTTAAGGTTTATATCTAATCATCCCCTTGGCCAGCAGTTTTTGGCTAGAGGGCGGAACTAAAATTATATGGAATCATGTGACAAGGGATGTACAACCCAAGAGAAGACAACAGAAGTCCTCTTTTGATCTGGTGGTACTCCCGCGAAGCTGATTGGATGCTGATGGTTTGCTGGTGTAAGTGTGATACCTGACTAAAAGGAGACGTTAGAGGTCGACATTAACTAGGGTCAGGCAACCTAAACCATCTATTAGCTAGGTAGAAACCATCTGTTATTAAGGAGAGTTAGCTGTTTACTCTCTTGAGGGCAAAGGAGACCATTGTAAAGTGACAGTTTTCTATTTCACTTTAGCTCAAAGGGACGACGACCCTTCAGGTGTCGTTAGAGTGGCATGAGACCAATTTCCTCAGTCGACGGACTCCTTTGCCCAGAATAAGATATTTCTCAGAAGCGCTGCACATAAAAAGTTATACGGTATTTTTCGGTAGATAATTTAAAGAAATGTTTGATTTTAAGCATCTGCCAACTCTGTTCCCAAGTTGAGGCCGGAAATATATAGGCAAGAACATAAAGCTTGTCTGTGAATAGATTTAGTAGCCTAATTGATCCTATTGCGACAAATGTTTTGACATAGGCCTACCTTTATGCTCTGTAAAGTATCCAACTGCCGTACAAGAAGCGAGTTTATGTCACATTGACATATTAAACGATGTTACATTACATATGCATATATAAAATTATGTACACACACATGTATATCGCATAGGCATTTGCAGGTTTATGCAGTCTAGGATGGCTATATGGAGTTAGTCCTGTATAAAGAAATGCTGAATGTATGGTATTTTGGCCCTGCAGTTTTAAACTTGATAGACCATTCAATAGGACGCCACTTACATTCATGAAGGTGTTCCAATCTATTTTATGCAGAAGAAAATGTTACCAATCTAGACAGAGAGTTTTAACCAACTTGAAGCTGCTTTAGAATAAAAGGGGACATAATATGAAGCACTGCATTCACATAGTTTATTGAGAAGCGATCAGTGGGCAAAACAACTGCTTTAGCAATGCCATCAGGAAGAGTATGCCTGATGTGACGAATTGCCTAATGTGATAGCAACAAGACTTGCAAATAGAAGATACGTGTGAAGTCTTAGTGAGCGAGCAATAAATGGTGACAAAATAGCTTTAGTTTGTCTGGTAACGGGATTTTGTTCCTAAAAGGTTGAATGCGAAGAGAAAGACTGAGTAAACGCTGACGAGTCGCACAAAGAATTGCCTATTATTTATCTAGAGTGATTGCAGAGGCGAACCAAATGTGAAGGGAGGGCCTGCAGAGTTCGAGTTCAGTTTCAGCTTAAGGACCTGTGTGAGAGAGAGAGCGATGTAGAGTTGAGTATTATAAACATACTGCTGGACTATTGCATTATGCATGTTAGCGAAGTTAACAGGATTTTAATATATATATATATATATATATATATATATATATTACAGGCCATGTGACCTTTTTCATCCCGTATCGCTGTGTTAGGTTTTTAAATTTCAAAAGCATCCCAGGATAAAACTTGTCCACGTAGAAGAAGCTTTAGAGAGCCAGTATGTCATAATGATTTTATTGGAATTTTTTTACACATTACACAATGCATTATCAAAAGGGATAGCCTGTATGTGACTAGTACATCATAAGAGACGCGCAGAATGAACATTGACCCACGCTATGAAAAAGCTAACAGCGTATGCATGCTAGATTCAGTTAAATACTATAAATGATAGATCAATGAGAATATTGACACGATAAAAGAATACTAAGACGAATAGGAAATAGGTAATTATAGAACAAACGCAATTTTCTCATTAGCAAATCTACCCGTCATACGATGACACGACCAAAAACACGATCAAAAACTACATCATACGGTACAATGATGGCTGTGAGCGGTCAATGTTTAAATGCAGATATTTGTCAGACAGAGTTAAAAAATCCTGTCTTGAATGCACCTCTAACTATCGTAATCGCAATCTTAATCGTATTCTCAGAATTTCTACAGCGCCCAAAAAGGCTATAGTGATGTGGCTTCAGATGCAGGGAGTTCGTAATAGATACTAACAATTATACGACTAGTGAAGAAATATTTACGGACATTAAACATAGCCTACTTATTAAATAATTAACAGTGTCTACTGATCATTCGACATTCTGATGACGGTACTGTTGGAGTGTGCATTCTCATTCCACAATAATCCGTCACTCGGTGCAGACATGGTCTATAAAAGGTTCGTATTTCAGTAAAAGACTTTTATGGGATGTGTTTTGATCATGCGACGAAAAACTGCCTCAAATCCAGGGGCGAAATTCATAGAGAATAAAGTGAATAAAAATACGAATCCTCGTCGTAGGCGATAAAACATGTTTTCCAATGTCCATGAAGGTATACGTTACAATTAAAAATTAATTGCACAGACCAGAAATGACACAAATACAAAATTATGAAAATATTCTATTTCTATATTCTATATTACTGCTGATTTGTGATTTGCTTAACGCTTTATAATGCAACGATCCGCAGTAAATTATATAGGGTAAGCCTAAAATACGAACATACAGAGATCTATCAGCAGTGACGGAGTCGTACTGAAGTGGTGCACATTTTAGGTTCGTGTTTGGTGTAATTTCAGTGTCTCGGATGTGCGATGTGTCGCATACGTGTTGTGCTCGTCTATAATGTGTGCCTGCGCTGGTCAACGATTGTGTTCAGGTACATGTACACCCAGGAGACACTTGACCTTTTGAAATCAGGAGAAAATAGAACGATAAGACTGGAGCAGCCTTAATTGCAGTGGACTCTAAATATCACACGATGTGAACGAACGGACGAAAGAGGTGAAAAAGGATATATAGACAAACAGGAAAGACAGAATCAATAGTAGTTTCACCGCTTGGGAAGTGACTGACGCACACAGACATACAGAAGGATATAGACAGGCATACATATAGACACACAGACAGGCAAACAGACAAACAGATACAGTTTATCTGTAGGCAAATATCAATAGCATTTCTCATGACGTATAGACAGACAGATTCATTGTCTTTGTAATCTGTCGTTTTGTCTGTTTGTCTGTGTGTCCGCCTGTTGCTCTGCCATCCACTGCTAGTGCGCTGCGATTACTGTTCATTCTCTTTGTCTCTCTTTCTGTCACTCTTTCTGTTCGTCGGTGTTTTCTATAGTTTTTGCGATAGTTCCAGTGTTCTAGCAGTGGGCAGCTCTTAAATAGGTGTATAATGATAGGCAGAAAGACAGATCGATAGGCAGAGGCAGAACTGTTGTCAGAACGTGCGTTGTAGCAACGGGTGGCATTGACATCGAGAGGAAACTCGTGAATGATAGAAGACACAAACTTGGACAGAAGAGCGAATATCAATCCGTCTCCAGCGAACAACGAGTATCAATGGATCGGACTTTATAACAGATGACGACGACGACATTGTCTCTCCGTTGACCCTGGTTTTGTCTCTCTCTTCGCTTTTTGTCTGTTTTCCTGTATGCTAATCTGCTGCAATTTTCTTCATGTTTGCGGCGGCGTTGAACTGTTTTCGACGCTATGCAAAGAAGAGTCACGAACGCCAATTACTCCTTTCGTCTATCAGAACACTTCCATCAGTTTGCATGCAGCCTTGTAACTTAATCGGAAATCCTACACCGGGACAACCCCACTAAAGTAGGCCTATTTGACTTAGAGGGTTGCTGTGCGCCCTTCCCAGCCCCGGTAGCCCTACAATTTAGATATAGCTGCTGCTGGAAGGCTGCACAGCCTGCTTGGAAGGTGTTTTCTCATCTCCGCACATTTGTAAGTAAGTAAGTAAATTCTTTATTATACCACCTGCAAACGCACTGTGGTAAACAAAACAGGTATTATAAATAGATGCATATGAAACTGGAAAAAATATTAGCGTACAGAAAGATAGACTTAATTTCGGTCTAGTGTTCAAATGAGTGAATGAAAATTATTTAACTAATGTTAGTGTTGGATAGATCAATCGTATCTATAGATCAATTGATAGATCAATTTGGAAGCCAATGTTGTAGGCTTACTGTTCCTCATCTTATCTCAGCAGCCAAATCCACGTTCTTGCAGCGTATCATCTTTAACAGTTCTACACCGGAGTTCCTATAGGCACTATAGGCTGTGAATAAGATCTTGCACGGCGACAGATTCTGTACATTGCTAGGCTCTACTCGCACTCTTTCTTAATAATAGGCTCTTATATTTTTATATCACTTTCCATCATCGTAATGCTCTGGACCTCTGGTGAAACCTTTTACCAAGACCGTCCCTGACTGCTCCAAGGTTAGTTGGGAACAGGTACAAAGGAAGCCATCCGAGAGAATAGACATCACTCTTTATTGTCCATGCGTCTGTGTTTATTGCCTGTGTCTCTCAGCTATAGGCTGCTTTCAAATTATTTATTTAAACAACGGTATTAACTACTCATATTATACTGTATTACCACACCATACTTTAGCTTAGTCTACGTGACGTGTATACTTCAACAAAACAACTTTTAAACTGTATGCTGTTTTTAAAGATTTAACTGCAATGCATTGAAGCGATTTACATGAACATGCTGCGGCTTTGCTGCCTCTATTTTTTACATGCTAATCTCTTAATTGTATGCAGTAAATGTCATTGAAAGTTATTGAACTTACTTACTTAAAATACGTTTATTTAACGACGCCGTCATATCAAAGATGATTGACGTCATACACAATAACATAATATTTCACGTTTGGGGTCCAAGACGGGTTTAGCTGACGGCCGGCTGCCAACCAAGAAAACCCCCGTAGGGGAGGGTGGTGGTAGGATTTTACTTCCATCCTGTAATTATATCTTACCAAAGTGTCTATGAAGCACACGTGCGCCGAAGAAATAAGGATGCACGTGGAGGCCTACCCAGTGGTTCATTTAGAGTGAGCAGGAGTCATACATGCACTAAAGAGATACAGGTGTACATGGGGAGGCCTTTCCAAGGTTCATTTATCTTCCATCCGCCAGATGATTTCGTTACCCCGGTCTGACTAAAGACGACAAGGACTCGGCCGTGATCGTCCATGCATCAGGATCGAATGCCATCTGAATTATATTGCGGCATCGTCCTTAATAAAACGTCCGGCTATCAGTGTCAACAAATAACGCCGCCAAGCATCGCCGAAATTGCCAGCATTGCTGTCGCTGGCGGTTATGGCTGGCGGTAGAATTCTCCAAAGGTCGTAGTCTGCAGGCCATAAATCAAGCCATCACTGTCATGGCTAACGACGAATGATTACTGGTTGCATTTCGAGTCACATCTTCACCGATTCTGGCGATTAGGCGTCTCGAACCGAGTTGCACTTCTTCCGTTTCTAACCAAAGACGAGACCGAGTTCAATAAATGGAGGTAGCAATAACCTCTTCGGGAAATAGTCGAGAGTTGGTAAAATAACCCATAAAGGGCATCATATATAAACAGTTTCTAATCGAATTATTCTACTGCCAGGTATCTAATTTGTTGTTCTGAGAATGATTGGTATATTGGGCTCGAATTGTTAACAGTGGGGCCAAGGATATATAATTGCTTATGATTTCTAATACGATAATGGTGTACTACTATCCCGATTCATTCATTTAACTTGCGTCGCGCGCCTGCACAGTATCTAATACTAGGCCTACTTGTGCCTGCCTATGTTACTTACTTAGGCCTACTTCACTACTACTGCAAATTTCCGTTCTTATGCTGTCCCCGTACTCTCACCCTCTCCTTCACTACTATTTCTTATTTTCTTCCTGTCCTCCCATTCCAGCAATCGTTTCTTAATTTCATTTTTGACACAATTTCATCTTCATGCCATTTTTGTCATTTATTCCTTCGCTTCATTACACACTCAGTTTCTTTGCCTAACTCAGTTCCTATTCATCTCTGCCTCCATTTCCTTGATACTTCATCAGAATTGATTCCTGTTTCTCTGAATGTAAAGAGGAGAAATAAAATCATCGGCCGTATATGATTGAAGATGGCAAATAGCAGAGTAAAGAGTGGAATCGAATATGACGTAGGTCGACTTAATTGTGGATCCAGAGTCGTCTTTTCCTCCGACAACAGTCAGTCAATCAGTCAGACTTGTCAATCAGTATGCAGCATGATCAACCATTTCGCTTGGAGTGACTTCTGACGTCGATTAATAAAATCAATTATCTTGTTTGCCTAAAAATCTCTCAGATAACTCAAAATGTAGGCCTACTTCCGAGAAACGGTGGTGCATGCTCGCGCTTAGGTGATGAGTGAAGCTCGATGACGAGGATGGGAAAGCGAAAGCAACTCAAGTGACAGCATGCTTCTCTTTCCATTTAGTGTTCGCTTTCGTCGACTTGTCAATTTGTCATTTCCCTTCGGTTGGGGGCCTATCGTGCTAGAAATTAGAAATATATGGGCATTTATATATATATATATATATATATATATATATATATATATATATATATATATATATATAATATTATATATATATATATATTCTTCTTTGTCGTGCTGTTCCTTGTTTACAAAATATCCGTTCCTTCTCGTTTGCCTTCTTTTTCTTCTTCTTTCTTTCTTTCGGCGTGAGTGACAGTTTTATCTGGAACGATGCCAAAAACAACAAGAAGCCTCACATGCATTGTGGATCCTATCATTCTAAGCTCACAGCTAAGATAACATAACATAACATAACATAACATAACATAACATAACATAACATAACATAACATAACAAAGGTTTTAAGTGGTTCAGAAGACGTGTAGTCTGTGTTAGAACCACTGCAAATTTAACTCGAACGCTTAATAGCCCAATTTTCCTAGCTTCTTCTTAAAAGCTGTTATAGTGTCCACTGAGACAGTACTATCGTCCAAACCATTCCACAGGTCTACAACTCTTGCACTAAAGAATTTCTGCCCTAATGTTCCCTTCGGCCTCTTAAATAATTTATACCTGTGTCCCCGAGTTGCCTTGTTCGGTGCTAATTCAAAGAACCTCTCCCACTGCAGTGCTTCCTTTCCAGTGATAATCTTATAAGCTTCAATCAGATCTCCTCTGCTCCTCCTTTTCTCCAATGTTGTTAGTCCACACCTTTTCAACCTTTCTTCATAGCTCAGATCCTTGTAGCCCCAAATCATTTTCGTAGCTCTTCTTTGTACTTTCTCCAGTTTTTCCATGTCTTGTTTCAGGTATGGATTCCATACCTGGATGCAGTATTCCAACTGTGGCCTAACCAGTGATTTGTACAACCTTATTATTATATCTTTGTCTCTGGTGACTATTGTCCTTTTTATCATACCTAAAGTTGAATTAGCCTTTTTTGCTGCTTCAGCACATTGCCTTGAAGGTTTTGCACTCTTGTGCATAATCACTCCCAAGTCCCTTCCTTCATCACTCACTTTCAACACCGTGCCCCCCATTTCATATGAAAACTCGTTGTTTCTCCTCCCCATATGCATCACTGAGCACTTTTCCAAATTGAAGAGCATTTGCCAGTCTTGTGACCATCTGAACATTCTTCTTAGATCTTCCCGCAGTATCTCTGCTTCTTCTTCATCATCCACTGCTCTACATAGTTTTGTATCATCCGCAAACTTAGAAATTGTAGATAAAATCCCATCGTCTATGTCATTAATAAAAAGTACGAAAAGCAGTGGCCCAAGCACTGATCCTTGTGGCACTCCACTTAGCACTGTCGTCCAGCCAGAATGTTTATCACCTATGCCCACCTTTTGTCTTCTACCTGATAACCAGCTTTGAATCCATCTTAGTACTTGCCCTCTAATCCCACCTGCTTGTAACTTTTGGCCAGCCTTACATGAGGTACTTTGTCAAATGCTTTGGCAAACTCTAAGTAAATTACATCTACAGGTTTTCCCTCGTCAATCCTCTCATGGACCTCGTCAAAGAACTGCAACAGATTTGTCAAACACGAATGGCCTTTGGTAAATCCATGTTGACTGCCCTTTATAATATCATGCTCATTCAAATGTTTCACTATGTTATCCTTGATAATTCTTTCCATGACCTTGCACACCACACTGGTTAAACTGACTGGTCTGTAGTTATCTGGTTCACTTCTATTTCCCTTTTTAAACAGTGGCACTATGAGTGCATCCTTCCATTCCCGTGGTACCTCTCCAGTATGCATTGATTTGTTGAAGATCTGGGCTAATGCCTCTCCAATTTCCTCCCTCACTTCATGTAAAAATTTTGGATGGAGTTCATCTATGCCCGGACTCTTGAACCAAGGCGTAGATGAATGATAGCTATTCACATAGGTCTATTGATAGCAGTCGCTGTTTTATATGTATAAATCTATTTATTAATTTAAGAAAACACTGCATATAATTATGGCCTAATGAAACTACTTTCAAAACATATTGAAATAATATAATCTTACATGAGTTTTGCTATATGTTTTGGAATAACAAATGAATTCGTTCAAATATGAATAATGTACGCCTTACTGTCGACGTAATGAGGTTAATTCAACCGTTATTAATTAACGTTAATAAAATTGAGGTACTTGATAGTGTGGGAGTGCTCGATGGTGTGGTGGTAAGCGTGCTGAACTGTCAACCGAGAGGTTGGGAGTTCAAATCCCGCCAGGGCAGAAATTTGGTTCGAGATTTCTGCTACGCGTGCGCCAACTCAGCTATAATGAGTACACTGAACATACACTGTCGGTGGGAAGATGAGACGGTGAGGGAGAAGACCGACCACCCGCCCTCATATGCCGAGGCGAAGGATATGAAATCTCTAACATCCTCTTATATGTAGCGCGCTGAAATGTAACTTTTATTTTACTTTTATTTTTTTTCCCGGATATTTCTATAGCGCCTCATCAAGTCTACTACTACTCAGAGGCGCTCCCGACTACAGCATTGGTATACTGTGTCGGAGTTTTCACGCCGAAGCGCAACGAGCAATTGCGAGTGAAGGACTTGCCCAAGGTCCGTATGCAGCGGTTAGAGTGGGATTCGAACCTGCAACCCTACGGTCACAAGGCACCGAACTTACCACTGAGCCACCACGCCCCACAATATGATAGACTAATCTAAAAAAACGATCTTTAAATATAATCAGTAGACCGACTAAGATACAAGGGTTTTCTTTAAAGGATCATTTATATATAAGAAAATATAGGCTTTATTCGTTCCTTAGCTGTGTCATTTTAGCTCCATAAGTCTAAAAAGAAATTCGAGCCATTATGTGCTTAATGTTTATTAATCACGCGTCATCTTGCTAATCGTCTCTACACTAAAAGTTTTTCTCTATACGGAATGCAAGGCGCGTAAGTGAATCGTTTTTTTGGTGCTTAGCCCATAATATAAAAGCACAATGAAATATTCAGAAGTAGGATAGAAGTCACAATGATGTAGAAATGCTCTGACGATCATAGATTGTAACTACTTCGAGAAGCAAAACAGCCGCCGCTCATTTCGATGTCTCTGTCGTCATTCCTATATATATGAATAATTTTGTAGCCCGTGGTGATGATCCTAGACGGTCACACCGTGGCCTTTGAGAAGACCCTGGATGCCTTCTAACAACCGTTCCACAGTAGAAACGTTTGGCTTACATACATTGCACAGAAATTCTCAAAAGAACGTTACAGACTTTGGTCTCGAAGGTGATCGAAGAATGAAGACTTTGGATGTTTGTGCAATTAGCACGTTGTTAAAGGCGCTGGAAGCTTTCACTTCAGCCCTCCAAGACCTGGAAGAGAGACCAGTCGGAAGACAAATGCACACGTGAACACCGATGGTGGAGGCGGATCATCATACGTTGAATTTTTGGCTACTTATAATGTAACGCGATGTCTTTGTTATTGGCATTGTGTCTTACTGGATGCGGGTTGGGTTACGTTGATTTTTTATTAGGCCTAGTTATTGGACACAGTATGCCTATAGTGATGTGGTTAATTAAGCCGTGATTAATCAATTGCCAGCATATAATAAACCAGCATCATAAGGTATAATAATAGATAGGTTTGTGAACGCTGTTCGCTGTAATGAATAATTAATGGAAAGCCGGGAGCCAGACTATGCGATTTGAAATAACGGATTTTCTGAGATCGTCTGCTCAACTGTCGACTATTTGCAAATTAACGGACATAATATCCGATGCCAGTAGTGGTTGCATGCAGCCATGGCAGGAGCCCAAGACCGGGATGATGGCAAAGAATCGTGGGGACGGCAAACTACGAAGATGGACACACCAGTGATGATCATAACACTTAAAAGGACAGCTTTAATAACAATATATAAAATAATTGTGTGTTTATCTCTAAACTTACCATAGCGCCTTGTATTTGTCGCTGCCTGTGTCAGCCTAAATGATGTTAGTAATTAAGAATAACAGTTAATTAATGAGAGAACAGTGCTGAGGTAAGTAGAAGAGTCACCCATGAGCTTCCGAAGACATGCATACTGTCCAACGACTGGATTTCCATCTAAAGCTGAGAGTAGACGCTATGTTCTATAGACTACGTAAGCTTCTATAGTCCGAAAAAGAGGAGTGACGACGGGCGACGAGACTGGTAACATAGGAACTCCCAACATCCACACGATCCAGCATTCCCTGGTGGAAGACAGAAGATGCTGTGTCTCTTCCACAGAACTCTGTCACTGGGTCTGTGGAAGATGATATTCGCAGACAGTCATTCGTCGTATACGAGAGCGTCACCGTAGTACAACGGTCAGCACCAACCCAAGGAATCTCTTGTTCTTTACTCGCCAGTTAGTAACCTGAAACCTCTTTGGTCGATTCCTGGTGGCGGGCGAGACCTCCACGAAAACGTCAGAACATCACCCGAAACACTCAGAAACAGCGCCGAAAGTAAAATAACTCCACGAACGCATACGAGGTCAGATGGAAACGAGCGAAAATAATCGAGCAAACTCTGCATCTAGCCATCTGCTTGATAAAAAAGAGATACTCTAGAAAAGCATGCGACCAAAATTGTATGATGTTACTGGGTAGGCCTAAATAATATTGACGGCAGTCATATAAAGTTTATTAATGCAAACGATGTAATGCAGGATAATCTAGGATTCTAGGAGGTGCTTTCTCAAGGCAGCTACTCGGAACGTTCCAGAGTAGGTTAAATGACATTAACACTTTAACGACTAGCTTCATTGGATTCCTAGTCACGCTTAGTACACGCTCGTCGTTAAAGTGTTAGAGGCGATTATAGGCCCTATATTGGCTCAAAATTGATGGCGTCAGAGCGTAAAAATTTCGTTTCTTTGCGATACAATGTTGAACACGATAGTATGACTGCTATAGAGAGCCGTCAATTGATTCATTGGCGTTGCGTCACTGAACAGTTTTTATGGTGATTATTTATTCTATTTATTAAGGAAATGTATTTATGTAGCGCCTCTCCAGAACTAATCAGTACGATCTTATACGTTTGAAGAAAAATAATTGCGTTAGATGGCGTACAGGCCAAGCGGACAGGCAGACGGACGGAGAGACGTACGGAGAGAGACGGACAGACGTACGGACGGACAGTTGATCCATAGTACTTAAGCCAGCGTCTGAAGAGAAACTGTTGGTTTGCTTAAGACACTACACATGCAACTGTCAGGCAGAGATGCCATACATCAGAGTGAAGCATTTGCTGCGGTTAACTACAGGGCCGCGGACGGCGCTCGGCTATAGTTAGAAACAGATTAAGTCGTAAAGTGCACGTATTTCATATCCAATCCCTTTATTAGTATTCTGCACCAGTCCATTAGACAGTCTGCCACTGTCGACGTGCTCACCCTCTGTCCTTACGAGTCAGAATTCTGGCAAGGTTGCTATGCCGACTCAATTGGTTGGGTTCCGTTCCGGTTCTGTTTCCGGGTGGTTAGGGCTGCGATAGAGCGCAGAACAAGCGCCGCTGAATCTAGCACTAGCGTGACAGAATGCCAATCAGCCGATCGTGATTAGCTTACTCATTAACCTGCTTATTTCAGCGCCAGGAAATTAAGCACTATGTGAACTTCTTTGCGCATGACCTTCAGTTTGTTTTGTGAATGCACAATATTTCTCGGCAGCTATCGTTGGGATCGTTCACCCAGATCGGCCAGATGTCAGTTATTTAGGATAATTCATTTCAAGGTAGCTCGCTTCCCTGGATATCATTTATTGAGCTGCATAATTGTTTTCCTTGAATAATTTATCTCAAGGTATTTTGCTCCCTACAGGGGTCAATCATTTGCGTTTGCTGCTTCCCTGGGCATAATTTTGTGTCGACAGGAATTTCTGCAATAAACGAGTATTGACTGATTGATTGATAATTTATTTCAAGGTAGTTTGTTTCATTGGGGATCATTTATTCAGATGTGACGCGTTTACCTAGAATCATTTAAGTCAAGGTATAGGCCTTTGCAGTTTTATTTTCTTAGAAGGGAACTGAGATGAATAACAAACGAATTCACTGCAGGGTCAGATACTGCAGACCAGTGCTAGAGATGATGCAAAAACGAGGATGACCCACATGTGTATCCAGCGCAGAAGATAGGGCCTAATTAAAAAAACGACCAGTAGCCCTACTTACAGTGTACAGTACACTCTACCGTTATCATAGAGCACGTCAAGCACATGATGTCATCCTGAACAGCAAGAAACGTGGATCCTCTTGAATGAAACTTGTGGCATGCAGAATTAATTGGAAACATTTATGAGTTGAAAGATATATGAGTTTGCATGCATACGATTCATAATTACTCGCTCAAGAATTGTAAATACAAAATTCAAAGTCGAGATAAGTCTGTATTTACACATGTCGCCAGAGTGGAGAGGTTTCTTCAGCAGCAAAGGCAGATCGCAGGCATCCCACGATAGAATCAGAAATTGATATTTGATGCAGTTGAGATGTCGCAGTGATGTCGATGAAACAGCTTGTGTTAGGCCTAGGTGAGGAAAAGAAACATTTGCGAACCTTTGCAAAAGTTGTTGGCTAAAATAATCCATGACAGGAGGTGCAGAATTATAGTTAAGAAATATATTCAATGCTGAGAAACCAACCAATTTATGTCTTGCAACAGAGATTTATCAGCAAAAAGATCCAGAATGTACTTGAAAGTTTATGGATAGTTTAATACCAAGCAGGAGACAAATGTAACTTCAGCCGATGTAGTAAAAAAGTCAAGGCCAAAAACAAGGGTTTGAGGGGTGAACACTTTCAGCGATTAAATTTTAGTTAGGCCTAAATATGCGGATTTGGCAGATAAAACAAGTTTTCGCCCAAGTTTGCTGCTTAAACCTAGTGTGCTTTGAGGGAAGATATGAACAGCGCCAGCACATCTCCAACTTATTTCTGAACTGCCTAACAACATAAATGGTTTAGCTGTATATGCAGAAGGAATAACCATTACGGATATGCCAAGAAATAATTCTTTAGTTTTTTAAACTATTTTTTTGTAACG
Organism: Allolobophora icterica; assembly: GCA_963556255.1. Taxonomy (NCBI): domain Eukaryota; kingdom Metazoa; phylum Annelida; class Clitellata; order Crassiclitellata; family Lumbricidae; genus Allolobophora; species Allolobophora icterica. Next base: position 32,721,441 of record OY744606.1, read on the forward strand.
TGTTTGCGATTTAAATGGAAAACCTGAATATTCTCGTTTCACTAATTAAGGATCATCTTATTTCGTGGTAACCAGGAAATGATATGGGGGCAAGTGAGCCAGAAAACCGATCCTCTGGCTCTTATTATTTGGTTATTGTTCTTTTAGGTTTTACTGGGACCTGTTCATGCTGGTCCTTCTCATTGCCAACCTCATAATCCTACCTGTTGCCATTTCTTTCTTCAACGACGACCTCAGCACAAAGTGGATCGTCTTTAACAGCGTTTCCGACACTGTCTTTCTCATTGACCTCATCATCAACTTCCGAACAGGCGAGTCTATTCCTCTTACAAGCAGTTGTGTAGTGAATTCATGTAAAGGTGTTACAAGAAATATTTAGAAGCTTTAAACAATCGCACTGTTTAGACATTGAAACTGAAATGAACGACGTATACGAATAGATCAGTTAACTCTATCGGTGTTCTATGGAAGGTAATGGTGAGCTATTTTAAAGGTGTTGTAGAAGAATATTTGGGTTGGAAGGATCTAGCTAGGAGGAGTCATTCATGTTTGACATGTACAATAGGGTTGTTCAAAAATGTTTGAAAAATAAAGCGGCCGAGAATGCAATAGAACAATCAGCACAGTTGTCTATGGTTGTCTTTATCTCACTGTATCTTCTTTTCTCAAAGCACGTCCCCATGCATTCGTCGTATGCGTTGACATTATCGGCACTGCGCGTTCACCGGAAGCGTCGTCGCTCAGGTATTCTGATTTCTCGATAAAGATCCAAACAGACTCCATCGAACCAGGCCACCATCATGCCTTCAAACTCTTAATAATATCAATAATGCTAATAATAATTACTGTTACTACTATACTAAGAATGATAATACATAACTAAATAAAACAGAATGACCAATACTACTATCTATCCAAGTCCAAGGAGTACTCTTACGATCAAACCTCCGGATGTCCTCTCATGTAGATGCCGTTTTATGAACATGCTCTTCCTCAATGTACGCCCTTGGCGTCCTCAGATTCCAAGGTCTTTCTCCCCATTCTTTCCAACAAGTCGCTAAAATGACCACCATAGCGAAACTCATGTACGCCTCACCGGCTTGTTGGGATCATTGGTATGATCCCAACAAGCCGGTGAGGCGTACATGATGAATGAGGCAGAATCGAAAAATTGCTCACGACCCCATGGATTCTTACTTCCTGGATAGGACGAACGAAATTTCATTCCTCGGGTACTTTAACAAAATGTATACTGACTGAAAAACTTCTGAATAAACCATTGACACTCCATTATCTAAAACAAACCTCATTCTGAAATATTTTCATCCATAGTTTAACCCCAGCTCAATAGTTTCTTCCTCTCATATAAGTTGTTTTATGTTTACAAGTTGCGTTAATGTCAACTCGAGTCTATGATAAAACAAAATTGGGTGAGTGGCTAAGTAAAAACGAATAATAATGATGATGACAATGATGACAGTAATAGTGATAATATTAATGTTGCGGAGGACAAGGCTACTTCTTCTAGATACCCGTTAACAGCTCCTGGTATAATCTTTTATTTCTGAGGGATTAGGCCTACACCTAGCTATGGCAAAATAAATATAATATATATGTATATATTAATAATTACAATAAGTTTATTATTACCTTATCAGTGCTATTATTACCAATACTTACAGTAGTTAAGACTACCGTACTTCAGGTTTGGGATTGTTAGTTGCATTATTAGTGCAAGTACTATTTTTATTATTCTTCCTGTTACCTGCACGTTAGATTTATTATTAGGGCCTAATATTTGTATTTTAGGCGTATTATTGCTATGTCTGTTATTACTAGGTCTGTAATTGCTTTGTGTATTATTGTTACACGTGTAGCTTTAAACTCAGTAGCATCATAATATCAGCACCGTTGGCATGAGTTGAAAAGACGTCAGCCAGACCATTATTTTCTGACTAGGTCTATTTGTTTGATGATTGCTGTCATTATTTTGCTAGTCTCTGCTTCTCTCTGTCGGTCACAGGTATAATAGCGGACAATTTTGCGGACGAGATCATTCTGGAGCCGCGAGAGATAGCTAAGCACTACCTGAAGACGTGGTTCGTTCTAGACCTGATTAGCTCCATTCCACTTGATTACCTGATTCTGCTCATCTCGCCAGACACCAGCGTCACGCAGATCATACACGCCGGTAGGTCCTCCTCTTGTTGATCAACCCCTGTGTCCATCGCTTCGTCATCGGTAAAGCTTTTACAATGCTGTCTTTTCACGGCACATCGCGGTGTCCCGAGGTTTTCTCTACCCTGGGATTATTTATTCAGATGTGATGCCGAAGATCCTTCATCACCATGGGCGCCGACTCTGCGAGGCCCGTGAGTGCCCAGCACCACCAGAAATAGGCCATGCGAGGCCCGCCTATGCCTGGGCACCACCAGAAATCAGTACCCAAAGAGCACTTTTTAAGAGATTATTTTGCTAATGACATTATTTATCTATAAAGTAATATAACGTCTTTGTTATATTTTAATCTCAATTAACTCATCCTGTAAGTTTCATGCTTTCAGTCTTGTCTCAAACACGACTGACACACTTGTACCGGTATACTATAGCAGTGTATATTTTAAGGAATTTTGACTACTGGGACAAAATCTAAAGTAATCTTCACAAACTTACAACTTTTTGACTTTTTCAACAAAAAATTTCAAAATTCATCTCCGAAAAAAGTTGATGACCTTTTTTTTTTTTTTTTTTTTTAGTCATCACCTTCTTTTATAACTTTTCTCGGGTCTCCCAACCAATAACAAGGGGTCATTCAACAATAATGTCATACCTTTCTCATCATACTACTGGGACAAATCTTTAAATTCTTGCAACATTTGTCCCACTAGTTGTACTTTATACATACATTGCCTGGGACAAATCGCTCTGACTACTGGGACAAATCCTAAGACTACTGGGACATTTGTCCCACTAGTCATACAGTTAAAATATGCCCTGTACTATAGACACAGAGAAGAAACCGCTAGCTTATCGCTTGAAAAAATCTGCAACGATTTGATCTCCTGCAACAGCCTTTGCAAAAGAAATTCGTGGTTTTTAAAATACCAGGGAGACCTAGAGAAAAGCCATTTAGTTGTGAATCATTGTAACAAATAAAGACATTATAATTATAAAACAAAAGCATTAAGAATTGATACGGGAGAGAACCATGGCATTTTGTAGCATTGTAACATTTCCATTGGAATTGTTGATACGAGTGGGACATGTCCCATCCACCTTTAACAGTGAGGGGACACAGTATACAGTTGTTCCCCCATTTCTAAAGAAACTTATTGATTGCTGCTTTTGTTAATAATTTCCAAGTGGAAACTTGACCACTGAGACCAGGTAGCTGACACGTCGATATCAACACGTTGCCACCAACAAATAAAAAAAATTAATGAGTTTTGTTTATTATTATTCTGTTTATAGGCTTACTGTTTCGCACTATGTTTCTAATAAGTCAATAAACTTTAGATTTGAATTAGTTTCCATGCGATTATACCTATTTGATGAAACTATATATCTACATGCCGTTACAAAGTGCCTGCCCCTTGCTTTTTAACGCATTTTTCGTGCACAAAAAAGTCCAAAAAAATTTCCGCGCTCACGCGCGAATGACCCAGTTCAAGTGTCCCCTACCTGTCAAACAAGATCGCCGCCTCTGTGTAGATTGCAGTGCAAATTCTGCTGTCAAAGGGATAATTTTAATAGGCCTAAGTGTGTCCTAACCAAATCCAACAAAGCAAATATAGAAATCAAAAAAAGTCAAAAAATTAAGAATTGACAGTCTGGACGAGAGAAGCCACGTATTTGTAATTATAAAACAAAAGAATTGGGAATTGATATTGGAGAGAACTATGATTTTTGTAGCATTGTAACATTGTAACGAAAAAAAGGTCAAAAATTTTTTTCGCGCTTACGCGCGAACATTTTTTTCACTCTCTTTGGGCACTCACACTTTTGGGGCCGACTCGGCGCCTATGTTCATCACTACGCAATGACGTGTTCGCTTAGGTAGAATGATCCAGTTAGAGATTGTGCTGTGTTGTAATCAAGCGAACGAATATTATTTACCTATTTACGTGGATTTTATTACAATAAGGCAAACCTCTTGAACTTACAATGCGCGTAAATGTAGCGTCAACTGACCAGACTGTTGTGCACAAGACCAGAAATCTAAGACCAAAGCGGAGACCAAGACCGCATGGTCCAAGACCAAGACCTCATGGACCAACACCAAGACCGAGACCAGGACCTTGTGGTCCAAGACCAAGGCCAAGACCTAAGCCTCAAGACCAATACCGTAAACGCCATTCTCAATTAATTGTAAGTGTTACATAATCCCATCATTCATATCAGATGTCTACTACATTTTATAAGAACTAAATCACAAAAGGTTTTGTCCCCAAGTCGTGTCCTGTGAGGTCTCATGAAGAGTCCACTACAGCTAAACACCCTCTCAACAGGTGCAGATCGTAATCGTAATCTCCAAACTTCTAAAGCGCCACTCGAACGCCAAGCGCAGGACACCAGCCTATTCACGAGTGCAGATGTTGCTGGGATACAAAAACCTAATGATCGCATAGGCCGGCAAATATCAACAACAACATTTAACAAATGCTCCACACTTCACTCTCAATCCCACCCAAGGCCGAGACCAAAGGCAAATGACCGAGACCAGACGCCCAAGACCAGACCGCACCTTTAAGACCAAGACCGGAACATTCAAGACCAACACCAAGACCGCATGTTTTCGGTCTCGAAACAAAGACCGCGGTCTCGAGACCCCATCACTGCAAATGACGTAATTTACTCGATCTGAAGAGTTTAATATCCGAGTTGATATAGTTAGCAGCAATGGCTTTTCTTCCGTCGCGACTATCAACATCAACTCGGAGATTCTTCTGGTTTCTGAGTCAAGACTACAAATTCACTGAAATTATCTTACATTTGACCCTTCACTGTGTTTGCCTCTCAGTCAGATCTGCCTAGTTATTGATTTATCCCCGTGGCGAAAAGTGCCTCTCTGGTCTTTGTTCAACTGGGGTCTTAACAATAATATATCGAAGACACACAGAATTGTTGCATTACATTACTCTAATCTATCTAGTGTTTTAATTAAAAGGCCGAGCGTTGAGGATATTTCGGTTGGTCAAACTGTTGAGTTTGCTGCGTCTACTGCGGTTGTCTCGTCTCGTGCGATATATCAGCCAATGGGAGGAGGTGAGTTCATCACATGTCATGCGCCTTTTTAATGACTCATATTACATGTTCAATTGCTACGATGATTCTGACGCGGGTAAATGTTTAAAATAGAAAAAAATAGACAAAGAGTTTGCTCAAGCCTATAGCAGCAGGTCATCAAATTACTACAACTCGTTTAAGAAAGCTTTGACGTTTTATAAACAGTTTTTTTCTTTACATTCGTACTACTGTTGACGCTACTCTTCAAAAGACACTTCGTAACTATTGTTGGCTCAACGACTCCGTCGTAGTTATGCACTCGATTGACCTCTTCCGTCTTGACTATATGCCTGTCTTTCTGTCTGTCTGTCTGTATGCGTGTCTGTCTGTCTGTCTGTTTGTATGCTAGGCCTACTGTACAAGCATACGTGTATGTATGTTGTTACAGGCTGGTATGGATTGGTCAGTTTAGGTGTAGCAGGTGGGTTGAACATCTGTCGGAGGAATGGGCGTATTTAAAAGCGCACAAAACTAGGATATATTGTATAGAGACACTCCTTGTCACTCGTTGACACTTAAGAGTCGAATTGCAGAGAGACAGACAGAGTCAGAGAGACACAGACACATAGAGACACAGACACATAGAGACACAGAGACAGAGAGACATACAGACAGACAGAGAAGAGATACGAGGAAACAGAGCTCTCTGAATGTTTGAAAATAGAGAAATATATTGTAAAGTTCGTTAAACCGTTAAACCGTTGACATTTTATTGACTCCGTGTAAAGTAAGGAGATTTTGAGGAGAAAATTGAACAATTCTTCGGTGTTTTTGTGAATAAGAGAAAGGAATCCGTACATGTTTGACATCTTGTCCCCAGACGATTTTGAGCCAACGTTCACCATGTCACAATACACACACACACACACACACACACACACACACACACACACACACACACACACACACACACACACACACACACACACACACACACACACACACACACACACACACACACACACACACACACACACACACACACACACACACACACACACACACACACACACACACACACACACACACACACACACACACACACACACACACACACACACACACACACACACACACACACACACACACACACACACACACACACACACACACACACACACACACACACACACACACACACACACACACACACACACACACACACACGTCTAATGTCTCTTGCTATTCTCATAAAAATATTTACAAGATCATAAGTTGTCTTATTTATGTTTCCTAAACGAATTTTAATTATATTTCAACTATGTCAGGATATAGGACAGGTAAATCTATATAACATTATGCCGTAGTACCTCATCTGGATAGGGCCTACACACAATGCTATAATAGTCTGTATAATGGTCCTTTATATTAAATAGTCTATGGTCTGTTTGTGTAGTATTTATAAGGCTTACTTCTGTGTTACCTGCTATATGCCAAGCACTCGAGGTTGTTTATGTTTTATTTGCAATCTTCTTTTACGTTATGTTATTAGGTTCCCGTTGATTTAATCCATTGATTTAATTAACCGACTTAGTCCTGTGTAGCGAGCACATGAGACAATGCGGCAGTAATTACTGGAGACAAGACTGGTGTATACTTGGCTGTCGTCGTTAGATAGCCTGGATTTTTGTATAAGACTGGAAACGTTCCCGTTGGAATGCATGCTATTTTAAGGCTGTGTTTTGAAAAGCGAAGAAATGCTTACGCTGCGATGTCTAATAGGCCGATTAGAAGACTGTGATTGTAAAAGCGAAGCGTAATTATAATTGGAAATTTATATAGCGCCACTATCAGAAAATGTCTAACTGATTTTAAATGTAATAAAGAAAAGAAAATTCATAAGTAAGCAAAGCAATGCATAGAAAACCAGAAGAGTCACCAGTGAAAGACTCACGCACATAGTTATGTGGGTCCTGACCAACGGTTCCTATCTACAGTTGACAATTGACAACATGCTCAGAATTTCCGAACCAAGCTACATCGAACGAGTGTAGCGACGAAAGGCAGTGTAGCGTCCACCTCACGTAACCAGGCAGCCTGTGTGGAAGATGACGCACTGTCCAGCTATCTCTTGAGTCGCCGGGTGCACGTAGGGCCAATATTCATAACCTGCCGATCGGTTGATGGATCGAAGCGCCACCAGTGACTAAAGGTCGAGCTCACTCCAAAGGAAACCGCGTCCCTCCTCTTAAAGAGAGTATCGATGTCATAGGTTAAATTTTTACATCAGTCAACACTCAACAATTTCACACACCATGGGGACCGTATATAGGCTAGCTGCTTTTGCACATGCTATGGTTCATCCTATCTTACCTTCTGTTCGTCCTGGTGACCTGTCTCATTACATACCAATCTCAACCTTAATTGAACTTAATATCTAATATTTTTTAACCGTATTTGATCGTAAAGAAACTCGCTTACCTTTCAATTCACCTACAGCTTCCTTTCAATCTGCATACCGTAAATTTTCATAACCGGAATCCGCCATTTTTGCTGTTCATATTGACATCATGTGCTTGATGGATAACGGTAGGGTAACTACATTTGTTCTTCTCGAATTGGGTGCTGCGTTTGATATTGTGGACCATTCTATTCCTCTGAATCGTCTCCAGTATTGGTCTGGGGTTTCTGGTCCCTTTCCAAAATTGGTTTGCTACTTATCTCAGTCCACACTGTCATGATATTTGAATGGTTATTGTTTGTTTAGTGTTTGTTGATGTTTGATGTACTGCAAGGTTCTGTGATCGGTCGGCCATTTCTTCTTTACATCTGTACATCATGCCACTAGGCAAAATTCTTGAAAACATTAATTGGGACATATTTTATGTTAATTATACCGAAATTTACTTTTCACTTCTCAGCTTGTGTTGTCACTCTTCTTTTTAACAGCCTCTGCCTATCCACTGCATCTGAAGTGGTGCAGTCTGGGACGAGGGCTTAAAAAACTTTTCATAACATGCCGAAAGTAAATTTCTACTATTGGGCACTCCACAGTTGAATGGCTTAAATATAATTATGAAACTGGATGATTCATTTGTTAAGTTGGCTGAAGCTGTCGTAACTATTTTGGCTTTGGTTTGATTTTACTATAGGCCTATGACTCTCAGTCTCACCGACTGCAAATGACATTTGTTAGTTGTCGTAATGTACATTTCATGACATACGCAGAATTAGGTGTTATGACCCTATGTCTTTAAAGATATATCTGGCAAACGTGTTGGTCTCGAGTCGCCTTGAATACTGTAACTCACTTCTTGCTTGTATCAGAAAGTTGAGCATACAAGAATTCCAAAGAGCCACAGAGGTCTGAAGGTCATATTATATGTCAAAATCAGGGCTGTAGTCGAGGGTATACGCGAGTATACAGCGTGTACTCACCTCTAGAGACCGTATACTGACCTCACGAAATGTTTGTACTCACCTCTAATTTTGTTTCGGAAAACTATCCGGTAGCGTGTACTCACCTCTAATTTGTTTCCGAAAACTAACCAGTAGCGTGTAGGCCTATACACTCACCTCTAATTTTACCACAACAGCCCTAGTCAAAATATGTGTGCATATAACCCCTGGACTTAAATCTCTTCGTTATCCATCTGCTCAAATTGGGTTCATAGTTTACAATACATTAAATTCTACCCAATAGTAATAGGCTACGGTACTTAAAACCAGTGTCCATTTCATAGACGTATCATTATTCAGTGGCCATCCGTTGCCTTTCTGTGGTTTTACAGAACTGTTGTTTGTAAACAAACTTTTTCAGTTGCTGGACATAAATTTTGTAATCTTCTTCCTGTTCCGCTCAGCCTCTTGTGTCATTTCGGTCACAACTTGAGGTAACCTTCTCAATTAGCTCATCCACCATAGGCTGCCTCTCTGTTTCAATGGACCATAGGCTGTATATTTTGGGTATTGACCTGACTGCGGTTTGATTTCTGGTGCGCCAGCGGTTGACGCTGCGTTAGACGCAGCAACATAGAAGTTGATAATTAGCATTAGTTAAAAACAGTATACGGGTGGATTTTTAAAAGTTATTAAATTTGTCGCCGCGATGCATGACATTAAAAGGCGTTCGCTAATTTAATGATGATGTTGACGTTCATTATGTATTTATGTGAGCTAATGTATCGACATCAAGCAAAGCAGGTTGTCTGCGCCGATGTATCTGAAATAGTGCGTCAACACCATCGTTAAATATACGAACGGATGATGATGATGATGATGATGATGATGATGATGATGATGATGATGATGATGATGATGATGATGATGCTGATGATGATGATGATGATGATGATGATGATGATGATGATGATGATGATGGTGATGGTGATAATGACGATAATAATGAGTGAAATTATAAAAAAAGTAAAAGTTAAGGTTTCGTTTTCCAATTGTGGGTCTAATGGCAGACGTTTATTTGATTTTCGTAGTTATTTGAGGCGCAAGGTCCTGGACACTGGGCCAGTCCAAGTTTAATACAGCAATAAATTATACTGCTTCATGACAGAGGCTCGTGGGCATAAACAACTTTCCAGAGGCCATTACACGGAGTCGAACTCGGAACCACATGATCAGTGACCATGTTCCACGATAATTGTTGCTGAAAATTCCGTGGTTGAGTTCAATGCTAATGATTACGTAAGCAAGGAAGTATGCTAATATGATAACATGACACAATGTAGGCCTAATAACAATAGCAACAAGAATAATATTAATAATAATGAAAATTAATATAATGACAACATTAATACTATTATACGTAATTATGATGATGATGATGATGATGATTAATACTACAACATTAATACTATTATACGTAATTATGATGATGATGATGATGATGATGATGATGATGATGATGATGATGATCGTGATGATCATGATGATCATGATCATGATGATCATGATAATAATAATAGGCCTAATAAAAGCAATGGTAATTAGGCGTTCACCTTACAACATGAGATACCATACTATACGATACCATGCGAACTTCTGAATTCAGCGTGCAACTCGTGGTTGAACCACCAACGGGAGCAGCATCTCACCGCCAAAGAATGGGATTTCCGTTTTAATAGGTAAGGCCTGGACAGAATTGCTTGAGTCTGCTAGAGATCCGTGCGATCGCGCTCGCCTCCTTTCAACATTCTGGCGACCGGAACCGGCTTCCTTTACAACTGCTCTAGAACCGCTCCTCTCAGACGAAAACGTACGGATCGCAGTCGGGATGAAGCTAGGCACAAATGTGCATAAATGCGAACGGCATATAAGCCACCATTTCCGAGAAAAAGTGTATGCAAGAGGACTCCACGATCTGGTTTGTATAATAGGCGGCGGGGAGCAAAAGCGGCACAATAATGGCATTATCTGGAGAGCGGCATTATCTGGAGAGCGTTGAGCAGATTAAGGTCCCCTGCGCAGCAAGAGCCTCTCGTCCGTTCTAGAGAGGATGAAATGCGCCCTGACGGTGTCACTCATCAGTTGGTCACGTGGACAGTGACTGGCATGGGACGTTACAGTGCTTGACACCTACGCCACTTCTCATTTATCTCATATCGATCAAAGCACGCAAGGCCATCGACCGCGCAGCAGCTGCATCAAAGAGGGTAAAGCACGCCGCCATCACCAGACTCACGCCTTTGTGACGGTTGCCTTGGAGACCAGCGGTACATGAAGCAAGGAAGGACTTGAGCTCATTGCAGAATATACGCACAACTCATGATCCCCCTAGACTAGAGATCTGCTACTTGTTCGTGATTGCCTCCGATTCAAGTGTTGACATCTGACACGTTAATCTGATATTATTATTATTATTCAGAAGATTTCGGTGGCGGTTCACCGAGAAACGCCATCTGCCTTCCAGTTACTACTGTGTTCTGAACCCTTCTGAAATAATTTTGCTCTTAGACAGTAAGGACATTGATAATGTTCTTTTTAGATATGGCGGAAAACTTCGAGAGAGTTTGGATGATGATAATAATAATAGCAATAATAGTAATAGTAGTAGTAGTAGTAGTAGTAGTAGTAGTAGTAGTAGTAGTAGTAGTAGTAGTAGTAGTAGTAGTAGTAGTAGTAGTAGTAGTAGTAGTAGTAGTAGTAGTAGTAGTAGTAGTAGTAGTAGTAGTAGTAGTAGTAGTAGTAGTAGTAGTAGTAGTAGTAGTAGTAGTAGTAGTAATATAAATGTTCCGTTGCAGCTGTATCATCTCTTCAGATTGATTTTACATCATTCATGTGCGCAAAATACGCCTTAGAATAAGTACCAATAAAATACATATTAATAGGGCTAAACCAGCAGGCCTGTTAAATGTTGGGGATAATAATTATTATTATTCTATTGTTGATTCCAAATGCAATAGGAACTGCTGAATGGACAGTTTTGCATAGTCAAGCTTCAATAAAATTCAATTGAATCTTTTGTTGGAAGTTGCGACAGCCTACTAAAATTGATCGTATTTTGGTACGAATGATATGACGATTAGTTCCTATAAATCCAACCTCTAGTAGATCTGTCCTGAAATGACAAGTTCGTTCAGGTGGGACAGTTTTACACTGAAAGCTCATAAGATATTTCAGTTTTTTGTTTTCGATTCGATGTACAAGACCTAAACTAATCTTTTAAATGAACAGGTCTCGACTTCATCTTGACGAAATTTATTGACAATGATGACACCAGGTTGACTGACCCGGCTGATTGCCAGAGATGATTACCAAAGACTAGTGGACACAGTAGAATAGAGACAAAGTTGATGACCAGAGACTATAGTTAATTAGAATATTCTTCAAATATGACACATATATGTAATAACTCTGTATACTAACACTACGTTTGGTTGTTAGTAAGTAAAGACTGGATGATGATGACGAGGAAGAGACTTTATGGTGACTTGCCTACAAGGGTTCAATTGATTGTAGAAAATGTCACCGAATTATCTAGGGAAGAGTGAAGCACTTGTGATATCATTTTGGTATGCTCAATGTTGTGAACCAGACTTGAGAATCTATTTTTAATTTGCGAATTTGTTGTTTCAACAAATTGCTGATCTTTCAATGCGTGCAGAAGAAAACGCAAACCTTACCTGACTTACACCCTTTTCCACTTAAATATAGTATTTATTGTAGTGTCTATTCGTTATTAAGACAATCTAGCAGGCAAAACGCTGCTTGTTACAAGAGTAATTGGAAGCGTGGGCTTTACAGGTAAGCCCTACCGCTAATCAATAGTTCGGGTCTCGGTGCTTAGTGGATGTATTTATAGAGCATGCAGAGTGGAAAGTTTTTGCGTCTTTACGTGGAAGGGCAAGGGTCCATCAATATTGTCAATCTTGCCTTGCAGATTGAACATACATTTATTTTCCTCTACACTTAGTTAAATTTGACACTGCGTTTAAATTTTTAAGATGAAGGCGAGTCAAAATACAGGCCAAATAGCGCAACTTTCAAAATTTGTAAATAAAGTTACACAAATTCTAATATCTCCATACATACTATAGCCTACATAGGCATAAATTTGTGTCATGATATTTTGATAGCTACTTAATACCTTGAGCAATACTGTATTTCCATCATACTTAAATGTTACAAACCTGATAGAAACTACATTAAAACCACTGCTTTTATTTGTGGTAAGCTCATGCAGACCTAACTACTTTTACAGACCTATGCTTTGTTGCTGTATTTCACGATCACAGAACTTACAAATTTTGTACACGTAAAGAAATCTTTGTGTCTCTTTAATCATTCGTATTTGTTTCCACACTTTATTTGCTCTGTCTTTAAGAAATGTCCTGCTGTGTTTCCTCTTTATTGACACACAATGTTGACTCTTTCTATGTTTGCTTCGTGTATGCGAAGCGTGGAGCTGCAAGAGTAACGCCGTGGGACGAGAGTATCACACAGAGGTTATCATCACAGAGAGGCTATCATCACACAGAGGATATCATCCCGCAATGGAAGGCATAAATAATGCTGCTTAAAGAAACAAATTGGCTTACGTCGTGCATAAATCAAAACAGTGGCTGTGGCCTATCTTATGAATGCTACGTAACTATTTTACCGCGTTGCGGCTGCTGCATCTCCCCATTATCAGTGACAGATTAATTAGCGAATAGGTAGAAGGAGAAGAAGCTAACGAAGAAGAAAATAACGAACACGAAGACTAAGAGGTAGAGCGCAACGATTGCTTGCCCAGCTCACTCGAGACGGGAAGCTGCGCTTACATCCAAAAAGCGAGGAAGCATGACACTGCCAGCACTAACGGTGTCACCGACGAGATGAGTCTTGTTAAGACCATCTGCGTGAAATTCCCTTGCTTAAGGCATTTATTGTAGCTTCAGCATGAGGTCGCTTGCTTCTAAGTAGGCTACCATTTGCTGATCAATAATTTTCTTAATTACTTTCGATAAAAATGTAAGGTTCGAGATTGGTCGGTTGTTGACGCTATTTTCCGGCTTCTTCAATGTACTAGAATAATTGTGCACCTTTGACGCCAACGACAAATTGCAATTTTGTTGTTATTTTCGCTGTTGCCTGGTTCTTCATTTCTGTGAAGACGACCGTGGTGCAAAATATGAAGATTATATAGAAAGATAGGCTAAATACGATTAGATAACAAATCTAGAGATCTAATCTAATGGTTGGGATCCTTGACCACCCACAAACCTCTGGGTCAAAATTCTAAGTTATTATTAGTAGGCCTACGTAAAACGGAACGATGCAGGAGAAAGGCTCATCGACTTTTGTGAGACAAATGAACTGAGGATCATGAACACATGCTTTGAGAAGACAAAGAGAAGATTATACACCTGGACTTCGCCAGATGGGAAACACAAAAATCAAATAGATTATGTGATGGTAAAACAGAGATGGAAGAGTATGGTGAGGGATGTACAAACGAGACCGGGAGCGGATTGTGGATCGGATCATGAACTGCTGGTGGCTACCTTAAGTTGAAACTTAAGAGACTCAAAATGGGGGAACGCCTGACTAGATACGAGTGCAAAGGGATCATTCCTGAGTACAGGGACGAGATAAAGAACCGATTTGAGGCACTGATTTTGGTTGAAGCGACTAGTGCTGATGATATGTGGGAAGGAATGAAGAAGGTGATACAGGAGGAAGCAAACATTCACGTACCAAAGAGACAAAAGAAGAAGATATCACCGTGGTTATCGACGGATGCAATCAGGATAGCAGAAGAAAGGAGAAGTGTGAGAACAGCAGGAAACAAAGACCTAGTCAAGGTGCTGAACGGGAGATTTCAGAAGCCGGCAAGGAAGGATAAGGAAAGATACTTGAACGATCGATGCAAAGAAATGGAAGAGGAGGGAAAAAAGGGAAGAACTAGAGAGATGTTTGCGGAAATGAGGAAAATCACTGGCAAGTTCACACCACGGAACGGCTCATTAAGAAACGGGAATGGCGCAATAATATGCGATAAAGAGGAAGCAAAGAACAGGTGGAGAGAATATACGGAAAATCTCTACAAGATCGATGACAGAGTGGTGGAAAACGAAGAAGCGATTACAACTGATTACGCCAAAGAACCAAAGATCATGGAGGCAGAGGTGGAATGGGCAATTACACAAATCAGAGATAACAAGACCCCAGGAGCAGACGAAATCCCTATTGAGCTGATCAAAGCAGCTGGAGATGGAGTGATAAGAGAGATAACAATTCTGTGTAATCTGATTTGGGAGACTGAGGAGTGGCCGAAGGACTGGCAAACATCGATCTTTATACCCATCTTTAAAAAAGGAGATGCTAAGGAATGCGAGAACTACAGAACCATTGCGCTAATATCTCATACGAGCAAGATACTCCTAAAGATAATCCACAAAAGGATGGAAGACACGATAGAGAGAGAGCTGCCGGCAAATCAAGCACGATTTAGAAAAGGGAGAGGCACAAGAGACCATATTGCAAACCTAAGATGGATAATGGAAAGGCTGAGGGAATATGGACAAGAGGTACATCTTTGTTTTATAGATTACAGTAAGGCATTCGACTGCGTTGATCATGCTCTGCTGTGGAAAACCCTGAGTGAAATGGGCATACCCATGCATCTGATAACTCTCCTCAAGAACCTGTATGGCAATCAGGTGGCGGTGGTCAGGACAGAACATGGCGACACTTCAAGTTTTCGAATAAAGAAAGGGGTCAGACAGGGATGTATACTATCACCATACCTATTCATTCTATATGCAGAAAGGATAATGAGGGAGGCAGGTTTTGATGATGAGGCGGAGGGTGTGAGGATAGCTGGAAGGATAGTGAACAATTTAAGGTATGCGGACGACACAAAAAAGGCGGAAAAAAAGGAGAAACTGAAGGATAACATCAGAAGGCTAAAACGTGCAAGCGAGAAAGCAGGAATGTACTTTAATATAAAAAAGACGAAGATAATGACCACTGAGAAATGGAGTTACTTTGAGGTAGATGGAGAGGAGATAGAGGTGGTATCAAGCTTCTGATTCTTGGGGGCCATGATGGAGAGTGAAGGTGGATGCGAACGAGAAATACGACGGAGAATTACATTGGGGAAGACGGCAACGCAGGGACTGGAAAAAATATGGAAGGACAAATCAGTGAGTTTGGGAACGAAGACAAGAATTGTTAAAGCAATGATCTTACCAGTGGTGCTTTACGGATGCGAAACATGGACAAAAACCAAGGCATTGGAGAAGAAAATTGAGGCATGTGAAATGTGGATCTGGAGGAAAATGTTGAGAGTTTCTTGGACTGAGAAGAGAACTAACGAGGATATCCTGGAAGAAATAGGACACTGGAGAGGGAGTTTGACGTTGGGGCAGAGAGCGTCCAGGCAGAAGATGTCATACTTTGGACACGTTATGCGTGCAGATGGGCTGGAAAAGGAGATGATGTTGGCGTGTGGGGAGGGCAGAAGGAGGAGAGGACGACCAAGGAGGAGATGGATGGACGAGATACAGGAGGCATTGAAGATGAACATCTCGGAGCTGAGAGAGGCAACAAGAAATCGGAGCACATGGAGAAGGTTGACCATGACAGTCGCTAGGATTCAACGAATCGACAGCACAAGGTGACAAGGTGAAAACAATATGAATTTCATTCTAGATATAAAATGGTTACAATCGAATTGCCATCAGTTCCTTTGAGTTATAAATAGGATGGTTAAGGAGTGGTTAGAACTCGGTCACCTACTGGTAAGCCCAGAATATAAATAAATAGAATTTGCATTTGATTATCATGTTAAAAGCTTACACATATTTGCAGTCGCGTTTCTTTTGTATCTATTTATGGCGCCAGTTCGTACAGCGCCCGACGACTTTCGATTGCTTGAAAGGAACTCACGGAGCAGATATTGACTGCAATGATATAACATGTCTAAGAAAACACGAGGTCCATTTCCTTGCCATTTAGCAACGCTCGCGTTTCCTTTGTAAGGATACAGTATTGATGAAAATGTATACAGTACAGCACACATTCGGAAACTTTACACTGTGGTTCAGCGATGTCTGGCAAAGGCTAGTTCATTGATTGGTCGTCCTCTAATCACGAAGACATTAGACTTCTATCCGAACCTCTATGTATAGCAGAGTTCGAAGCAACCCCAGACACCGTGCTCTCAACTGTGTGCTTTGTTTAGTGTACAGTTTGAGTGTGTTTCCAAAACAAGAATAGGAATAAGCAAACAGCATTGCTAGACTGAAGAAGAACAAGTGGCTATGAGATAGCAATTACTAGATGCATTGACAGACTGCTGAAAAGGAAACCCATTCCAATGTTGGTTGCTGTCCGCTGCTGTGCAATATGTTACAGCTAAACATTAGATACCTAATATAGTATCGTAAACCTATTAACCGGCGATTACTACATCCTAATGTGAATTCTGATATGTTAAAGTTAACATAGAATTATGTTTGATTAATTAGAACCCTTCAAGTGATGTTAGCTGCTGTCGCCAAGCCCTAGTGTAGCAAAACGAATGTTATAGATTATTTTACTTCTTTTGCAATCTTAATATGCTTATTAGAAGGCATTTCTGTTTTTTGCACAAAGTTACCAAAACGTCGATTAATAGCATTAATTGTCTGCTCTACCTTATGGTTGTTACAGTTGTCATCCTCACCATACTCATCATCGTGACCGTGGTGATCATCTTACCCCATACCACTCGTGCTGCTCAAATTCTAAAACCATCAACCGTATAAAGTCTAACTGCTTACCTGCCAGAGCCTTGGATCTTGACCTATATGACCGAACCTGATCTTGTCTGCTCATCGATTTTGTTTTGACTGTGCTAGTGTGAATAAATTGGTTTCACACACCTTTCTGTCTTGCTCCATGCTGTTTGCCTGTGGGTGTCTGTCCTGTGTGGGTACTGTGTCAAATTTCTGATTTTTTTGGTACCTTCATCCTGTGAACGTTTGCCTGATGATTTGTGGTGATGGGTTGTTTTTTATGCGCGTCCTGAACTGCTGCCTAATAGGCGTGGTGCAGATATGGCGTTTTTGGTGGCTTTGCGATGGCGTTTGTGATGCCTCGTAGCTCCCAATCTCCATGGCGAAATATTACTCAACGTTTTATGCCACGGGAAGCTTTACATTGAAGCAAAGTAAACGTTATCTTCATGGGCGGCGATCCCGGGGGGGGGTTGTGGGGGACAAGACCCCACCTTTAAGAGTGGGGGGGACACGCCATGCATCGGACCCCCCCCCCCAAATTTTGAAGACACACCAAAAAAGGTCATCAAATTTTGTAGCGCTGAGGTTAAGAAATTAACGCGCGAAAAAAAATTTTGACCTTTTTTTGACCAGATCAGTTCAAAACTCTTTTTTGACCAGATCAGTTCCAAAATGTCCCCCCCACCTCTCAAACAAGATCGCCGCCACTGGTTATCTTACATATATGTAATTACAAAAGATTTTGAGAGAACTAAAGAGTACTTTACAGCTGCGGATTGCAGACTCACCACTGAACAGAGAGAAGCCTCTTAGCATCGTTATGCCCACGTGAGTGTTAAGCAGACGAAGCGAAATGCTTTGTCTGTTTAACACTCACATGGCCATGATGATGCTCAGGGGCGTCTCTTTGTTCAGTGGTGAGTCCGCAGCCGTAATTTAAGCTGACTGAATACAGAAAGGGTATTGACCACACAGACTGTGTGTCGCTGTGCTTTAGTCGATTGTCTAGGGCGACATCTCTTAAGCACTGGATTGGACTTTTTACCTTCTCCAAATCCTAAGGCACAAAATCGATTGACTTTAAATTGGACATGGATAATTAGGTTGGAGGATCTGACAGCCAGATAGAAGAACCATCTGGTGACCGGAGACTGCCCCCCCCCCATGCAGCCTCAATCTGTACCGTTGGCTGAGCATCTGACATTGACATAAAAGCAGAACAGTGTCTCAATGTGTCTAATTACCCTAATCTTTGGCTAAATTTCGGTTCCCTATTGCACAGTCAGATTCTCGTTCAGTTTTCGTCAAGTGGTTTTCATGATTCGACATAAGCAGAATAATTTGTTTTCACAAAAATTTAAATGATTTGTGAATAAAATTATATGTTACTTTAACAAACAGGCCAACATTATTTAGAGATAAACACATGCTATTTTAAGCAGGATAAGAAAAGTATGACAGTGGCAAATTATATGTCATATGTTACATGACATATATTACATGACATATATTACATGTCATATATTACATGTCATATATTACATATCATCTATTACATGACATATATTACATGACATTTATTACATGACATATTTAATGACATATTGTATGACTGTATATCCATAATTACAATTAATGCAATTTAAGACATTTATATAGCGCCTAGTCAGGGCAACTACTGTACACAGAAGCGTTCCTTCTCTAATCATGGCAAAACAAAAATCTTGACTTAGGGGAAGTGATGACCATCAATCAACTCCTGCTGCAACCAGGAATCTGAGATAATGAGTTAGACCATCCAGAAGGACGGCGCCTAAAGTAAATATGATGCACGAGAGATGAGCAGTTAGTTCATCCTCTGTCGTGGAATTAGGGAACGATGATTAACCTTATCAGAGTAGGAGGCAACACAACTGCTGGCGCCAAACAAATTGACTTATCCATGGACCACATTGCAACTCTAAAGCTACTGCACCGATAGAGTCCTGCAGCCAATGAAGTAGATCACGTACGTAATCAGAGACACAATTCTGTTTATAAAATCCATCAACGAGTCTTGCAACAACACAGGCTGCAGCCGACCAATGTATGCCTCTAAAGACCAAGATGAATTGCACTGCAAATGCAAATCCTATTAAGCATGGACGCTGAGTAAAAGAGATTTTATAAAACACTGACGGAATTATCAGTAACATTTAATTATGTTCTTATCTTACAGACTTATTAGGCAATAAATAAATGTTTAATTGGTCTACTGTGATGTAGTTTCTGGCTGTGGCTAGTAAGTTCATGCGCATCTTCAACCTCGTCTGTCTGATTCTTCTACTCGGTCACTGGAACGGATGTCTCCAGTGGCTTGTTCCGATGCTCCAAGACTTTCCAAGCAATAGCTGGCCCGCACTTGAAGAACTACAGGTAGGCAACCAAGAAAAACATAGCTCAGGAAACATAGACAGAATTTAGACGGAGTGTATGATATAAGCAGCCTAGAAAGGCAAAGGAGAGGGAACGGAAGGCAACAGATTGTGCTAATTGACATAAAGATGAAGAGAGATCGAGAGAGGCTGAGAGAGACAGATTGAAAGAAAGTGGAAGAGAAAGAACAGAGACATAAGCAGAGGTAGAGAAAGACAGATAGACAGACAGACAGACATGGGCCATAAAGACAATTTTCACCTAATGTCAGTAATATTGTTTCAATTATTTGTTAATATAACAATCGCCATCAAACACGGTTGTTTTACCATTTAAAGTAACCTACAGACACATCATTCAGATCCTAGCATGATTTGTGCAGATTTCAAAAAGCTGTTTATCTTAATTCGCTGCCTAACTGAATCTCGTGGCTATGACATCCGAAATGAACTAAGTCTTTGCGTGATAATTTTTAATTAAGCCTTAGTAAGAATCATTAGTAAAGCTCTCTACAAATTGACCAAGTGTTTTGCGCATCAAACGATGCAGTAGATTTGTGTAAACATCTGATGGTGTTGCATTTCGTCACCTGTCACAGCATTCCGAATGGTCTGAGCAATACACTTGGGCGCTGTTTAAGGCCCTGTCTCACATGCTGTGCATTGGGTTCGGTCGATACCCCCCGCAGAGCACCACTGACGCCTGGTTGACCATGGTCAGTATGTTGACCGGAGCCACCTGCTACGCACTCTTCGTTGGCCATTCAACGACGCTCATACAGTCATTCGATACTTCAAAGAGACTTTACCACGAGAAGGTAAACCACCTGCGTCCGTCCATTTCTCCATTTATCTATCCGCCCTTCCGTCTCCACGTCCGTCCATCCGTTCATTCACTCTAAGTCTATTCATTCATCCGTTTCTCCATCGATCTGTTCATCCGTCCATCCCTTCATCCATCCCTCTATGCAACCATCCTTCCATCCGTATATTGGTCCTTCCACCCGTCCATCCATTCACCCGCTCATCCGTTCATCCATCCCTCTATGCAACCATCCTTCCATCCGTATATTGGTCCTTCCACCCGTCTATCCATTCACCCGCTCATCCGTTCATCCATCCCTCTATGCAACCATCCTTCCATCCGTATATTGGTCCTTCCACCCGTCCATCCATTCACCCGCTCATCCGTTCATCCATCCCTCTATGCAACCATCCTTCCATCCATATATTGGTCCTTCCACCCGTCCATCCATTCACCCGCTCATCCGTTCATCCATCCCTCTATGCAACCATCCTTCCATCCGTATATTGGTCCTTCCACCCGTCCATCCATTCACCCGCTCATCCGTTCATCCATCCCTCTATGCAACCATCCTTCCATCCGTATATTGGTCCTTCCACCCGTCCATCCATTCACCCGCTCATCCGTTCATCCATCCCTCTATGCAGCCATCCTTCCATCCGTATATTGGTCCTTCCACCCGTCCATCCATTCACCCGCTCATCCGTTCATCCATCCCTCTATGCAACCATCCTTCCATCCGTATATTGGTCCTTCCATCCGTCCATCCATTCACCCGTTCATCCGTTCATCCATCCCTCTATGCAGCCATCCTTCCATCCGTATATTGGTCCTTCCACCCGTCCATCCATTCACCCGCTCATCCGTTCATCCATCCCTCTATGCAACCATCCTTCCATCCGTATATTGGTCCTTCCATCCGTCCATCCATTCACCCGTTCATCCGTTCATCCATCCCTCTATGCAGCCATCCTTCCATCCGTATATTGGTCCTTCCACCCATCCATCCATTCACCCGCTCATCCGTTCATCCATCCCTCTATGCAGCCATCCTTCCATCCGTATATTGGTCCTTCCACCCGTCCATCCATTCACCCGTTCATCCGTCCATCCGCCCGTCCATCCTTCCACCTATCCATCCATCCAGCCAGTTATGTAGCCGCCTGCATATTGTAGCGGACTGCATATTCATCCTTTCATCCATCCAATTGCATTATCTTCCCATATTCATTTATCCCAACCTGCGTCAACCGAAGAATGGTTTCTGGCTGCAGTTCAAGCAGGTGGAAGAGTATATGATCTACCGGAAGCTGCCGCGGAACCTACGCCAGAAGATCTCCGACTATTACGAGCATCGATATCAGGGAAAGATGTTCGACGAAAGGAGCATCCTTACGGAAGTCAACGAATGCCTAAGAGAGGCAAGTCTATCATCTACACACTGCAAATCCATTATCGAACCTCACACATTACTTCTATATCGATTTTCACCTCACAATTCATTTTCCTATTCGCTTTCATTCGTTTATTTATTCAACCCAGTTCTTAAGCCACAATAACAATGTAAAAATATTTCTGCCATGGGTTGCCGTAGACAGACCCGATTAGACAAAAAACCCAGGAGGGTAACTCTGGTCTAGAAATAGAAAGTGGGCTCACCAAATTTCGTCGTTTCCCTTCACGACTGCTAAATATAATAATAACAATGCATATTATGTGTCATGTCTAAAAAATATCACAATAATCATACTGTCAGTAGTAGTAGTATAGTAGTAGCAGCAGCAGCAGCAGCAGCAGCAGCAGCAGCAGCAGCAGCAGCAGCAGCAGCAGCAGCAGCAGCAGCAGCAGCAGCAGCAGCAGCAGCAGCAGCAGCAGCAGCAGCAGCAGCAGCAGTAGTAGTAGTAGTAGTAGTAGTAGTAGTAGTAGTAGTAGTAGTAGTGATGATGATGATGATGATGATGATGATGGTGGTGGTGATGATGATGATGATGATGATGATGATGATGATGATGATGATGATGATGATGATGATGATGATGATGATGATGATGATGATGATGATGATGATGATGATGATGATGATGATGATGATGATGATGATAATGTAGCATGGTAATTATTTTGAGTCTTGAGGGCTCAAATGAAGGCCTTCCTCTGAGAAAATAATAATGGACATTGTTTCTTCTGGGTATGCAAGTGAAGTGTACGGTAACCCCCAGTTCAAAAATTAGGGGTACCGGTACTCCTCGTACTCTCCCCAAAAATACGCCTATGCAAGAAGCTTAATAAAATCCCCCATGACAAGATGCAAATGCACAACTTATGAGTGAGAAACTGATGATCATCTAACATCTAAAACGCTTCAGAGTCAACATAACATACAACTGAAACATTAATTCAAAAAGAAAGAAAAACTTAACTAGGCCTAAAGGAAAATTGTGTCTAAATAGGTAGACCTACGCTTATGTTTTTAAAAATAAGTATTGACCACTGACCAGGGTGCAAACACACATCATGAGTCAACTTTTCCTGGCGAAAGGGTCTGCACTCCTCATATTTGTTAGGACGGTCCCTTCATTCGTCTTAGCTTATCGCGTGGGACAGGAAAACCTTTTGGTTTAGCTCTCGCCTTGTGACGCGGTGAGTTCGGGTTCGAGCTTTCTCTGACACAGTTGCTGCGTAGAGAATTTGAGCAAGACCTTCACTCACAATTGCTCAGCGTCATCGACTGATGCTTGGTTGGATGGATAAACAGATACCCAGTTGATACGTTGGAATATGAAAAATACAGAACAATTATGGAATCTGGTAAACTACGGCATATTTGGGAGGTGAAACATTATTAATGCGCTACAGGCCTAAGACTCAAAATGTTTGCAATTTTAATAGATAAATGATTGATATATATGCTCTTTCTAAGTTAAAGGCTATAGTCTATATATACACAGAAGGAAGATTTATGATGGATTTAGTTCGTAAATTTGATTTATTTTCAATGTTTTGTATTCTACTGTGTAAGGAGTTTTCTGTATGAACGAAACAGAATGTAATTTGTCTTAGATGAATTCAATGATGGACGGTTCGCCTTAAACCTGTCTGCTACATGTATGAGTTCAAAAGTAACCATCTAATCTAAGGATTTATGAGATAGAAAACATTGGTGTCATCTGCAAAATGATTGATATGAAGTGAGACAGATTAGTTGAGGAGACCATTTATGTAAAGAAGAAGGAAAAGCGGACACTGGTTGGACCTCTGTAGAAATCCGCTATACGACTGCGTTTTATCTGTGAAAAAATACCGCTACACAGGACCTGCTTTTGTCACTGATCTAAATAACTTCTAATCTATCACGCACTTCGGATCTTTCAAATTTCTTTAGAATAACGATGCGATCTACAGTATCAAAAGTACTGTACTTTTGTATATTTTTATACAACTCTTAGATGCTCTGTTATTTATTTTATTAGAAACACCTTTTATTCACATTGTGAGTAGGCCTACCAGTAAATCTCAGTATGAGACGTCAATGATTAATTCGCTCATTCCATCGTGGAACGTAATTTCAGAGACATTTTCTCGGAATTTCGTGACGTACTGCCCGCAGTTACGTGAAAATGGATCAGAGCAGCAGAGTATTATTGCTTGATGATTTAGGGAAGAAACGCGTTGCTATTCTCACCTATTACTGGAATACATAGCGATTGCTTTAGGCTCTGTTAGACATTATATTGTCACAATCATGACGCTGGAGAATAACGAAATATCTATAGCAAGGCTGATGTCGAATGTTCTCATCTCTAATTTCCTCCTCATCCACGTACTCCATCAACATGTTTACCTCAAACCCAATTTCCTCTGTTTTTGTGGAATGACCAAGTAAAGCCACGCGAGGGTGATTCGATTCATGCCAGGACGTGCCAGGTGCCAACCCTCGCGTGGTCATCAATTGTCTAGTATTGGAGAACTTACGATCAAAGAAGCATCCTAAACTAAATAGTCAGACAATTAACTGTCAGACAGGGTAACGCATCGAAGCGGATAACAGCTTTAATGATTGCAACATAATACAGCAAAAGCAATCTGACGGACAACTGATAGACAAAAGCAAAGCCACAGATGGGTTAAACTATCACCCAACCGCTCACGTGGCCATAGACACCATGCAGTTGCTTTTTATCGAAACTTACAATAAAAGACAGAATGCTGAGATTAAGAGCATAGAGATTGAGAATTATTATCAAAAACCTAAATCAGTCACTGCTGCTAGGCAGTGCTAGTCGGGATAACTGCCTATAGCCCTATACTAATCATTATAATCCATTGCGGTAGGCCTAGCCCTACACGTTATATGATTAGTCAGACTCGTAACGCGGAAAGTACTGATTCGAGACTCCTCTGAGATGTTTCGTAATCGTAATCGTGAACTCCAACTTTCTAAAGCGCTTCTCTAAAGTTAAGAGTAGAGCACCAGCTTATTCACGAGCGCTGCGTCGTATCAGAGGGGTTGTCCATAGAACGATGACCAGCGCTATAGGACCTTTTCCTGTTTAGAGACCTTAGCAAGTTCTTCACTTACAAATGCTGAGTGCTGTCGACTGATGCTTGGTCATTAGTTAATGGTGCTTAATAAATGGTTAATAATCATAATAATAGTAATAATAAAATTGATGCCTAATAGCTATTCCGAAACGGTTATATGATGGTCGCTGTGACAGCTCTCTAATAAGACTCCAATCATCACAGGTTATTCTTAATGTCGACTGAAAGTAGGCCTGGATTTATGTAACGCCAGCTGCTGTTTTAAACGTCGTTTATGGTTCGTTTTTATTTTCGTTGTTCCTCCACATCTATAGCGACTGCGGCGTTAATGGCAACATGCGTTAAGAATGAGAAATGGGTTTTACGCTATCCAAACTAAAGCCATTGATCCACTTCAATAAAGCGTCAAATGATTAATTTGGTTCTGGTATTAAATGCCACAATGAAATCGAATGGACGGCAGAAGTGTAGTTTTACCTGTGTATGAATGCAGATCAATGAGGGCAAAGAACATCGGTTGAGAGTGGAACCGCCTGGCGGTCAGATAAAGAAACAACAAACACAGGGTCGTTGAGGTCTATACAAAGAAGGCTGTTAAGACCATATGTTAAGAACATGGGAGTTTTGTTTTATCCGCCCACAAATCGTTCTTATAGCTACGCAGCCACAAAGGAACTAATTAGAACAGATGTCACTCGGTTAGTCGGTGCATTCGACAAATACAATCAATTAGGAAATACATAGGCCAATAAGTAAATACATATACACATACCCACACACAAACAAACACAGATACATGTATATGCATATCTGCATTCACACACAGGTTAAACTATACTTTTGCAGTCCATTCTACTTATATCGTGACTTTTAATACCAGAGCCAAATTAATCACTTGAAGCTATAGGTGATTTGGATCAATGGCTTTAGTCTGGATAGCGTAAAGCCCATTTCTCATTCTTAACGCATGTTACCACTAACACTGCATTCACTAGATGTGGACAAACAGCGAAAATAAAAAAATCCCATCCTAGATCTACCTATAGATGTAGTGTTTCCTATGCTGATGCACATAGACTGAGCTCTCATTGACGGTAATCTAAGCCCGTCATGAAGGTAGCAACTCACCCATAACTGCTGAAAAGGCGCGATATTTAGCGACTACATAATGCATCGCCTATAATTATGTAACAACATACATTAATACATCCATCTATCTATCCATCTATCCAACCGAACGTACATACATATATACATCCATCCATCCATTCATCCATCTAACCATCAACCATACATACACGCATGCATGCATACATACAAGTAGAGTAAATAATCGGCGTCTGGGACAACCACCCAATAACCACGTGACGTCACGACCATCATATGACGTCATCGAAACTATTGGAAATCCCCACAGTTTCGATCACGCGCCTATGACTCATCTGATTATTCCCAGCTAGCGTAATCATCCTAGGACTCATCACCGATACTAAGGTGATTTCCTTTCGCGATGACTCATCAGAGCGCACAATCTTATCGATACCGTGGGAATTTCCAATAGTATCGATGATGAGTCATAGGCGCGTGATCGAAACTGTGGGGATTTCCAATAGTTTCGATGACGTCATATGATGGTCGTGACGTCACGTGGTTATTGGGTGGTTGTCCCAGACGCCGATTATTTACTCTACTCATACATGTAGACATACATACATACATACATACATACATACATACATGCATACATGCATACATGCATACATGCATACATGCATACATGCATACATGCATACATGCATACATGCATACATGCATACATGCATACATACATACATACATAGATGCATACAATGTCATACATACATGCATCCATGAATACATACATACATACACGCATGCATGCATACATACATACATACATACATACATACATACATACATACATACATACATACATACATACATACATACATACATACATACATACATACATACATACATACATACATACATGCATATATACATACATACATAGATGCATACAATGTCATACATACATGCATCCATGAATACATACATACATACATGCATGCATACATACATACAGTGTCATACATACATACATACATACATACATACATGCATACATACATTCATACATACATACATACATACATACATAGATACATACATACATGCATACATGCATACATGCATACATGCATACATGCATACATGCATACATGCATACATGCATACATGCATACATGCATACATGCATACATGCATACATACATACATACATAGATGCATACAATGTCATACATACATGCATCCATGAATACATACATACATACACGCATGCATGCATACATACATACATACATACATACATACATACATACATACATACATACATACATACATACATACATACATACATACATACATACATACATACATACATACATACATACATACATACATACATACATACATACATACATACATACATACATGCATATATAGTTATATACATACATACATAGATGCATACAATGTCATACATACATGCATCCATGAATACATACATACATACATGCATGCATACATACATACAGTGTCATACATACATACATACATACATACATACATACATACATGCATACATACATTCATACATACATACATACATACATACATACACACATACATACATACATACATACATACATACAAACATTAATGCATCCACGAATGCACACATACATACATACATAGGCAACCCGTCTCTTAGACATGTGTTGTGGTTCCTGTTTGGCTGGCGAGCAGGAGATCGTCAACTACAACTGTCGTGCACTTGTTGCCTCCGTCCCTTTCTTCACTCATGCCGATCCTAACTTCGTGACGGATGTCGTCACGAAGCTCGAGTACGAGGTCTTCCAAACCGGAGATTATATCATCAAAGAGGGAACGATCGGGACCAAGATGTACTTCATCCAAGAAGGCATCGTCGACATCGTCACCCGCAACGGAGAGGTGGCCACTAGTCTCTCGGACGGGTCTTATTTCGGAGGTATGTCCTCTTTCAGTTGCTTTTATTAATTTTTGATTTCCAGTCAAGAGATCTACGCACATCACTCCATTATTAAGTTATTGTTCTCCGCTCATGTAGACCTATGATGCGTCATTCAATGAATCGATTGGTTCGTTGACTGACTCGTTGGCTTACTTACTGACTGACTGAATCGTGGAATGAACGAATAAATAAACAACTAACGAACGAACGAATGAATGAGAGATTTCAAATCTGAAGCATATCAAAACAGAATCTAATTGAAGATCATTAACTATCGGATTGATTATTACATACGTGATCTGCACATGCTACCAAGCACGGTGTTTACACACATATTAGGCCTATATATAATACATTATGCTTACGACGAAGCTTCTTGAAGGTCTATGTAGTATGTAGCCTATACGAACCTACACGAATTCGATCTGTGTATATGTTACAGGCAATTCGTAAAACCAGGGATTTTGTAAAATGCCTGAAATTTTTAGGCAATTTGTAAAATCCCTAATTCACTCAGGCACTTTACAAAATCCCTGAAAAAACCAGGGATTTTGTAAAATCCCTGAAATCAGACGACGAAAATTTGACAGATTGCCTGAAATGAAAATGACGAACATAATCAAAGTTTATTATGCAAAAAAGCCCTATTTTCAAAGGATTAATATTTTAAGATGGTATTTTTTTAAAGTTCAGTTCTCAAGTTTAAAACCAGGGATTTTGTAAAATGCCTGAAAGTTGATTATTCAAACAAGCCCTATTTTCAAAGGATTAACAGCATTTTTTCTGTTTTCACACGACATACTCGAATGACATCGACTGTTGCACTTGACTTATTAATTATTAATTGACAGATTAAGTTTTCAAAGGGAAAGTGAAGTTGCCGAGCCGGATTAACAAAAATCCAGCTCGATAACTTCACTTTCCCTTTGAAAAATTTGCACCTATTTGTTTTTTTCCAGCGCCCAGCGAACTTTGAAGTTGCAGGATAATTGAAGTTGTTGATACCTCGATCACTAAATAATTAACAATACCGCTCGACAACTTTCACTTTCCCTTTGAAAAATTTCCACTTACTTGTCTTGCAGCGCCCAGTGAACTTTGATTGTCTATTTCCTTATAATTCTTTGATGTGCCGTCGCAGCAATTAGAAGTTGACCGAAATATCTACCGATTGGCTGATCCAGTAAGGCACTATTTCATTTCTGGTTTTCCTTTGGTTAGGTCAGTTCTAAAATTAATCTGTGAATTAGTAATTAATAAGTCAAGTGCAACAGTCGTTGTCATTCGAGTAGGCATATGTCGTGTGAAAACAGAAAAGCTGCGGTAGCTATCGAGAACTGAATTTTGCATATTAATCAACTTTCAGGAAATTTACAAAATCCCTGGTTTTACAACTTGAGAACTTAACTTTGAATAAAATACCATCTAAAACTGTTAATCCTTTGAAAATATGGCTTTTTTGCAAAATAAACTTCGACTATGTTCGTCATTTTCATTTCAGGCAATCTGTCAAATTTTCGTTGTCTGATTTCAGGGATTTTACAAAATCCCTGGTTTTTTCATGGATTTTGTAAAGTGCCTGAGTGAATCAAGGATTTTATAAATTGCCTAAAAATTTCAGGCATTTTACAGAATCCCTGGTTTTACGAATTGCCTGTAACATATATATACTTATGAAAAGTCTGTACGAACCAAAGCGATATATTCAAGTTCAAGTTCAAATCAAATTTAAGTCAAATTCAAATCAAACATTAGACCTACATTACGCCACAGTTAGACCTAAACTGTTTAACCGCTCTGCTCCCATTCTTATCATTTCTTACATTACTGCCTCAAAATGCCGGTCTAACACAGCAATTCATTACACCAAAGACCAATCAGGTAACACCAAATCAGATGCCTGACATGTTGCTGTGGGTGATTGTCGTATTAACTGTAGAGATCTGTCTTCTGACGAATGCCAGGCGAGTGGCCAGCGTCCGTGCTGAGACCTACTGCAGCCTCTTTTCTCTGTCCGTCGACCAATTCAACTCCGTCCTCGACCGCTACCCAGTCATGAGAAGGACCCTAGAAAGCGTGGCCGCCCAGAGGCTGAACCGCATCGGAAAAAACCCAAGCATCGTCAGCAACAGAGAGGACTTCGAGGATGACATCAACACGGTCAGTGAACTGCTGATGCAGGGAACGACTGACCAAAGTTCGGACAATGAGATGGCCGCCGCCGATGACCTCGTGGCCGCTGCTGCAGAGGCGAGAAAAATCAAGAAACGCAAGAAGAAAACCAGAAAGGTTTTGCTAAAGGAAAGAAAAGATTCCAGTACGTGATTAGTTAGGCCAATTAAATTAATTTAATAAATCCGGTAATCGACAAATTCAGCAATTTTTTTTTATTTCGAGATATCATCGACCAACATCGTCTGTATGTGAAGATAGAATAGGTGAATGCCTTTTATGTATGAAATCATTTGCTTCTGCAGTAGGCTAAGTGGCTAAATCATTTCTTTTCAAACTAACGAATTCAACAATTTTTTGATAAATTCGATCGCTACCAGTCTTATGCGTTGACTTTTATCTTGGCCGTGATAAATATATGTAATATTGAAGTGCCTCGATGCTTTTACAGAGCGGGCACCATAGAAATACAAATGTACTGTTTAGGATATTTTTATGAAGTTAAATCCCCTTTGCAATGACAATGCTTTCTAATAAACGTGTTTAAATGTAGATAAAGATTGTAGTTTTTAGATTCTCTATCGAGATTAACAACATGCCCTATCCCGATGTCTAGAACAATGTCTGTATATAATTATAGTCCGAAACATGACGGCGTCGTTGACCAATCTCTGGCTACGCACTTCCAGAATAAATATGGGCGTATTTGACCAATCTCTGTCTATAAGCATCCAGAATAATCATGGCGCCGTTGAGCAATCTCTTTCCATACGTATCTGAAAATAGACAGAACGGCGTCGTTGGCCAACCTCTGCCTATACGTATCCGAACCATTCCTGTGATCTGTCTGTCTGTCTGTCGATGGTCGATAGTGGCGCTATGCGCGGACTGAGTCCGCTTGACTCGAAGCCAAGACGACGGATGGCATGGAAGGGGTTGGGTCGGACAGAGACGCAGATGGAGGCAAATACTTGACTAAGAGACTGGAAAAATGGGTCGAGAAGGGTGCGGACGATGGCGTTCAGAGGCAACGACACAGTGCGCAGGATGATGAAGATAATGGTGACGAGAGGATGGAAAAACCAGACGACAACGAAGGACATGGCACCAAGGACAGAACCCCAGGCAAGGCCAAAGAACAGGCCAGTAATGATCGTCAGAAAGTAATAGACAGCTTCCTAGAATATGAAAACACATTAAGTCAATCACTGGCAACAAAACACAAACATGAATATAATGTCATAGAAGCATATCGACACACATACGTTCATATATATATATATATATATATATATATATATATATATATATATATATATATATATATATATATATATATATATATATATATATATATATATATATATATACTTAAGCCCAGATCGCACAATATACTTAATGATTTGCGGATGATACAGAAATTGAAGAAAATCTTGGACCAGTGAGGTACTACAGGTTCACAGCTTTTTTACAAAAGGCATACAACGTGACGTAAATTTTAATCAAGATGTCAAAATTATTTTATTGATATTATTTAATGAAAGCTATCTTAGTACGAAATTCGCCCATCAGCTGTGTAAGCGCATTCTGAATTTAAATTAGTCAGTCATGCCCATCGTCAAGAAAAGAAATCTGGAAACCTAGTCTAGCAAACTTTATTGTTTTTTGTCATATGTTTTTTCGTTTCTGTCTGATTCTTTGTCTGTCTGTTTTCTTTGTCTGTCTGTTTTCTTTGTCTGTCTGTTTTCTTTGTCCGTCTCTTTGCAGTCATGTCTGCCTTTTGTCTTGCAGTCATGTCTGCCTTTTCGCCAGTCTGTGTACAATTATTCTCTATTATTGTGTGAACTAGGCCTACTGAGCAACTGCAGATTGTTGACGAGAAGCACAATAGGCGTCTAAGGCAAATGCTTCTAGCGCTACATAATTAGATTGAGCAACGATGGCCTGGAAATCCTGGACCTGAGCGTAGACGAAGACAAAGCTGAAGATGCAGCGCAACCGAGACGATAGATGTTTTCCAATGTCACCCGATCCAATGGCCGCTGGCTCCGTAAAAATGTCGTCGAATGCCACCTGTTAATTAGCACACATGCAGGCTTACATACACAGTTGAAGCACCTGCTAACCCCAGGTGGAAAAAAGATTTCGCTTTGGTCTTTACTTCTGCATCCAATGTACGAATTGAAAACTAGTGTTTTAATCTTAATCATGTAGCTCTTCTGAGAGTTAACGGCGTGTACATGGAAGGGCGGATTTAACAATCTGCTGCCAATGGGCCAAGTTCTTTTAGCTGCCTCTGATATTTATGTTACAAAGTTTTAACTATGACTTATATAATCATAATTAAGCTTACAGATTGTCGTTCGCTTGCAGTTTAAAAATAAATTTAACGTTTAATTAATTACTATATTTATTTGTAAGTTTTGTCGCCCTTTGGACTCTGCCATCCCTAGACCTGTGCAAATCCACCACTGTTTTTTTCAAAAATTATATCATAGGTAATTGCTTCAGAAATTATGACAATATAATACTTAATTTACGACTTCCAGTTTCACCTTCACATACAAATGCATATTTATGGCCTGCAATACATATAGTCTTAGACTCCTAGTGCATCAATGCATTCTATCGTGCTCACGTTTATCCCCCAATACCCATATATTCATTAATGCATATATATATATATATATATATATATATATATATATATATATATATATATATATATATATATATATATATATACCATCTACATAAATACATATTCGTACGTAGATTATACATTGGATGCATACCGCATTCAGACACGCATTTCCAGAAGACGCAGTTCTATGCTTTAGCCACGTAGAGCTGAATATTAGGAAAGTGGAAGCAGACTATGTGTGGAGACATCTGGTGACTAACAGCAAACTACTCGGGGCTGTAGATCAAATAATTACCTAATTGTAGATACATTATTGCCTAATTGTAGATAAATGATTGTCTAATTGTAGATCAATGATTGCCTAATTGTAGATCAATGATTGTCTAATTGTAGATCAATGATTGTCTAATTGTAGATCACTGATTGCCTAATTGCAGATCAATGATTGCCTAATTGTGGATCAATGATTGCCCAATTGTAGATCAATGATTGTCAAATTGTAGATCAATGATTCCCTAATTGTATATCAATAATTACCTAATGGTAGATCAATGATTGCCTAATTGTGTTTGGCTTACTGACTGCAAGCCAGTCTCGGGGCCATCCGCTTAACTATGAATGCGTGATAAGATCAAATAAGTACATTTGTCTTGCTTAATATTTTGTTACAAGAACGCCGATTAATCCAATTAGAAATAAGCCATAAATACTTTTATTTCCGAGGTTCACTTAGGTCAAATCGAGTACATGTTGTAATTTATATAGAGCCCTACTTAATCATATGGACTCATTTACACCTCTTGATATTGGCAATAACTACAATATTTATGGTACAATGTAACAATGTAAATGGTAAAAACTATAATATTCATTTTGTGGATGATCTGTGGATGATATGTTAAGTTGTCTCTTACATAAATGTGGTTCGAGAGAATATAGAAGTCCTTTTCCTTGGGCGTTGGCTTCCTTGATGAGCACTGCTCCAGTTTCTCCAGATTACTATCCGATTCAACCTGAGTTGGGCGTCCCGCAATCTCATTCCTAATCGGATCAGTTACTCCAGGTAAAGTACTGATTGGTATTTCCTGGAAGTAAAAGACGGGATGGAACTTTGCGATCGAAAAATACTAACACTCTTTCAACATAAACTTCATAAGATATAGGCCCTTTAACTCCGAGTTAAGGTAATATAAGGTAATAAACTGGTATTATTTTTTATTATTATTAAATATTGATATTAGCATTAACAGACACATGAATAATGAGAACTATCGTATCAATCGCAGAACATCTGCTGGGTCACATAATGTCCCTCAAGGAGAAATTCTTCTGTGTCTTTCCATTTATCTCTCGCTTTCCTCTCCCTTCACACAACTCCCTTTCTCAATATCTCATCCCCTTCCCATCGCTCCTCTCAATCTCCCCTAATCCTTCCCGGTCTCTTCAGCTCCCTCTGTTTTATTTATAAAATCTCCTTTTTCGTTCCGTTTCTACCTTTCACTTTTCTCTTTCCCCTAATTCGTTTCCAGTCCAATCTCTTCTCCCTCTCCAATAATTTCTTCGCAGCCTTGCCTTAAAATGTTTCTCTCTCATCTCTATTCCTCTTTTCCGGCCTCTTCGGTCCTTCTCTAGCATTCATGCAATCCCTTTTGCTTTCCGTTTCTCCCTATCGCGTTTCGTACATCCTTTCTCCCGTTTTATTCCTCCTCCACCTCTCTAATTTGCAATGTCTCCTCAAAATCTCATTATCCTGCTTCTTTCTC
Organism: Allolobophora icterica; assembly: GCA_963556255.1. Lineage (NCBI taxonomy): Eukaryota > Metazoa > Annelida > Clitellata > Crassiclitellata > Lumbricidae > Allolobophora > Allolobophora icterica. The sequence goes on from OY744606.1 coordinate 32,756,307, forward strand.
TCCCCAATCTCCTCCTCCCATTTCCTTGTCTCTTCCGCTCTCGTTTCGCTCTCTTTCCACCACTCTCTCCATCACTCTCTTACATTTAATTTACGTAGAATTCTCTGTTGTTCTCGTTACCTTGGTGCCATGAAAGCAATTGACAATTGACAAATATGCTCTACTGCTGCATCCCTGGCGATCCGTACGCGGTGACCATTCAGATGGCTAGAAACGGCAGAGGATGAAAACGTGAGAAATGAACACTGAATACAAAATAAACGCAAGAGGCCTACCATTTGCTCTATCGCACGATTCCCTATATTTCTAAAATACTTTAGCACATAATATCCTCCGCAATCGTCTTAGACACTTTAGTCTTTACGACGTTCACCATCCTCTATAATTATTCCGCGCTTGATGTTCAACATGTTACGTACGTATTATATAATTATGTGTGTGCATATATATGTATACACAGATAGAGAGATGTGGGTATATGTATACATGCATAAATACACCGCCTTGCTTAAGGAACACATATAGAGCACATACTAGCAGATGAAATATGACATATGCCGTGATCAGTCATTGGTTTGTGACCCAAGGGGACAAGTGATTGATCGGAATACATTAGCAGACTCTGACCATACTAGCCATCTGTTGTTCTGTGGGTATGTGTCCACTGCCCTCAAGGCCTGTCATCTCACCAACTGCTAAATAGTTGTGGTGTGTAAATCAGTTGACTGCTGATGTCTCATCCTTCTCTCGATCAGCATCTCTTGCAGCATCTCGATCACCATCCGACTAAAACATCAACTGCTTCCATATTCAGCCTTCATTAGCCGCCAATACTTAGCAAACCTTATGCTGATGTAGATGATCCTCAACATATATATATATACATATATATATACATATATATATAGAGAGAGAGAGGCATAGAGATAGATAGATAGATAGATAGATAGACAGATAGACAGACACACAGACAGACACACAGACAGACACACAGACAGACACACATACAGACACACACACAGACAGACAGACAGACAGACAGGCAGGCAGGCAGGCAGGCAGACAGACAGATAGATAGATAGATAGATAGATAGATAGATAGATAGATAGATAGATAGATAGATAGATAGATAGATAGATAGATAGATAGATAGATAGATAGATAGATAGATAGATAGATAGATAGATAGATAGATAGATAGATAGATAGATAGATAGATAGATAGATAGATAGATAGATAGATAGATAGATAGATAGATAGATAGATAGATAGATAGATAGATAGATAGATAGATAGATAGATTTATAAATTATTGTTTTATAAAAAGAGTAAACAGTGCTTATTTTATTAGAATATTTCTCGAGTAATTTCGCCAAACTTTCAGACAGTGATCTAGGCTAAATCTGGCCCAGTAGGAGGCTGTTAAAGACGAAATTTAGTGGAAGGTCGTTGTTTAATCTCGTTACCGGTGATGTGTTAAGTGTAACACCGCAAACTTTGCTTCCCACACAGTTAAAAAACATTTCTTCTAGGTACAACTACATATATGCTCTGATTGTTTCCATGACTGAAAGTTTGTACTTCACAATAACCACTTTTTGCTGCCTTTGCAGGTGTAGGCTACTTGCAACCAGTTCCAGTATGATTCCCGCTTCATTTTCAATTATGGTTTTCACGATGATATGCCTCTCGTTTTTCTGTTCTTTGCCTTCAAGCTTCCAGACATCAGGAGTACAGGAAAAATGTGAGTGGAGAATAGTAGAGACGCAAGCCATTCGTTAGATAAGGTTCGTAAATGTTGCAGAGGACAGTCGTCGCCCAATTAGACTAACAAGCACGTTCGCTGCTCCACCGTAACGAAAGCACTCCCGAAGTCACGTGACGAGAGCGCTCATTAGCATAAACTATCTATAGTAGAGGAACAAGTGTCTCTTGTGATAAACCAATAGAAGAAGAAAAAGAAGAGCAGTCCCTTAAGCTAGCCCTGAGGCACCCATGTGTATGAATTGTTAGCAACTTCTTTTCTTAGCCTCGGCATATGAGGGTGGGTGGCCAGTCCTCTCCCTCACCATCTCAACTCTCCAACGACAGTGTGCGGTCAGTGTACTCATTATAGCTGAGTTGGCTAGGGATGCAGGGTTTAAACCCCCGACATCTCGTTTGACAGTTCCCGTCCAACCAATACGGTACTTATATTTTACAGGTCTACATTTAAATATAATAATTTACAATGATAAATCATAAATATACATATTTCTAAGACTATGCCCATGTTTATGTATACTTTGTTTTCTGTTAAATACACTTTAGTGCTTGCTATTAGCAAGCATTACTTCTAAAACTGAAGAGAAATCGTGTTGCTGAGTTGTTTCAAGAGTCTACGAACATCCGATCGTTCTGCTTCAAATTGATTTTTATGAAGGATTCTTTTCGAATTTTTTCACAAAGACACTCTTGCTATCTTATTTCTTCACTCTATGACGCAGACTTCGCTACACGAACTCTTTCTTTTATTTCTTTCACTCCCTAATTATTCCTCGATCTCATAGTAATAACCACCATCACCATCATTATCACCCTTTCCACCATCACTATCATCATCACTCTTACTACCATCACCATCATTATCACCCAAACCGCTATCACCATCATTATCACCCACACCGCTATCACCATCATTATCACCCACACTGCTATCACCATCGTGACTGTCGCCGACGACGGTGTTCATTCGTTACCATCATTATCGCCGATCTTCGTCACTGCACCCATCACCTTCCGCTTCCAATGGCCATTCTTTGGCTTTTCCGCTTTATAAACTTTGCATTTACATGTGACGTCTTCAACTGAACGCATTCATCGATGTGCATCAGATGCAAAGACACGGACGATCACAATCAAAGTATAGCGAGGCGCATTCTTCGACAATCTGCTGAAAAGCCTAATAATCGACATCAACGCCTCCATGAAAAATGGCAGACACATTCTACTTCCTCCTCTTCGTTCTCTTCTTCTGGTTCTTCCTATTATTATTCTTCTCCCTCGTACCCGTCTGCATCCTTTCCTCATTACCTCGTGTAAAAATTGCACACAATTTATCTGATTCATTCGTAGATGCTGCATTGTGCCATTTATTATTTACTTACGCGTCCTCGACTACTTTCATTAAATAAGTCCCAACGATTTACTATACATGTCCGAATGGCAAGTAAGCCACACCAGGATTTTCTGGCGTTTCTGGTTGGGTGCTCAACTGGAGGCGATTTTCGTGCCCCACAAATAGTCAGGCATTACCCTAATTACAAGTACATGAAAATGCGACCAGAAAGACACAATTTTCACTAAAATTTACAATTCCTCGACACATACCTTTTATTGGCAAGCTGAACCACGCGACATTCAAAATATAATTTCACCTGCATGTAGTCATTTAGGTCTTTACTTATCTTGAAACTCGAAACTTGCAAAGAGCGAGATGAAGTACCGTGGTAAATTAGCTCATACGCAATGAAAATTTAAATATATACATAGGCAGATAGGCTTACACCTACTGAGCCCAAATGGAATGCAGCTGTCCTGAGTTTCAAGTATTCTAGTATATATCAACGATAAAATGGTGAATTCACTGACAATGGGATCCATAAATCCTTGGCTTTGGCGGTTTGCGGAGTTGGTCATTACGAGAGTCAATTTCCTGAAATTGTGGCCTAATCGGGCGTTAAGATTGGTGACCAGCAGTGGACCGCGGGGGTCTCATAGTCGTCTGACACGTCGTCCAGCTTCGCGGATCATTGGTGCACTGTGTATTGACCTCGATTCAGGAACTACTTGAGTGACAGGAACGCTGAGGGCATCGGGACTTCGGTCGTCCGATTCTGAAACAAAAGACAATTGCATGGGACGTTGCAACTCACGCCGTATATATAAGATGTGTAAGATTTGGGATAAGTATTAGGATTATTTCTCAACAATCTCGTACGACTAATTGTCTTCAGCTAGACAGAATTCCAGAGGGAGCTTCGTCTTAATAATTTGTTTACTTGACGTTGGCAGGTAACTAGCATAGTAGGTCTGCAGAAGGACTAAATATTAAAAGTGTCATCATGCCTCTTCGGTGCTACTCAAATATGTCTTTTCTTACTTTATCAGGCTTAAAGCTATCGCCATTTTTTGTAAATGTGGACCTATCCTATGGGCTTATGGTTTTACCAATGACATGGATGACGGATACTAGATAAACGTGATATTTTGAGGGCAGGTGTTAAGGTGATATTTCAAGACAAGCTTTTGACAATAAATCTCAATAATAGTCTCCGTGTTATGCGCTAAGTAAAGTAATTGGAATTGTATGTTCCATTAAGCATTATACACATTGTCCTGCAAAGCGGATCTCCTGATAAATTTCACTAACTGAAGTACGTTTTAAAATTGTCGTTGCATTTGAAACATCAGGAGATAAGTCAAAAGTAGTTATTGCATTTATGGTTTGTGCTGGAAATCATGTTACCTGTTGGTCAGAACACATTAACAACAGCAAAAACGAAAACATTTTATTAACAATTCTGTGGTTTGCTTAAGAGATAGTTTACGACAATAGCTACTGCAATGATAATGACGTCTTAAGTAGGAAATGACACTGTTTAATGCAGTCTAAATTTCATACATTTTTGCCAAAGTTATTGTTGTTTGCTAAGAGTTCCTGTTTAGCTGGACACATTTTAGAGAAGGTGTAGACGTGGACAAAGTTTCATTTAGCAGATTTAAAGAGTTGTAGAGCAAACCGTCACATGAGAATAAATGAAAGGCAGGAATAATTGAAGTCACAAACTTTCTTAACGCAACACTAACACTGCGTCAAGAAGATCGGTTTATTAACCGGTAATTTATCAAATCAAATCAAATCGGCGATTGGTTGGTTAGCTTCAGCGCCCGACTGAAGAGGTCAAACTAAGAACATTTTTGATTCGTCTATTTCATGCAACATACTGCGCGAAATAAATCATAGGCTCCAAATTATGAATTAATAATGATTTCAATAAACGTGTTAGGCCTTCATTTTCATCGAATTTCACGCAATGCACAAAGACTCGCACCTTGAGAGCTATTCTGTAGATCCTATTCGGCTCCATAGGTTGTATCAGTGTAAAACTTTTGCATTTCATCATCGTAATTCGATGCATTTTCTAATCATATAGAAGCTAGCTCACTTTCAGAGATTGTAACCACATGGGCTTGCATCAACAATCCATCCTATCCATAGGTGCTTACTTCTAACTAGTGGCTGTGTCATGCAAAATTAGAAGGATTACAGCCCGAATAGCCAACCATTGCACGTTGTTGATATTGTCATGAATTTGCATACTGATTATAAAGTAGCAAATTGTAGAACGTAATCCTACCACGTGCTGCACATGAGATCAATTCGTTATCAAACAAATCGCACCGGACGCACGTCCTAACCATAGCCATGAAATCTATCTGTCTGTGAGATTTTATGCTGAACGGTGTAAGTACTTCAAGGACTAATGGCCTTTGTAGCAAGCACTCACTGCTTCAATCAGTCACAGATTCCCGACATGCGCTTAAGTTCAAAGGTCGCGGTGATTACAAAAACTCGCCATAAAATTCGCAGAACCATGATAGCTATGCATACCGATGAACATCGGGTCTTCACGGGCATTTCAAGGGTAATCGGTGAATTGGCGCAATATAAATTAATGATGCCTGTTACGATTTATTGCGTAGATAGAAGAACCAAATGTCAATCTGCCTGAGGCTGGGAACTCGAAATTCAGCTGAAATGGCGCCAGATTCATACCAAAGATCTATTGTTTAATCAATGCATTGTTTCATTTCGGAAATATCTGTATTCGTCTGTATATATATGTAGCCTATACATGTGACACACGATATATATGTATATATATACATGTATGTGGTACATATATGTATTACATTAACTTACAGAATTTTTTTCGTTTTTTCCCTACTCCCCATGTCTAACAATACCTTCACTCACCTGATCTTCCCTTGACTTACCTAGCGCACTTTATTTGCTTTATCTCACCTCACCTTAACCTATCCTAAATTGCGTAATCTTTCCTTACCTTGTTTTAAACCGCCTTACCTGACTTTACCTTACTCTGCTACCTTACGTTACTCTATCTTACCTTACCTTGCTTTAACCAACCATACCTTACCCGTAATAAACGTTGCCTTAAACGACATTACCATACCATAGCACACCAGACCATGCATACCCTAACAATATAAGCTAACATTTATATATGTATGTAACTATGTATGCTTGCATGTATGTATGTGTGCACATTGCACTTATGTATGTATGTATGAAGACACTTACTAGTAACTATAGCGCGTGTTAAGTGCCTCACAAGGGCGCTGTCGCAATCGAAGGTTTCCAGTCGATTGTTTGCCGTGTGTTGATGTCGACCCTCGACTGCTTGTTCTTTTACTTGCACTTTTATTTAACGTGCCTAACTTTTCTATAGAAGATTCACGACGAACTTTGTTTAATTAATAAATGAATTTAATTAAAGAAACAAATATATACACTAACTCTACGGGAACTTCCACGTAGTATTAAAGCGTTTAGATATTAAATCGGACTATCTCAATGTTGCTTCGTACAGCCTAACTACAGATCGTTCTTTCGCGTCAGTCTCTGAATCTGACGGACTAATACTCTGCCGCCGCCGCTGGTCGCTCCTCTCGATGTTGATCGCTCGACCGATGTTCACGCGTCGCCCGCGTCAGTAGTACAAGTCCCGTATTCTCCTTTTCCTTCTGTTAAGTAGGAACTTCAGCGTGCGTCGGTCAGCCCCTTCCCCACGTCAAGCTATCGTCAATTAGTGTCAGATTGCTCCTCGAGACACGGGTCGTCGCTCGCCTGCAGCGCGGGCGGTGTCTGGTTACACCATAGCCGCGAGGTGTCCTATTACACCTTGGTTGTGTGGTGTCCGATTACACCTCGGCCTCGCTGCCTTCATTGTTGCCCAAGTGGAGACTGGCTTTCGTCCGTCATCATCCTATCTCGACCACCAACGACGACTCCATCCTGATGATGATGACATCTCGTCGTTGTCGTCGATCTCCTCACGCGACACCTCCCTTCCCGGGGGAGGACAAAGCCAGTCATTGGTTCGCCTCCCGGCTGAGAATGATGTCGTTCCCTCCATCGATTTCCTCCAGACCATGTCGTCGTGGTTCCCATGAAAATTACAAAATAACAGCACAGTTAGTAATTATTATTTATAGTTGTCGCGGTGCCTCACATGGTAGTCCGCCTTCTCCTCAATCATAGTCTGGACAAAAGATCAGCGGGAATATTCAGCGCCCCAGGTCGATATTCTAAAGAACTATCGAAGTCCTGGAGGGCCAGAGCCCATCTCGCAAGTTTAGCACTTGTGGGCGTAGAAGCAGTTAGGAAAGTCAAGGGGCCGGGATCAGAATAGAGGGTGGTCCTTGACATAAAAATCCAATTCCTAAACTTCTTCAACGCAAAAATCACAGCATCCGCTTCGCGTTCCACAGTGGACCAACGCGCTTGCGTAGCATCTAATTTAGAACTGGCGAAATATATTGGCCGTTCTGCTCCATCGTCTTGAATTTGGAATAAGCAGCAACCGACTGCTTTGTCTGAAGCGTCCGTCGATAGACCAAACTCTCTGCCGTAGTCAATTGTCTGCAAACATACAGCGTTATTCAAATCGTGCGTAAGCTTATCTAGCGCCTTTTGGTGATCAGCTCGCCAGGGTATCTTAACAGGCACCGGTTTCTGGGTCCAGTCAATGAGAATTCTGGCTGTCTCAGCCAGGTTAGGGATGAAGTTCCTAAAATAACTGAAGAAGCCAATTAATCTCCGTATGTCCTTTTTGGACTCGGGTTGAGGGATTTTCCCTAGCCCTGCGATTTTCATAGGATCCGGTTCAATGCTCCCTGATCCGATCAGGTGACCTACAAACGTTGTTTGTCGCCTAGCAAACGAACTCTTCTTAATGTTAAGGGTGGTTGCCGAGGGGCGTTCCCTTAGACTCCAAAGTCCGTAAGGTAACAGTCTGTGCCATCCCCTCGGGTTTTCTTCTACCAATTTAAGAATCATGGTCTTCAGTGTGGCATTGCAGCGCTTCACTAGACCTTGTGACTCATGATGTGCGACTGGCCCAAAGCGTGGTGAGCACCCCATACGATGCAGAAACTCTTGGGTTAATTTACTGATGAAATTGGACCCGTTGTCGGACCTAATCGTTTTTGGAAAACCGAAGGTCGTGAAGATTTGCATGTATGCATCACATGTCGCTTTTGCCGTTAATGATTTCAGAGGATAGGCCATCGGCCATCTTGAAAATTGGTCAACTACCACTAAGGCGTAGTTGTACTCGGGTTTTGGGCTTGTGGGGTCTACGTTGGTAACTATAGGCCCTATACAATCTGCCACTAGACAACCGAATCTGGTCTCGTCGTTGCGAGGGATAGGAGTTATGGGGGCACGCTGCGCCACTCGCAGCGGCGCATGTCTTTGGCAAATGTCGTAAGATGCACAATATTCCTTCACTATATCCTCCATGTTGGGAAACCAGAAATTCAGCTTAATTCGGTCCTTAGTCGTTTTCAACGCCATATGACCTGCGAACGCAGCGTCATGTGCTAAGTTTAAGACCTTGTCTATTCTTTCTTTAGGTAAACACAGTTGTTTTACAGAATGCCCAGCTATTTTGTCTTTATGAAAGAGCAAATTGTCTTCAATGAAGAAGTTCTTCGCCCCAATTTTCCCGTGGGCCAAGAATGGTGCTAGTGTCGAACATTGTGCTTGTTCGGCCGCCATCTTGTTTCTGCCTACTATTGTGTCTTCCTTGGGTGGGGGTGGTATCTCAGGATTGAAGAATAGCTCTTCATTATCCGTTTCTTCGGGACTGATTTCTCCTACATTCCCACTGTCTGCTTGAGCGACCGTGAAGTAATCCTCTCCTATCAGCGTCCTAAGTCCCTCTACCTCCTCCCCTCTCTCCTCTTCCTCATTCGTCTCAGTCCTTGCGACCGCCTGCGCTTCTGAAATTTGGTCTATTTCAGGAGCGCTGGCCGCGTGACTCGAATACAACGCTGTCTCGCGCAGCAAGTCGGCTGTAGTGGGCGTGATAATTAACGGTTCATTAAGGTCTTTAATGAGTGCCGCCCATATCCGAACATCAGGGGCGTAATTTACCTCCCCCTCCCTGTCCCCACCGGCCTGAGACCCCTTTAGTCTCAGCCGCACCACGTCCACAATCATTGATTGACCGTTCAGCCCCTTCACCTCTATCTGCTTGACCACAGGTAGGTTGAGCGGCCTGATTAGTTCTGCTCGCGCACAATTATATTCGGCCCCGCTATCTATTAGAGATGATGTCACAGGGAGCCCTGTAATATACACCTTCATGTACTCTCTTACATAAGTCTCCTCCACGTCAATGCAATCCGGGTTTGTCGGCAATGCATGCTGGTCTATCTCTTGTATCAATGGCGGCCCGTCTTGTCGCGTCTCGCTTTGTCTGTCTGCCTGTCTGCCTTGAGCTCTGGTCACGGTTGGCTGGACCGCACACGCGCTCACCTGCTTGCTTTTAATTTGTTTGTTCTTCGAGCACAGTTTAGCTCTGTGGTCTGGAGAAAAGCATAGGAAACAAAGGCCACGCTTTCTAATCTCGTCGGGGGTTGGACGTCCGTCTGTCCTGTTATTTGTCTGTGTCCCTCCCGGTCGGTCAGTCCACGTGTCCGTCTGTTTAGCTGTCGTCTGAGGAGGTGCTGGCGCTTTCGCGTAGCGTGCCTCCGTCTTACCCGTGCCTAGACTATGCTTCGCATAGTCATTTTCCCAAGGGTGTGTAGCAGTATAAGTGTCAGCCGCTTCGGCTAACTCTTTGTGCCCTAACCACTTCTGCTGCTCTTGACTGAGGATGAAATTCAAACATCCTCTGGGCAACATTTCTTTCATTTTATCTGCAATCAAGAGGCTTGTAACCTCATCAAACGTCATTGCCTTGCGATCTTGCAGATAGTAAGAAAGTAAGTTATGCAATCTCGAAGCTAATGTTGTGTATGATTCATCTACCGCCTTTTTTGCGTTCATGAATCGCTCTCGTAAAGAGACTGCGCTCACTTTGAACTCTTTCAACAAGAAGGTTTTTAGCTTCCCGTAGTTATCAAGCTCCTCTTGTGTGAGTCTGGCCGTCAGTGCTCTGGCCTGATTATCTAGACAGGTCAAGAGTAATCTGCTTCGAAGGTCGTCCGGGACAGCGCAAGAGTCGAATAACCTTTCACAATGCACAAAGAAACCAGGGATTTGCGCATGGTCGCTTGGGAATCTAGGTAATAGTCCTCGCAAGCTTTCACTATACGTTTTCATTCGTCCTACGACCGAATGCCTTAAGTTATAGTCCCTTTCGTCTCTGAGTCTCCTCTCTGCGTCCCTTTCTTCTCGGACTTCCTTCTCTCTCTTCTCTGCCTCCTCCTTTTCTTCTCTCCTCCGCTTCTCCTCCCGAAGCCTTAATTTCTCTGCTTCCTCTTTCTCTTCTCTCCTCCGTTTCTCCGCTTCCTCTTTCTCTTCTCTCCTCTGTTTCTCCTCCTGAAGCCTTACTTTCTCTGCTTCCTCTTTCTCTTCTCTCCTCTGTTTCTCCTCCTGAAGCCTTACTTTCTCTGCTTCCTCTTTCTCTTCTCTCCTCCGTTTCTCCTCCTGAAGCCTTACTTTCTCTGCTTCCTCTTTCTCTTCTCTCTTCCGTCTTTCTTCTTTCTCTTCTCTTCTCCTCTCTTTCTCTTCCTCTCTTCTCTCTTTTCTCTCCGCTTCCTCTCTCTCTTCTCTCCTCACTCTTTCTATTCTCTCCGCTTCCTCTCTCTCTTCTCTTCTCCGTTTCTCCGCTTCCTCTTTCTCTTCTCTTCTCAGCCTCGCGGCTTCCTCTCTCTGCCTCGCGGCTTCCTCTCTCTCGTATTTTAAGCGTTTCAATTCGAGTAACTGCGTTTGCGCTGCCGAATCGATACTGCTTTCTATGCTACCCGTGCTTACTTCCTCACTTACTTCTGGCGGAGTCTCCCGTCCAGAAACAATTATTTCAGCACTAGCCTCTCGGAGCTGGTCCATACTCATGGAACCCAATTCCTCCTCTCCTAGTCCCATCTTTATCAGATATGCGACTAGTCTGTGACGGGGCATGTTCAGCACCTTCACTCTTTTCCCTATCGACAACTTATCCATCTTCCAACAGTCCGCTCACTAATAGAAAAAGATAAGTAAGTTAGAGGAGAGTCACCGTTGGTCAGAAATCAAAGAAAACAACGTCCTAAAATTCTACCAAAATACAACAAGAACAGAACTGAGCAAAAGGAGCTACGCAAAAGCCTCGGCTATTCGCACACCAATCCTCATCCAGACCTCAACCGCAACCTCACAGATTACCACGACTACCAGTAAGGACTTACCCTCTGAATACGTCGAGCGAGCTCCGTCTTTTGGTATCTTGGCTGATCCGCTGTCCTCCGTTGCCACTCCCGTCCGTCGTTGCTAGCGATGGTCGGTCGTCCGTTGGCGCTCTTGTTCCTCGTCCTTGCCTGTTGCTGTCGGTTCCTTCGAGTCCTTCGTCTTCGGAGTCCGGCACTCGATTTCTCCAGTTGCGAAGGGTTGTATTCGCCGCTGGTCCCGATCTGTTGAGATTCCTCTTTCCGTTTCCGGTTCCGCTCTTCGTCGTGACGTCTTCAGTTGAAAATCCTGTCGACTGCGCCAATGTCGCAATCGAAGGTTTCCAGTCGATTGTTTGCCGTGTGTTGATGTCGACCCTCGACTGCTTGTTCTTTTACTTGCACTTTTATTTAACGTGCCTAACTTTTCTATAGAAGATTCACGACGAACTTTGTTTAATTAATAAATGAATTTAATTAAAGAAACAAATATATACACTAACTCTACGGGAACTTCCACGTAGTATTAAAGCGTTTAGATATTAAATCGGACTATCTCAATGTTGCTTCGTACAGCCTAACTACAGATCGTTCTTTCGCGTCAGTCTCTGAATCTGACGGACTAATACTCTGCCGCCGCCGCTGGTCGCTCCTCTCGATGTTGATCGCTCGACCGATGTTCACGCGTCGCCCGCGTCAGTAGTACAAGTCCCGTATTCTCCTTTTCCTTCTGTTAAGTAGGAACTTCAGCGTGCGTCGGTCAGCCCCTTCCCCACGTCAAGCTATCGTCAATTAGTGTCAGATTGCTCCTCGAGACACGGGTCGTCGCTCGCCTGCAGCGCGGGCGGTGTCTGGTTACACCATAGCCGCGAGGTGTCCTATTACACCTTGTTTGTGTGGTGTCCGATTACACCTCGGCCTCGCTGCCTTCATTGTTGCCCAAGTGGAGACTGGCTTTCGTCCGTCATCATCCTATCTCGACCACCAACGACGACTCCATCCTGATGATGATGACATCTCGTCGTTGTCGTCGATCTCCTCACGCGACAGGCGCTGAACACTGCATAATCTAACAAAACTTACCCTAACATATCACACCATAACATTCCATACAAAAAAATACCATACATGCCATACCATGCCATGTCACGTAATACCATTCTACACGATATAATATCCTCATTTGCCTTATTTTCCTAATTCCATGATTTCCCAAAGCGTCACAATTAGATTTGTGCGTCTGTATGTAAGGTGTGATTACACTGCCGTAGACCTATCGGCAGTGTTACATCATGTGTCACAACTGTTGTCACAGACATTCACACTCACATGACCTCCTCCTCCTCCTCCTTCTCTTCCTCCTCCTCCTCCTCCTCCTCCTCCTTCTCTTCCTCCTCCTCTTCCTCTTCCTCCTCCTCCTCCTCCTTCTCTTCCTCCTCCTCCTCCTCCTCCTCCTCCTCCTCCTCCTCCTCCTCCTCCTCCTCCTGTTCAACTGCTGAACGTAATCACCAAATGTTCACAACCCATGTGTCCCAGATGTTCGTGGAATCTACATAATGGAAGGCAGGCACTGGCATCAGATATGAGCCAGCGTAGATAAGTCAAAAGATCAGAATATGCATTGCCAGTGGTAAATGTATGGAATGGAGTGGAATAAATAAAGGGTGCTGGAGCAACCACCTCTGACCGCTGCAGGCGACGAATGGCTCGGCACTGATGCTGTGGCGCCGTTAAGTTTCACGACACCACACCCGTCTGCACACGCAGGATTACCTCAGTATGGAAGAGACTAAATAACAGGAAGTGGAGTGACTCAGACAGAGGGACAGACAAACGAACAGATATACATAGGTCTATAGACATACATACGGACAGACACACACAGTACGACGCACGCACAGACACACAAAGAAGGAGATTGACCTACATACGAACAATGAACAGAAACAGTTCCTTGGTATGTCATCGATTGAACTGCCAAATAATTAGGCCTATTAGACCATTATGAGACCGAACAACATGGAAATAGGCCTATCAGTCTTACGCAATCCCCTCACACAACGAGTTTCTTCCTGCATAGAAGCTTCTTCGTATACCTGGTTGCTTTCTTACATTATGCGATATCGCATTAAACTAATATGCATTACGCTGGTTCATAAACGTAAAAGCCAATGGTTCACAAGCCAATGGTTTGATGTTTGTCAAGCATTTCACATTTATAGTTACGTCAGAAGTCGAATTAAGTCCACGAGCTATTGACTTGACCACTACGCCACTTGAACGTTGTTTACTATTGACAGGCTGGAGAAAGCGCCGTGTGCATTGAACCGTATCCGCGCAGTGGTCATGCAGAACGATTTCGATTTCTCTGACCTTCCGTCTGCGCCAAACTGACCCGCGAGTGATGTCGAGCGTGGATACGGAGAAATGGAAAAACTAGTGGAAAACAGTTTTCAAGCGTAATCGATGGCCACCGTGATGCCACATTAAGAGCTGGAGACTCTTCGTCGACTGAGTCTCATTACACCAACCGATGATCGGCTGTTGGGTAAACACGGAATGAATGCTTCGCAAGAGAAAAAGTCGACACTTGGCGCATAAGATGAGTGGCTACCCGTGCCTCCTGCGACGCGCTGTGTTGACCGAAAATCCCCAGACTGAAGCAACGCGTCTGTGTGGAAGCAAAGGATCAAAGCAGTCCACAGTGAGTTCGGGTCTGCACGGAAGGTCTGCGATATTTAGTCAGATCCACTGATGCAGGCCAAGCAACCATTGGAAACTTCTGACAACACACTGTTTGAAATTTAGCTATGCTACCGCCTACCGCCAGTCTTTTAATTATAAGTTACATTAAACAGTGGATGGTCGGCAAGGGTGCAAGGCTGCTCAATTCATAAGAATTTACATGTACACGGGTACTTTATTGAAGCCACAGCTACTCTTAAAGTCACTTTTTAATGCTATATAACCTAGTGAAAGTCATATAAGTTCTTTTAGGCCCCACTTTTTTTTATAATTAAGTAGCATCAATAATTGGAGAACCTACGTTATTGTGATCTGTAGGTTTCTGACTTTTCTGACATCTTCACTGTAAGTGTGCTGTAGTATACGCGCACTTCAGAGTATGCGTTGAAGAGACAGTAGCCCTGCCTAGACTCCTATCGGACTACTGAGCAACTGTTATAGCGCTATATTGTAACGGTTTACATGCTGACATATGTGTATAGCAGGATAACCTTACCGTGTGAGGTTCGATTCTTGAAGTTGGAAAAAAGATTTGCCAATAGGGCCAATGCATGTTTCTCTCGTGTATACAGTATCGATTATTTAAAACAATGAACATGTCCTTGCCATGTTGTGTGCCCAACCTTTACGATGTATGATATAACGTAGTCTATGAGTACGAAATTTGGTCATGCGATGCTAGATAAAATACTGAGGTCAAAGCTGCGTGCTCTCCACTCCTATGCCGAGTTCGAGAAAAAGAAGTCGCTGTCGCTTAATGAAAAGATGGCTGGCTCTTGTTATGGGTAGAATTTAGTTTAATGACACGTCAACTGCAGGAAGAGCCAGTGCGTCGTATATAGACTGCTGGCCAGTGGCAATGTTTTGTTTTAACGGACTAATAATGGACGAAACAAGGACAAATGAAAGCTAAACAAAGGCCTAGAGACAAAGCAGGTAGTGACAAGGGACAAACAAAGGACAAAGACTGCCTTTTATTATCGCCAAGAGACGACTTGCGCCGGCGCTTGATGCATCTTCAGTGGACGGCCGATGATTGAGGCTTTTAGATGTACACATGGCAGAACTGCAGCCGCATCCTCTTCAGCAGCTGAGCGCACTGAGAAGATGCTCTCAATGTCATCGCTCAGCAGAGTGCCGACAGAAGTGGACGAAAACTGGACGCTTGTCTACACTTCGGCGTTCAACATGTATTTTTATAGAAGCCACACAAAGTCATCGACGGACTACACTAATTATTAGCATATGCGCTATTATAATTCAACAGGCATAATTTATAGTGTGCGCTGAAATCGCCGCATGTAAATGAGCAGTTGGAATTCAAAGTGTCATATAATCACATGGTTGAGTGGCTATTCCGGTCACTAGTTCTGTTTTACTATAAGCCAGGCATCGACTAGTGAAGGCATCGAACTATGCATGTAAAGGATAACGTACAATCAATTACAATTGTAATGTACAATTACATTACAATGCCTGGTGATGCTGTTGTTGTTGGCGCGTGCTACCTCAGTCAGCCTCTGGGCTTCTGGCAGTCGGATGAAGAAGTGAAAACGGGGCAACGACAGATGCATTAGAGGCTGACCATAGATTTATAGACAACGCCGCTGCCAAAGAGAAGAAAAACAAGGAGCCAGGCTGAACAAAGACGGTCATCTCAAGACTCAGGCAACAGCAGCGTCTGCACTCAGCATTTCAAGCGAATCCAGTCAAGGTAAAGGTCTTCAAATAAATTAAAATAAATAGGCAAATAACAAATATTTGTTTTGTTTATTAATTAGCCTATTACGTTAAATGTTTTACTGAGGGTAGAATTTTGCAATTGATAATATTGATGATTATTAGTAATATTATTATTGTCAGCATTATTAATATTAATGCTGTAATGACTATAATAATGATGATAATGATGATGATGTTGTTGTTGTTATTTATAATAGCATAGCATAATAAGAATGAATGTTATTTATAATTGCTATTATTATTGATATTGTTGTTATTATTATAACTATAATTATTATAACTATAATTATCATAATTAATATTATTACTATTACGGGCTGAAGTGCAACAAGTGGAAGTCGCTTAACATTGAATGGCAATTTCTTACAATGAACTGAGATTCAAAGCTCAGATACAGACATGAAAGGCAGATACATTCAGTAATTTCCCTGCACCAGTAGTTGAAAGCATCATCTGAACATCTTGATTGAACGGCCTTCAGTTGCGGCGCCAGCTATACAATTTCAGCAGGTCACGCGTCAGGGTTATGGGAGTTATTTAGCAGGTCGAAGAAATTAATGTTTGAGTTTGACGCATCAAGCAGCATAACCTCAACATAAGCAGCATAACTTATATAGATAAAAGGAAGAAAATTATTATTGAGCGCTTATAGCCCAACTGTTGTAGCATATTCAAATTTGAAACAATTCAGCAATTAAAACGTTAAACTTAGTTACTTTACAAATCTTTAAAGATTTGGAAGTACTGATTAGCTACTCAGAACATCATGAACATGTATGCTAATAAGACGCACGACATAACAGAAACAGTCAACCAGACCTGTCAAGAGTAAAATAGGCAGGTCATAAGGCAGGTCAAGAGTAAAATACGCAGGTCAAATGACCTACCGTGACCCATGATAGCGCCATCACTGACGACCTTGGAATTATGTCACGGTGAATCAATCGCCAGATCACTTTGTTTTTGGTAGGTGTGAAGATGACACTGACGACACCAAAGAGCGTTGGATGTAGCAATTGTAAGACAGGAAATACAGTCTTTATTCCGTTTAAATGATATCCTAAATAGTTCGACTATGATCGTAGTCATGAGACGCCTGGACTTGATCAGTATTTTCTACACAACAGTGGTGATTTCCACGGCCATGATTCAACAGTCAGCAGTCACAACTCCAGGTAAACAAATGCTACAGTTGTACTTCAAGTGTGTAACTAATCGAAGTTGTATGTATGTATGTATGTATGTATGTATGTATGTATGTATGTATGTATGTATGTATGTATGTATGTATGTATGTATGTATGTATGTATGTATGTATGTATGTATGTATGTATGTATGTATGTATGTATGTATGTATGTATGTATGTATGTATGTATGTATGTAATATGTATGTATGTATGTATGTATGTATGTATGTATGTATGTATGTATGTATGTATGTATGTATGCATGCATGCATGTATGTAGAGCCCTGCGCCGGCCGCGCCGCGCCGCCGCCGCCGACATTTCGTGGACGCCGCCGCCGCCGATTTTTGTTTGTCGGCGCGCCGCCGACAATCTGTCGGCGCGCCGCCGATGCCAGTTTGATATGCTTAATTGTTATTGTTGCATTTTTCATGTTTGCATGATATTGCAAAGATAAGCAAACTATTCTCAGAAATGGCACTTTGATTGGTAGGAACTCGTGTGTTAATGAAGAAGATAAAGAGTGAACATAGCTGATTTCAATGTTTGTGGTCTTTATCTTGATACCAAGAATGCATTGTCTTCCTGACTAAATCCGTGTTCCTTATACTTTGATGATCTTGTCTTTGTGCCATGAAACCAGGGTGAGAATTGTCGGGGGGGGGGGGTTGGAGGGTTTCAACCCCCCTAGTCTTTCTTAGGACCCCATAGTAAAGTCTTCATTGCACACCCCAACTCCACATGAATCATGGTCTAACCCCCAAGTCTTTTTTCCACAATTCTCATACTGCATGAAACACCCAGTCATTTAAAGCAATATCTTGTTACAAGTAACCATTGTTTTGATACACCTGTTCCTGTTGCCATTTCCTTAATACCTTGACAACAAAAGCAATATGCAATGCATGTCTTTGTATGTGTACTACAGTACTACAGTATTCCCTCGTTCGTTACCTTCATGTTGAATAGCTTCTATAACTTATTGATTGTTGTCTTTAATGTCTATGGTCTTATTACAAAGGTGTAAATTGTTGGCTTAATGTTGTAAGGTTAGAGGAGTTTATGAGTGCTATTAATATCAAGATATGCCACTTAAGTAATAATCCTGCAGAAGGGAAGGTATAATTTATTAATACTTTTTGCTGGAATCTATTCAGGTAAACAGTATCAGTTGACACAGGTTTTGACTTAGTATGTATAGTAGCAAGAATGGTCTTTTTCAGTTTAGTCTTATACAAACAATGGTCTATATGTGGAAACTTTAAATGGCGTGGCTCCAATTCAAACGGGCAGCAGACCACCTGGTAAATTCTTTGGAAAATTAACAGGAGTGAGGCACTCGGCCAGTGTATTACCATAGGAAAACGTATATATTTGCGTTTCACTTCATGGCTTCAGCAGCCTCTCTTACTGGTACAATGCTGTTATCCAGCATCTGCCATGTGACTTGGTGTGTAGGCCTACACTGTATCAGTGCATATACAAGTGTATTCATGCAATATGCAAATGCATGTTGCTTCATCTGATTACAATTTGCCAATACCTATACAGATGTGCATTGTAATTAGGATGTTCATATTTGTAAGGCAAATGTCTGAAGGTGCCTTCTCTTTCAGTCCCTTTATATGTCGTTGAGCTTCAGTGTGATGGAGTGGCTTTAGAGAACTTGGCCCTTTGACTGGTCACAGGACCAACGGCTGTACAACTCTCATAGTGACTTACATTGGCGTCCGGAGGAGGGGAAGGGGATTTGGCCCCTGGATTTGTGAATAGATTTTCCATGCAAAAACGTCATTTCGCCCCCTGGAAGACATTTGCCCCCTTAGAAAAATTTTGCCCCCCTTCCGGAAAAATGGGCATGGGCATCGTTGCGGATGCCCATGGTGACTCATGTTTCTGACTAGGGTACGCCGCGCCGCGCCGACGCCGACATTTTGTGGGCGCCGCCGCCGCCGATTTTTGTTCGTCGGCGCGCCGCCGCCGCCGACCAAAAATGACCGGCGCGCCGCCGCCGACTCTATGACGTCGGCGCAGGGCTCTACATTTATGTATGTATGTATGTATGTATGTATGTATGTATGTATGTATGTATGTATGTATGTATGTATGTATGTATGTATGTATGTATGTATGTATGTATGTATGTATGTATGTATGTATGCATGTATGTATGTATGTAATATGTATATTATATATCTGGTTAATTATAAAGCGTTTTTTAAACAACGTCACAAGGGGCGCTTAACTTGGCGATCAAACAGATATAAAGTTATGTCTTAAGTTGTTCGAAGACATTCTTTTGTTTTCGTGTCTCTACTTCTAATTCATTGTATTACTAAATGAGCAGAATAGAAAATTCATCTTCTTCATAGAATGGCGTCGATCATCAATCAAGAGAGGTTCTTGATTGACCTGTCTGTCGATTACTGATGATCGAATGCCTGCCTTGCCCTGATCTCTTAGCCTTAGATCTATATGGACGAAGCGTTTCTACCATCTGCAGGGAAGTGCCAGTCGGTGAGGTAACCGTGTATTGTGGACTTCTATGGTTATTCTTCGTTCTTTGGCATTAATGATCACGAACTTACCATGCCAACGGTCAATTCTGAAAGACACTCAGTCACTACACTTGTTGAGTTCTTCATGCGTATATCACTCAACACAGAGTTTCGACATTTAGGCCTATGTATATCATTATCAAATCAATTTCATATCAAATCAAATCAAATCAATTTATTGAATCGAATGGAAACAGATAATATTTCAATCGACTAGCTATTAGATAACATCATGTATCAAAAGAGTAAGGAGTATAATGTTATACAATTTATAAGATAGATTGTTTTTATGTATGTGAAGGTCTGCCCACTATATACCACATCCATGATATCCGTAGGATTAGACGCCCCATTCCACTTTCTGTCCTGATTTGTCTGGCTAATGCATGCATGGTCTCCAGCCGTCTAGACTACAGCAACTCGCTTCTTACTGGCGTTTATAAAGTTAACTTGATGAGACCTCAAAAATTGTAAAATACCTTGCTCAGAACTATTATTACAACTCCCAAATATGAACATGTATACAAGGGCGTCTACTCCACAGAAACCTTGGAGCAAATGCTCCATCCAAAAAATAGGGGAGATCTGTCCGTGTATGTGCCATCATTATTGGGGGGGGGAAGGGAAGAGGAGAGAGGGGAGGGGAAGTTGCTCCAATGACTTAGGGGAGAGTAGGGGGTAGACGCCCCTGAACATGTATCGCCCATTCTAAAATCAGGGCATAATAATTTCTGATAGTGTAGTTAAAGTAATTCCAATAGCAGAAGATGGTGAATTGTGCAAGAAATCAGAAATAGTTTAACTGCTTATATGGACATTTCAGGTAAAATTTGAACCTGTGCTAGTAAAATAATCGTTAAAATGTTGAGATTAATAGAGTATTAATCGCATATTTCGATGTCACCAACGTCAAGCGAAGCCGTCATAATGGAATTGTTATTTTCCTGAAGTAAGGCCCTTATCAGTGCCAGGTTGTTTTTATCATTTTCACAATGAATTTTATTTCAGAGTAATATTTCAAATTTATTCATGTAAACAGTGACTGCTATCTTATTTATTGTTGTTTGGTTCTTAGCATTTTTATTGCACGTTTGATAGGGCGACTTTGGGCCACTGTAGCATTTTACTGAGAAAGTCATGTCATAGGGATGTTGTGCTTCTCCCTGAAGACAGCAATGCCAGAAATGAGTTGCTATTGTCACAGGCCATGTTAATATTGGATCAATCAGTGTTACGCAGTGAAGTGTGAAATTCACTTGTGGCCTGATCAGTAATTATTCGTATAGAATAGCCAGGAAGCGCACATGTCCTAACAGGTGAAAGGTTCACCGTACAGTATAATAGGGAAATAGTCTGAAATATAAATCAACAAGACTGCAGAATCATAGTAATCGTGGGGGTGAGTTTGTAAATAGGTTTATATTGCCAAATAAAGTAGCAGTTTCGAATGAAATTCGAGTAGATCACAGCATGGTTGGTTGAAAGTAATAGGTATAAAAAATGTATGAGTGGACACTGGAAAGATGACCCTCAAACCGCAATTTATCTCCCAACAAAATCACTTTTCTAATCATAAGGGTTAGCTGCGACAACAACTGGTTAAAATCTCATTAAACGCTTTAATGCCAGACCCAGAGGGACGATATATTACGCCGAGTATAATATTTTTTTCTTTTGTTCAGCGTAACCTTGTAAAATGGATCTTATATGTTTTATTTCATGAGCAAGTGCTGCAAGTCCAAGGCTATTCAACAATTTCATATGCGATATCCTCTGAGATAAAAAAAACCCACTGAAATTTGTCACCTCTTCGACCATTTCTGCCTTTGTGTGCGAAATGGCACCACGTGATGAAATCTGTTGATTCCGAATCGCAATCAATCCAAGTTTCTGTCACACCGCAACCGCGGGACGAGACTGATGTTGCAGTAACTGAGTGTCAGATAATTTATGAGAGATGTTTCTGCAGTTGAGTTGCATAACAGGAAATCGATTAGAATGTTGCACTTATGCCAGGAAGGATCCATGGTCATCTAAGCATTAGGTGCATGTATGCATGTATTTCTGTCAGGATGTATGTATCAGTGTTTACATGTGTATAGTGAGTGCCTTTGAATGTATTTATGTATGTCTGTACAATTTGAGTGCTTTGTTTGACTATGGCCTATTATCATCCAGTGAACACAATAGCTCTATATATGTGGGTCTATCCACATTTTGTGATATCCGTATAGGATCACATTCAATCTTCTGCTGTCAGGTTTGTTTGGCTGATGTCGTGATCTCCATCGCTCTTGACTGCTTCAACTTAGCCTATTTCCTGATTGCATTTCAGAATTTCATTTAATAAAGCTTCGAATTGTATAAAATACGTTGACCAGAGCAACCACTGCAATTTCAGTATGAACTTATATCACCGATCCGAGTCAATGCATTGACTCGGATCGGTGATATAAGTTCATACTGAAATTGGCCCTAAACTCTGGAATTATCTTCCGGCAAGCATTCACTCTGCAAATTCTGTTAAAGTCTTCAAATCTCGACTAAAACTCATCTATTCCTAGACTCCATCAGCTGTTTCAGTGCATTCCTTTCTTGGGTTTTGACCAGACTCATCCTGGAAGCTGGCTTGCACAACGACTTTTGCTTATCAGATCACATAACTTCTCCCTCTCGCTCAAAGATAACCGCAACTATATATCTCGCATCCTTTTTCCCTGTACAAATCCCCGTAATCCTGGCCCCAGAATTGTCCTCCATAGTCTAGCTTGTCTAAGATGCGTCTGTGTCAGCTTGCTCTACTAATAAACGAATTTGAGTGATTTGATTGATTGATTGTTTGGTTGATCGACTGTACTATGGCCCTATATATACACAGTTAATATGTATGTATAAAATTTATGTACATACGTATGTATGTATAAATTCTATAGAGCTCCAACTAGTGTGCTGACCCTTTATGCACTTCGAGTAAAGTATAAAATGCAGATTTCCAGGCGACCTGTTGTTGATATCTGGTGATCGTGTTGCTCTTCCGTCGAAATGTATTCCGATCCCGAAACAAAATTCCTCTGGAGTTTCTCTATGTAGGTCTATCCGTCGTTTTTATATTTTACTTTGTATAATTAGGCCTACTTGCTGAAAAGAATCACTTTAACGCGACGGTATTTACCAATAAAGCATCAAACTGCGCCACATAGGTAAAACGTTTTAGTTAAGGTTTTTCCTTGCTGTTGCACTGATGTATACGTTAGTGGCACAGCATGAACTAAACTGCATTGAAATGTTCAGTGTCAGGATACGATCATAATATAAGAGAAATATTGATTCATGTCGAAATCGTCAAAAGGAACATGTTCAATTTTGACATGAACAACCTCCGGATGGATGATCGCCTCTGTTCACGGAAATAAATGCTCCCTAGCCGAGCGTAACGGAGTCGTACGAAATTTACGACGGCCAAGCCAGGCACCGTTAGAACTACATTATGAAGCGTTTCTATTTTATCAATATTTTGCGGTATGCCTGGCTGTGATAAACACGATAAACACTGGCGGGTATGCTTTCAAGAGATTCTGCACATGCAAGCCTGGTAACTCGTAGGAGATGACTGCCATCAAACCCAACACGTGCCATACGGTGCTGTGGAATTGGCCAGAGCGCAAGCCAGACGACTGCGCTGTAATGCTGATTTTACGGCGTCCCGGGTGACCGATAATGCTGGACGTTTCTAAGCGCCGCTTGGCTGGCGAGCGCTGAACGTCAGCGCTCGCCAGCAGCTGAGTGATAAGCGGTCGCCGGGGGCTGAGAGGCCAGATGCCTGGCACATAAAATACGAATGGCGGACATTTTGTGGTCTTTCTGAGTTGGCAGAAACCTTAACGGCAGTTTACGACAGCACCCGAGGAAGCAGATCAGGGCCTTTAGGCTTCTCTTAATTAATCTTATTCTTAAGTTAGCTTTCCGGACGACGTCTCGTTTCCAGCCATTGCAGACCTAAATCCCGCAGTCGAATGGCATTAGAAACTTCTGGAATAACATAAAGACCAAACACTGGAACGTTTGCTTTAATTGGATAACATTTGAGTGAACGCTGACAGATAAAAATATATAAATATGGATGGGTTTCTCCTAAAACTGACCTGAAGTTGGCCATGAATGACCACTAATTGATCACATGATAATTGCCTGATGAATGCGTGTTGAAATCGCGAACCTCCACTCTACACATATCAACCCATCACGAACTGAAATGTTCCTGTTTCTCACGCAGAAATACAAGCTTTATATAAATTCGCGAAAAGTTATACATTCCTATATTTTATGTAATAGACCTAGCTGACACGTCACATTCCACTGTCATATTTCTACAGCGCCTTTTATAGAAGCAAACTACTCAGTCCTCCATTGCAGACCTCGTGCAGTGTTAGCTTTGGACGACTTCTTCACCTGATAAACGCTTACGTCTGGCCTTCAATTAGATCCCAATTAGCTCAACCCCATCGGTCGTCGTGTATCTCGGGTTAATTAATGCTCTTCGTTGAGCTCTCTAGCCCCGACATGTAATACTACGCTGACTAATTACATCTGGTATCGAACGCACAGAACATCAGCCACTTAAGCAGTCCAGTCTCTGAGGTCATACGTCCGAATTATCGTCCGCTTGACCAGCACGAATGAATTGATGGTCGTCAATCAAGCAGCAGGTCTTGTTTTCTGTTCTTCCTCGGAAAGCGTCCAACTGAAGGGAAAGACGGAGACCTGGTGTCGCATGTACTTGCTGCTCATTTGGATGCAATTTTCATCCGGACTAAACGACCGACGGAGGCGTATCGTCCGCGGAAGACGACGCGCATGCGCAAGATGCCATCGATGGTCGAACGACGCATTATTGGAAGATCTTATCCCCACAAGAGGTCGCTCCATATCCGATCATCATCAGCTGCAGCAGCAGCAGCAGCCTGTTCTGTCTCCCTGATTTGGTCGTCATCTTCCTCGTCGTGGTCAGCATCGTTCCGATCGTGGCGCAGACGGAGGAGACTCGTCCGTCGGTCGAGTCGAAGCCCTTCTGATTGCATTGATAGCATCGAATTGGTTACTATTGGTTACTACACGTCATTCCAGCAAAAGACACGACAAGCGATTGCATCGCTCTTTCCACCCACCAAATGTAATACATAAAACATAATTATACTTCACATGATATGCACATGAGTATATATACGCGTGCTCATTTGTTATAGCGATCCGTTTATATATATATACTCTAACTCACACGCGTACTATATACACAGTTAATATGCATCTATGTTTACAGTTGAATAAGCATATCTCTTATAAAGATTCGTTTCTATAGGAGTTCAATAACGATTCAAATGTATTGCCGATGTTTTTGTGCCTTCCGTCTATTAGTTACCATCGGCAGAGCCTCCGCTGTGTCTTAGTAAAACGTCTTTTACTTCCATTTTATTTTTGTTTTTTCCCCTCCAGATCGGTTAGTTGCTGATTAGAATAGGAAACGAACGTTACAAAGTTCGTGAAAATGTACAAAGAAGTAATCATATCGTTCGTTAAATATGAAGAGGAATGATGTTAATTCGGTAGTTCAGTCAAATTTCTAGCCAACCAAGCACCATAGTTATACTATAGAGGGTGGTCTTTTTGACTTAGAGATATCACTGCGAGTTCAAATCACCTTCAAATCAATAGTAGAATAAGTAACTACGTTGAGAGAAAATCGTTACCACTGTTTTTACATGTGATGCTGCCGAATGAAAACTTCATCGAGGACATCTGTGTAGCGTTTATTTGACATACAAATTACCCAGAAGTACTTGACGAAAAAGTTGTCTATCCAGTTGCCGCAGCTGAAACTGAACGATGCGCATGATACGTTCCAAGTGCATTTGTATCGCAGTCGAATGGAATTGAAGGGCTTAATTCCAAAAACGGTTAAGTCCATTTTTGATTTCTTTGGGAAAAATGATATTTGTATTTTTTAAGGTAATTGATAATTTAATTGGTTCAAATTTTTTTATGGACATAGCCCATTAGGAAACACTATATTTACTGTACATTAATGAAATCATGCTTGTTATTAAGAAGTGATATACTAAGTTTTGTTCGGACTTAACTGGTTTTGAATTTCAAATATGGCAATAAACTTATGAACTAGTAACATGGAGTGTTCATTTCGCTTTAATATGCTTAAAACTATCTGTAACCACTATAATGAAAACATGACATTGCAGTGCACATAACCAAACATCAATAACTTTCATAAGAACTCCACTTCAAAACTATCAAACTCTTCCATGATGTCGGCATCATCATCATTTTCAATGTCAGGACTGGCATCGACAGACACTGCACTTGATACCGAAGCGTAAAAAGCCTGAATATCATGTCTTGAAGACATTTGCACACCAGCTGAAACCAGCAGCTTAGCAACATCAGAAGCTTTTGCTGGCTTCACCGAACTCTCTAAAGCAAGGGGTGTGTTTTGAAGAGATGTAATCTTTTTGCCTCTCTTTCCAATGATGTGCCAACTGAACTCCCCATTATACACATTTTTGACACCAACCTTGCCACTCTCGAATCTAATAACCTTTACCTGAGCAATCCCCAAGCCTAAGTTTGCCTTCAGTAACTTATGAGCCTGCGCCTTATAGTCACAGAGATTCCAGTTTCTTCCTAATAACCGAACAACACCGAAATCCTCGTATATTTTATGATAGTCGGCTGGTATTAGGAACACCGTATAGGATTGCCTTCCTCACGAATAAAGTCCTTGAAAGAAGGAATCCATATATCGCTTTGTGTAAGGGTTGAAGCATAGCAGTTCCGATATACCCGATCCACGTGAACACATGCAACAGATGGTTGTTTTCCATCGGGACCGTATAGGATTGCCTTCCTCACGTTCTTTTTCCACAATTGAGGACACCGAGCTCTTTTTCTAGGTTTGGAAGACGGTGAAACCATTTCCGTAAAATCGTCAACCTGTTCATCCGCCATTTTTCCTTCCTTGCTTCGAACGAGGAAAATCTACATCACGTGACGATACGGAGCAATATGATTGGCTATGGACTTCCTTGCTTTTGAACACGTAATGCCTGTGGACTTACCGGCTTATGGAATAGAAGCTATTTTTTACCTTGGTTTTTCCAAAGGACTTAAATGTATTTGAGCTGAAATATATCATACATAGCTAGGCATTATATTTAACGACCGAGATGGACAATAATATAAATTTTCGAAAAAGTGGACTTAACCGTTTTTGGAATTAAGCCCTTCAATTAAACAAGATGGAGTTGCTTGACATTCTGCTTATGGAAATGCGACAGCAAAAGAAGAGGCTATGATATCAAATTACATAGTAGGGCCTAATTATTGTGTCTAACCAGTGCGTTTCTTTTAATACAGCAGCGTCTGCGAAGCTCGGCGCTACAAAGTAAAGCATAAGCAAGATTAACACTAGCCACACTGGTCTACACATTTACAGTTAAATGAATAGCAAACAAGAGTATATACTTTAGTTACTCTAGCATGACGTGAAAAACACTGTTGGCCTGTGCCAAATTTTGTTATATGAATCATATAGAAAACTAGACCATTCTGTTGCTTAAATACAGTGTTCCAAAACCATATGGACACTTCAGCCGTTTACTGACCCTTCAATGATCGCCTTTCAATTATCTAGCGAGGCAGGGGCGCCTCCAGGATTTTTTGTGTGTACGCACAAGCATGACACCAAGCGTAGGCCGGGAACGAGGTGAGCAAAGCGAACCGCGAGCGAAGCGAGCTACTAGCGATTAGGGGGTCTGGGGGAGCGTCGTAAGCTCCCCCAGCGGGGCCTGGGGCGGAGCCCCAGCCGCCAACGCTCCTGGGAGCATTTGGGGCTAAATTAAGGCTATTTTGGGATACCTGAAACACAGGCAACTATAATAAATTGAGTATCATTTTCCATGCAAGCATGGGTCAGCAGCGGATTTTCCAACATGTCAACTGGTGTGCAAATTCCCCACCAGCCCTCTCAAGTTCCCCACCAGTGGATTGTGTCCTTTTTAGTCCCACTAGTCGCCACCAATGAAGAAATTATTAAAATCTGACTTTGTTTTATTATGACCTTGAGGCTTGAAGTTGAATTTTCTCAATAATAACGAGTCATTATGGCGCTTTCTGCATTAGCTACAAATATGTCCTTTTCCCAACTTCTCTGATTCAATGCTGTTCGACTTAAATTACCCACGAAACGTGTCCTTTTTCAAAATATCTTCACCAGTAGAAATTTCTTAAAATCTTTGTGATGGTGCTTTTGCACGCTGAGGCTGCTTGCCCGAGCCAAGCACTCTAGGCATCTGTATGTCAACGTCTAATCTTCAGGGCTGTAGTGGTAAAATTAGAGGTGTGTATACGCTACAGGTTAGTTTTCCGAAACACTGAGGGGAGGGGTTTGGGAAGGGGGCATTGCCCCCTTCTCAATCAAGAAATCTTTCGAAATATGGAAACGATTTGGTGAGCGTTTAAGCTATTGAAATGACGGAATTACTACATTTCTGATGCATCACATATATGCTAAAATTTACCACGATGGGGACCAACTACTTAGCTAGTAGTTAGAAGTACTACCTAGCTACTTTCAGAATAAGCAGTTATGACTACTTTTGAACTGCTTTAGATGACAAGTAGTTAATTCTTTTACTTGTTGGACATAGGCTAAAACAGTGCGGTTCACATCCAGTCTGGCGTCCTCCGGCAAAAAATTTAACTTGAACTGGGGCAGGTACATGGATGAAACCAAGTGTTCCTTGTGGTATACGTTCAAAACCGCGCAGAAAACCGCGCCGTTTAAAACCGCGTGTAGTTCTTTATAGCGCGCGGTCATAACCGCGCGAATCATAGCCATAGTAAATGTCAATAAGGCTAAAAGAGAGCAACTACTTTGAAGATACGTTGATTGGAAGACCATATTAGAACATTATGCCTGAACATTATGAACATTATGCATGATTGACTGTATCGGATTAACCTGTTCGTTTTCTTCACCTTTCATTCTCGCTGTAGAACATTATCAACATTATGCAAAATTGACTTTATCGTATGGAAAAATTAATACCGCGCGGTTATGACCGCGCGCTATAAAGAACAACACGCGGTTTTAAACGGCGCGGTTTTTTGCGCGCGGTTTTGAAAGTAAACCTTCCTTATCTGACAGGATGCCTGTTGTCAAAGCTTTAACCAAAGGAGCTACCAATTTGTCTCTTTCAGGCCCATTATTGTCGGATCAGATGACCCACATATGTTGTCCTTTCACCCTGGATCAAATCCATGGACTGTACAAGAGGGTTCATTAACTTGGTATATGAAGCTAGAAAGAGCATGTCAGCATCTTTCATCGGTTCTTGATTCAGTGCAGCCTGGCAACACTTTACCTTTACCTTTTATCTTCCTGATCTTCATCTTTATATTATGTAGGCCTACTATCTTCTTTGGTCTGCCCCTCGCCAAAAAACACAGTAGCCTACCGTAGATTGTTTCATTTTTTTTGGAGGCTGAGGCATAATAATTAAATTATTCTGACTGACAATTGCTTCAATAATCAAAACTATTGAAATGTCGTCGGCGTCGTCACGTAAATCAAACTGGAAATATAAAACGGCATGGGTGCGTTCCTACTACAAACGGTTAGGCCCCCTACAATTTTTTCTAAAGCTGTTTTGCAACTCGCTAACTGAAATTTTGTTTAATTTATAGTCTACATTCTACAGTAAAAAATATGTAAAAGTATACTTCTGGATGCGAGTACACGCTCTCACAGAGGTGAGTATACCGCAAAAAAATATTTTGTGAGGTGAGTATACGGGCTCCAGAGGTGAGTACACGCTGTATACCCGCGTATACCTTCGACTACAGCCCTGCTAATCTTGATGCTAATTCTGAGGCTAATGTCCAGGTTTTTCTTTGATGTCCATGTAGTATAGCAAATTTATGCTTTCTTTGCTACAAGTTTTTTTCATAGTTCAACGGAGTAAACTTGACAAACAGAGTATATATAATCATTGTTCCTGCCCTCTTTAAGATTGTTGCAATAAATCTGCACTGGAACATTACCGAGGTAAGACAATGCTACAATTTCTAGAAACCCACCACATTCGTCCTTTCTCCTCATAGCCTCAATACGATGTTCGAGTGACAAATAACTTTTACCAATATCTTTATCAAGCAAAAACGTCAAATTTTTTCCTACTGTCATAAGATCAGCTGCATTTAATTCCAAGAACTCTACAACTTTCTGTCTCAATGTAGGCCTATCAGCAATTCTTATTTCCTTAATTGCTGCAGCTGACGAGCATAGCATGCCGTTGCGTTTTCTACTGGACTTTTGTAACGACAAATCTGTGCACACAGCGAAACATCTGAAAAGACATCGGCCGTCACCAACAATGTCTACTGTGGAGCATGCTGATTTGAGAATTGTATAATCCGCAACTTCACTATCATTTTGAAGTCCTGCAACAAGTTAATAAATTTATAAGCGAAATATTAAGTTAACCTACGCGGTTTGCATTACGTGTAGGCCTAACATAACATCTATTTTATCGTGTAGGCCTACAAACCGATAAATTGCTCTATCGATTATTTGGTGCGAATTTCTCATAACGAAGGAATTCCATAGACCCTCCGACTATAAGTTTTTAACTCACCAATACCACTAAGCATTAGAGACACGCCAGTTCATTTAACCACTTATCAACTATTCAACTATATGGTTTTTCTCAATTTTGAAAAGTTTATAATAGTCTATTTCTGTAAAAGCTCAAACAAATTTCTAACAAAAATTAAAGTAAATTTTAAATTTTATCGCAAAGAACAAATTTCACCTACCATCACCATCCGGTAATTTCCTTTGATGCACCGTAAAACTGTAGGCCTATGCCTCGTCTAATGAGGGTACGACTACGAGCAGAAGCATTTCGGAAATTTAATCGGGTTTGTCGAAATCGTTTTAGGGGTGGTCCCCTGCTTGTCATTATTTTGTAATAATTACGTCACTACTACGCTTTATAAGTTAGTAAGTTACCGTACTTAGTCTATTAATTCACTAGATGGTGTTAGACCGTTAGTTTACCTAATATTAAAACTAGTACCTAAGTTATTAATTATATTTTTATAATCTCTTTTTTATTTGTAATTTTTTTATTTCTTAGCCGTTCGGCGCTGTACGCACTTGCGTAAGTGCGTACGTCTCGAGGCGCCCATGTAGCGAGGAGTATCGGATATCGAACGCCTGACTAAAGCATAAACACGATGATCATTCAATCATTGTGGCCTCTCTAAACTTCTCGAGGACGTGTTTAGCGACTCACAGGCACAATGAGTCATCGCTGCTTCTAGATGAGTATGCATAGCACAGCGTCCATTGCGTGAGAGCATAAGATTTCACATAGGGTCTATCACTTCTGCACAGGTGAAGCCATTATGAGCGCATAGCTCTTTACTTTTGACTCCTTGATTTCTTTGTTACGAGGCCAAGAATGGTGTAGCTCGTGAAAGACGACCACGTGCTCCGAATCGTCATGAAGCAAGCAGTTAGACCCCAAGCGAAGGACTCGATCAATCGACGCCTTTCAACGGCAACCTGACCGACACTGGTGACCTCTATAGACGGAAAGGCTGGTCGCTGAAACGCTTTGCCTCTTTTTTGCATTGGCATTGGCACTGACGTTGGCATTGACGCTGCAGGCGTTAGCATTGGCTTTAGTATTGACCCAACTGACGGTGGACATTTATCTCGTAGTTTTTAAGGTTGAAAAGATCGACGGATAAATTAAGCGAATGAATTAAGAAGAGAAAGAGAATGAGATCGAAAGCAAAAGGTGGTTCCGGGTTTAACAGGAACAGAACAGTTAAAAACGAAGAGAACATCACACCTAAAAGATGGAAGAGGAAATATTCAATCATAAAAGAAAGCGACTGGATACGAGTTTCAAGAGAGAGAAGCGAAGAACTCTTGAGAAATGGAATACAGACAACTGAAGAAACGGAGCTGTAGATTTTCAATAAGATCCTAAAAACCAGGTATATTGGTTAAGATGTCTTTTCATGTATTAAGTAAGATTTCACAGATGTGTTAGTATCATCTCCATCGTCGTCGTCATCATCGTTATATTCACAGAACAGTTTTCCTGCCCTACCTTAGTGTTACCATCGATCGAAGCATCCGAATTCTATCTGAAAATGCAGAAAAAATGAAGATTATTTCCAGGGCTGATCCTTACAAAGTAACCATCGGCAGACAACGTCGATAGATTGTCCCCAGTGATAACAAATCCGCTGCACAGCAGCAACATCAAATCATTAAACTACGCTTCTACGTTCTATGAAAACGTAGAAGTGTCCTGCTATGCTTACAATGAGGCAATTGACCTCGCAGTAAGCAGCATCTGCAAATGCAGCAAGAAGAAAGAGTAAGAACAAGAGTAGAACAGTAGTGATGACGATGACCACGATGACGACATCTCTGGATCAACCTCTTATGGCACGACGCAGCGCTCGTGAATAAGCTGGTGCCCTGCGCTTTAGATACTTGAAGCTTACGATTACGACGATGACGATGAGATTGTAGGCGGAATTTTCAGCTCAGTCCGATCGTTTTTAACGAGCTCAGACGGAGCTAAGTGGCGCGAATTTGCATCTGAATTTCTGTGACGCAACGTCAATGATTCTGAGTTCTTGATTTGTTTGTGATTGGCTGACGGGCACCATGCGCTGAGGCGGGCTGACGTCAGCAATAATTCTTGCCAGAGCACGTTTATTATATATGCGTCTGTGATTGATGGATGGGCAGTCACGTGCTCTGTCTGACCTCTGACTTTGTATGGATTTGGGTGCTGATGTGAAAATTTCGAATATGATATGTAAGGCAATCTCAAATGCATTGAGAACAGTTGTGAAAACCTGTCGTAGTGACAGTTTGTCGTGTATACTCAGTTGACGGAGTTACGATGCCATTGAATATTGCTGACGGTAATAATTAATAGATTTGAGTTTGACGAAGTTTCATGTTAGTAATGGAAGTAATGTCGTGATGGAACATTTTAATATTCTTATGCCACAAAAATCAAAGACTTTGTGTCTTCTCTTAAGGTAACATTACACTACAAATCGGTTGAGTCCGTGATTACAATTCTACCTATATGTATCTTCGATGCTTCACTTCGAAACATCGGAAGATCATTGATAATAACATTGATTGCCAACTTCCAACACTATGATATTCTTCTTCATGATGATGATGATGTGTATTCTTATCTTCACTTATTAACTACTATATCTCCCGGTATCCAGTGTAGAAGGCATCAGCCGATGGCGCACCAAAACGAAGCCACAACTTCCAGAAGATCAGTCCGTCGAGACAGGGAGGCAGCCATAGGTGGATGAGCAATCCGGAACAGATAGGCTTTATGTTGAGCACAAAACGACACAAGCGACTGACCAGATCGAGCACATACAGGGAAGGAATTTCAAAATTTAAGTCCAGAATTTCCTCCCGGCTTAATAAATAATTGTAAATCAATTCAGTCAATCGTTTAAATGCATATATATGAATGAATGTAGCTACTTATGCACAGCACCAGAGATTCGCGTATATATAGCCTATATATATGAATGGCTTTTCGGGTGTTCAAATGATTTACAGGCTGACTAGATATATACATATATGTGCACATATATGTCTCTCTTTGTGTATATATATATATATATATTTATATATATATGAAATATATACGCGTTTGTATTGATTTATGTATTTTGTCAGTGTCTGAGTCAAATGCATCAATAGATGAACGAATGAAAGGGTCCTTTATCGGCATCAACACACGACCATTACGAAACGCAATCCGTCGCACAGACGAGACATATATACAGGCAGAAAGATAGAGACAGACAGACAGACAGACAGACAGAGACAGACAGAGACAGAGACAGAGTCAAAAACTGACAAACCACACACAGTTACACACATACAGACAAAACCTAGGCACAAATACAACAGACAGGACACAAAGACATAATTATTTAAGACATTTATTAAACTGAAAGACAAGCTTTATATGACTTAAATAAAAGTATACGTTTATTATTAAAAAGCGGACATGAAGGCAAAGTTGCACAAAATATAAAAAAACTTTGTGAGGAAATAAAGGACACACCTAAAAAACAATACATATCTTAAAGTAAGTGAAAACATATTTATGGAAGATCCTTTAATTCCAAAATATTATTTACTTCTGGCTGAATAAAAACCAAATTCATTCTAGAAACAACACTATTGGTTTATAGCTGTCAAAAAATCAACCAGGTTTTATTTATGATCCTTACAAATATGTCTTTTTACAATAAACTAACCCATTAAACCCATTATCTCAGTGAACAATAAAACACTTAAGCTACACATTTATATAGGGCCTGTATATGCGCAATAAATGAACAAAATAGGAGAGATATATATCTCCAACTTAATCAAAGATACCAATGATTTCTTGAATAAAATTTTAAAATACAATGATCATATAACTCAGGATACAATCTTAGTCACTATGAATGTTAAATAACTTTGAATTCAGGTCTTATCCTCTTACGACTTTAACAACAAATGTATACCTTTCAAAATAAAACAGAAATTTATTATAATTTATAAAGTTAAGACAAACAATATAGATACATTTTAGAACTTATATTTGAAAATAAATATGAGAAAAATGACAAATTAAAGATAATAGTCAGTTCTTTTTGGCAGGAATTGATGAATAAGAATACATACAGTTATTGTTATTTTCCCACTAAACCTATAAGTGCCTCTTAGAATGCTCAAAATAATTAGCAAATACTAATACAATCGAGTTTTCCAGCACTTGTTTTAAAACAATTAGTTATATAGTGTGGATAAAAAAGATCAAGACAACATTGATGCTTTTCTTGTTTCATTGGTGATTGAAGGAGTTGAGAACGAACCTGTTAACAGTTAAATATACATTCAAAGTTGATATAGTTAATTTGTATGTACTTACTTTTGTATTGTATTTAAACACTCATCATATTATTGTTTGATTACATTTAATTTGTATACTGTACATTGTATTCCAATATCTATTATAATAATATTATGTCTCAGCTGTGAAGGCATTAATATACCGACATACATGTCATTTGTTAACATTATGTCTAACTGCTTTCATTATATCCTTATCTACCTGCATGCTACCCAGTACCCAGTACTCTATAGGATGCAGTGCTTGAATTACCTGGACCGATGATGTCCACAAAGAAATACTCCAATTATGCTCATACCAATCAATATGTTGTTTTCAAGGTAATGCTCCTTAAGATGCCGTGGCCGACTTTTCCTGACCACTACTCTTTGTACACGCATGCAGGACATGTATACAGAGAAGCAGACAAAAACCGATGAAACATACACTGACAAACACATAGACACGAATAGAACAGAGAGACAGATAATTATGACAGGCGATTCTGAACCAAATACACAGAGCTCTATTGAATTATTTTCATTCAGAATTTTGGATGACGAAAACGAATGTCTCTAAACCAGAACAGATAATAGAAATTTTATTCTGTTAAAGCCAGTCAGTGAGATCAACTCATTCCATCTGGAATCCTCAATTAAAAAACATCTGTAAAAAAACTAAAATACTAATGAGTCATACTCATGCATCACACGACGCTTCTGTCTTTCGTCTGCCTCGGATCCACCACCTGTTAGCGGCGAAGATTGAGTGGCCACTTCTGAGGACTGCTACAGGGCTCATTTAAAAGCGTCCAATCCTCGACTGGACAATGGTCATCCGATAGGATGAATTCCCCATGGTCAGGCTTTGCAATGGGGAAGGACGGGGCGGGAGGTACGGACGACATTCCTTTCAGTGACCAGCGGGGTTAAGGGATGTGATCCATTAGATTGATGACCGTCGTTTGGGAGCATCATCGGGGCATGCTTTCTACTTGGACATCTGCCCAGTATTATCTGATAACGACAGACAATGTGGTCGCAAGTGAAGTGCTCGTGAAAACGTATAAGACAAGGATTTGTCTGGTTACACACCACAGACAACAGACCAAGTTGTCTTGTGGTCTCTGTCTTGTAATTTCGAAGATTTAGATAAAAGCTTTTTGCCACATAATGCTAATTCAGTCGTTGATGCTCCAAAAGAGAAGTTAAAGTATTCATGCAAAGGCTAGACCTCGCTTTAAAACATGTTGATTACGTTACGGATGTTAAAAAAAACTCTTGATGGCTGGCTGACTGGCTGGATGGATGGATAGATGGATGGATGGATGGGTGAATGGAAAATGGTTGGATGGACGGACGGACGGTTGAGTTGGTGAATGGACTGATGAATGGTTGAATGGATTGATGGATGGACGCACGGATGAATGGATGAATGGATGAATGAACGGGTGGATGGAATAGTTAATCAGTGCACGAGCAGAAACACGCGAAGGAATTGCCAGTGACCTTTTATGACACATGTGTTGACCTTCATCTGGTATATATATATATATATATATATATATATATATTTATATATATATATATATATATATATATATTCGTTTATTGAAAAACTGGATGGCACACCGCACCCAGAAACATTAACACGGTAATCATTGCGAAATAATAATATGGATAGCTAAAGCAGTAATGTAATGTTAGTTGAAAGATGTAATGTAATATTAGTTATATAATATTAATTAACATCCTAACATTAGTCAGCTGGGGCCATGTCTGTGGAAACTAGCGAATAAGGCTACAGAGGCTCCGTTAGCGCCGCTGCCATTAAAAAAACAACTTAGCATCAAAGTGAAACCGCTTTTCGTAATAGAGAAACCGTTACGGTCAGAGAAGTCTGAGCGACTGGAAGAACTACACGCGATGAATAAATAGCCAATGTGGAATTGTGGATATGATGAGAGTTCAGTTTGGACCTGATGAAATCAGAGAAGTTATGAGCTTATTTGTTTACTAGTGTATTTGCCCGTCATAATTATGACGGCAGTGTATATCGTTGGTTAAAATGCTCTGATCGCCGTCGTCAAGACTGACGTCACAAACGGTTTCTGTTTCACAATAGAACAGAAACCGTTTGTGACGTAGCGTATATCGTCGGACGGACACTGTATGGATATTATATAAGAGATACTTAGCCAGAAGATTGGGCGTCGGCGTCTTAGATATGACAAAATTGGTGAAGCCAATAAGAAAAGAAGCAGATTATTATCGGATATTCAGAGCAATCCTGTTGTTTCCTGCATGGTTCGCATGTAGAAAGATGCAGCATCGGTCGATCGAATAGTAAAGACCAATACTTAGATTCTGATGAGTGACCAATCAAGACCTACAGGATGTCGACCGGAATTCGACTAATTAGGCCGCAGTTGATTTCGTTTTGCAGCAAATACTGTATTTCTTTGTGTTTCAAAGGCCAGACTCTACTGTAAGAGATATACAACGTTCATTGTATATTTATTATTGCTTTAGGCCTGACTGTTATAAGCAGGATGCAATAATATTATGGGCTGTCGACTATTTTGAGTAGTCTACATTTGGATAACAGAGTTAGGCAACGTACTGCCAGACGATGCCAGATCGTCAATCATCAGGTGCTATATATTTGCACATTTGTTATTCTTCTTCTCAACAATAGTCCTTGAATGTTGGATTATGAATGATCCTTCGGCGAATGTGCAAATGTAGTTTTAGGCAATAATCTGAACAAGGCTGGAGAAAGATGGATGTTATTCATCTGTAGATGTCGCCATGGATTCTGGTAATTCTTGTTGTACAGTAGAATAGTCAAAGTAGTGGTGGAGTAACTGTTAAACAATGGTCACATAGCAGTGACATCATACGAGCAATCGAATAGATCGTAACAGACTCTACAAAACAGAAACCGTGCTGTCAATGTTCCGAAATGTTCTTTCTTTTTTGTCTTTCAATTTCAATCCGCCTCATCCCTTTCAGAGTTTTTTTTTGGGGGGTTCTGCTGTCAAGGAGAGACTGCCATTGAGTATAATTTTAAATTAACGCCTTATAAGTAGTTGATTACATTGTATTAACTGTTAATTTGATGTAATTTATTCATAAATTCACTCGTTTATGGTCTTTTGGCTTAAAATGCACATTTACTTGATAATAATATGAATTATTTTAAGGCAGCCAACTCCATGTTGACGCGTCTTCAGTTTTTCCAATTCTTGCATTGGTAACAAATCATCCATTTACACACAGCACACGGAGTCGACTCTTCTTCTGTCCATTCGAACACTCATCCACCATTACAGAATATATTCCGTTATGAAAGATATATGCATTAATATATGGGTATGGCACATCTACGTATAATTTTGTGTTTCCTGTGTGAGGCACGGTAACCGATTGGTTACTGCACTCGGCTTGTAACGCCGAGAGTACAGGTTCTATTCCCCCGTCGAACAAATACCCTGTAGAAATCTTTACAAAGCCCGTCAGTCTAAAATGCTCAGCGTCATCGACTGGTGCTTAGACATTAGATGGTGACGCTTTAGAAATGCACAAATAATGATGTCAACAACGAAGACAATGATGATGATGATGATGATGATGATGATGATGATGATGATGATGATGATGATGATGATGATGATGATGATGATGAAGATGATGATGACGTGTGTTTGTTTTGGCAATCCTCTGGCAATGTAAAAGTCGTTTGCCGTTCAAGTGTATTGTATAAGACTGATACAGACTAAATGCTGCCTGTCATTCATGCATTGAATAGATCTGGTTGTGTTGCGTGATGTAACAGACAAACGAGTCACTCACCCAGTGAAATGCCAAAACTACCCATCTGCCACCACATATATATATATACATATTTACATATATACATATATATATATTGTCAACCCAATCCTTCCGTTGACAATCCTTCTGATTAAATCCTTGTTCTCTTCGTACTTAACGCCTATTTAACGTTCACCTTTTGAACACTAATACTACGTATAAGTATAACCTGAATTAATCAGCAACACAGTTTAATATCTTTTCAGTTTAATAAGAAACAAACAGACAGAACTCAATTCGATTACAACTCGACTAGTCAGCCACACTACTACAGCGAACACACTCGAATTCAAACTTCTCTAGTCAGCATAATTCTTCGCGCCTCTTGACACACCTGTGTTCTGTGCGCCTAGGCGAAATCTAATAATATACACATAGCGCGCCGCTGCCAAGATCGGCCGGCCGCGCGTGTCACTAAGACAGTACAATTAAACGTTATGCATTTATCATATATACATATACACGTGAAACTAAAGTAAGCGCACTAAATATATACGCTAATATCTCGCACTGCAAGACTGTACACAAAACTCAGTTCACATTACCTCCTTCCTTTTTCTGGAATTGAGCAAATTAAATTTCAAAATTTGCGAAATTACCAAAATACATGAAACATATATATATCTAACTAATTAATAAACAGTCTTACGATTACTTATAACCTTGACAAACAATCAGCAATAACATTCAATCTGCCCTTCTTGTACTTCACCTCAACATCAAAAGTTTGTAAGGCTAACGCCCAACGCACAAGTTTAGCAGACTTAGACATTGACTCAGTCAAATATGTAAGAGGATTGTGATCAGTAAAAATGAAAATTTTTGATCCAATTATAATTTCTTTTAACTTGTTTAGAGCCCAAACAATAGCATAGGCTTCCTTTTCCACAGTAGCCCATCTCTTCTGGGTATCAGTTAATTTCTGACTGATAAATGACACAGGGCGTTCTATTCCCTTGTCGTCCATCTGTGTTAAAACAGCACCGACTGCAAAGTCACTACTATCGCAGTACAAATTAAATGGTTTTCCAACTTCAAAAACATATAACACTACTTTGGATCGCACAGCCTCTTTAAGTAAATCAAATGCTTGCTGATGTTCAACAGTCCAATCAATCTTATCAGAAACACGTTTACTAGTTAAATCAGATAAAGGTTTCGCAATCTGTGCAAAGTCCTTAATAAACTGTCTGTAATAATTAAAAAATCCAAGCAGTTGTTTAACTTGCTTCTTAGTTTCTGGGATCTTCAAATTAGTCAAACTTTCAATTCTGTCTGGATTCATCTTTATCTTACCAGACCCAACCACATGACCGATAAACCTTACCTCACTCTTACCAAATATGCATTTTTTCAAATTTAAGGTAACGTTATGCAATCTCATTTGCATCAAAAATGCATCTAACTGCTGTAAATGAATTTTCCAATTGTCAGAATGCACAGCAATGTCATCAACATACGGTTCTGCAAAGTCACTTACAGGCTGTAACACTAAATTTATCGCCTTAACAAAAGTTCGGCCTGAATTTATCATTCCAAAAGGAACACGAGTAAATTCATACAGTCCATTATGTGTTACAAAAGCTGTCTTCCATTGATCAGATTGTTTTACAGGACAAGTCCAATAAGCACTTCGACAGTCCAAAATAGAAATCACATTAGACTTTCCAACTTTGTTCAAAACGTCTCTGACAATCGGCATCGGATATTTACAATCCACTGTGAATGAGTTAATGTATCTGTAGTCACAGGCAAGTCTCAAAGATCCGTCTTTCTTTTTAACAATAACCAAAGGGCTTGCCATTCTGCTCGATGATGGTTTGATAATGTTTGTTTTTAACATTTCTTTGATCTGACGTTCCACTTCTGTTCTATAAATCAAAGGAATTCGATATGCTGCAAATTCCTTTTCACGAAATCCTGGTTTTAGTTCAATTTCATGTTCAACCAATGTACATAATCCGGGTTTTTCTGAAAATCTGTCACAGTATTTGTTCAAGACGTTCAACAACTGTTCTTGTTGAGTTACTGTCAAATGGCTAATTTGTTCAGGATCGAGGTTAAGTGAATTCTTGTCATCTTGAACCTCATTCCTCATTGGTAATTCAACCACTGAACCAAAATCTTCATCTTCTTCAACGATTAAACCACAACTTAATGCTCGAGTAACATATTTTCTGATCTTGTTGGCGTGAATTATTTTTCGATCATTTTCACCCATATCGACTAAATAAGAGTACTTTGATCTTCGATGTATGATCGTACATGGACCATGCCATCGAGAAATAAGTTTGTTCGTTGACGTTGGATACAACACTATGACTTTCTCACCAGCTTCAAATTCTTTGTGCTTTGCTTTCTTGTTATACTGATTCGTGTATTGTAATTGCTTTTCTCGAGAGTAGGATTCTGCAAACAATAATGCTTTCTCCATATTTTCTTTGAGTTCTTTCAAATACTTTTCTGGTTTAACTCCAACATGAGGTGGTAAGTTTATTTCTCTAGTCCAACTCTCTTTTAATATTGCCAATGGTCCTCTCGGAATTTTCCCATAGACAAGCATATATGGTGATACTCCAGTAGTTGCATTCGGCACTTCTCGTAATGCCCACACTGTGAAAGGAATTATCTTGTGCCATTTCCTCGGGTTGTCTATTATCACATGATGGATCATCTTTTTAAATGTCTGATTCCATCTTTCTACTAATCCAGCAGCCTCTGGGTGTCCTGGTGTGTCGAATCGTGGACTACAGCCCATTAAATCGAGAAATTCACTTGTCAAACTGGCTGTGAAGTTCGTTCCTTGGTCACTTGTAATCACGGACGGCACACCAACGTTCATGAATAGTTCCATCAACGCTTCACACACAGCCTTCGCTGTCAGCGATTTCAATAAAAAGATTGTAGGCCATCTGGTGCACGAGTCCACAATGCATAAACAATACTTGTGACCTGCAGCAGATACTGGATCGATCGGGCCAACGAGGTCCATCGTCATTCTCCTGAAGGCAACCTCTTCTCTTGAGACTGGAGTGATAGGCACTCTATCCATCACCAGACTCCTTGCCTTTAGTTGACACTTCTCGCAAGACTTACAAAATTTCACAATGTCTCTTCTCATCTTTGGCCATACAAAAGATAATTTTATTCGTTCTCTTGTTTTCTCTTCTCCTAGATGTCCTCCAAATACCGACTCATGCGCCAACTCCATCACTTTTATTCGTCTCTCTTTTGGTAACACTAGTTGATATATCGTCTGGTCTAATATCTGATATTTCTTATGCAATAAACCGTTGATCACACAGAATTCAGATTCTTTCTCTTGTGCTAACTTCCACCACGGCTTCAACGATTCATCCTTTCTCTGTTGCTCTTCGAACTTCTTCGAATCGGCAATCTGTACCTTTTGTTCTTCATCCATCTCTTCATCTCCATACAAGTCTCCTATCCCCACATCACATTCATTGTCTTCTTCAGTTTCATTTAATGTGCCATTCTCGCATGCAGCCATCTCTTGCTCGTTCATCTCTGCTATTACACCATCTCGCGATAAGCCTCGTTGCTCATTACTTTCGTTTTCCTCATCACTTGAACTTTCAGTTTCACTCTTCTCATCAACATCTACCATTTCCTGTTTCCGACTCTGCGCTCTCGTCATTACATTTGCTCGTACACTCACATCTCCTTGTATCGTTTTTACCTTCATCTGTGGTACGGCTTTTAATTCGGCAATTATCTCTGGATGCAACAAGAATCTTTCTGTACTGCCCATCTTTGCAATACTAGCACACATCAAAGTGACATAAGGTGTAAGTGAACACTGGATTTTACGCGGAAATCCCTCTTCTTCCACGTCACTACCACACAGTCTAACATCCACTTTCACTAACTTCGCAGGAATGGCATCTCCTGCCACACATTGCAAATTCACTTTTCCAATTTGTTCCACCTTCATGCCTTCCAGTAATTCTTCACTAATCACCGGAATTTCTGCACCCGAGTCGCTCAGTGCTTTGACTTTCACTGGCTCTTTACCGTCTACTGCACGAATTTCAACCTCGACATATTGCAAGAACGATTTCTTCAATATTCGACTGTCATCTTTTCCTATGACTTCTCTCTGAATTTCAGCATCCAATAGAATTTCTTTTTGAATACCACATTTCATTACTGACTTTACTTCAGTCTCTTGGTTTTCTTGACTCGCGGTTTGATTATCTGTATCACTAACCACTTGAATCAAATTCACCCTTGTGTGTTCTTGATTTCTGCTAGAACTAGCTGCTGCCACTGGAACTGGACAAAATTTAACCAAATGTTTGTCTGAACCACAGTTGTGACAACGCTTCACAATCATGCCTCGTTGTTCATTTCCTTCATTTCTCTTATACTGCGTAAACGATGTGTTGCCTTCCCTCTTGGCAAACGGCGCTGACGATTTGTTAAATCCCTGACGACCAAACGTCACTTCTCTGGTCTCATTGGGTACAGGGACATTAGCCTTGACTTCTTTACCTATGAACTGATTCCCTGTTCCTGGATTACTTTTCCACTTTCCACTCTGGCTTTGGTTTACGGAACGTTGAGAAGGATAACTGTTTATATTTGGGATCGCAAACCCAATTCGATTGTTTACATGAATGTCTGCTAAGTCTGCCACTGCACTAGCTTGGAGACAGTCAGTTCCTTCCTTCGACAATACAAACTGTAGTGGACCTGGCGGTAAACATTCTTTCAGCTTATCCGCTACCAGCAAATCAAAGAGCGTATCATACTCTCTGTTAACGTTTCGACTTCTCACGTAATAGTTTAGCAAGTTCTTAAGTCTTGCCGTAAACATCGTATAAGTCTCTTCTGTTGTCTTCTTAGCATCCACAAATCTGGCTCTGTATTCTCTCGAAGTCAACTTAAATTCTTTTAATAAGTGCTGCTTGACTCTATCATAATTGTCTAGATCATCGTATGACAATCTATTCAGAACGGTTCGAGCTTTCGGCGTCATCAATGGTAGTAATAATTTAACCCAAAACGGCTTTTCCACAGCAAAACTACGAAACGCGTTCTCGACTGTTTCAAAATATAATGGCACCTCCATCATATCAGTTGGCATTTGAGGCAATACATGCTTCATTGCATCACCTATTTTCTTAATTTTTGACACCAAAGTTTCACTTTCTTGCTGTTTCCTTCTTTCTGCTTCCCGTTCTTCTCTCATTTGTGTTTCTTTCAATGTCAATTTTGATTTCTCCAGTTTCAGACGTTCTTGTCTTTCTGCCTCTGCCTTTTCCAAACTTTCTTTCTGAAATTTGAGTTCTTCTTGTCTGATCTGTTCCGCGCGTTCTAATTCTAACGTTCGCGCTTTTTCTTTTTCTTCTTCACGCATTCTCTTTGCTTCAATCTGTTGCTGACGAACCTCTTCATCACTTTTTCTAGCTCTTTCAAATTCAATCATCTGCTCCAGTCTTCTTCTTTCAGCATCTTCCCTATCTCTTTTCAACTGTTCTAACTGAATCTCAAATTGATGCTTTTGCAATTCCAGTTCTGCCTTACGCACTTGTTCTGCTTTATCTTCTCTCTCTCTCTGCAGGCGCAATTCTTCTTGCCTTGCAATTTCCGCTTTCTCTTCTTTCTCTCTCTGCAAGCGCAATTCTTCCTGTCTTAGCTCTTTCTCTTCTTGTCTTCGTCTCTCCTCTCTTTCTTTCTCTTCTTGCCTCGTCATCATCATCCACTGCATCAACATCTCCATAGACATAGGCACAGGAGGTTTTTCAATAGCCTTTTCTACGGCACCGCCAACTGTACCTTCTTCTGCAACTTCTTCTTTAACCCACACTTCAGCGAGTTCCTGTATCATGTCACCACGTGACATACCTTCTAATTGTTCTTCTTTAAAACCGGCTTTCAACAAACGCTGTTTTAGCCTTTCCGTAGACATCTTCTTAATATCTGCTTGTCTTTCAGCACTTAGTTTCTCCATCTTACTTGTTTACTTCGGTGATTTCTCTTTTAAAAGAAGTCACGGTTTTTCTTGGTGTGTGAATCGATAAACAAACGGGATTTCTTTTATATTTGTTCGTGGAAAACAACGAAATTTTTATACCGTTTCTCGTGTTCCACCGTCGTTGATATCGTAAACT
Source organism: Allolobophora icterica (assembly GCA_963556255.1). NCBI lineage: Eukaryota > Metazoa > Annelida > Clitellata > Crassiclitellata > Lumbricidae > Allolobophora > Allolobophora icterica. The sequence continues at coordinate 32,801,029 of OY744606.1, forward strand.
CGTCACACAGCAACAACGCGTAGATTTTTCTAACACCGTCGTAGATTCTTCTAACACCGTTGTAAATTCTTTTATCACCGTCGTAGATTCTTCTATCCGCCGAAGGAGGTGATAATGTGAATTTTAATCCACCGTGAGTTTATATCCACCGTGAATTCTTATCCCACCGCTGCCACCAATAATGTCAACCCAATCCTTCCGTTGACAATCCTTCTGATTAAATCCTTGTTCTCTTCGTACTTAACGCCTATTTAACGTTCACCTTTTGAACACTAATACTACGTATAAGTATAACCTGAATTAATCAGCAACACAGTTTAATATCTTTTCAGTTTAATAAGAAACAAACAGACAGAACTCAATTCGATTACAACTCGACTAGTCAGCCACACTACTACAGCGAACACACTCGAATTCAAACTTCTCTAGTCAGCATAATTCTTCGCGCCTCTTGACACACCTGTGTTCTGTGCGCCTAGGCGAAATCTAATAATATACATATAGCGCGCCGCTGCCAAGATCGGCCGGCCGCGCGTGTCACTAAGACAGTACAATTAAACGTTATGCATTTATCATATATACATATACACGTGAAACTAAAGTAAGCGCACTAAATATATACGCTAATATCTCGCACTGCAAGACTGTACACAAAACTCAGTTCACATATATATACCCCATAAGTGTATATATGCATAAAAATATACTTCCTTTAAATATATAGCACATAGCGTCCTATTCTCCTTTCAGCGTGGTTGATGTGACTGAATCAAATGACTGGGATTTCTCTTTTTATGCATTTGCGCCAATTTTAAGGCAGTAATTCTGACGACATTCGGCAGCGCGAGTGAAGTTATGGAGCATCTAAAAACAAGTGGCTCCGCCGTACGACCGTCATTCCTTCCATCTGCCGTCGCATAGCCATAACTCTGCCAGCACCAATTGATGTTATATAAGATACTCTTATTTTTAGGCGCTCTTTATTTTCTTTCTGTCATTCACAGTACCTGGATATTGGAAGATCGGTAAAGTTACAGAATAGGAATGCAGACGAAGAGCCATTCAGTTTCTTTACATTATTGTATAATTGCAATTTGATAATGCACTTTAAAAGTTCATGAGGTGTGCTACCTTGAGGTTTTTGTACGAGGCGTTATTGTATTCGCTATTTCAGTACTTCAGCATTCGTTCACGGGTCCATGTTTTTTATCTTCCCGATTGAATATTTTATAGAAAACGGTACATTTCTCCTTTCACTATCCTCACTGTTTACTTTCAGTCTACATTGTCTAATAGCTTAATTTTATCATAGACGTACTGATATTCGAACTCTAGAGATTTGCCAACACAATAAGAGGTTTAGTTACCTTGTCACCTTGTGCTGTCAACTCCTGGAGCTCTAGCGATCGCCATGACACACATTCTCCATTGCTTCCTATTCGAAGTCAGGTCCCTTAGTGCTTCCAGATTCATGCCAGTTACATCGTGAATCTCATCCATCCATTTCTTCCTTGGTCGACCCCGTCTTTTTTTCCCCTCACCACAAGCCAACATCATTTCCTTTTCTAGCCCATCAGATCGCATAACATGACCAAAGAATCCAAGCTTCAATCTTGTCGCTTTTTGTTTTAATGACTCTTCATTCTAGACACCAATCTGCACTCGTATTGATTCGTTCGTCCTTTTCTCTGTCCATGATATTCTCAACATCTTTCTCCATATCCACATTTCACATGCGTTGACCTTTTTCTCCATGTTCTTTGTCATTGTCCACGACTCACAACCATACAGAACCGTTGGAAAGACTAGGGCTCTCACGAGCCTTTTTTTGTATCTATGCTCACTTGCTTGTCCTTCCATATCTTTTCCAGTCCAATCATTGCAGCTTTCCCAATCGCAATCCTTTGTTTTATTTCTGTATCACATTTTCCTTCTTTTTCGACCAATGAGGATTAGTAACTTATATAAAATCGATTAATAGTATCTGCGAGATAATTTAATCTCTTCTGAAGACTCGCCACATGGCGTCTTTAAATTCAAACAACAGTTTGTAATCGTATTCTTAAGCTCTAGATTTCTTCAGCGCCATAAAACTTATTGGCGGAGATCAGCTTCTTCACAGGCGCTCAATTTAAATAAGTAAGTGAGGGATATAGTACCTCGTTCGGTTCATTGGCATAAATCATTAGACTGATCCCTTGGAAACTCACGAAGTCATATGTAGTTCGAAGGTGACTTCTGCAGCGTTTTGAGTTGATCTGCGTTTAATTTGTCTTAGAGGTGTCTTCCACTTCAGAGGAGATTGTCTGTCAGTCAAAGTACTTCAAGGCCAAATGTTCTTTTCCGGACGAAGTGATTCTGGTCGAGAGAGCTCGTTACGGTCGAATGAACCTGAGTAAATGCGTCCGGGAGAATTTCGGCTACATCGGATGTTCAAATGATGTCCTTGATGTAATGGATGCTCACTGTTCCGGTCGAAAGACTTGCAGTCTTCGAATCCTCGACGAGAACTTTATGAACATGAAACCTTGCCATGAAGACCTGAAGTCGTACCTTGGCATTGAATATCGCTGCATCAAAGGTATTTATGGTTTTACTGAATCTTGGCAAACGTTTAAGCTCTGAATTTCGTTATAAAGGTAAGTCATATAAACCTACTTTTGAAGCGAAGAAAAAGATTAAAAAGTTAAGAAATTCGGAAGAAATTCAGAATAATAAATTCAAATGGAGTTCAGACCTTGAAAAGGTCTAACATTTAGAACTTTAAAGCTCAAGAAGCCCACAAACCTATACATGAGAAGCTCAGGTGCCATAAATTTCCGGAAATCAGTTGGAAACCAAAATGTAGAAGTTTAAAACTGTAAAAGCTTTGAAATTCAGCAACCGATTAAGGTTAGTTCAAGTTCCAAATTCGTAGATGCAAAGACAATGTGGTTTTTGAACGATTTGGTATGAATTTAGGGGTTGTATGTACTGAATCAGCCAGATCTATGAAAAAAAGACGCCAACTACTTCTACAAGTAGAACTAATGAACCATTTGATTGTCGTCAGTGTTGTGGAATATCAATCATTAAATTTTTGTTAATTGATGAAAATCATTTGTCGTCTTTCTCTTCAAGGAACTACGCCAGGATTTTTATCTACTTTATCAAATTAACGTTTCTGTAACTGAACTAATTTGTTAATAACTTATCGAGGTAACGGTTTTATTGCTGATAACCTGTTGCGGTTACTACGACTTGAACATAGCCAAGCAATACAGGATTTTCTGTTTGCTTACTCCGGAGGTCATCAGGACTTGAACATCTCTGCATTTCAAATGTGCCACGGTTGACTAGGGTTGCAGGCAGCACTCTGCTGACCAAGTGAATATCATTCTCTTACTGGCGAAATTCACAGACCTGGTTTTATGTCTGGCTGCATTCAGTGGTCTAACTTGGCCCATGTTCGCCAGATGCGCGTAACAGCGCTTTCAACCGTATACTGTAGGTAAATTTGTTGGGGTCCCAAATCGCTAATCACCTTGATATAACATATTTTCTAAGAAAAATTTATCAAGTTTCTACATATAAAAGCCTATATAGACTATGTTATTGCATTACATCTCATTCTAAGGAAAGTGCGGTAAACAACATTCCGAAGTAGACCTAATGCATAGGCCTACCTAAAGTAATCATTGACATCAAAGAGGCTAATGCTTGCTATTTTATTACAGCAGAGTTGACTACCCGTAATTGCACGCATTCTTTTGGTAGTAAATAATAAGTAAATAATAACTGCCTAAATTATTAGGCTGAAGCTTTATGAATAATTATAATGTTTCAAAAACATGAGCAGGATATCAATCCTGTGTCAGATCTCTGCATTATTTGCCTTTGAACCAGGGCTTGTATTAACGTGCAGTGATACATAAAATGTGCAGTGATGAAAGGCTGTTTGCGCAGGAAATGAATTTTAACTCATAATTATTTATGAGTTTTATTATTGAACAAAAGTGAAATGTGCAGTGATGTGCAGTGATAAATTTTCCTTAAAACATGCAATTAAATTCATATCGGTGACGATCTGAATTGCATAAACTGTAATCAGATCAACCGCACTTAAATGCCTACTGTCAGACCATAATTACATCACAGTCTTCGTAATGCCAGGCTGCGATTCGTGAAACAAATAGACCTAGCTATTCTGGGCAAAAGACCTTCTTGGTTGCTGGACCATTAATAACTATTGGTGTACTTATTCAACCTTTCCGCTCTGTGGAGTATTTGTTGTCTTTCCGACGTAGAGTTAAGATCTTTATATTCATCTTTATGCTCGACTTGTCTCTCCGCTTATCAGACTCTCTACTCTGATTGATAGACTTTGGAGCTTATCTGCAGAAACGCGTCGTGAAGACTTTCCTACTATTCTGAGCATTGTTTGCTGGCAGATGACATTCTTGTTCTTGTTATCAGGTTTGATATCATTTAGACTAGCGTATAGAACCCGCCTTTTATTGGTATCCCTTGAAGAGGGGACATATATATATATATATTTACGATTAAAATTACATTATTTTGCAAAACAATTGGACGGCGTTCGATTGATACTTTTTGTAAAATTTATCAGAACTTTAGACATTCTGAGATTAAGTTCGATTGGATTTGGTGACCTTTCCTTTGCTTCGTAAGGGTCCGTGAGGCACTCATGCGTGGAGGACGATAGTGTGTTTCTTAAGTGACCGAAATTAGTCAACTCGAAGAATCGCATCTTCACGATTGACGTGAAACTCCGAGATCCTATGTTTATCAGCGATCATGTTCTTTCGATTCATTCACGGTTCAAATCAGTAGAGATTCTGTTCACAGGACAGAAGAGGATAGGCTTACGCTTACTATTGCTTTTCAATTGGTCTATGGCTCTACCAGCATACACTCAACTCAACGATGTCCAAAAAATCAAAACTTGAGTATTCTTATTTATTGTGAGCGGAATCTCCTAAGTAAGTTAAATTCTCGCTGTAATTATTTTTTCCTGTCTAATTTACCTTAACATTGAATGTCTGTTTCTATTTTAGATGTATAGACCTTAATAATATTAACGTGCAATATAATTCGTGAAACGATTATAATCAGTGTACCACCCATAAAGCCAACACTTGTATCTAGGGAATATTTGAATGCTCAGAAATAGTAATAAAATTGGAACTATAGCTATACAGATTTATAAGTAAATAGGTTGGAGACTCTATTACTTTAGCACTCGTAATTAAATAAACAAGGCAAGCTGAATTGATATTTAACATAAAATAGGGCTTACTCATCAGGTTACCCTGATGCTGCATGTATGTATGTATGCATTTGTATTCATGAATGTATGTATGTATGCATGTATGTATGTATGTATGTATGTATGTATGTATGTATGTATGTATGTATGTATGTATGTATGTATGTATGTATGTATGAATGTATGTATGTATGTATGTATGTATGTATGTATGTATGTATGTATGTATGTATGTATGTATGTATGTATGTATGTATGTATGTATGTATGTATGTATGAATGTATGTATGTATGTATGTATGTATGTATGTATGTATGTATGTATGTATGTATGTATGTATGTATGTATGTATGTATGTATGTATGTATGTATGTATGCATGCATGCATGCATGCATGCATGTATGTATGTATGTATGTATGTATGTATGTATGTATGTATGTATGTATGTATGTATGTATGAATGTATGTATGTATGTATGTATGTATGTATGTATGTATGTATGTATGTATGTATGTATGCATGTATGTATGTATGTATGTATGTAACTATGTATGTATGTATGTATGTATGTATGTATGTATGTATGTATGTATGTATGTATGTATGTATGTATGTATGTATGTATGTATGTATGTATGTATGTATGTATGTATGTATGTATGTATGTATGTATGTATGTATGTATGTATGTATGTATGTATGTATGTATGTATGTATGTATGTATATACTTGACTTTTATAAAGCGCATGTTGGAACCCCTCAAAATCTGGCTGCCTTTTTGCAAATCCTGGTTCACTGATTAAAATATAAATCTGTCCATGAGTGAATCCTGCTTCAGTGGGTTCTTGGTCATCTGCCGGAACTGTGCATTGTTGTTTTATGTAATATCTTCTTGGCTACAAATCACTTGACTGTTCATCCGTCCACTGTCTTTAGGGCAGTTTAGGCTTTGACATGATCAACCCATCATTCTGAAGCAAGCAGCCACTAGCTTCCGGACCAGAGTCTTTATATTTCTTTGCTCTGTCAGCGTTGTAAATCAATCTGTAACATGATGAATTGTCATGTCTCAACAGCAACAATTTCTTCTTCATGCAGTTCAGAGATTGCAGGCCCACATAAAGACTTCATCCATACAGTTGCCGCGCGAGATATTGACCATCACAGTAAATGTTGTATTATGCTAGTCGCATAGTTGTCGTCAGTAGGAGTTTGGTCAGCCTGGTCGATTATGGTTTCTGGTTCTTCTAGTAGTCAATCCCGACAGACACGCTTGTCTTTCCAATAAACCGGTCACCATATCGCAGCGCAAGGCAAACCTGGCCAGCATCGTATCAGCCGAAACCGGATGTGGTTCCGCGCATGCTCCGTGGCGCATCCAAGTGCTTCCGGGTCAGCGTATAAACGTGACTCTTCTCGACTTCGCTGTGACGGGCGTCCGGTCCAGAGACTTGACGTCGACGTCATTGTCATCGTCTGGAGAGACAGGACTTCCGGCGAGGACCTGTCGAATGTACGCGGTGCTCAAGGAGCCTTCTCTGACGACACGGGTCACGGTCTGCGGCGGAGAGCGGCGAACCAAGACCGTCTATATCTCACAGCTCAATGTACTCGAGATCCAAACCGTTGTCGCAACGAATCCGACCAAGAACTTCGCCTTTCTCATCTCATTCGAAGGTAAACAATTGCATTCAACGTAACTCGGTGAAGTAACTATAATTAAAAATTTCATGGCCCCTTAATAATATGTGTGGCAGCTTGACGCTGTGAATACAACGCTAGCAAGCGCAACTGCAGTACAATTTAGGTACATATATGTCACACTGGTCTTTTCGATGGACGAATCCGGTCAAAATAGGTCTTGATAACGCAGTAATGCAGCATTGAACCATGTGTAGTTATCTCATACGCCACTCAAACAGGTAAATCCCGACCGTTGATAGCTTGGCTAGAAAAACGTTCATCATCAGGATGCTTTATGTAGCGGTTTAGTATACGCAATGGGTAAAAAAATATAAATTGGGGATATTTGAGACTAATGCAGCTGATATTAACTTATTATTAGATGTATATGATCCGTATAAACACGTTTAAGTTGCTGTACCCCAAAATGGGGTTTGCAAATGGTTCCAATAAAGAAAATTCTATTACATTCTAAAAGTAGTTAAGCGCCAGTCTTATGTCAGACAAATCTTGTATCTTGTATCAAACGTCTTTACTACATCGTCTGTGTGATACTATTATGTTGGCTGTTCCTGACAAATGATTATTTTGCTAATCAACTAGAGCTGGTCACTTGTCCGTTTCCTTGCAACCCATTGTTTCATTGTTTATGCAGCAACTGGTTGTCCGGACGTCGAGGCGCCGCCCGGCGGGTGGGTGCAGAGAACGGAGAACAGCGCCGCCTTCGGCTGTTCCAGGTCAACGGACACTTGGCAGATGTATTGCCAAGAACAGAACTGGATCGGAATTCAAAAAAACTGCACTCCAGGTAGAAAACTCCAATGTGTCACTGTCAATCTGTTCTGCAGGGCGCTATATAAAGTGTCTAATTCTTCTTACATTGCAGTACACCATGTAAACTATTCTATCACTACATGTCGATCTGTTTTGTTATCTGTGCAACCATTTATAATTATATGTTCAATTATATGTTTCTTCGTGTTGAGTGCTTCTGTCATCTTGTGTGTCTCTTTCTGTCGTCCTCTTTTTGTCTAATAGCAGTGGTTAAATTGCTCATCCAGAGGTGGTGGGTCTCTAAATTTTTGCAAATCCCCCAAAAAACTAAGTGGCTAAGCCTACTAAATTACAAAATGCGCGAAACACTAGATATCCCGCCAGGGCCGAAATTTGGTTCCAGATTTATGCTCCACTTGCACCCCCTAGCCAACTCAGCTATAGGCCGTAATGAGTACACCGACCGTACACTGTTGGTGGGAAGACAAGACAGCGAGAGAGAGGACTGGCCAGTTTGGCCACCCGCCTTCATATGCCAAGGCTAAGAAAATGAAGTCGCTAACACTTCATAACCGTGGCTGCCTCAGGGCTTGCTTAATAGCTTAAAGGACTGCAATAGATCTGTTGCTGCATGATGATCCTTAGCAAACCATCCGCGTACAATAGCTTTCTTTGCACGCTGTCCAACTTTCTTTTCGACATTATTTGCAGACTGCAGGCGCGATAATTGTAACTAATTAAAGGACGTGCTATATCAGATTTTCAAACGATTCCAGCTAAGCCTTCCGAAATTCCGCAATCGAGTCATAAATGAAGCAAACAACTGTGTTATCGCCACAGCCTTGGGTTACTACCTTTCGGCAGGGATTATAAAACAGCGGGCGATTTAAATACACATATTGGCCCAGGTAGGCTACTGATGCTAGTGAATATTGGAACGCACTGTGAGGCTGACGAATGCTAATCTGATTTTCGGTGGGGGATCTCCCTGTCGAAGTGACGGGTCTCGATTTTTAGGTGGCGGATCTCATTATTTGGGTGGCGGGTCTCACAATGCAGGTGGCGGATCTCAAATCAGAGGTGCCGGATCTCAGATCCGGCGGGATCCGGCTGAATTTAACCACTGTCTAATAGTGTGTTTGTGGTACAGGTTTACAGCTATACCCCTAAGCCGTAATTTTTCTGGTTAACGGCTGGCTTGAGAAAATTTACGGCTGGTTTTTCGGCTAGCCGTAAAAGAGCGTAAACTACCTTTTTCGGCTAGCCGTAAAAGAGCGTATACTTTTTTCGGCTAGCCGTAAAAGAGCGTAAACTCCCTTCTTCGGCTACGAGTGCAACAATCATTAACACAGTAATAGAATATACATTAGGGCATAGGCCTATGCTTTTAAATCGAAAGGTGGGAAATATCCACCCAGTCTGAAAATAATTTTAGAAATAACTTCATATAATTATGTTAAGACACAAACGGACATCTAATGTTTTCAGTTCACATACATTGCATTGAGTTCACATATAATTAGGCCTACGATTCACGAGTATGTAATACTTATAAGTTAGAACCACAAAATAACAGGGCCACCAGACAAGCATTAATAGGTGTAGGCGTAGCCGCATAGCTGGAGAAAAAAGAAAGAGATACACAGAAACAATAACAAGTGAAAATTCTGGTAATAGATTGCAGCCGCTTTTGAAGCAGAGTAGTAAAAGTGTGCACTCTGCACTAACCTGCATGAGATAATACTTAACATTGAATGTAGTACCGGAAGTAGAACTCGGAATATATGCAACATATGACAGCCTGGACAGGGCCCTTACAATAGAAGATCAGACGGCCATGTAACTGACGTCAACACTCAACGCTCATTGCGCACTAAAGTACAATCTAGCAAGCCAGCGTGGAAACTTTATAATCACAACTGTGTGCATGTTCTAGCCGAACTTTTTTTGGCGGCTAGCCGTGAAATAACTCTCGGCGGTTTTTCGGCTAAGCCGCAAAATTTCCGGCGGTTTTTCGGCTTGCAGAAATTTTTTCGGCTCGGCGGCTAACGGCGGCGGCTTAGGGGTATGTTTACAGCACTCCGCTAGGCAGACCCGTTGAATTTGCGATTGACCTTGGTGTACTTCTTACAAATATACTTGGTGACGCTTTGTTAAACGAGATATCCCTTTCAAGCTGGTCGGTTATTCTGGTTCTACAGAGATGTTTGTTTCACATATTTTAGAACAGTAACCAACGGTCAACTCTTGCTTGTACTACAGGATTGTAGTCATAATATGACCAGTAAGACAGTGAGTTGTGGGTAGCACACAGATGTATGTTTTTTGTTTGTTTTCCTTTTCTTTTATTATAATAAAGACACTTAATAAGCGCATTTAAGTGTTTCTATAAGCGCTGCAGACGCAGCCATTATAACATATTGAAAATGTAAGCGAGCATTAATATAGCGCCTCTCCAAGGAAACTCGTCAGAGTTGCTCCCGACCTGATTGTAGAAGACCACGATCGAACAGAATGGTCTTGAACCGCGAAATATAGAGGCATAGAAAGAAGAAGCTCATGTCGCAGATTGCATGGAAGCCTGCTCCAGTAAAGAAGGCCTACAATACAACTGGCAGGCAGACCGGATGGCAGACATGCGAATGAAGAAACAGTAGATAAGTGGAGAGTCAAACGAAGAATAGATGAAAAGTAACTGATTGGCTTGTTCCCTCTTTACGGGGCCAACCACAGCAGATCTAAGCAAGTGGGACTGTAAGTAGGCTAGATTGCAAATGTATGTTGAGCAAGTTCAAGCGAGCAGATAATAAGTGCAAATAATTATGATAAGAATGAATTTACTCAAATTGCTTGAAATTACTAGATCTATACTTAGGCCCCTATAGCACTGGAAATGTAGCCTTTCTTTGAAGTCTAGGTTTGTCCATTGGATTTATCGGATGTTGGTGTATGTTTGTATGTACATACATGTATGTGTGTGTGTGTGTGTGCAGGTGTGTGTGCAGGTAGGTGTGTGTGTGTAGGCGTGTGTGTGTGTTTGTACTCTGTGTGTGTTTGTTAGAGTCTATCTACATTCTATGGTGCCTAGTGCCTAATCGACCTGCAGCTCCTCTCATCTTTCCTTGCTCCTCCCGTGGAGGGAGGCGATTTTGGCGCGGGGGACCCACTCGGTCCGATTTCTACCGTTTATTGGCCCCTGGACTTTCCTTGGGGCTTAGTTAAGATTAGTTAAATTTAGTTAAGATGATTACTTCACTACTTTTAGTCGTACCCTATTGTACGACATCAATGATTTTGTGTGATATAGATTAGGATACCAGGGAATTAATTGTATTCTTGCAGTCATAAAATTTGCGTATACATCTTATGTTCAGGTGGCCCTCCAGCCTTGGTCTCTTTGGGCTTTCCCTTTTGCTTTCCGCTGACTATTATACGAAAATTGAATGTATTATGAATTGTTACTCGATTGCAATAAAAAGATATTGTATTGTATTGTATTGTATGCATGTTGCACTGCACTTTCTGCTTCGTAAAGAGTGAACAACCCAGTCGGTTATTTTCCATCCATCCTTCGTTTTAACATGCACTTATCTAATATTGTCTCTCCATTCACATGTCTATCATCTGGTCTGCCATACAGTTGCATTGTAGGCCATATGTTTAGTTGAATAAAGAATAGCTTTTATTATCTCCACGAAGACCATTGCACATAGACGCTAAAAGAATTTTTTTGTTCATGGCTTAGCTAGCAATTTTTTACGCTGTCCGATCGTTTAGAGACAATTACCCGAAACAGTTTTCCATTGGACAGAGCATACAGGCCCCATGAATTATTCGTTTGCGTCTGCGTAATGAAATGACCTCGCATTGAACCTGGCACGAATGACCCTGGCAGCCGGCAGTTGGCACAGGAACGACGATGACGCTCAGGTGATTACCAAAGGAAACTGGAATGGATCCAGTAACACTTGGAATAATTCCCGGGCGCGTGGCTGATGGACACTGAAAACGCTTCGTTGCATCTGCATTTCTCAGTCTCTGTTTGCTAAGCATTCGTCTTCAGTCGCCGGCTGAACGAAAGAGACCGAATCATTGTGTTAAAACAAGCAGCAAGTGAAACTCGTTACGGGGTTTTGATAGCGGGATGCGTAATGCGAAATTTAAAACGTTGATGGAACTAGTTGGAAAAGGGATGTCTTATGTCTTTTACCACGGTCTTCGAGTGTGAAAGTTTCTTCTTGAAAATACAGATCTGTTTGTTGTCACTTCCACGTGATACACTAGGAATTGCCCAGTGCATCATGAATTTATGCGCCTCTGTTTAATTGGTTCTAACTAATTTAAAAACACAATAGGACCTACAATACAATACAATCTAATTTTATGATTCATACGTAAACTCCGAAGTTACTTTCTTTAAACAACCTTCGCATGCCATTGCTGATTCTTGCAACAGGCTATCGGCTTTACTAAGCAACAACGTACAATTAGGCCTACTGAAGACTATAGGTCCCTAATATCTGTGAGCTAAAGCTGTGCAGTCAATACCATATTAGTCGTTTCTTATGAAATTTAGTCAAACGCTAAGCAATTACTTAAGAGCACAATCGCTTCAGCTAATATGGAGGAACAAATCTTTCAGTAATCAAGAAATGCTGTAATTAAACGATTTGCGGCCACCAGGACATCAAGTTTAAATTTAACAGTAGGCCTAACAACCAGTTCACCGTGTGGCAAGTCTGATTTTTAAAGCTTCGTAAGGCCTGCATGTTTTCAACATTAGTTAGGCCTATTCTGTGCTTAAGTCTACCGAAAGTCCTATGTTGCATTGCAAGTGTAGGCTACTCAATGTGACAACATTATTGGCAATAAACGCCTAGCACAAGTAACGTTGCTATAGCTTAATCAGCACAAATCAATATTCGGCTTCTCAATGCAGCTAGCTAAAAAGCATCCGGGAACGCCAATACCTATAATAAGTCTCCGTTCTAATGGCCCATACGTAATGGTTAAACTCCGAAGTTGTTAAATCCTTCTGTGATACGTAGCAACAATTATGCTACTATTATATTTAGGCCTAAATTCAGAAAATCTCACAATTAGTGAAATTCTATCATAGGCCTATATAGAAATATTTTCTTTATGCAGAGAAACTGGAAAATCAGGGAGGAACGTCGTCAACATCAACGGTCACAATTTCATCAGGTGGGCAGAGTTAGCTTGGACACTTAAAATGAAAGTGACCAGAGCTACTCAGCTACTACAAGTATGTTGTCCATTTAAATGCCAAGCTAAACTTCGGCCTGCAAGCATTATGGAGAAGGGTCCAGGACCAAAATGTCGCGTCACACACGCTCAGCTGAGTTCGCCCCCAGAGAGAGAAAGAGAGACAGACAGACAGACAGACAGACAGAGAAAGAGAGAGAAAGATAGAGAGATAAAGAGAGGCAGACAGACAGACAGAGACAGTGACAGACAGAGACAGTGACAGAGACAGACAGAGATTATCAGCATTTATTTCAATCGCCATGATTAGCTTTCATATCTGACAATTTGTCAATTACTTGGAATTTTTATCACATGCACTTTATTTATAATCCAGGCTCTATTTGTCGATGGTTCTTCTGTTTCAGGTCTCTTAGTGATCATCATTCTAGCCATGGCATTAGCCATTGGATTGTTTGTTCTCGTTGTTGGAGTAGTATGCCTTGCCAGGTAATTGCATAGATCATCGAAATAATTCAATGTAATACATCATTTATATAGCGCTTCTAAAGATATAAGCTGCAGCTGTTTCTAATCCAGTTCGGGCGAAACTGAGATGTCTTCAATTAAAGAAAGATGCCAAATATCTTAACCTCCGCCGCATATTCGTGACCTTCGCCGTATTCGACCCGTGCTTGACTTTAAAACTGTTTCCACCATGCCTCCATTGCTCACTCCAAGCTTTTATCATATAAGTTTTCTTACGCTGCTTTGAAAACCGTGACAACCTCACTGTGTTTGAAAATAACAATGATATTAACATTTACAATAGTAACAAATATGATAACAGTTACAATAACATTGTAGATACAATAACAGCAATAACACAACAACGACAGTAAAACAATTGAAAAGCAGATAATAACTATCAGTCGTGTTTCATGACATGTGATTTTCGTTGACTGCAGACTGCATCGCTACAGTTTGGACGTGACAGCGCAGGAGGAGAGCAACTGCATAATAGCATCGTCCTCTTCCAAAGGCCATCGCGCCCCTCTTGGCTCCAATAAACCCAGTGCAAGGGGCCCGACTGGTTCACGGAAGGCCATCATCGCCTGCGGGGTCACTGGGACCGACAAGCGACGCACGCTTCGGCTTCAGATGCAGGGATGTTGGATGCCGGGGTTCCGGGGACGACCTCCTCTGGCTCACGATGCCCAATACTACTGCAGTGCCCCATGCTGGAGGGAAGACGCCAAAACTCGAAGTCTACCACTTGAAACAACGTCGCAGACGACATCCGGTATCGGAATCCTGCCACCAAAAGACCAAACCTGGCGCTGCCACTACCCGTACACCGCGACCCCTCCTTCTCATCCTCTGCTTCTGGTGGGCACCTGTCAGCAGAAGGAGGTGACTCACCCGCCACCGTCGCTGCTGAGTTACGCTGCGACGGGCTGTCACAACGGCGGCGAAAATGGCGCATTCTGTGCAACTCCTGATCGCATGTCCTGGTCGAGGGTAAGTCCTCTGAAACGCATCGAACCAAGACAGTCTGACGACGAATTCACAGAATGCGACAATGCCACCTGTAGACGAAATCAAGAGGTCATCATGGGTCAGTGTCGCCGCGACATTCAGGTCGACCTGACCGCTGAGGGGAAGCCAATATCGAATGTGATCTGCAACTGCCATGTAAATAACGATGATAGGAATGCATTAGACCTAGTTAAGAGAGAAAGCGAAACCACGGAACGCCAGGCAAGTACCTGGTAGAAACTGAAACTGAAACTGATATATGCACAGCCAGCGGAGCTGCAGCGAAAATTAAAAGATGGACCTATAGGTCAAATCTTATTTAAGCTTGAGTCTCGAGTGCAAGAGTGAATCATCTGCTAGGAAATGATACGGAGCACGTGACCTTATACAGAAATTGAAACTATAGTAACCTAATCACGATAGGTCAGCATGTCGCAATACTGAACTGAAACGGAATTACTTAGGACAATTAAAAATTTAAAACTTTACAGTCACAAGCAAACAACCGCTGGCAGAAAAGGAACACATACAGATCCCGCAAGGCTTTCAATCATTAGAAATGTAGCATGAACTGAAACTGTAAGTTGCAGCAAACAAACAAACTTGCTGAACTTCAAGGGGTCATGATATTTGCAAAGCCACGAACTTTTCTAAATATATCGTTAAGACAGTTTCGATAAAGTTTTATTTCCAGTCTCTGTTTCATGCTCGTGTTTCTTCCTGCGATCGTGTGTCTGGTGTGAATGCTCCAAAGTCAAAATGCTATATCGTGCAGCCTTTCTATGTTGGCTACAGAAAATGTGCTATTGCATTACGATGCATAATTATGAAGAACGCTTTAGAAAATATCGAGCAAATGCACTGGTTGAAAGGTAGTCAGAGCGTTTGCAATTACCTCCTAAAGGTTTATCAGTTAGTTCTTCGTATACATGATTCAGAAAGAACAATTTCGATGACGCTCTAAATTGAATAAGATCAAATTTCACAGGATACTTTGTTTTCTCGTGGTAAATTAATTTGTTAATTCTACGTATACGCCTAATCGTTTGTTTCCTTGTCTGTCTTTTTGTTTAATCCTCTTACTAAACCAATTGTTGCTGACTCTAGCAGTATAAGTAAAGATTCCGCGCACATTTCTACCTTGTTTCCCTCCTTTCTGCCTCCACTCCTACCACCCTCCCGCACTTCCTCCATAAATACTCTCTCCCTGCCGCTCTTCCTTCATAAATTGAGCTTTAAGGTTAGTAGCACTAAATTACCAACATTGCATGGCAATCCTTTTTTGTTAAACTTAATTAGTCGTCTTGCCAATCGTCTATTATAGTTTAGGTAATGTAGGCCTACAGAATATGCAAAGCGCAGTAAGTTATCAGCGAGACCCGCAAACAAACATACGCACATAGATCTACATGCATGTATAGTCAGCTATAGGGATACGGACACACATTGTAGACAGGTAAACGGAATTAAACACGGACTGATATACACAAGCACATGCATGCGCGCACACTGTGTGGACTTGCATGAAAATGTTGTGTGTACGTCGGCGACTGAACTGCCATCAGATAAATTTAAGAATAGTGTTGCTAGATTCATGGAAGGAAGTTAAAGATGAGTTTATAGTACTAGCTTTCATTATTTGCTTGATTTTTACAGTCATGGGACTGGCTCCTATATAATGCACAAGTCATCGATTGATATAGCAAAGGGTTCTTCAACAGATGAAACATTAGGAAAGGCTAGAATCAGAAGAAATTCTGAAGAGAAATGGGATTCTTTCTGAAGGGTGGTTCCCTTTCAGAAGGGTGGAATCATATGTGGTGGAGAACGGCTATTATAGCGAGTGGGGGTCTTCCATAAACCAGATGCGCCTCCTTGAAGTAGCTTACAGAAGGGATTCAAAGAAAAAAAATTGAATTATGACACACAGCTGTTCATTAGCACGATCTCTACACATCACGGTCCAGTCTATTAAATATTCAGATGCCTCTTGCATATAGACACACATATATCAAAAAAAAAATGTACCTATTAACTAAAGTAACGGCAGTAAATAAATATATATATGTATTCATATGTATATGTGTATATATGTATAAATAAATATATATGTGTATATATATATATATATATATATATATATATATATTGGCCTATAATCGTGCCGGGTCTACCGATACTGATGATGACCAAGATATTGAGGCAAGTTCCCTGAAGGTCATTAATACATAACACGAAGAAAACGCTTTGAGTTGAGTTACTGGAAATGCATGTATGCTAGTGCGTATCCGGAAATTTATGTAGCGCCTTAAATGGTCCTCTCAACTTCACTGAGTTACGGTTGCCTAAAGGTAACACGTAGTTGGTCCCATCTCTGGTATAGAAAGCCAGTCTCTAGTAAGATAAGATAAGATAAGAATATTCTTTATTAAACCAATTGCTACCCGCATTTTGGTGTACAACCGCTAATCGTATGCATATTTTTCTGCTACCAACATAATTATATTTATATAAACACAGACATACATATATGCATTAGGGCCTATATAATTATGTTCCCATATAACATTCTAATCATATAAGTTTTCCTCATCAAGTTATCGGCAGGTAAAGAGAGCTCATTATCTTGTTTAAGTACACGTCTTAATCGAATACAAATGCCCGTCTATTATAGCCTGTATTTAAACCGTTGTTAATTGCGAAGATTGTCATAGGCCTATATCTTATAATCTGAACGCAAGAGTTCCTAATGAATGTTACTAAATAATGAAAGATATCGACGTCCTGCACGAGTGTCTATGGAAACACGCCAAACATACGAAACATTTCTTTAAAGAGTTGAAACCCTATACACTCGGGATTTTTGAAATGTCCAAATGTCCATTCAGTAGTTACTCTCTGACATATATCGTCTTGGCATAGGAAGATTATTGGATTGCGGTCTTCCTCAACCGCTCAACCAGTGATCTCATTCATTCAGATACATGTCTTTTAATCCACTTTTTTTTACATCATCTTAATTTTTTTGCCAAACCTATTCCAAATGTCGCAAGTCAATGTGCCAGTCATCAGAATATACCGCAGCATCGTCTACGTTTGGTTCTGAAAATGCTTTTACACCTTGCAGCACAGTATTAGTGGCTTTCAGAAAACTACTGCCTCTATTAATCCACTCACATGATGAGCCACGGTGCGTTACAAATCCCGTTTTCTGTTGAACTGACTTGTAACAGGAATATAAAAACGCGCTTCTGCAGTCGTTGCAAATATAAATTTTACTGCAATCTTCAGAACCACAGCCATGAAACATTGGCATGTAACAATAAAACTGCAAATGTGACGCTTATCACAAGCAAATCGTAAGCTTTCATCTTTCTGTTTAACAATAACCCGCGCTGGCCTCGACTCTCGATGTGATTTGACTCTCCTTGCCTCTACAATTTCATCAATAGATCTGACTCTCTACTTCACGCAATGAATTAAAACTATAGGTAGTAAACTCTTTTCTTTCAAAATCAGGTCGTAGCATAAGTTCATATTCAACAACAATGCACCAACCATGTTTATAAAAAAAATACGTCTTTTGGCCTATCTTGTTTCAAAACCAACTCCTTGATTTTGTTAAGTTACTGTCAGATCTGTTGATATCTAACTACACAGCTTTACACTGTTTATCATTCAATCGGCAATTTATAAATTTCTCCAAAATCATTGTCTTCATCAGTAATTTAACCACATTCCAAAGAACGTGCAATAACTTCCGAATCTTGTTCAGCATGAACGATTATCTTTTCATCAAGACATTTCTCTTTGCCCTGTTATAGTACTGAGCTGCATACTGACTTTGTTTTCCTTCAGCATGAGTTTCTAAAGTTCATGCTTACTTGCCAGAGACTCAGGGATTAAATTGTCGGAGGAGGTGTTGGTAGAGTTCAACCCCCAATTCCGTTTTCAACCCTTCCACTTAATTGAAAAATATTACATGAGGGGTGTTAAGTCAAGAGTGTTCCATTTGTTTTCATTGTTCGACTTTTTACACAACCAAGGATCGAGTACATGTACACCCACACCCGCTACAGTTTAGTACGTATAGGCTACCGGTTCTAGGTATGTACGTATAGATTTTCAGGTCAGGGCATCCGGACATGTAAGAATGTTTTAAACAATCACCCCCTCCAGTTCAAATTTGACAATTCAAACCCTGACGAGACCCATATGTATGTATGCATTTAATGTATGCAAATGTATATGTATGTATGCATGTATGTATGTATGTACAGGCTATTTTGAAAAGCCTATTTTGTAATGGACGCGTCAACATCGAGTGTACTGACAAGTTCCTTCGTGCTTGTGAAACATCTGAAACGTATACAGCGAATGTGTTTAAATAAACGATCTGAGCGTCGTGAATTTATAGGACACGTAACTGAGGATCCAAAGTCTATGGTACATGTACCTTCCGAGATGCGGGTATCAGTTTGCTAACTTATTTGTTATTGTCCGAGTAAACAGGTGGTATTTAATGCTCAACTTTTCCTGCGTGGGGTTTCATTCTGCCTGTTCTGATAGTTTATGCTACAATTTTACGGTCTTTATGGATTCAAAATTAAGTCTTTCTCTCTATTGTAAATGTCCAGTTTTACTACACTGATGACACTGCAAATTCATGAAAGAAGCGGATGACGAATGACTGACTGATATTACATGTGTGTGACAAAGCTCTCGGATATTCAACTTTATACTAATCACTAAAGAAGCGTATAGTAAGCTGGTTGTTAATAGCTGGCGTATCATTTTGGTTCTGTTTGCTCGTCTGTACACCGAAGCACAAAGTAATCGCTGCTATAATTCTGTTGGAGATGAATGTCTAATAAAAAACATAGACTCCTTAATTTAAGCAGACAAACTTGTATCCGATGACTGAGTGATGCAGTAACTTCACCCTTTGCATTATCTCCATTCAAGGCCCTTATGTATTTACACCCTTGCTTTCGTTTCTGGGTTATCAGACACTTCCTCTGTAACCAGACACTTTAGTATGTCTGGAGATGCCACTTGTTCGATGGATTCAGAGGCGTTTATAGGTCTCCATGTAATCCCTCTCGTCGATGATCTCTGAGACATCATCGTCGATGAAACGATGGAGGTCCTCGCGACAGAAGGACCGACGAAAGTCATCCACCTCCTCCATCGGAATCACTCCAGACAAAGGAGAGCCAGTGACGAACTGCTCCAGGAACGATCTCATTGCCAACTCTCCTTGCTACACATCCAAAACAGCGCACCTTAAGTTAAGTAACCTAAGTCATTGTACTTATTTAGACACACAACACGTGCATAATGTCATACTTACATACATACATGTATAAGCCTACGTTACTTTCATACATACGTAAGGACACGCTCAAATGTATACGTACGCACACGCATACATACATACATACATACATACATACATACATACATACATACATACATACATACATACATACATACATACATACATACATACATACATAATGCATACGTAAACATGGGCGCTGACTTTGATGTCACGGGGCATCGTCGTATTGCTGTTGCTTTTGACATTGACAACTGATTACTGGCTTGGTTAAATGTAAGTATATGACATGACAATTTCAATGTTTAATTTTGGTTTACCATACATTATGTATAATATCATATGATATAATAACATAAAATTATGCGTATGTTATACTGTACTTTTCTGGGTCACTCTGAGTCATCTTCAGTGTATGACTACGAGTCGCAGACAGGGGACACGCGGGGATGGGAGGAGACGGGAGGGGTGTGCGTCCAATTTTTTAAGCTGCCGGCGCCCCTGTACGTATATACATACATGCATATATGCATACATATATACGACTGTGTGTATGTATGCATGTATGTTTAAAACAACATCTACAGACGAGCGATTACGTTTCTTACTTTGACAAGAAAGAGTCGATCAGCTTCTTCCAAGGTTTCTCCACGGTCAGATTGTCTGATGTGTCCCGTTGAGATTGCCACCGTGCGATCAACATCTTTTCTCTATAGGTTATAGTTTCAAAGAACAAAATATCACAAGCATTTCTTTACAAATAATCTTCATCTTCGTCGAATACGCAGAATATTAGCTAAATATCCTACTTTGGTTTTGAAATTCAATGATTGGTCTTAAGCTGTTCCACTTCATCTCAGTAGGTTCACCTCTGCCAGTCCCAACTCCCAAACCCGGATAAACGAGGAGATTTGGGGGCTATGGCGTAGATACTACCGATCGTAAAACTTAAAAGAGGACAAACAATTAATGGCCAGGCACCTATGAAGAAATCTCCGGCGGAATAGTCTCTCAAATGATGATCTATAAACAGTTAATTGTATTAATCTGACATTATCATCAGGATTGAATTGTCAAATTTGAACTGGAGAAGGGGTTTTAAAAAATTTCATGTCCGGATATCCCGACCGGAATTTCTTACTTACTTAAAACCGCTACATGCTAAATTGTAGTGGGTGTGGGTGTACTCGTTCCTTAGCTGTGGCTAAAAAATCGAAAAATGAAGAAAACATTTAGGAAAACTCTTTCAGTTTTTTCAGAAGATTTCTAGAAAAAATTGTGACTTAACAAACACTGAAGTGATATTAATGAAAACTGAGAAAAAAGCAGTAGTTTAATTAATTAAGCAAATAAGATAAGCCTACATTGAACCACTGAAAGCTGTGCTGATGGGTTTAACTTGACCCCCTTCCCCGAGGTCATTTTTGGGAATTCAGTGGAGCGATTGAAAATGAATTGTGGGGTTGAACCTCCCAACCCCCGATAATCCAATCCCTGAATTCGTGGTCTACCTTAAAGCAGTGTCGACGACTGTGTCTTTCGAAAGTGTCATTCAAAGCCTCGAAATAGTCGGAGACGTCATGAATTTGCCGCGTCTGGTCACGTGAACACTGCGCCTGCGCAATGCGGCGTCTTCTTTCGAAGTGGTTCAAAATATCGTCGACTGTTACCTGAGATGACAAGGATCGTTCGATTAGATGCATTACCACAGTTTGCTGATATTTAGTTTATATATTTGCCTCTTTCAAAAAGATAAACCAAGTTAAAGGTGACTTTAGACCAGACTGTAGTTTACACTCCTTCCTATGAACTCTTCGGAAGCGTTTTATTTTGGTATAGAGAGTATTTCAGCTGGAGGCGAACACGATCAAGCCATACCAATAACAAAATAGTCGATGTGGTACTCCATGGATGATCACTAATCATGATAGATGCTGCATAGCATCACGCTGCATGCCAGCGTCGTATCAACAGTGCCAAGCCAACATCCAAAAGCCAGCCATGCAGTTAGTATGCGGCCATATTAGACGGTAAGCCTTGTTGGCAAAAGAAAGAGTGACAGAAGCAGCAAATGTAGCACATTTTCCATGAAAAAAAGCAATTTGATCTCTTAAAATTTGTCAGGCTAGCGGATCTGTTGTCATTTTAGCCTATGGTTTAAATTGTAGTGACAGATTTACAGTGGCTTTTCAAGAGAGAATTATAAGAGGCGCATAGGAGACTTTCATAGGTGATTGGACATGTTTATTTAAAATAGGCATACTTTTCCACCTAGATTATTACACTTATGAATTTTAGATGGTTGCAACAGACAGTGAAACTTTGACAAAAAGGGACTACCGGTATTATGATTATTTTTTTACCTGAGGTACACGAAATCCCTCAAGGTTTCAAAAAGTAAGGATATCGTTATTCTGAGATGGCTAGTTAGTATTATTATTAATGTTAAAAACATTTTTAACGCGCGCAGAAATATGCAATAGGGTTAATGTGTCGTAATTGTATGAACCACAAATAACTTGTTATAATTTGGATACCTTTTCTTGTCCAAACTGACGCATTATTGTGTCAACATTCGCATTTGCTCCAAATAGTCTTCTCAGCTCGTCTTCATTAAGAGTTCCTTTCTGGCAACAAACAGTTACATGTGATTCTTTGTTAAACGCGCAAAAAACATATTCCAATAACTTACAACTGAGCATAGCACACTATACCACCGATACTGCAAGCCACAGCACCGTACAGAAGGCCTACAAAGTTGCTCGTAAGTTAGCTTTCCCCTTTCACGGCGAACAGGTTGTGTTCCAGCCTCTATTAAGGTGGGCGTTCAGTGTATAGGGGACCCTGAGCACAGTCACACAACTTAGCGCCATCATTCAGTGTCTTATCATTAGGTATTATCCATAACAGTGGAGCTACTGTACACACAAAGAGAACAGTATCATGGTACTGTGCAGATAAAAAGCAGTATAGGACCTATCAAGCAGTGTAAAATAGCATAACGACGTATAATGGAACATACTAAGGAGATGCATTGTAACACTAGGCCTACAGACTAGAGAGTTAAGCAAGGCTCAGCTTAATACAGCTTAGCAAAGTATGGTATATCTACATTACATCAGAGTGATAAATGTAAAAATGTAAAATGTACATTTTCAATAGCGACCACGTAGCCTCGACCCTATTCATTTTCAATAAATTTATCAGGTGAGATCCTTCACCATCGCTGCCCGTTTGAATGAGTGTCACGCCGTTTAAGGTCCCCCTTGAACGGACCGTACTAGACCGAAATTTAAATCTCTGCAGAAAGTGAACCATAAAAATGAACATGGCACAACACAGTTGTACTTAGCACAGCACATACAAATTAATATCATAATTTAACACAATATTAGAGAGCACAACATGGTGCAATTGTAAAGAGAAGTTGGGGACTACCCCTTACTTAATTGTTCCATATTGATTTAGCGGTTCCTTTACAATGGGGTGATTTTTCCTCATTTATTTCCTATATAATTTAAGTTTTTACCCAATGCTTTCACAACAAATCCCATCCTGCTTGTAAATGCATGTAGGCCTATATTTGACAAGTATTTCCAATTAGGCCTATTTGCGTGTACAGATCGCATGACTATTTCAAATATCACATGCACTATGACCTAAACAATAGCATAGCAATGATGTGCATACTTGTACGGCAATAAACAAACTATGCCCTGGTCGCAGGTCCCTCCCATCGGCTGCACATACTGTCCTTGTTCCTCGGCCTAGATCGTCTACTATTAACCAGATCGGAAGTTTTGTTATTGTTAGCCCTGTATCCTTTTAAAATCAGTCTGTCACTTTCCCTGTTCCGCAAGCATGAGCGTCCGGAGGAGGGCAAGGGGGCAAATGCCTCCTGGATTTTGCAAATATTTAAAAATAATAAAATCTTTTAATTATTATGATTATTTCAACAGTCCCAACACCATTTTCAATGCCCAAAAACAATTATTTAGGTAAGTCCTTGACCATTATTTATTTTCAAAGTTGTCACGAGTTGTGTGTTCATGAATAGCTGTATGCTATGCAAAAACGTCATTTTGCTTCCCCTTAAAATATTTACCGCCCCACCCCCAAAAATTGTTGTCTCCCCTAGAAAAATTCCTGCGGACGCCCATGTCCGCAAGTGCTTTAAGTCTGTCCTGTTTAGTCGTTGGATCTCCTTGCTTGGTAGGGAGCGCTGCTGGTGATTTTTTTCTTTAAGTTTTTCACTTATCTCATGTCATGTATATTATATCTATCTCCCAAAGCCCACGTGAAACCCATAATGCAGGAACATATAAACGATCCAATACACAGCAAGTTACCTATAGTAGGCCTAGTCTGGATTTATGGCTAGACAGTTTCTTTACATTTTAGAGGTTCTAAGAGAACGTTATTTAAATGTGAAATTTTAATTCATGGGCTACATACGTATCAACTATGGCAGCATAGATGCCATAGAGTACGGCATTCAAATTACAGAACACATCATCTACATGACTAATCCTTTGTGATTGTCAACTATCATTATTGGACAATACAAATCTGTGAGAGCCTGCAGATGTTCGTAGGCTACTAGTGCCCGTTACTAACATCTAGAAGGCGAACTAGTAACTGCGGCATATATGAAAATATGAGTAAAAGACTATCATACTTACCGCTAGTGTATCACTTATGTCGTCTCTATTCAACGCTTCAGTTCTAGATTTGACTTTAGTCTCAATCAACTGAAAGTAACACACGGACTGCGTTTAGTCTAAGAATCGCATTTTTCAGCACATAATAGGCAATCAACCGAAGAACGATGTCAATTATGTCTTTTAAAATAATTCGGTTCAGAATCTAACTAGTATTAACAGTCTATATTTGATGTACAGTAAATCGCTTTCACATGGCCACGCAAGGGTTCCGTCACAGAGATCAGCTTAGTGTGCTGATGAGTTTCTTTCTTTATGTAGCGTTATCTAATTACGATCATAATTAATTACTTTAAGCCATCTAGCTGTCTGTCTACTTCTGTGCTGCTTCTGAGTACATTGTAGATGAGCTATGAATCGTAATAAATGTGATGTCAGGTTTACAATGCATCCTGATTAAAGTATAGGCCTACATATTAGGCTAAATGTTGAAGAAACATACTTGGATGAACTTATTAGCGGCTAAGACGAAGCGACTGTATTCTTCGCTCAGTGAATCTGTATCTTTGGCTGATTTCTGTCGAATTCTGAAACAACAGAACTTACTATGTTAAGACAATTAGAACAACCATACATTTTAATGACGTAACGTGAAATCACTTACCATTTTAACATTGCGCGCAATCAAGCCACTGTTGTATAAATAGGCCTACTTAATTGCACGCGATGTACAAACGGTTAGGGGTTTCGTGGTACGTCATTAAAATATAAATGACTCTAACAATTGTATGCAGGGTTCGTCAAGCACATAAAATGACATAGCCTTGTTCATGAGAAAGTTTTAGTTGCCTATTTTGAATATTTTGGTAGATTAGACCGATAACTAATTTCGGTTGCGGTAGATGGAGTGATTTCGCACCACGTTACGTTCCGTTGCATTTAGACGTTAAGGGAATTCTAAAGTCGTCTGAACACAAACATTAGATTGGAAGTGACGAAAGGTTGACTAACTTACCTTAATAAATGAGAATTTCAGAAACGTTATCATAATGATACATGCTAGGCCTATAGATATTATTAAACTACGTCTTGCTGTTTCTCATCAAAACGCCTACTCTCTATTACCCAACTTTATATAAGTATCAAACTCCTCTGAAATATGCCTTGCATAGCCTTTCTTCTTTAGCCTACATGTATATGCCTAACTTCTTTTATCGAAACCTAATTTATGGATAGGCCATAGTACTTCATAGGCTGTTGCCTGAATCACCAACTGTAAGCACATGTAATTCCACAGTCAGTATTTTAATGGCTCTCTATAATGATTGTTTGGCTTGATTTCTCACAAACAAGCCCGATATGTTAACAATTCATAAAATGTCGCTTATATAAGGAGCTGTAGAATTGCTAATGACAGAAGGTGTGCAGTTACTTGCCCTCGTAGAAGGGTGTTAGAAGAAGTTGATGAATTGACTCTCTTGTCTCTTTCCATCACCTGTGCCGAAATACTGTCAACAGATGTGTCGTCAAACTATAATAATAATAACAATTAATGAAGGTAATTCTAAAGAGATTAAAATAGGCCTAGTAGTAGTAGTAGTAGTAGTAGCAGCAGCAGCAGTAGTAGTAGTAGTAGTGGTGGTGGTAGTAGTAGTAGTAGTAGTAGTAGTAGTAGTAGTAGTAGTAGTAGTAGTAGTAATAATAATAATAATAATAATAATAATAATAATAATAATAATAATAATAATAATAATAATAATAATAATAATAATAATAATAATAATAATAATAATAATAATAATAATAATAATAATAATATCCATCTCAGAAAAATGCTATCCATAATTTTTTAGATCCTTTAAAATATTAATATCTACAAAATTAAAATTATTATTGATAATAAAAGTATATTAAGGCTGTCATTATACCGCAAAAGACAATACTATTGATAACTCTTACTAGTCACTCAATAGTTCTCTTATTGCCACCGATATTTTCAATGACTCCTGGCAATTGCTGGGTGTGATTAAACTTATGACGACAACAAAACTATTTAGCCCAATATTGCGATTGTTGTGATAACGATGTTCGATCGTTTTATAATTACTAGCCTTTTGTTTATTTTTGCTTAAGATACATAAAGACTCAAAGAGATCATTTGAATAGTAAGAGACAGAGAGACAGAGAGAAAGACAAAGGGAGAGACAGCTAGAAAGACGTAGGCAGATCGAGCGAGGGACATGAAACGCACCACAATGACTCCAATGGTTCTTGGGTTGTACTTTCCAAATCTGTTCTCGTTATCAATCGTTCGTGAAAGTTCACTCAGTTTGTCTAACCTCCGAATGAACGCATCCTCTGGCTTCATTGACAGCCACCAATCTGCCGCCAATCAACGTACCAATCAATCACCAAAATCAGCAATTAAACCAACCGGTATTCAAGAGGGAGATCGAGGTGCAGTGTGGTATAACGATCGTTTGGAGAACTTGAGATAGAGGTCATGGATGAAGCAGGTGCACGAGAGATTGGGGGAACGGGAAATAGTGAGATAAGAGGATGATAGGGTAGAGCGAGGTCAACTGGATGGTAAAGAGATAGCGAAACTACGTGGGCTTGAGTATTGTAAAGTTATAACCAGGGGCGCCCGCAGGCTTAACAATATTGGACGCACAAAAAAATGTTCAATTTAGATATCATGTAAATGCTTTAAAAAGCCGTGTTCATCATCATCATCAGTTCCTGACGCCAGCCATTTGGCGGCGATGGGTACGAATAAATGATCTCTATGGCTGGCGTCAGGAAGAAGCCGTGTTACCGTTTAACAAAATACTGTTTTCTGTTAGCATTTATTGCCGCTCTTGATTAAAAATAATTTAAGAATGTTCTGTTTTGCATGTTATGTAGGTGATTCAATTGCTTTCAAAAATATCGACGTCAAGCCTATTCCTTTTGTGGGTTGGATTTGGTGGGTGGACGCACGTGCGTCCAGTGCGTCACGCTGCGGGCGCCTCTGGTTATGACTTATAGGTCGGAGATAGTATAATGATTGCATTCAGGTATAATTCAGCCAACGGACTGATTTTAGGATAGGAGTGAAGGTGAGAGATAAGGAGCTAGTGGATAAGTGAATGTAAGAGTGAAGAATAGATCTGATAGACCAAGAACGATGCATAAAGAATGATCAAATGCTGAAGCGGTTAAAAGAAGTTTATAACTTCTACAAAAAAGATTTTGATAAAACATTGATTAAAACTTCAGTAATTTTTAGATAAAATAGGTCTAGTTGGTATGTAGTGAGCTACAGTTAAAATGTAATTGAAGTTGGATATGCCTATTCATGTCAATTTAATTTATAATGTTATTACGTATTATGTTACTTTCTGAACTAAAATTCTGTATCTAGTATTGCTTCACTGCAACAATCAATGCAGCAGTTTATCAATAATTAATTGATCCTCAGTTTTATTTTAGCGAGACACGACTTGATATGAAGAACTGTGCGCGAATTTCAGTTCGCTCCAGAAACTGCAGGGAAAGTCTTTGTCATTACATTGATTTAAATGCTGAAACCTTTTCTATAATTCGGTACTCAGGATTTTGGTTCAACGTCTTTCCTTCTGCTATGGGTCCGGAAGAACAGCCTGCATTGTAATGTACACATGTAGTCTGCTTACCCTCCCAGCATATACCTACTTGGAGCTCATATAAGGACCATGCTCCCATATGAGACCCTTATGAAGCCCATTTGTATCTTACCTGATACACATTTGGGTCCTATATAATGTCTATTTGGGTCCTATCTGATGCCATTTGTGTCCATGAAAATGCTGGCAGGGTAATTGTAAACATTAAATAAGAAATGGATGAACGCGGCAGGGATGCATCTTCTTTTCATCATCCTTGCTTTTCTGTTCGCCAGTGCAAGTGTGTTTTTCTCAGCCTGTCTATCTCCATGTGTCCGTATGTGCTGCGTGTGTGTGTGTGTGTGTATTTGTCTGTCTATCTTTGTCTATATGTCTTCTTAGTGTGTTCGTCTGTCGGTGCTGAGTGTGTCTGAGTGCGCAATCAATGGAACGCATTGGAAGAACGATTACCGTCAAAGCAGTTGATGGGATAATTGCAGATGACTGCTCCATGAACGAATATTTCTTTTTCTGTTGCTGCAGCTTCCTTCTTCTGCGCCACCGGTTGGAAAAGACCTATGGCACAGATAATGATTTTCATTCACTTAGCTACTCAACGCCATATCAGTTCTCCGGATGTCCTGTACTCTACGCCCACCGCCTCGTAAATCGTTAAACTTCGATCGTAGCAAAACTGTGACAACTGTAAAGTCTCGATTAGTGTCTACAGCGTTAATTCAATCACTGCCTTCAATCAACCCATATAGGATTTGCATGAGCTTTCCAACTATTAAGTAATTTATTTTATTTAGTTTCTATTACAAGATAGGTTTGAACTCAAACAACAGCTTCATAGACTGCATATAGTGGTCTGTGACAATCTGGAGCGCCTTGGGTTAAGAATGCGAATTTTGCTCTACCAGAGCACTGCAATGTTTACCTTTGACTAAACACCTTGCCTCTTCTCGATTAACAATCCAAAGAGTAGGTTATAGAGACTTGGTGCTTGGTAATTTTTGTATCCCATCTCCAACGCGTATAAGTCTAGGAACTACAATAGGCCTATGCTAATGCTCTCACATGCAGTAGAGCTTCTTCGACGTATAAGCCTACCTGGCACCGTCAAGGACATGCGAAGAGCCTCTCTGATTGGCATGTGCGGAGTGGTCTTCACATGGCAGAACTCGAGGCTGGCTTCCTGCACGTTGGTCACTGCTATGGCCAGCTCTTTGTTGAATTTCTTGTGTACCTGAAAATATAAAAAGGCCTATATAAAACTCAAAGTATACATACGGCACAGTTGTGTAGCTTCTGATTACAAGTTTCTCGAAAGCACCGTTCTAGTTTATCACATATTTTGACATATGCTTACAATCAGGCCCAAATTAAAAATTGCAAATAATCATAACATCCGATAATAGGGGCCTACTAATACATAGTTTGTATACGCCTAATATAATCTAATCTCATTAGACCTAGGCCTACTTCTACATCGCTCTTATCGTAATGTAAAAACATCATCTGATGATCGCTGCAAGTGATATCGTCGTCCAAAATCATAATGCGTTAAGTGAACTAGAAGCTGAGATATTGAAAAATCACTGTTTTGCGTCGGCCATTTTGGAAAATGGCTGCCATTGAGGAATAAGTAATTGCAATTAGTTCTGTTGGAATCCTTGTAACTAAATATATATGTTTAGACACCAAGATCACGATTCTAAGTGAACTAGAAGCTGAGATATTGAAAAATCTCTGTTTTGCGTCGGCCATTTTGGAAAATGGCTGCCATTGAGGCCACGAGGCAAATCTGCGATGGCCCTATAGCTAACATTTGACCTCGTCATATGTTGTTACCATGTACCAAATTTCATGCTTCTATCTTTAAATGAGCAAGTTTTACACCAACCTTAGTGACTTGTTTGAGACTGATCCAATAAGGTAAAACGTGGAAAAAAACTCGAAAAACATTTTTCTTTTTTTCAATTGGCACTATATCAGATTTGTTCAGAATTTCATTCTGAGCACAAAAATGCAAATTTTTTGCTTGTAGCACCAAAATGCACAATAATGACTTTTTTAACGCTAAGTGACTGGACTATTAAGGAAAACTGGTCTAAGTCAGAGAAAGCTCAAGTGTGTACGTGACAGTTCATAATTAGAAATGCTGAGAAAGGAGACCTAAAGCCCACCCAAGCGAAAGTGACATCCGGGTTCCCGGTGACTTCCTGCAATCGGTTTCCGATCCACTTGATTAACTTCTTGTTGCGATTTATTCCATACTTTGACGACAGTTTACATCCAATACAAGAAGATCCTAAGCACAACAATCAATCATTATGATATGTTTCTGTTAAATATAATTTGTAAGATTTTTCGAGTTTAGGTCTGTGGCAATATCTATAGAGTGATTAGCGAGTGTGAAGATATCAAACAGCAAAGATGAACAAAGAAACTACGCCGTAAATCAGTATCATCGTCACTTATTCTGTAACGTATTGTAAACAAACATTTGTGCAGATCATGTAATAGAGCAATATATTAATGCAATGTAGTCGCTGTGGACTGGAAGCCTAAAGCGCTTATATCTGAAGGCTACACAGCAAAACACTCGTCCACAAAGGACCAGCTAGGATCTGCAAAATAATGCAATTCAATCATGGGTTACAGTGTGATTAAACATATCTAATATGCAATGTATCATGCATGCATGCTATGTAAACTAGAGCTATATATCCACTCTGCGACGATTTACTCATATGCTAGTTTTGTGTCTTGCTCTTTCATTTTTAATGTTATGCGTTTCTCGTAGAAATTGGTTTATATTATGCAAGTAATAACTTTCTACTCGATGATTATAATGCACTTGGTGAATATGGATCTCTAGCCGAAGTAAGCCAAAAATCCACGTTGGTACCAGGTATTATCTAGAACGAGACCTGGATTGCCTATGTTTCTTAGGTCATCCTGGAAGAGATCTTCCAGTTGATGAGAATTGTAACCGACGGCACACAGTGTTGCCGAAATCGCTCCAGACCCAGTTCCAGCCAGTCGTCGAATCTGCTTCCAGATTCCAGTCTCTTCCAGAACCTGCGAAAGGTTTAGAGAAAATCTCAATTTCACTCCTGTCAAATAACTGTTTGTTGTCTAAATGCTTTCTATAGCCTATAGCTAAAATGAGTTATGGTAACTAAAACGACAGCGTTAAGAGAAATAATTCAGCACTTTGAGCCATAACGTACAAATATACCTATTTATACAGAGTCAGAGAGGGAGTCTGTTATCGAACTAGAGACAATGATAACGGAGAGGGTGATAACCATAGGCGTAGGAGGCGGGGGGTCAAGGGGGCAAGCGCCCCCCAAATTTCGGGCATTCCTGTTTTTCGGGCAAGTAGGCACCGGGAAATATGCTGAGCAATTTGCCCGAATTGGAATAGTATTAGACTATTAGTAGCTACTAGCTCGCAAACCACTATAGCATTTGTCACGGCTTCGTCTCCCGACTTGGCCTATGACAGAAACGGCCAGCACAGCGTGGTGATGGAAGAACAGCAGATGCCTCAAACTATATCACATCTCACAGGAGGCCACATCAACCGAAGAGTACCCTCCATCCACCCCTTCGCCGTAATCACCCCAGAGGCGAGGCCCACTGGTGTGTAAGCTGGGCACCTGCCTACCTGCCTGCCTGCGTTTCACCCTACCGGACTTTAGTCAGCTTAGCAAGACTGATGGGAGCAGTCATCTGCAATTATCCCATCAACTGCTTTGACGGTAATCGTTCTTCCAATGCGTTCCATTGATTGCGCACTCAGACACACTCAGCACCGACAGACGAACACACTAAGAAGACATATAGACAAAGATAGACAGACAAATGATGGGGGCGATATAAGGGATCGTGGAGGAGGGGAGGGGAGGGGAACACAGAGGTTGTGGGACAGAGAACACCGGTCAGACTGACTTGGAAGAGTAACTGGGATAGATAGAAACGATAAAGATTGGTACGTATGTGTAATCTGTATATGTAGGTTGTCACATTAAAACTCTAAAACCTCCTTTGGTCCGAGATTGAATACGTCGCGCCGCTCTCTATAGGCCACGACAGGGTTTAGAGAGACGCGACAGCATTTACAGCTTTATTAAATGATTTACTAAATAACTAGTTACTTAGTTACTTACCTACTTATAGCATCCAACATGTGGGCTGGATACCGACTTCAGAAAAGAAACAAATTCAAGTTCTGTTGCACTCCACTGTTCGGCGTGCAGGTCGGGAAGTCAGCGTTGTTTGCAGACATATCTCGTGTTTGATATTTACTTAGTTGTGAATTTGTGACTCAAAACTAAGTGTTAATTGTTAGCATCAGTTATCAAGTTAGAATTTTAACTTTGTAATGGCCGAACCTTCGCGAAAACGAAGATATCGACAGCGTGTTACGTGCAGTGAATGTGGTAAGGATTCAGACTACGCAGATCAGCGTGGTAAAAATCACCAGAGTAAAAATGTTAAGTTCATCGCTGTGCGTGAAAAATCCCAAAAGCAGCGGACTTTTTTCGTGCAAGCAAAGCAAACCGCAGTCTTACAATCTGCCTCAGATAGACCTATGCTCAGTCTGCTGTCTGCACCGGACACATCTGGTATAAGCTGATCGACAGACGACAGTTGAGTCAAACGAGCTGTTTGATGAAAACGACCATAGTGAAAGTTCAAGTTTTGACGAAGAGGATGCTGACCAACCTGAGTCTGAGAATGAGAACTTCAACACTCCCTCTAGCGATGATGTAATGAAGGATGGCCAGCCTTGCCCAAACCAACCAATGCTCAAAGAGTATTGTCCAAAAAGAATCGGACGTGAAGGAACTCGAAGGGATTTTAATCCTGAATGGTTCAAGAGCAGGCCCGCCGAAAGGGGGGCAGAGGAGGCTAATTCTCAGGGGCCCGGAGACTTTTTGGGCTGTTCTAGAGAGATGTCACGTCTACAGTGACTATAAATGCACGCCGCCATGGCAATTACCCGGGTTTTTTCGGGCAGAAATAACATCTTGACCCCCCGCCGCTGAAATCTCCCCTACGCCTATGGTGATAACAGCGGTCACCATAGAACCTCATGACGCTACGTCGAATGAAAATGAAGAGCTGACTAGAATTTGAAAAATACGTTGAGAAGAAGACGTTAAGAAGAACACGCTAGAAGAGAGGCTGAGAGGAGAGTTGAAGAATCGTTCGACAGTAGTGGCGATTAATCGAAGTCAAATCGTCGTTTGGGATAAAACTCAGAAGAGATATTTGACAGATATTTGACAAATATCTAATGTGGGCATTCAGTTATAGATGTATGTCAAGAGTAGCCACGTTGAGACTGTACTGCAGCCTGCAGTGTATCGTTATACACTGTAGAGTACAGTCTTGCTATGTTGCAAGCATAATTTGAGTTAACGAAGCAACTCGTTCTTTCTTTAGGGAACGGAAACTTATTTAATGCGCATCTTGATCCCCGCGGCCTTCCTGTTCGTACACAATCGGCCTGCAGCAACCCAACTACAGAAACTGATCAATTACAAGGCCTTTTATTTTGCGATAAGCGTCTAAAACGGAGCTGCAAGTTCCATACACGCTGGCCTACATTTTAAGGCGTTGTACCACATGACTTTCGGCTTCGTCTGACGAAAATAGATATAAAAATGCCTACATCCGCAAAAGAAATTTTTTTGAAGTAAATAAGGTCTACTACTTTACATGGAATTAAATTGGTGAGGCCTGGGTCGGGAGCGCCTCTCAGTAGATTTCTTGAAGGGGCGCTATATAAATCTGATAGTTAGATAGATAGATAGATGGCTAGAAATAGTTTGCTACACATGTGTAGGGCTTAGTATTTAGGAATTAAGTAGACTTACTGTACAGCTGCTGCGGCCTCTTACCAGGTAACCTACTGATTTCTGATTACGGCAGATAAGATCAGGCCTAACACATTATTACACAACTGCGGGAAAAGTAGCCAAACTTGGTGTGTAATGTATATAAATCACATTAGTGTCTGCAATAGTTTATACGGTATGTCTGAGAGTCCAGTGTGGCTATAACGCTTGTAATGGTGTTTAATTCTCTAGCAACAATGGACAGATAATGAGACCTGCAAAAAAATTGTTTACTATGATTATTATCAGACTAAGTCTTGTGGAAGAGCATTATATTATTTGAGAAAGCGTTATGGTAAAAGTTTTGGAAGCTTCGGA
The DNA here is from genome assembly GCA_963556255.1 of Allolobophora icterica. Classification (NCBI taxonomy): domain Eukaryota; kingdom Metazoa; phylum Annelida; class Clitellata; order Crassiclitellata; family Lumbricidae; genus Allolobophora; species Allolobophora icterica. Next base: position 32,835,368 of record OY744606.1, read on the forward strand.
AGTAAATCACATTTTCTGAGCCTTGTAAATTAGGCTATATTGTAATCACATTAGTGTCTGCGATATAGGCGCCGACTTTTGTTTTTGTCTCTGGGTGCATTTATCCTCTCTCCCATCCCCTGCCCTGCCCTGCCCTCCTTTCCCTCCTCTTAGGTAAGTGAGTTTTAGCGGATTTTCGGAGAAAGAAATTTGTTTTCTTGTCAAGGGTTACGAGGTTAGAAAATGTATTGGAAATCGGTGACGTTCGGAAGTTCCAGAGTTTGGCCTATTTATTTATTATTTTAAATAATGAATAAATAAATAAAATAATTTATTTATGTACGGGCTGTGACTGTGAGATAATGCAATGTTGGGTATTTGTGTTGTAGTTGTACTTCTCCAGTTGTGAGAACTGCCTAGGTGTAAAAAATTTGAGTTTAAGGTCCAAATTCTTTTGGGTGCGACGCACCCAAGGCTCCCAAGGAGTCGGCGCCTATGGTGTCTGCTACTGGTACCATTGCTGTTAATAGTATGCCTCGTACCTTGTGTAAGCTGCATCAACGTAAAGTGTGGCAGAGGACTTTTTGTGAGCAATGAATTAGTGGAAGTGGATCTAGCTTTGTAAAATCACAGATGTTCTTTTTCTACTTGTATGCAGATGTATTTCATGGATTGCTGCGAATGGGTTTTATGTGGAGGTGCAGAGGGACTTTCGAACTAGAAATCATAGAATTATATGAAAGAAGTTAATCGTTTCATTCTTATAAATGCTTAGGTTAGTAACATAATTCTTTACGGGTTTGCAATATTCAAATTCACCGTTGGCTGTACGTTAGCCATGCGTTAGCCATAGGCCTATTTGACACAAAAAGGGTCTGCATCGCCCTTCGATCCATCGAAAGTAACAGAAGAAGTCGGAAACGAGATAACTGCAGAGAGATTCATTTCGATTCTGGGCTACATCGTTATCGGTAACTGCCTAATGATACAAGTCTACGCATAGAACACGCTTATACATGCATATAAATACATGGACTAAGTTAGTTATACAGACTTTTTATAATTGTTGAGGCGAATCTGAGCTAGATATGTGTATTCTTTCAGGGCCTGTCTTGCCATTTTAAAGCATGTAGGCCTAATTTAGTCTTGTTAACGAAGAAATCTATGCAATTCAGATTAGCACTTAGTATGATCAGAATCTCTAAGAAACAAGTAATCGTAAAAATTATTGTGAATATCTCCACTGCATGTTATTTGAAAACCAACTGCATGCCGAAGTATGCCCTTATGCTTATGAGTCTACATGTATATGCCATATATAGGCCTATATATCTAAATACAGCATCATAGACATCATAATAACTCTGCATGGTATACCTGTAGACATACATGTTACTTAACGCGGGGCATATATAAGAGTGTTATAAATTTATAAAATTATCTATATATATATATATATATATATATCGTTCATGTGGCTATTGGAATATCATGCGGTCTCTGTTTGCACACTTAAGTAGGGCCTGCAGGCTGCCGACTGAGATGTTTACTACACTCGGGCGAGGCCGCGAGGCTGGCTTAAAGACAGTTTCTTATTTCCGTATGCATCACTCTCTTGTATAAGCACGAAACATACAACTAGTGAAAGAGGCACAAAAATAGAAGGAAGGACGGACGACAGACGACAGAACGAAAGGACGAACAAAAAGAAGGACAAAAGCAAGGACCAAAGCACAGTCGAAAGATTGGACGAAGGAACGGATGAGAGGACAAAAGGACGGACGAATGATGGATGAATGGACATACGAAGGAAAGACAGAAGGAAAGAAGGACGGATGGATTGAAGGAGTGTTAGTAAAGAGTAGACTTAAATAGCCTCTGCTGTGAAGGTATGTATAGGCTATATACACACACACACATATATATATGTATACATAGACTATATGTAAAGGGTCTGCAGTAAAGGTATATATATATGTCTGTACATAGCCTGAATGTATATGTCTATATTTGTTATAAATTACTGAGTCATGGCCTTGAAATGAATTCAAGGCAGTTGTTCCAAAGTAAGAGAGACAACCAGAGGCAAGACACATTTCTAAATATATCCGTCGGATTTTTAAGCGTCATTTTCGTGCAAAATAATCTATATACTTGTGTAGCGGCTTACGTGTCAATGGATACAACACAGACTTATAAAAAGAGTCTCAGAGAAAGTGTTATTGGTGAGTTATTGTAATCCAACAGCATCAAGCTTCACAGGTATACGCCCTACAAAGACTTGCAGATGGGTATAAGCTGTTAAATGAACCATACTCTATACTGGTTTATTACTTTTTATTAGTTTGCACATAACGGGAGAGTTGGGAAGCTGCATTTGGCGATTTTAGTACCTTTGCGACAAAAGGAAGGCACATACATATTACATACATAAACGCATACATACATACATACCTACATACATACATACATACATACATACATACATACATGTATACATACATACATACATACATACATACATACATACATACATAATCTGATACATACATACATACATACATACATACATACATACATACATACATACATACATACATACATACATACATGCATGCATGCATACATACATACATACATACATACACAGGGGCGTAACTTTGCTCTAAAAAGTGGAGGGTACCAATTTCTTACATACACGAGGCAAGGCTCATGCTGCGATCTCTGGGAAGGCACAATAATAAAATATTCATTGGCATTGTTCAAAAAGTGGGGGTACGGTACCCTAGTCCAAAAGTGGGGGGTACGCGTACCCCCCCCCGTACCCCACACAAATTACGCCTATGTACATACATATATACATACGTACATACATACATACATACATACATACATACATACATACATATATACATGCATACATAAGCTTACATACATACATGCATACATACATATGCCTTATAATCGCTTATATGCCATTGATGACACTGGTAACGTGATTGTGTATCTAGTAATTGTTATGAATACTACATAGGCCTTCAGCCCTCTATTATGACATTGACATGCCCATACTCACTCTAATCGCTCCACAGTATGGCAACAGTTTGTTGGATCCGCCTTCAAAGACTAGATTCTCGAAAGGAAAATTATCCTGATCCAGGCGAACTGAAGCTGCACTGATTCCAACGACCTTCGGATCCTTGTCTGGTTTTCCATTGTGAGTACTCTCTAGTTGTACAGTTGTCTGCATTATCGAGTATTTGCCTCCGTCTGTGAAATCAAAACAGAGAACTAGACTTAACCAACTGACACTGCATGATAACCGTTTTCTCTATTTCTACTGAGTTCTTTTAAACTGCTCAGTTCTCAGTAACTAAGTGGGTTCTTGTTTATCCCTAATCATCAGTCAAAGTTTATACAGACATTCAAGCAGTCGATGATGGTAGCAGCGCATTCGCGTCGGGCACCGAGCTTTGCCTACGCTGCATATATATGTCCAAGTTGGACTTTTGCACCGTCACTGCATGACGCGCCCTTCTACCAGTTTAACGGGTTTACTGCAGCTACACTGCGCCGGAAGGAGGCTGAAGAGATGGAGGAGTTGTCTGCGTCTATAAATCACAGCTGAGGACAGGCAGCAGCCGCAGCAGCCACGGAGCTGTTCGTACCATTGGTGCATCCTACGCAGGATACGAGATTGTTATTACACACTCTGATATTAAAGCATTGCAAAGATGTGTGCATCTAATTACTATTCAGATTATATATATATATATATATATATATATATATATATATATATATATATATATATATATATATATATATATATATATATAATCAGATTATATATATATATATAATCTGATATACATTACAGCATTAGGCCTATAACATATATCGTGCATGTGTTTACTTCTTTAGACTATGTGGATAGCTGAATATTCGATTTGTTTACGGAATTAAGTGCTAAAAACTTTGGGTGAAGCAAGCTGCAAGGCTAATTAGTCTAGCATGTGAAGAAATTATTGGAAAAGCTAGAACCTAGCAATTTACATAAGTTTATGCATGTACATAAGTAACATAACCAAAAATTTATATCAAAATTCCTTCGTATATATTTAAAGCCTCGTCATTAGTCTATCGAAAGTATTTGTGGAATTGGAAATAACTCTCGCTGTTGAATGATTTCTCAGAGCAAAACTGATTCTGTTCTTCGTATTTAATCAGATCTGCGTTAAACTACTGAATTACAGCAATTCTTATTTGTTATCTTCCATAACTTCGCAATTCTCAAATTAGTTAAATAGCTTTAGCATCTCAGAATGTCTTTTGGGAGAATTAAACTGTCTGGTAGATCCAGTGTGGTGAAGATGCATTTCTAACATTACTTCGGATGGGTGAGAAATTTGTTGAGTTTGATGCTACTGTCTGGGAAGCTCAAAGTGGACGACTGTTCATTCACCGGACACTATAGCCATTGACTTCAAGACAATTAACGCTACCTGTCTTGCTACTTAACGGGTGGTACACCTAGCTGCTAGATGATATAGGTTACCTCACATGTTTTCCGTTTGGCTTGTGTCTCTTCTCAGACGACTGTCAAGAGCACACCAAGCCGTCTTCCCTAATTCAAGCAGAACCACTGCAGCAAAACTCTGCTCACGGAAGAAACATCTGAAAAGAGAGGAACCCGTGTATCACTTTATAGCTAACAAATAAGCCAAAAAATAATTCCATGAGCTTTTTTTTACTGCAGCTGTAGTGGAGTTAGTAAGGCGGCAATTCAAGCAGAAACGTTTTAATATCATTCTGTTCCTGATGGGGTTTAATATAACCGACATCTTAAGGAGTCGAGGATTCAAATTCCAGAAGGCTCTCTGATTACATTTACTAAATATGGTTTACTCTGTAGGCTTAATAGGCCTAATTCTCTTAATAATTAAGGCTTATAGTTCTACACGGTGATTCAATTAAAAGTAAGCCAAACTTTATCAACAAATATTAAAACTTGAACTATATTTTATTAATAATATTTTCCAAATAAAAATATGCACATACTTACTTTTTTATTATAATGACTTCCGGTTTTTATTTCCTACTAAAAAAGCAGACGATAATACGATAGAAAACATAAAGAAGAAACTAGCAATTTCCGAAAAAATGCCTTTTGGTAAAGAAGATTTACACATGATAACAGGTTTGAGGGAATCCAAGAATTACAGCAGCCGTCAATTTCTACGAGAGTTTCCAGAAAAACATTGGACTAGAAGGGGATTAGATAAATTGCTTAGAAAAATTAGTTTGACAGGGTCAGTCGACCGCGTCATTGGTAGTGGCAGACGAAGGTCATCGCGCACTGAAGAAAAGTTGCCCTTGTGGGAGATCTGATTCTGAGTCAAGAGGATGCTCCGAATACTCATAGAGCAACATGTCAAATATCCAGAGAAACCGGAATTCATCGGTCCAGTGTTGTTCGAATAATCCAAAAAGACCTTCAACTCAAGTGCCTTAAGAATAAGCCAGCTCAGGAACTGACGGTTGTTGGAAGTGTGGGATGGGCTGGATCAGAGGATAATCGACGATGCTGTTGCCCAATGGCGCCAGCGCCTCCAGGCTTGCGTGCAAGCAGAAGGAGGACATTTTGAACATCTTCTTTAATTAAATAATCAAACTATACTACTGAGAGTTTCTTCACAAAAATATTAAATACTGTTTTCATGTTAGAAGTTCTTATATGAAAAAAGTTTGGCTTACTTTTTATTGAATCACCGTGTGTACGGGCGTGTATTTTGGATTCCCAGCCTTTAGTCTATATGTACACATTGTGATTCAAGGGTGAATTCTATAATATTAAGGTGCAGAAATGGCATAGAGCGCCTACAGGATCGTTCGATCTCATTGCAGGCCCCATGTCGGTCACTCGTATTGGGCTATTCTGATGAAGCCTATGTAGGCTGTAGCCATAGCGAGTCTAGCGACCCAGAGTTCCACCAGCCTATACAGTGTTTTAGTTGTCCAAAAACAACTGGGGGGGGGGGGGTCAAAAATTTGCAGATTACCAAATCACATAATCACATAGACCAAACACCAGTTTTTTGTAGTAAAGTAACCCCCCAACATATTTTCAGTTACTTAGCTGAGGGGGTTAGAAAGAGAACTAGGGGGGTTGAACCCCCAACCCCCCGACAACTAAAACACTGAGCCTATATATATCCAGGCCTTTATACTAACAGATTTGTCTAATATTCGTTGAACGGTGGAACCTCCAGCCATCTGTCACATAGACCAAACACCAGTTTTTTGTAGTAAAGTAACCCCCCAACATATTTTCAGTTATTTAGCTGAGGGGGTTAGAAAGAGAACTAGGGGGGTTGAACCCCCAACCCCCGACAACTAAAACACTGAGCCTATATATATCCAGGCCTTTATACTAACAGATTTGTCTAATATTCGTTGAACGGTGGAACCTCCAGCCATCTGTCCACATTAAGACTGATATATAGTAGCAATTAATTGTAGCAATTTGCTACCGATGCATGCATCTAACTCGAAATGCTGACAGATTTAACGATATAACAACGATATAGAAAGTCCATCACCGAATAATAGATAACACATTCTCATAGCCATTGTCGTCATAGTCATAGCTATTGAATATATTGTATACGATTGTATAGCTACCTGTATAGCTACGATTCTCTGTTTGTAGACTAGCTGCTTCATCGTCACATGTTGGACAACTTAGACTTGTCAAGTCGACTTTAATTGCTACTCTATTGTGTATCATTTAATTAACCTGTTAGGCATATAAAATAATAAATATTTATTTCTAAGCTATTGACCTACTCGCAGAAGTCTGCAGTCTAAGTCTTGTGTCTCATACGATATGAAATTTATATTTTCAGGACTGCTATCATGGGCGTCCGGAGGGGGCAAGGGGAGCATTTACCCCCTGGATTTTGCAAATATTTTACAAAGATAAAATCTTTTGATTATCATGATTGTTGCAACAGTCCAAACACGATTTTGAATGCGAAAAAAACACTCAATTATTTAGGTAAAGTCCTTGATCATTATTTATTTTAAATTTGTTTTCTATGCACATTTTTTCTATGCAAAAATGTCATTTTACTCCCTACCCTAAAAAACATTTTGCCCTCCTAAAACATTTTGCCTCCCTAAAACATTTCTGCGGACGCCCATGATTACTATAGTTGAAAAATTTGAACGAACATGATTTAATTGGAGAAAATTTCTAATTATTTAATTGTTACTGGTAGGCCTCTGAGCTGTGCCAAGGCTATCACTTTGGGATTCAATCAAATAATCAATCAAAGAATTTATATAGCGCCTCTTCAAGGGCTCTACTCAGAGGCGCTCCCAAGCCAGGCCTGATCATAAAGAAAAGTCTTCAATAGAGAGTAAAAGGATGACGGGTGAGTCCGAGAAGATAGGCGAAGGAAAGATGGTAAGTCATTCCACGCAGTTGGACCAGCAACAGAGAGTGCTCGACGCTGCATAGCAGCAGTGCGGGCAAATGGGACCAAGAAGTCCCCCCGAGAAGAGGAACGAAGGGCTGAGCGACCCGTAAAAGAAGAAGAGAGAGTAAAAATGGAGCATAAGTAGAAAGGAGCTGTATCCTAAACACATTGACAGCCGAAACAGGATACACTGCCGGAGGGGAAGCCAGTGAAGAGTATGATACATGTAGGAGGATAATCAGGATATACCTATACCATAGCGAGGTATGGAGCCAACAAGGCGCGCCGCAGACCGAAGGACCCTCTCAAGGAAGGACAGGCGGACTTGAGGAAGACCGGTGTAGAGAGAAGAACAATAGTCTAGACGAAAGCAGACGAAGGCATGGATAAGAGTTGAGGCAGCAGAGGCTAGGCTGATAGACAGCGAGCAACGACCTTAAGCTGGCGGACATGGTAAAAACATGAGCGAGACAGGGAAGAGTGGTGCTTAGTAAAGGTTAGTTCCTGGTCAAGGATGACACCAAGGTCTCGTACAGAGGTAGAAAATGATATTAACAGAAACAGGCCTAACTCGGTGTTTCACGCCGAGGCGCTACACCTTCGACACACACGGATTCGGATAAGTGCATGTCTTCGATTCTTAAGTGTAGACCTATATACCTTCTGATTCACAACTCTTGACTGCCCTGCTGTTGCCTTTTCTCTCGCAGACTCCTAAATTATAGGCCTGTATAATTGTACTCCTTTTAAAGCACACGTATACGTCCAACCAAACACATACGCACTTACCTACAGATACACAGACAAAGGCATAAGCATATTATGCGTGCATGCAGGAAGATCGGCTAAGAGCTAGGTCAGGTATATGGATAGGTAGGCGGAGAACACATAGGCAGACAGAGCGACAGATAGACAGACATTGGTTATCTGTCCCTACGTTACCCACTCTTTGACTGCGGTTGCTCGGGTGGGGAGGGGGATAGAGTAATGGTAACACTCATGGCCAGGAAAGCAGCATGAGAACAGCAGTACGCGGTTCGATTCCCGCAACCCCCCTCTGGCGGGCGCCTTGCATGGCTGCCATAACGTGTGTTTAGTTAAGATATCGATAATTGTACTGTAATGTCTCAATGTAATCTTACTGCGTTTTTCGGTTTGAATTAATAAAGAAAAGATTATTATTATTTATTATTATTATCAGAGCGGACAGAGACTAACCCAGACATAGAAGGAGGCAGACAGAGAAGCGGACAGCCTGAATCTGCGTATAGACTAAGGAAGATGGATCTGTTCCAACGAGGACGCTGAACAGATGAAGAGAGCAATGAAGAGAGCAATGCTTTGCATTATATTGAACAGCGTTTATCTAGCGCTCTGTGTTTTTTTTAGCATCAACTCATACATGGGCGTCCGGAGGGGCAAGGGAGAATTCCCCCTTGATTTTGCGCATATTTTACAAAAATAAAATCTTCTGATTATTATGATTATTACAACAGTCCCAACACGATTTTCAATGTAAAGACACTTAATTATTTTGGAAAGTTCTTGACCATTATTTATTTTTAAAGTTGTCACGTGTTTTGTGTTCATGAATAGCTATGCAAAAACTAGGGCTGTACCGAACATTCGCTTCGTATTCGCTTCGGGGCCGAATAGGCGGCCAAATAGCTATTCGGTATTCGGCCGACTAGTAGCGGTCGGACCGAATGCGAATAGTGGTCACGTGACATCTGTTTCTGCAGTATGCGGCTGCTATAGCGAGTGGAGTGAACGTTAAGAAAGTTACAATTTCTATTTTTAGTTAAATTAGTTCCATTCCTAGTTTACACAGTCTGGCAGTTCTAAGGATGTGAAAATTACATGTAGTTACTGTTTACTTTTAGTTAATGTATCAAATTTACTGAACTGAAAGTTTAACTTACATTTGAAATTTTGAATGTGTTTTCGGTAGGCCTAGACCTATTTTGTAAACCTATTCGTATTCGTATTCGGCCGAATAGTTGGTCCAATTATTCGTATTCGGCCGAATAGTGATAATCAGCTATTCGGTACAGCCCTAGCAAAAAGGTCACTGCTCCCCCTACAAAAATTTTGCTGCCCCTAAAAAAATCCACGCCTTGCATGAACACATCAACGAAATGGAAATCTTCTCAATCTGTGGCTGGGATATATTGACAAAGTCACGCAACAGATCCGATTGCGCTCTGAAAGACTTAGTCGGAGATTCGATGTCTTGGAAATTTTTACAGGATCTATAGATACATCCATGAATGAAGATGGAAGAAGAGGGAGGGAGGGAGGGTTCGAAACTCTTAACAAAGGAATTAAGGGCAGTTATGCCCGAACGCGGTCGTTCGACTTTGGTGTCAACGTGCTGTGAACGAATCAGTCGTCGTGACAATCTATTTGCCTTTGGGTGTGAAACCGTCAAATGAAGTAATTAAGATGAAGCATCATTCCGTTAAATCGATTGTCGACGATCTGTGCGTATTCGGTGCCTTGGACTTGGTTTAAAATGATGTAAGAAGTGTAGGTCTATACAGCCATTCTAATATTGAATAAGTTAAGTTACAATTCACTGAAGTTGCAGCAGGGGCGGCGCCAGACACTTTTTGTAACCAGGGCATAGCCAGGGCAGTCATGCAAGTAACCAGGGCAGAGGGCGGCGATTCATGGCGAGCGTGGTAGCTGTTTTTCCTGAGACATTCATTGTTTTGTAGGTTGTATATTTTTCAGCACTGGAGCGATGTTCTTCGGAGTACATGTGTTGGAGAAATGCGTTTGACTTGTTATCCGACCCAGTGCACCTGTTCCAGGCACGAAAACCACTGTGAATAAACACTTGATCCTTGCGTCGTTCTTGTAATTCTTGCCTGGTAGTCATGACAAAATGACGACAATAGAAGCAATAAGCAGAATCATTCACTTTCGAGTATTTCAACCAGCTGTACATCTTGAACCATGTGTAATTAAATCGCCGCTGTGTCGTCCCAATTACGTGACTCAGATAGGTTCTTATATACAGTTGCTTTGGGCCATCATCCACTGACTGCGATAGATCACTTGGACCGGGTGCGACCGGGTGACAGGACTGAACTTGCACAGGTGGTCCTAGTACGTCATCAGCATGTTCATCGTCAAGCTCGCTATCTTTGTCACTTTCACTTAAATTAAAATCAATGTGAGAGTCCAAGGTTTGAAAGGATGCGTTGGCAACAGGACTAGCTTCATCTGTGGCTCCTTCGAATGTCAACTCCACGTAGGCTATTGTGTGTCTACAACCGCCCAACGCAAGAGTAAAACGAATTAATTATCCATACAATAGGCCTTATTGTATGGATAATTAATGCAGTAATAAGTTTATATGCGTGGAATGTATGGATGGGGTGAACGGGCTCGAACCATAATGTATTCATATTTATATGTGCTGCCGTGACTGCAGTGACTGCAACTAAATGGCTACTTTTCAGTATGGATCCTCGTGTGCATTTGCAAGCTGCCATCCTGTGTGAACTATTTATGGCAGTGATTACAGATTAATGGTTTCTCTCCAGTTAGAATCATCATGTGTGCTTGCAACTTTGCAATTTGCGGTCATATCATTAGCCTAACTGATTATTGCATTTGCATTCAATTCAATTTCTTCAGTTCAATTCAACTTTATTGATCCGAATTCAATGCAAAAGTACAGTAGGCACCAATCGGAATGTAACACTCCGGATACAACATTGATTATTAGTTAAACTAAATGGTATTTCTTCTCCACTCCAGTAATTGCAGTTAGATATAATTATATGAGTACGCCAAAGTCCTGACAGCCGCGTTGTGGTGGGGAATCTACACCGTGTCTCAAAATAAACTGTGCAAAATTGTTTCTGTCAGAACTTCGTCAAATTTCCACCAATTTTAATAATTTTTGGTAGGTAGATGGAAAAATAGCTGAAATTTTATGCTATACATAAATTTTCCACCTCACCTGACTCATGTCACCGCACTACCTTGTTAAACACAGATGTACCAATTTCTTATATAACGCTTAAATTTTAACAACTAGCGTCTCGAAACTTGGCTGCACTGAAATCCATTTCATCGAGCCGGGTGTCACCGGATCTTAACCCAGTCGACTATAGCATAATGGAGTGTACTGCAGGAAAAGGTTTACAGCTCCAGAATAGCCAACGTCGACGAACTCAAAACGCGTCTGATCGACGAGTAGGCGGGCTTTGACCAGTCGCTCGTTGATGCTGCTATCGGCCATTCCACTGGCCGTCTAAGCGCTTGTGTCCGTGTAAGCGGCGCACATTTCGAGCACCAATTCTAACACTTTTAAGCAGATCCGTCATAACAATTAAAAACTCTGCTAAGTAAACCATATTTTACTTTACTGCGTGCTAATTAAGTCGTCAGATAGTTTGTTGCATGTAAAAACATTTAAGCGTTATATAAGAAATTGATACATCTGTGTTTAACAAGGTAGTGCGGTGACATGAGTCAGGTGAGGTGGGAAATTTTTGTATAGCATAAAATTTCAGCTATTTTTCCATCTACCTACCAAAAATTATTAAAATTGGTGGAAATTTGACGAAGTTCTGACAGAAACAATTTTGCACAGTTTATTTTGAGACACGGTGTATATTATAGGTTGATACTGGTAGCTCTTTCAAGTTTCAGATGATATTTTTATTAATGAAATTAATTAATTCATTTTATGAATAGAATTGAAAATGCAGATTTGCGTTACTTTAGCAATTTTGCGACTATTTTCACGCAATATGATGCCATAAGCACGTACGGTACATTCTGATTAAACGAATATAAAAGAATCGGGCGGCGACGCCGGGGTGTAGGACGTTGTTTGTTAGGCTGGCATTTCTATGCTTTGCTTTAAATTACTTACCGTCGTCGGAAGGTAAACGCGGGCGTTTCGGATTCGGTTTCTTCAGATACCGATCCATCCTATCGGTATCGATCACTCAAACTTTAAGAATTAAGTAGCAAGATTATCAAGATATCGAGAAAAAAAATTAAAAATTACGATGATCGATGATAATGGATAGATCGCGTTTTGAGTGACGTCATTGTGTTGAATATTATTACGTTTTCGACTGCGCAGACTCAGAGCGCGGACTTCGGACCCCGATATATATATGTAAGAAGTCGTTGCTTCGGACGGAGGGAACAGTAAGTAAGTAATGCTGTTGAGGCGAAGCAGGTCTTTACATTTACATTTACATTTCACTCAATATAACGAATTATAGCGCCCATATTTTAATATTTTTCTAAGAATATAAAAAATACGCTCCGAACAAATTCTGGACAGAGTAAAAATACTGGCAGGGCAACGACCAGGGCAACGACTTTTTTACCAGGGCATATGCCCTGGCTCGCCCTGCAGGGTGTAGCGCCGCCTCTGAGTTGCAGGCTATATAAATTTACTGTTTCTAATACTATTATAGGCCTACTAGGTGAAATAGGTAGGAATAAAATACATATCCTTGTAGGCCAACTCCCGTTTTCGTTTGAAAGTAGGCCTAATTAGCCTAGGCTATATAATATATTCTGTGATCTTTTTACATAGGCTAGGCCTACTTTTTATGGCACTTTGTGATTTATCATTTATAAATCTCTCTAGACTCTGGTACAGGTTTTATCAATTGCTCTGGTATTCCTGCATTTTGCATCGCTCCCACAAACCATATCATGCCCAGGGCCGGTTTAACCACTAGGCGAACTAGGCGGCCGCCTAGGGCGGCACATTTCTGGGGGCTGCAGAAAAGCTACACAAAGAAATATTTTATAAACCATTGCCGCCGTTTTGCCAGTCCAGGGGCGTAGCCACACAAGGCGCTTAAGGTGCGTACGCACCCCCTGTCACATTCTGCTTTAGGGCCCTATTCTTTCACTTTTCTCCAAGCGCACAAATTTTAAATTTGGTTAATTGTTCCATCTGATGACATATTTAGCCGCTGCCTGCGGTGTTCAAAAAGCCCGTGTACTGCGGTTATGTATCAGCCTCTCTGCAGTCTGAACTAGAGTCTGTACGATGACGGACGATATCTGATACACAGGGCCACAGAAGTATTGTGTGGTATTTGTCTATACATGTACTAGGTTACCCTGATGTGTCGGAGTAATTCACCTTGTTCGACCCCCCCCCCCCCATTAGAAGCGAACAGCAAGCTGCACATGAGCCAGATTCTCCCTTTTAGATGTACAACTACGGCGTACACTTTAACGGTATAATCTCTCAGCTCTAGCGCTAAGATATGCATGAAATAGTATCTGCCTTGTTCGTCTGTCTTTTGATCTCTCTCTCTCTTTCTCTCTCGTTTTCTCTCGTTTTCTCTCGCTCTGTCGCAGTCTGTCTCTCAATGTCTCTCTACAAGCCTTGTGGCCTGTATACTCTACATTGCCTACAGTACGTGACTCTACACACGATTGCAGTATTCAAAACTCTCTTGAAAAAAAGAAACTAAGACTCAACTGATTGTAAGGAACTTCTAAATTTAGAGTAGCAGTTCTTGTTGCTTTAATTTTTAAAGTAGTACATATACGTAATCTGCTTCACTTCGTGAAACATTACTAATGCATTTTACTTAAACCTTAAACGTTACGCTGTGAATCTGTTAAAATAAGAAAGTATAGTATCGAAAGTTGATTCCGTGATTGTTTTATTTAGAAGCAAAAATGATTCTTAGATGATTACAATGAACGACGATACTAAATTAAAGATGCAGCATTCGGCTGCATTCCTGTGTGAAGGTTATATTAACTTGATTAATTTAATAATAATTAGGCCTATAGGCCTAATCGCACTTGCCAGGGGCGCAGTGCGACAGGTTCGCCTAGGGCGCCAAATACTCTGGCGCCGGCCCTGATCATGCCATAATATTATGCTCTCGAATACAAAAAATTATGCTTGTTTGAAGTCTGTGAAGTTGATGACTTTCTGTTTCCGACACGGATAGGAAATGTTGGACAATGCGAAAGCAAGATGAGAATAGAGTTCTTACGGTTGGCTGCGGAATATCGCAAGGATCAAGATTAGGGCTTACATAAAATTAAAGATGATGACATAAGACATATACGAACAATTCTGCCCAGACTTATGTTGGATAGATAATATAGCCTAGAATGAGGATCGACATATGTATATAATTATACATCACTTGGACTAACACTAAGGCCCGGGGAGCAATGGGCGGACTCGACAATTACCGAGGACAATGCCAATGGAGATAATTTTATTCGTACCCTTCGCCACCAAATGGCTGGCGTCAGGATGATGATGACGATGATGACAAGGCGGAGGCTATAGGGCCTACATAGATTCCTTGGCTAGAGCATTGCCAGTGATATTAAATTTTTTTATTTAACAGTAGTATTGACAGACATCAGTGAGTTGTTGTTTAACAACACCGTGTCACAATAAAGATGATCAGCGTCGACCCCCTCCTTTATCCAGACTTGGGACTGGCGCTGCCAGAGTACGAGCAGTGGCGGAGTTCAATAATAGACATCATCAGTGTTCATTGTCTCTAACTCCTTGTATTGACTGGCTATAGAGAATAGTGTCTCAAAGGCTTTGCCCAAGAGGGGTACAGACTCTACGTCATACTGAGTAAGAAGATTGGATAACGTGTCCTACACGTCCAGCTGAATCGCCACCTAATGATATATTGTCCGTGTGAGTCGCGGCCTCGATTGCCGCCTACACCTGTATGTTGTCGTAGGAACAAAGTCCTTTCAATGGCGACCGGAGTTTTCAAACGGTTGCAGCTGGAGTTGATTAACTGGGCCAGCGACTTCTTCCTTCGGGTTTCGGTCGGATTTGGGATTGACATTAAGACCTAAATGATCAGACGGCAAGTCTAAACCATTTCGAAGACTTTTCGGTTTTCTACTTTAGCTAGTCGTTTGTTTACATTATGGTCCAGGCGTTCAAGTTATAGCGCTGGTTTCAGAGCTTGATTTGCACTTGAAGAGATTCGCAAAGTAAACCTGAAACTCCCATTTCCCATGAGCAACACAGGGGAAGCGCTGATCATTTCCTTCACTGGGTTTGCGCCGGCAATGGACGAATCTCATAGTAGTCCTGGTCTAGGGGCAATGCATCGCTGGGCTTGCTGCTTACTTCCTAGCCTACTTGGGCATCAAATTGTACAGTTTGGTGACAGACATGTGCAGACAATCTCCCCAATTTGAACCACATAACGGCATGACTACTGACCAAGCGTGTTACTGCTAGCAGGTCTCCCCCTCCCTCCCGAAGTCAGTGGAGCAACTTCCCCTCCCTTTCCCCTCCCTTTCCCCCTCTCTTCCCCCTTCCCTCCCCCAGCCACTGGATTGCAAATTTTAAAAGTCAATTGAAAAAACACTCATTCATAGAATTTTGGTTTACAGTGTTTGAGTCAATCAATCAATCAATCAAAATCCGTTTATTAGAACACCAGAAAGATTAGCAAATAACTGATTACAAGCATTATTAGGATTACAGGCAAGTGTTATAATAGGATACCCCTAAGGGACACGTCCCGCTATTTGGGGCACCCAAGGTGTGAGTGCAATAACTTAACAAACCAACACTATTACTTGCAACAAACAATTCAATCTTTATCAATCATAGAATGAACCAAGTTAATGATGGCACACACACTGACAGATCTCCCCCTCCCCATTTCTTGGAAGGAGCATTTGCTCCAAGGTTCCATGGTGTAGATGCCTCTGACTGCTAGACCACCATGGATGTTAAGATGCAGTTTAACGAATTTTGGTCAGTTTTGCATATCTACATTAACTTTTTAGATTTTTGTTTTATGCATTCACATATTCAGTTTTTTATTAATAATTGTCTTATTGTGGCTGCAAATTTTGTCTTCTGGCTTTGATGCCTGTCTGTTTTGTTGACAGACGAGTTGATGGAAGTTCTTCACTCACAAGAACAACAGAAAGAATGAAGATGTTGCGATTAAGAACGTTTCGTTTCTTTGGTCTTGGCTTTTCCTCCCGTAGACGAAAGTTATTCTACATCTTAGGGACTTTGGTCCTCTTTTGTCTGATATATCACTTCTACCTGGGAAATTCAGATGAGGTTTGCAAGTGTTTTTATAAATTTTGCATAAATCATATCTTAACAAGGTTTTATTTCTACACACTCTAAACCCTCTGATTTGGCACTGAATCAAGCTTCTCCAGTTTTTGCCCTCATTTGCCTACCGGTATTCTTGAAAGACAGTTTATGCTTAGAACCGATGGCTGTCTTAGCTACAAATTGCATCACATTCTTAGGAACTACTCGTATGTTTTTGTTATGATCTAAATACTCTCCATCCAACTCATAAGAAGAATTTCAATCAATAATTTTTAGTTACTTAGGAAACACAAAGTTCCAAAGTTAGTGTCTCATAGAAATTACTGGCAACTGATCATTACTGTTGAAAGAAATTTTGAAGCAGATCTAAGAACAATTTTTGCAAATTGAGTTTATTATCAAATGTAAAAAAGTGACTCTTTGGCTTTGATTGATATAAATTCATTTATGTTAGGATCTTGACGAAATAAATGCCAGAGAGTCAGAGGTTGTCAACATGGACAAATGGATAGTGATGACTACAATACATTTACCAACAAGCACTGTTAGCGCATTAAGTCAGCTGGTCGGTTGGCAGGTTTTGGTTGTTGGTGATCGCAAAACACCAAAGTCATGGAGGTAAGACTTGTTTACATTCATTCATTCATTCATTAATTCGAAGATTTATATAGCGCCTCTTCAAGGGAACTACTCAGAGGCGCTCCCGACACCAGCACGTTCATATAAGACAGTTTTAAGTTTTGCAAGAAATATGCCAGAGGTGACCCCAGGGCACATGCGGAGCTGTAAGGGAAGTCTATTCCAGACTACCGGGCCCACCACTGAAAAAGCTCGACTTTGCATAGTCGTGGAACGAGCAAATGGAACTAAAAGTACCCCTTTTCCCGCTGAGCGGAGGGAACGTCGGCCTTGGACACCTGAAACTGTGCAGCATAGCTCTCGAAGGTAAGCAGGGGCAGGGCCCTGACAACATCGCCATACTAAGGCAGCGATCCTATATTCTATGCGTAAGCGCTTAGGAAGCCAGTGAAGGACTTCCAGCATATATCTAGAGACTTGGCCATGTTTAGGAATATGCCCAATGAGACGGGCTGCAGAGCGCAGAACACGCTGTAAACACACTATGCGACTAGATGGAAGACCAAAATAAAGCGATGAGCAGTAATCAAGGCGCGCTGTGACGAAGGAGTGAACCAGTGTAGCAGGAGTGAACCAGTGTTTACATAGTATATGAGTTGAGAATTTGTGGTTTTGAAGTTCGTTGATGCTGGTGCTCTATGTCAATAATCAGAACTTCCCATTTGAAAGTAGTAGGCGGTTTGAAAATCTATCACGCTGAATTGAGTAGTGCGCCTTCGACCTCGGGAGCTTTTGTATAGAGCGTATTTTGTGCATCGGATTTGTATAGCTGCATTTAGTACTCCTGTAGTAGGCCTATCTCAGTTCTGTTCCACTTCAGAGCTGTAATAAGTTTTAGCGTGCTACTTGGCTATAATTAGTGACTACAGTAACAGTATTACTGTATTCCCAGACAGAAGTTGAACCAGGCAGTGAATCAGTGCTAGGCGAGTGATTTTCCGCTTGCGAGGATGTTTGCTAGGCGAGCGACCAAGGAGAGCAATCGATCGCTCGCCTCAAATGGGAAGCTCTGTCGATAATGCACGGACAACTTCAGTTTCGAAGTGTGAACTGCCATGTGTAATTGTGTATGCGTACCTTAACCCATTCCCACCTGAATTCTTTTTCAAAACTGAGTAAATTGACAGTACACATGGTCAAAGGAGCACAGTTAACTATAATAAAGTAAGCGTCTTCTGAATCAACAAGTGCAAAACAATCGCCGATGCACAGATAGACCTTGCACTTTCTTTCATAGTCTGTGTATAAGTATGTGGGGTTTTCAATGTTGGAATTTGAACTTCATCAAGCACTTGCCTTTACGTATCAGCCGATCATCTTCGATCTTCAAATCATCAATTATTTCACTGATAGAAGATGAAAACTCATTGTCTGTGTTGTTCAAACTATGTCTCAAAACTGACAACTCCTGTGTTCATTTTCCCATCACTTCAAAGTCTATTTCTCACAATAAATCTAAAAGTCTTACACAATTTGGATGCAAAAATGTCAACCAACCTGCAAAGAACACAGATGCTACTTTTAGGTAATAGTAATAATAATAATCTTGTTCTTTAATTAAGCGCCTGCAAACGCACTGCGCTGTACAGTGAACATACATATAGTAGAAACAGCAGCCACGCAGGTTGCCTTACATACATGTATACAGTAGAAGCACATGATAACAGTTTCACAGGAGTCGAATATAACTGTTTAAGCAGCAGCCACACGGCACCAATCAAGGCCTACTATTCATTTAACCACCGCTGCCACCTATCGAGTGGAAGGCTGAATAAACCTTATGGGGGTCTACTGGGTTCGATCGTGGTACCTTCAGCTCTTCATGCCAGTGTGTTATCCATTACTCTACGGACCCCACGATGTCATTATACTATAATTATTCTCTAGTCTAGTTTAATGTCTCCCTTATTTCAATCTGGCGTATCGAATGGATTAATATATCAGGAAATTTGTGTGTTGCCTTATAGCACCTTTTATGAAGCACTTGCCTAAAGTTACATATTAGCTGATCATCATCTTAGTATTAACAGAGTTAGTTTTTTTGGGAAAGACAAGTTTGTCTGTAACACAATATCTGTTTTTATAAAGTCAACCGTCTTCCATCCATGGAGGATATTATATACTTATAAAATTATGTTATATACTTATAAAATTATGTTGAGGCTGAGATGGTCTGTGAATATTCAGATAATTATTGATTTATGTTTGTTGCAGTATACCAAACGTAATTTTTCTTGACGTGAGTCATCAGAAAGCTCTTGGCTACAGGGTTCTTCAGTATCTGCCTTACGACAGCTACACGAGAAAGACGATTGGATATCTTTATGCCATTAAAGTGAGATGCAAATGGCAGCAACATGCTTCTGGCCTCTATACAATACATATAATGTCACAGTTCTGTGTGTTGATAAACGCTCTCACAGGTGCCCGAAATTGGCCCCGCCCACGAACACTGGGCACTACAGAGATAGACGTACACACACAAAGCCAGATAGACGGAGGGACGGTCAGACAGGCAGACAGACAGCGGTTATTAAGTCTGTCTATGCCTCCCTCCCTCCCTACCTCTGTCCCTCTTGAGGGGAGTAGGTCTAGGCAAAGACTGATTATAGCCGATGCAATATGACACTAACACGGGCACCCAAAATTCGCCCCGCCCACAAACACTGGGCACTAGGGAGATAGACGTACAGACGCAAAGCCAGACAGATGGATGGACAGTCAGACAGGCAAATGGATTGACACACAGACATACAACAGTTTGTAAGTCTGTCTATACCTCCTCCCTCCCTCCCTACCTCCTGCCCTACATCTGTCCGTCCCTCTCCATCCCTCCTTCACTCACTCCCTCCATGCCTACCTCTCCGATCATACTGACGGGGCATATCCACTAGTCTTTTGATAGAGTAATGTGGGGTTTGACATCATTTCTGCACTATCCAGTGTTGTCTATTAACCCACTTCCACAATTACTTGACATTGATAAATTGTAGCTGGTGACCTTTTCTTTTTTCCCCAGGTAATATAATAAAATGACCAAGGCAATTTTTAAAGCATCTGTGACAATTTTAGTTTTTGTTGAAGAATTGATTAATGCAGGGAAAAATACAGAGATGGTCTTTATTACAGATTTTCTGTGTGTTTGTTAATACAAACAATACCACTTCTGTTAGTAATGCATGGTTCTCTAGAAATATTATTTTAAAATGGAGTACAGTTAAAACATAACCAGGGGACAGAGTTTGTGGCTGATTGAGAAAATCTCTAAACAATGAATTGCTTTCCTTGATATATGCATCCAGCTTTGGTCATAGTTCTGTGAAATATTTGTTAAATTTATCCACTTAAAGCTGCTTGTCCTTGATATTCCATATGTTAACAATGAGTTCCCAGCCATGGAGTGACCTTTACTGGGCAGTTTCAGTTTTATTACTGCCCATGTTTTGTTATATCATTTTCACAAAGTTGATTCAATTTAAATAATAGTTCTTTTGGCTACTTTCCGTATTGCACTAAATTTATTTTGATACTTCATAAAATTTGCTTTATTAATATCAGTTGTATCAAAATAAATTTAGTGCAATAAGAAAAGTAGCAAATATGCTTAACTGCTTTGCCTGACTTGACTCAGGTGTCATTCTCTTTATATCGTAAAGGTGACCTATTCAGACATCTTGCATAGCACTGTTCACAGTGCCTTTGAAAGATTCTTAAAGACTCTGTGTAAATGATCAGATACAAATACACTCAGCATATTATAGGCTAATAAAGCTATTTTTTACTAATTATATGTTTCAATCACTCCAGCATGCTATTGATGCTATTGTTTTTAGCATGGAGCAAAATACATCTACGAAGTAGACGACGACAATTTCCCCCAGAATGGACTCAGCAGCTTTCAGATATCGGCCAATACCATGAGTCACTTAGTACTCTTAACAAATAACCTGACATCAAATCCATATGTCCACTTTGGTCAGTCCAGTCTCTGGCCGAGGGGATATCCACTGGAGCGAATTGGACTGGCCCCTGACCGAACATATGACTTGTGTGAGACTCGTACGCCCGCTATTCAACAGGGAGTGGTTAACGGAGATCCCGACATAGATGCAATAGCCCGCCTGACAAGGAAACATCCCTCGAGTAAGCTGCTTTTGCAGTTTGATCAAACAGCACCTCCTTATCTCTTGCCACCTGGGACTTTTGCCCCGTTTAACTCTCAGAACACCTTTTTTCGACAGAGTGCATTCTGGGCCATGGTCCTGCCAACTATGGTACCTGACAGGGTTAGTGACATCTTCCGGTCGTACTGGGCTCAGAGATTGATGTGGTTAATCGGTGAGAACTTGGCATTTGCTCCACCGAATGCCTTTCAAGAGCGAGCTGGTCATTCTGACCTTGAAGATGCCAAAGATGAGGCTGGGCTATACCATGGAGTTGGAAGGTACATCAAAGAACTGACCAGCTGGAAGTGTACAAAACAAACCTTCTTTGACTGTGTCAGTGAGCTTTCGCATGATTTAGTTGAAGCTGGTCTATGGAAGTCAAGGGATGCAGAGGTAGTTGATGCATGGATTTCCGATTTGTCTGCCGTCGGCTATGAACCACCAGAGATGATTCCAGAAAGTTCTGGTCCATGTTTGTCAACAGAGCAATTAAATGTTGTGTTTTACCCAGTAGAGCAGAACACTACGCTGCCCCATGATACTGGTCTTCACCTTCTTCCAGGCTCAACTAATCATGAATTGATGGGTGAGACACTGTCCTCGTTGTGTGGACCAGCATTTGCCCATCACTGGAAATCAGCCTTAATCAATGCTCACAAATACTCGGATTCTCTTCTAATCATCAGCATCTACCGTAACTTTGAGTCAATCGTGCCTGTATTGGAGGCCTTCTACAAGCCAAACTATCCGCAAATACTCTACTGTACTAACCGGAAAGTGAGCAGAGATTTCATTAAACAGTGGAAGTTGTCTGTTTTACTGCTTAAGGAAGCTCCAGGTGCCATTCCCTGTATACTTTCTGCTTTTGACATGAACTACAACGTGAAAGGCTATTTGCACATAACGGAGTTGATGTGGTTGAAGACCGACCATCAGATTACGAAGAAACACAAATCACTTATGTGGCTGACTGGTGAATTTGATGCTTACAAGCCTCGAACACTGAAACTGTGCGATGAGAAGACAATCCACTGTCAGCCAATGACCAAGGACGTTCTCTTAAATCTTGTCAAAGACTTAGATGACATGTCACTGTTGTCTGATAAGAAAAAGGCCAAGGTACGAGCATGTGTTTCTAAAATGGAGCGCGATCCAACGTGGGTTGCCCAGAAAGAACTTGTCTGGGTGACTGATTTGGCTCTCTATCTTCCAGATCGTCTTGTGCCTGACTTAAAGCGCATGAGGGAAGTTTTCATAACAAATCAGAAGCCGTTTGAATTCATGGCACCTCTGTTGTTGGAGTGTGACCAGTTGACCATCGAATACCTTGAGCACAGCGAAGAACTGGAGTCCATCAATCCAGAGAGGAAAGGTGACTATGTCTTTCCATTTCCATTCCACAATGTTTCTTCCAGCTCTGTCTCTGATAAGGAAATACGTAAAAGTTACTGCACTCACTTTGAACAGTACTGATGACTATTTTTCATTCTTTTTCGTGTCTTTCATAATTTGTCAGATTCCCAGTAATACTGCCATGCTGAGCAATAGCACAGTATTACTGTCACTGTTCATTCCTTTGGAAGTCTTTCACAATTGTTAACTTTCCAACTGAATGATTAATGTATTGGCACCTGTCATTGATTATTTCTATAATTGTAATCCTCATCGTTATCTTTATTATCATGAAACTTCAATCAGGTTCAACAGGTGAGCATAAAGTAATGAGTTGCAATGATCAAGGTTCTTTGTAATTACTGCATGTTTATGTTGTATGCAGTACTATTACTATATTTTATTCCAAGAGTAAAGGTAATTCCTAAATGTGTTAATTGCTTTTCTTTCTTTTGTAACTTTTTTGTTAAATATATGCTTCCTATAGTTCATTTAATGTTTTAATGATTGAAAACATTTGTTAAGCAATGAGCAAGGGCATAACTTTACCCCACACGGTGGTGGTGACAATTCCATCCTCCCTTCCCTCCTTTCTTCCCCTCCCTCCTGTCCCCTATATATGAGTGCTTAGTCTGCCACTGTAAGGTCACTTGCAGATAATAAAGTTTATATTTACATTCTGTTTTATAGCCGTTAGTATGTTATGGATACTGAGACCACAATATAGAGTTAAACAGCATTCACTCGTGAATCATTGGTATCTGGCAACATGTCAGAACTATCCAAATGTTTGCAAATATCACAAGACTGTGATTACTTGCAGCTACAGAGTTATTTACAAGTGCACAGGGCCAAAAATAATGGTGATTGTCACCATCACTTTTAAAAGCAATGGTGACCGGACACTGCTGTCACAATACAAAGTCATGCCTATGATGTTGAGCTGAGTTTATCTTAAAGACTAGTAAATGTTCTGATGTACTATTCTGCTTTTAGCTTAATTAGTAAAAAGAATTTCCTTTAGGATTTCTTGTACAGGTAGTAGAAGAGAGATCCCTGAAAGGCATCTGAGAGGGGTTAAGGAAAGGTGCTATATAAATATGCCTTCTGTTCTCTGCATGTGTATTTGCTTTTAAATTTGTATTCAATGAACACGTATCCTAATTTTAAACAGTTGGAGATTCTCTATCATAGGCCTATACATGTATCTTAACATTGACACAGCACCTAAACAATTCATACGAGGCATTTACTTATTCTGCTTTGTGTTTTAACTAGATCAGTTATATGCAATAAAAACGTGATGTAGAAATACTGTCATGGGCTGTAGACCCAAATCTGAAAACAACCCATTTGTTTAACTAGTTTCCTTTTGTTTGCATAGAGCATGTTCCTGTTGTGACTATGTCAACCTTCTGGTGTAGGCCTATCATAAAAGGAAATATACATTTAACTCTGTTTTTAGACATGGTTCATTAACTCCACAAGTTTTAATGGCAGTCTAGTCATTGTTTTGTCTGTATTTTATTGGAGTGGTCTTAATGATTCAGTCTGCTGCCTTGAATATTAATGCAAATCACCAGCTACACCTTGGTTCTTGTCAGACATGAATTAAGTCAATTGTGCCAGTGCATGTTTAATAATATAATCACTGATTTAAAGTACTTAGACATACTATGAATATATTTTAAAAGTAATGTCGTACATGTATTTCCAAACAAACTTGAAGTGTAAATTTTTGTAAATTTTGCAACTGTAACCTGCTGCCACTATATTTGCTGGAAAATTATTCTGTTACATGAATTCTGAGGGTCAATGGAAAACAGCGTTGGACTTCACTTTGTGTGTGATCCTAAATGTTGTATCATGTGCTGATGTTTGGTGCTCATCAAATAAGCTCCTGTTTTTGTGACTTAAGGACTGATTAAAGTTGCTAATGAACAAACTTTGGGGTAATGTAGATTATATCCACGAAATAGCTTTAGGGATTCGTTCGGAAGAGGATGAGAGTGGGAGATGCCTACCGACAGGAAAGAACATGAAGAATAGGATTGAAACCCGACGATGGTTTCAGTAAATCCAAAGGAAAGTCTAATGTACCTGTAGTACATGTATACATAAATTGTAACATGTCATACAGAATTTATATAGCGCCTTTCATTTATATCCAGTTGTCATGACAATTATGCTAATATTTCACAAACAGTGCTTCCCTTTTTGCCTGACCGAACAGAATGGAAGGTTGAATCAAGCTATGGAAATTTGCTACCTGGTGTTGAACCTGGGACAACTGCTTTTCAAAGTCAGTTTGTTGCATCTACCCTGCAAGATTTATGAAAAGCTGATGCACTACCTCCACAATGGACAGTTTATCATCTATACCAGAGGTTTACAAACTTTTTGGACCAGGGACCCCTATTTTTTTCTAGGCATAGCTCGCGGACCCCAGTATTTAAAAAGCAAAATTTAGGCCCCCATCACTTAAAATTTAATAAAAATAACAGACAGACAGACTATTTCCACAATACACGCTTGCTTATTTATGACGCTAAGGACTATTATAATATAAAAAAAATAACACTAAATAAATTATTAACTCCCTGCAATAACTATGGAACACAGTCATTTTTAAAAGAAACGAATAACATCGGTTTCGCCAAAAACCAGTAATGTCAGCGAGAGGGATGTGCTTGCTTTGTTTGCAAAAACTGTCCATAATTGATGCCATTTTGGATAGGCCTAAGCACTGTTTTCTTACGTTTCAGAAAGTTATCCATAATACAAACAGCAAAATTATATAGTTCGCATGTAACTGCGAACGTGAACGAAATAGGGATATGCTTTGCAAATCTCTGTATTATCGTTCACTTAAAGGCTAAAAGCAGGCGAATTCTACAAATTTCTAATTCTACAAGTCCAGAGTACACAATCAGGAAATAGACCAGCATATTGCAAATGAAGCCTTCACTGGAGGAACCACTAGACTTTTTTTTAGCTAACTAGCTGTGTCCTGTAATTATAATACTTAATGCTACAGACTATAGAGCAAGTGTGTTTTTTCAGAAAACCCAAGTCAGTCCAGAGTTACAATGAGAAGAAAATATAGCGTTTATGTAAACACAACCAGAGCCCTAGCTAGAGCTTCAGTGTTTCTTCCATGGAAAAAACAACCAGACTCATATTAAGTGTTGATTTTCTAAATGAAACACTTGCAGATTTTCAAAGTTTGTTTTGTGAATATCGATCTTAAACCTATTTAAATGGAATCTAGTTGTAGGCCTACTTCTGATGAAGGCTTCAAATACATCGCACTTACATTGGGTGCAGAAATGATTAGCAGTCGATTAGCAGAAATTATATATTAAATTTTATTAAAACACGTTTTATTAGGCTAGAAATGTAACGTGACCATAAGCCTACATCTTATTTACGTCACTGTAGGCCCTAGTACGCAAAGAATAACTATCAGCAGCCACACATACTGTTGTGATCGAATACCAAATTGGATCCTTGTGGATCATATAGTTACAGGCATACTATAAGTAGCGTACGAATTTGAAAACACAGGCTGCTAATGCTAAAACCATGCAATGTTAAGCATCACATTATTTTCAGAACGCTCTCGCGGACACCCGCCATATCCTTCGCGGACCCCTAGGGGTCCGCGGACCACAGTTTGAAAAACTCTGATCTATACTGACATCTGCTCATTTCTGTGTCCTAGCAAGTTTATGCATCATCTGAATCGGCAGTTCCAAACTTGACTTAGTGTTAGTGTTATTTGTTAAAACTCCAAAATGCCTAACATGATCACTCCATGGCTTGGTTTGGAGGTTGACTGCTTGTTTACGGTTGGATAAAACTCATTGCTAGGCTCATGCTGTCAAATAATTCAAGACATTTTGCTACATTTTTTTTATACATAAAATACTAGTTGTTAGCTTGATTCTGTCCAAGAGAAATCCAATCCTTTTACTACTTAGCTTAAAAACAACATTTTTAGGACTTGACAAAAATAGTTTTGCACAAATCTTTCACACCTTATCATAGAGATTTCCTTAATTCATAAAAAAAACTATTTTCCAGAATGATTCAATCACAGAGAACTCCAATCCTGCTCTTTAGAAAGAACCCAATGTTTTTGTGGTTGGATAGCAATGATAGGTACTAGGTAGTCTCATGCTGTAAACGATTAATCAGACCTTTACTAGATTTGGTAACGAATAAAGCACTAGTTGCAAAGCTGATTATGCTATGGAAGACACTGGTAGCTGGGTTTGCAATTTGTTGACTGTTCTTCATCTGTGTCGTGTACTTCACCGTCTCCATAGAGATCGCTGTCAAATACGCTTGGCTCCATTTCTTCCTCCGTATTTGATTCACTTGCACTGGCGTCTGTTGTCTCTACCATCTCGGTTGGATCTTCTATGTCATGAAACATCATGTAGTACTGGATGCCAGGAGCCAGATGGAGCTCTTCCAGATTCTTTGCAAAGAACGGTGCAGGAATTGTGTTCAGAACTGCTCTTCTTGACAGTTCCTTAAGTGGTCTTGGACTTCGGTAGAACCACCTAAGCCAGTCTAGAAGACTGAGGTTCTTCCTTGCAAACTCTGGAAGGTTTTCCGTTTTTATTTGCCATAGCTTTCTCAAGTTTCTCACTTGACTTCCTGCCTTTGCTAGGACTTTTACCAAATCATCATATCCTTCATGGAAGGCCATTTCTAATGCATTCTTCACAGCTTGCTCACCTTCATACCATGAACATGGCCCTGAACCTAGCAGGTTGACATCTGTATTGGCACGAATGAGCTTAAGAGCTACCATGCACCAGCGCTTTGGATGGGCCAAGTAAACAGGTCGTCTTCTGATTGCCACAAGGCAGAGTGCAGTCTGATTGTACGTGTTCACTCGATTTGGATCTGCTCCTCTTTCTAGCAGAAGCTTCATCGCTTCAAGCTGCCCATGTGATGCAGCAAACATGAGAGGAGTCATCCGCTGATGTTGATCATTCCAGCTGTCTGGCAGGACTGTGCCGGATTGAAGGAAAATGTCAATGCAATGGCAGTGTCCTTTCAAGGCAGCCACATGGATTGGCCTACGAAGGAGTTTATCCTCCATAGTTCGATCAGCATCCAGCTGGAGCAGTCGTTTAAGCAACTCTGGACGATTTGACTTGACAGCTTGCATGATTGGTGTCTTAGAGAACTTGTCTGTTATAGACACATCTGCACCCTGAGACACCAAGAGCTCGAAAAGGTCCCTCTGGTCGGTCTTGATTGCCCAGTGCAGTGCGGTCCTGTGAAACATATCTTTTGCGTGGATGTCCGACTTGTGCCGTAGCAGACATTCGGCACACGATTTTTGACTGTATTTTACAGCCACGAGAAAAGGCGTCATACATCGAATGGTTTCACGGTCCATCGCTGCTCCGGCTCTTACTAGTTCTTCTACCACGTCGACATGTCCGAATCGTGCAGCAACGTGCAGTGGTGTGAATCGCTTTCTTGCTTTCGCGTTGATGCGAGCACCGGCCTCAAGCAGGGCCCTGACTGCAGACAACTGTCCAGAGGCACATGCACAGTACAGAGGTGTCTCCCATTTATCGTTTCTAGCGTTGATGTTGACCTCATCAGATAACAGCAAGGCTTTCAGGGCGTCGGTGTCACCACTTGATGCCGCCTTGTGTAGCTTCATTTCTCCTGTATTGAAACAAATTACCTCTGTTGTAAGAAAGATATTTCTCAATGTGCAAACCACACGAACACTGCTGTAATAGTTCTACCTTTTTAAGTAAAAAATACCTACGCATAAGTTATTAAACTCCGATCGTAATTCAACAAAATTAATAACTCAAGTAATGGAGTAAAGGTATTTTCCGGACCCTATTCTCACCGCCAGCCTTATGAATATTCATTTCTCCTTGACATTATTTTGAAAGCTGATGCTGCATAGGCCTACAAGTCATATCGGGGTCAAACATGTAATGTAATGTAAATGATATCTACGAAACTTCTCATCACCACACAAAAACCAGGTCAGAGAGATCAGTTTAATACACAAGCGCCTCTGGGGGGGGGCAGCCGGGGCACGTGCCCCCAATAAATGAGACGGACTGTAGCCTACACCCAATGCAACAATTAGGCCTAAGTGTAGAATGAATAGCCAAATCCCCCATAGGGCCTATTTTGGGCAAGTTTACGCCAGTGACCAGCGCTATGTCAAATCAAGCCCGCTTTAGCCTGAGAGGCAGCTGTGGGACATGAAATGTTATGGACTTAATTTTTCTTAGCTACGGTATACGAGGGCGGATGGTTAGTTCCAGTGGCGTAGCCAGGTTTCAACACCAGGGGGAGCGAGCACATGAAAAAGGCCCCAACTACCAAAATAAATAATTATCGGCATTCACGTTGCAAAAATGCTTTGAATCTAATTAACACAACTAAATTTGGAAGCCACATTTGTAAAATGCTCTAATCTATTAGTTGTGCTATTTATTTATTCATTCATTCATTCGAGTATTTATTAAGCACCTCCTCAGAGGGGCTACTCAAAGGTGCTCCCGACACCTGCACGGCCAAACAAGACAGTTTTCAATCGAGCATGGAATGTATAAGAGGGAGTTCTCGGGAACAGGCATAGATCCGGGAAGCCCGTTCCATGCCGTCGGGCCCACCACTGAAAACATGGTTCTGCATGGTGGCTGAGCAGACAAAAGGCACAATGAGTACCCCTTTGCCTGAAGATCGAAGGTGCCATGGCGACTACCATGAGCATGGGGCGGCAAAGGACCCGCAGATAAGCTGGAGCGCATCCCAGCAGGCACCTCCAAACCAGGGAAACAACCCTCATACTACACGCTGGCTGCAGTTGGCTGGAGCCAGTGCAGGACCTACAGTTTATTATAACCAGATACCTGACAAAATTTTGGTATTCGACCAATAAGACGTGCCGCAGAGCATTGCACTCGATTGAGGCACGCCAAACGACTAGAAACTAGGCCATAGTAGAGTGGGGAACAGTACTCAAGTCAAGATTTGTGACATAATCTAGTGACACTATTTAGGTTTCAACCATGAATCAGATATTCGATTATCCACTCATGGAATCTCTTTCTTTTTCGAACTCTGTGTTGCTTATAGTCAGTAGTAATATCCAGTCTTCTTGTCAAGACCTTAAACCTCAAGACCAAGACCAACACCAAGACTTTCAACCGCGAGACCAAGACCAAGACCAAGACTTTGAACCTCAAGACCAAGTCCAAGACCAAGACTTCGAACATCAAGACTAAGACCGAGACCAAGACCGAAAAAATCACATTCAGGCCAAGACTTCTTTTCCTTACACAAAAAATTGTCGAGTCGATAATTTAATGAAAATGTGAGTCTTTTATTTCATTGAAGTAAATTAACTTAAATGCAGACTTCAGAGAATTCCGAATTCGTATTTACAAAAGTCCTTCATGCAAAATGTTATTCCAAATGCCTTTTGTATTTTATCCACCCCAATTCGCTCAGAATTTTCTTACCAAGACGTGCCCTGTGAACCTCGCAAAAATTCCGCCATGTGAAAAAATACTTTCCGTAGCTAGGTGCTGAAGTCGCTGGCACACACAGTAGCTTTTCAAGCACGGGATGTAAATGTTCAAATCGTGAACCTTTTTGAAATCCTCCCATGGTTTATCAGACCGTCCGGCTTCAGAAACAAGTCTCGACAGGGCTTCCAGATACAGTATAACTTAGTTGCTGCGGCCGATGGGTTTTCCTGACCAACAAGACTTGTATCCGTCCGCATAGGTATTTATCGTAGGTTATGATGCAAACAAGTTTGATAAAAAAAATTTAATTCTTGAGTTTTGTTAAATGACTGTTCATATTGACAGCCGGTCTTGGTCTTGGTCTTGCGAGACAAAAAACAGAGACATTGAACCTCAAGACCAAGACCAAGACTTTGAACCTCAAGACCAAGACCAAGACATTTGGTCTCAAGACCAAGACCAAGACTTTTAAAAATGAACTCGAGTGCACTCGAGACCAAGACCTCGGTATCGAGGACAACAAGTCTGGTAATATCACCTTTTTGAACCATCTCGTTTGCTTCATTCTCAATCCGTTCAAACTCAAATTTGAATTCATTTCACATATTTTAATATCGTTTTCATAAAGTTGAATCAAATGAGGTGATACCAAATCAATGCTACTTCTCTGTAAATATGTGAATAAACTGAAAGCCTTCTCTAGCACTTTTTCCAGAATATTAGAAGAACTAAGAATTCGAACGTATCAAGGGTTACAAGCATGCCCTTTGCCTCAGTCAGCTGTTTCGTAGTGCAGCTTTTAATCTCACCATCCACGAGTATATAACTATATGTGCAGGGCAACTATTAGTAACTGTTCTGGTAAATTCTGCAAGAGTACATGTACTGCTGATTTTCTGAATGCCCATCTGGTATCGCAAAGTCTTTCTAGAGTTCCAGAAAACAAATTATGTCGTTCGAACGATTGGAATTTTAAAAAATTTGAACGATTGGAATAAATAAATTTTGAACGATTGGAATAAATAAACTGTGAAAAAGGCCCCACATCTTGGAAAATGGTCGCAGGGGGAGCGGCCGCTCCCTCTGCTCCCCCCCTAGCTACGCCTCTGGTTAGTTCTCTCCCTCACCGTTTTCTTCCCACCGAAAGCGCACGGTCAGTGTACACCTATTAGTTATTAATGATAATATGGCTAGGATGCTCAGATGGAGCTGAAATCTTGAAATAAATTCAGTTCTGGTTGGGAGTTGAAGCCACCAACTCTCGTTGATAAGGCCTATCTAGTACGCTATATGCTTTATAGCCACGATCAGAGCCTTCAAAGCTATAATTGAAGGCTCTGGGCAGGCCTATTGAGTAAGCTTATGCTTCCGCTTAATAATGGGAACACTGCAACTGCACAGAGTAGGCTAAGCACGGGTAATGAGGCTTGGACCAAAAAATGACTACTAAAAACAATGTAACTTATTTATTTTAATAATAAAAACAATAATTTAGTTATTTTAATTTAATTTCAGTATTGTGAACTGTTTCAGTGTTTATTGAGACCCCTCCCAACCCGAATCCCGTTTTTCTTGGGATTTTAGCTCTTCCATAATAATAATTGTCCAGTTCCGGAACTTTTTTCTAGAGAAAAAAAGCACTGAGTTTAAGGAGGCGTTCATTTCTAATTAAGAAGATATATAGTCACCGAAGTTTTCGTACAGTTCGACATTTAGTCAATCTACATGCGTAGTAATACGCAGATTAACACATGATAGATCTGTGGTTCCCGGGTTTCACAGAAGAAAAAATAGAAAAGCCGACGCGTTTAGCTCTCGATAACTGTGGCGCCTCTAGCGAAAAGCTCAGTTGCGAAAATAATTAGGATAGCCTTACACAAGAATTATAATGTATAAAGTGAATATAAATATAATTACATTTGAAGTTTGGCAGGTATAGGCCAACTCAAGATTTCTGGGCGCCATTGTCGAATTAGCGAATCACAGCCTATGATAGAAGGCTTATTACCAAGGCCCTTGCTTGGTAATAAGTAGGCCTAGAACTAAGTAGACCTAGTACAACTAAGCATGAGGAGTGCCAGCTTGAAGCTGATACGCTCAGCAGTACAACCAAACAGTACTTTCCTTGACACATCCATGCACGTAGGCTACATGTTAACCT
The DNA here is from genome assembly GCA_963556255.1 of Allolobophora icterica. Taxonomy (NCBI): domain Eukaryota; kingdom Metazoa; phylum Annelida; class Clitellata; order Crassiclitellata; family Lumbricidae; genus Allolobophora; species Allolobophora icterica. Next base: position 32,867,815 of record OY744606.1, read on the forward strand.
ACGTTTTAAACTCTGCATTCTGCACTTTGCTAGAAGGTTGATACAATAGGCGGCCCATGGGCGTCCGGAGGGGCGCAAGGGGGCGCATTTGCGCCCCCCTGGATTTTGCAAATATTTTATAAAAATAAAATCTTTTGATTATTATGATTATTACAACAGTCCCAACACACTTTTCAATGCGAAAAAAGCACTTAATTATTTAGGTAAAGTCCTTGATCATTATTATTCTTTATATGCACATTTTTTTCCGGCAAAACCGTCATTTTGCCCCTCCCCAAATTTTTCCCCATAAACTTTATTTGCGCCCCCTAAAAAATTCCTGCGGGGACGCCCATGAATAGGCCTACAACGCGATAGGCCTAAAACTGTTCATAATTAATTTCAGAAGTGTACAATGAAACCGGCCAACCATTAAGAGCCATAAGTAAACTAGAAAAGGTAAGTCTTTCGAGCAAAAGACAGTCTCGCTAACTTCGCTAAGAGAGTTTTGAACATGAGGAGGTAGGCTTGCGACAGAGTTCCACTACAGATGGAGGGGCCGGCAACTGTGAATGAACTCCGGGCAAGGACAAGACCTGTACCAGGACCAACACATACTTTACATGAGATCAGGGACGTCTACACCATAGAAACCTTGGAGCAAATGCTCCATCCAAGAAATGGGGGGGATCTCTCAGTGTGTGTGCCACCATTTCAGGGGGAAAGGAAGGGGAGGGGGAAGAAAAGGGGGACATGCTCCAATGACGTAGGGGTGGATAGACGCCCCTGCATGAGATGCTGATCAAAGAGAGGAGCGATCTTTAACAGAGTTGCAAGTAGTCCCCGGCGCCGCCGCCATCCGCCGCCGCCGCCGCCGCTAAGCTCCCAAGTCGAAACCAGTCGCTAAGCTATCGACTGCTAGCGACTTCGTTCACTTAATATTTTGCTTGTTTTTAAGCGATAAGCGATTGTTTTAATAGCGGTTTCCAAGTTCGGATTAGACGAAGACACCAGAAGCAGGACATGAGCAACACTTACAATGCAATAAAATATTCGTTGTTGAGGAAAACAAGCTGGCATGCAGACACTTGTTAGATTATAAGAGAAAAGTTTGCTCTATTAGTATTCTTATAGACTATAGAGAATACGGGGATATAGGCCTAGTTGTCTCATTTTGGAAAAGTGAATTTATGCATTCTATTACGAAGATATATGGTTTTTATGATTACTAAGACAGGGGAATAAGCAGGATGAGAATTGTCGGGGATTGGGGGTTCAACCCTTAGTCTTTCTTAAGAACCCCACAGTTAAGTCTTCATTGCACACCCCAGGGCAGTGGCGGCGCCAGCTATACAATTTCAGCAGGTCGCTTCAGGGTCATGAGAGATATCCAGCAGATCGAAAAAATTAATGTTTGAGTTTGACTTATCAAGCAGCATAGCCTCAACATAAGCAGCATAACTTAGATAGGGGCCTATATAAAACGAAGAAAATTATTATTGAACGCTAGTAACCCAATTGTTGTAGCATATTCAAATTTGAAACAATTCAGCAATTAAAATTAACGTTAAACTTGAGTAATCTTTATAGGTCAAGAGTAAAATAGGCAGGTCATAAGTCAGGTCAAGAGTAAAATAGGAAGGTCATAAGGCAGGTCAAACCGCGACCCATGGTAGCGCCGCCACTGCCCTAGGGGATCGTTCCCCTTCAGTTGTACTGGTGTGATTTTAGCATTACTTGATTCTGAATCTTTGACAAAGTGAAGAAATTTCCATGGTGTATCATGTATGCCTTTTTGGTTGTTCTCAACAAAGGAATTGATTTTGATTCGAGTTCAACTTGCAAAACTGCTACGGTTGAAATCTGCTGCTTTCAAATTTCGCTGACATCAGTTTTCGAAATACGAATAAAATATTCAACGCCACATAGGTCAAAGTCAAAACTCCCCAGTCTTTTTGTACAATTCTCACACTGGGAATAAGTGCCGGAGTACATGACTCTCGTTCTCTGCTACTTTCTGAAAGAGCCAAGCATCAGCAGTTTGGCAATGTTGTCAGGCAAGATCGGATACTGCTATAAGATCGGATACTGCTTCATTCGATTTATCAAGCGCTCAATTTCACGAATTCACATTGACATTAATTTTCACAGTCATTGGTCTGTCCCCTGTTAGCATGCCCACATGGAATGGAGCTCATATTCCCATTTTAGACCCGTCTAGACCCAATACGGGTTCTATATGACATGTGCGGTGTCAATAAACGAATACTTACTTATCTTTTGCCCACGGAAATGATGGCACGGTCAGCACAGCATGCGGTAAAATGCATTATATTGTTAGGTGATCAGGCATGTCCAGTAGACATACCTGATTACCTGAGAAGTCGATAGCAAGTCGCTAAGTCAGTCGATAAGTCTAAGCGACTTAGTCAGTCGATAAGCATGCGACTTAGTCGACTGAGTCGCTAAGTCAGTCGCTAACGCTTCAAGTCAGTCGGTAACTCCTTAGCGACTGACTCCGGGGACTAGTTGCAAGGTGTGACCTTGGAAGAGAAATAGGCCCATAGGATGGCAAAGGACCTGCACGTGCTCTGTACATGAGGAGTGCCAGCTTGAACTTGAAGCGGAAACGCTCACAGACAACAGTGTAGAGAACGATGAGCTGGTGTGATTTGGCCTCGGTACGAGAGTCCAAGACAGTCTTGCAACCTGATGCAGTATTCTGGTTACAGGAAGTAGTGTGCATTCAGGGAGACTATAGAGTGGATTATGTAGATATATTTGAAGTAGTCAAGTCGCGTCAGAATAAGGCAGTGTAGGCCTATCAGTGTTTTCAGCGATGCTAAGTCCAGAGTAGAGTGAAGCTGCGCTGCTGCCGGATTCTTCTTAGGTGAAACAAGCACGCAGGCCTACGCCCGAGAAATGGCAGCTAATTTTGAGGTTTTAAGGAAGTCTTGAGTCAAGGATTACTCAAAGATCCCGAACAGTAGATGATGGATTGAGCAGAGAGGAGTAAGTAGAGTGAGGGTTCATCATACTTGTGAGAATTGATCATACTTTGCTCCGGCGTTTAGCCCGTAATGACACATTCGATTTGGTTACTACGACACGTACGATTCTATGAAATTACTTAAATTACAAAAGAAACTATAGTATACAACATCGACATAGAATATAGCGTAATCTACAATGTCGCTATGTAAATCAGCACAATGGAAAAACTTGCAGCCCAACGTGTTGAACGTGCATGAAATATATGCTAATAAAACTCACCTACGGCTTGTAGCTTTCTGCTGATGAATATTCACTACCAATCTAATAGTCACAGCCCGTGAAGGATTACAATCGTCCACCAGCGATTGGTGCCGTTTTCCAATGTCACCAACGAGTCACAACGATGCGATGGCGGCAATTAGCTGTGGTTGAATTAAAGTATTTGGGACAACTGTAGCCTACCCTAGGCTTAACTGTAACGATTGGATCCTAGTTACAGAAGATTTCGTTAAGGTATTCCTGTAGGCTAACGTTCAGATTCTCTGGACTGCAGGAGATAAGCGCACACAGCATATATGCTTGCGCCGCCGAGTGTAGGCCTACAGGCTATAGCCTAGGCCTTTCTGCGTAAGAGAAACATACTAGGTAGACAGAAGGCCAACTGTGACCGATCACAATCAAGAAGACAATTATCTACCGACCCAAACAAGTCATAAGTAAACATTGAATATCAGAACCAGCGATAAGATTTTCGGCAACAGGTTGCGATTAGGCACGCATAAGCCTATACCGTGCGACCAAAACATAAGGGAAATGATTTGCAATAGGCCTACATATAGCATCCCATTTCGCTATATATATATATATATATATATAGAATATATATATATAGAATATATATATTGAATATATATATTGTTGCGTGTAGGTGTGTACGAGGACTAGGCCTACGTGTGTTTATTTTTTTATTTTATTCCGGATATTTCTATAGCGCCTCTCGAAGTCAACTACTACTCAGAGGCGCTCCCGCGACTACAGCATTTGATACTGTGCCGGAATTTTCACGCCGAAGCGCCACGAGCAAATGCGAGTGAAGGACTTGCCCAAGGTCCGTACGCAGTGGCTAGAGTGGGATTCGAACCTTCAACCCTCCGGTCACAAGGCGCCGAACTTACCACTGAGCTACCACGCCCCACAAGTCAAGGGTGTGTGTAGGCTAAAAGGTGGGAAACACGTCTGCTACTTTAGGTAGGCGTTGCACCTTGGTATAACTTGCAAGGTGTGCCCATTGGAGACAAGTAGGATGGCAAATGATCTGTTTATGCTCTGTACACGAGGAGAGCCAGCTTGAAGCGGATACACTCACAGACAGGAAACCAGTCTATAGAAAACGAAGAGCATGGTGTGATGCGGTTTCGGTATGCAAGACGAAGAAAGAGACTGCAGATACAGAGAAGAAGACATATAGAATAAGACAGGAAGAGAGACAAAGAGAGAGAACGACGCTAATGCAGAGTCATTGCCAGACGTATTCGCGATAAAGACAGAAGACCCTGAGTCACTTAGACAATAGAAAGAAATCGTCTTCAGTGGTCAGTAGCCGAAGTATGCGTTTGAAATCACGTCACTTCCTGCACGATATACCAGTCTTGTTGTCCTCGAGACCAAGGTCTTGGTCTCGAGTGCACTCGAGTTCGTTTTTAAAAGTCTGTCTTGGTCTTGAGACCAAAAGTCTTGGTCTTGAAGTTCAAAGTCTTGGTCTTTGTCTTGAGGCTCAAAGTCTTGGTCTTGGTTTTGCAAGACCAAGACCAAGACTTTTGACAATATGAACAGTCATTTAACAAAAGGCAAGGATTTTAAAAATTTATCCAATAATTACTAATACAGTTGCTTTAGTATTTACACGGTGTCAGTGAGGCTTTACTGTTGTTTTGGACATTCATTTTGACTTCCGGTTATTTACCATGGAATGATTTCAATACCGACTCACAATTTGTACATTTACATCCAGTACTTGAAAAGCTGCTCTGTGTGCCAGTGAATTCAGCACTGTAGAACGTATTTTTCACATGGCAGAATTTTTATGAGACCCACAGCCTCCACAGGTCACGTCTTGGTCAGAAAATTCTGAGCGAATTCGTTTTTATAAAATGCAACAGGCATATGGAATAACATTTCGCCTGAGACTTTTGTAAATACGAATTCGGAATTCTCTGAAGTCTGCATTTGGAGTTGTTTTGTTTGAATAAATTAAAAGATTCATGTTTTAATTAAAAATAGCGAGTAGTCCGATTTAACAGTTTTTTTAGTAAAGAATAGAAGTCTGGATATGGTTGTGATGTTTTTGGTATTTTTCTCGGTTTTGGTCTTGAGTTTCAAAGTCTTGGTCTTGGTCTTGGTCTTGAGGTTCAAGGTCTTGGTCTTTTTGGTCTTGAGGTTCAAAGTCTTGGTCTTGGTCTTGAGGTTCAAGGTCCTGGTCTTGGTCTTGGTCTTGAGGTTTAAGGTCTTGACAACGAGACATATACAGCCGACGGTTACACGGCCTATTATATTTTAAAATTCATACATCGTATATAATAATAATATACAGTAAATTATACACGATATAATATAGGTCTATACGCGCCGTTGCTCTCTCCGCTCAGCTGCGCAAGCTGAACTTATTGTTCCCCGCGCGCGGACAGCCATACGGCAGCGCCGTGCCTTCTCTGTGGCTGCCCCCATGACCTGGATGGGCACCCTACAAGCTCCGCCAAATACCGATTGGTCATTTCACCCTGTTTCTTACTGTCCTCCAACTGTGTTGTTCGACCGTGGTTGGGCTGGGTGTAGGCCTGATGAGTAGGCAGTCTTGAAGGGGCGCTATATATAAAACTGCTTTAATAATAATAATATACATAGGCTTACAATATTTATATACATACACAATTGATCAGTGGCGGACATCGTATAAACACGCAAGATCTTTATACATACAACTGATCACAAGTCCACACTGCTGTTCCTATAACACACCGTTGTTCCTATAATACAGATAATCAGTTGTGAGTTCATTACTTCGTGTAGCCTTTGTTGTAGGCCTATACAAAACGGTTCAGTCTGGTCGTGACCATGTTGTAGATGCTTATTCATGCGTGTCCTGTGGTTTAATTTTTATGATGGTCATTGTGGAACTGCTAAGCGAAGCAACCTTGTTACAGCAGGCCTACCATTATAGGCCTACGGCTGTAAAACAGCAGCGGAGTAAAAGAAGACTGAAATACTATTAAGAGCAACTTGATTTTAGCCACTATACAGGCGTCATCTGTCAGTATCTAGAGGCCTTTTGGGATGGAGAACATCGATCATCTAATCCAGTGCTGTCCAAACATTTTTATATCGCGAGCCACCAAAACAATTATTCTTGAAGCCGAGTAAACTTGAAGCCAGTAAACTCAAAATCAACGACTAAAATTTACTGAAAATTATTAACTGTATTTCTCTGGCCAACCGTATGACGTCCTCAACTTACATGACCAAAGCCGAAGTAAAGTACATTATGACGGTTATCGTAAATGGGACTCAAATCAGAAACCGAGATCCATGCGACTGCTACAGAATTGACCTCAAGAGATTTGCCATAAATTCGGATCAATCCAGATATCAAATCCATTTTCACGATGTAAATGACCTCACGAAAGTTACCATAGGTGAGACTCAATCCAAAAAACTTAACTACGAAGTTAATCACTATAAGAGTGTCCCCATTTAAATGAGACGCAGCCCAGAAACTAAACCTCTTAATTGCGAGGTAATTAAACGACCTCAAACGAGTTCATATAAATATGACTCAACCCGGAAACCAAACCTTACTTGACTTTGAAGTAGTAACGTCAAGAGGGTTGTCATAAGGATGACTCAACACCACAAACGGAACTGCATCAATCAGCGAAGGAAATTACCTGAAAAGGGTTGCCATCACTACCGAGTTTCTATAGGTAGCCTCTTTGTGGCTGACTGAAGACTCTGCCCTTGGGTAAGATGGATCGATCGTGAAGAAGGTTACGGTTGCACTATGGCTCTGTGTCGTCGAGATGGTATGTGTGTGTGTTTATATGTGTGTGTGTGTGTGTGTGCGTGTGCGTGTGTAGGTGTGTGTGTGTGTGTGTGTGTGTGTGTGTGTGTGTGTGTGTGTGTGTGTGTGTGTGTGTGTGTGTGTGTGTGTGTGTGTGTGTGTGTGTGTGTGTGTGTGTGTGTGTGTGTGTGTGTGTGTGTGTGTGTGTGTGTGTGTGTGTGTGTGTGTGTGTGTGTGTGTGTGTGTGTGTGTGTTAGTAGTTGTGGACCTGCTGGGCCTATGGCGTGGCTTAAAATCCCGTAGGCCCTTTGTTTGGCAGGTGGGCCTCTGGCGTGGCGTAAAGCCCCGTAAGCCCATGCTTTGTGTGTTTGTGTATTTGTGTTTGTGTGTGTGTTTGTGTGTGTGTTTGTGTGTGTGTGTGTGTGTGTGTTTGTGTGTGCGTGTGTGTGCCTGCATTGGTGCGTCAGTTCGTCCCTTCAGCTAAAGCTCTGTATAGTTCGCCTATAAATTTGACAATTTATTCACTAGCTGGCGACGCAAATCACACAAGGGACCAGCGAGTGTGAACGCATAGCCGAGAAGAAGCTGTGAGTATACGTCATTGTTTTGTCCGAGCAGACGTTATCCCAAATGTCTTGAAGAAAAAATTGCTATGGGTGGCATTCTCATTGCTTCGGTTACCATTGAAGCTCGGTCTACGGGGCACCATTTCGTAATGTTTACGAATCTCCAATTCTATTCGCCTGCTCCAGAGGGGGATTGAGCATGCTGCCGCCATTAGGCTACTTTTTGCCGCGCATAATATTCATGTCCCAACGATTCAACGGAACTAAGATAGGCCTAATTTTAATAATATCTGTGTTGTCCTTTCGCTCGTGGTTTGAAGTTTAATTTAATGTTCCTTTTTATTTTTAAGTTTACCGACCTTTACGGTCTACCCTGTGCCGCCCTAAGCCATAAGGCCATCAATCGTTTGCTCAAATAATAAATCCGTCACTCTACACTGTCTACAGTATGTCACTCTATAAATTTTGACCAGGTTTTCGATTAGCCTATTTGTTAAATCTACTTACAAAAATATATATATTGGAATAAGGTCAGTGTACTTTTAGACATTAGTAGACAATATCTCGGCTATTTTCTGCCTTTCTTCGCCAAGGTTCCATATGATTGGGTTTGGTTGTTGGCCCAGGAATCCGAGACGTATTCTCTGTAACCTTTCCTTGTTACAGAGGCGGCTCTAGCTTAACTGTCCCCAGCTGGCTTTAATACGGAAATGAAATTGAACCGGGGTCTTATGAACACTACCATATTCTATGGTCAGGACTGTAGTGGTAAAATTAGAGGTGAGTATACGCTACCGGTTAATTTTCCGAAACAAATTAGAGGTGAGTATACGCTAATGGTTAGTTTTCCGAAACAAACTAGAGGTGAGTAGGGCCTACAAATATTTTGTGAGGTTAGTACACGGTCTGTAGAGGTGAGTACGCGCTGCACACCCGCGTGTGCCCTGAACTACAGCCCTGCATATAGTGAGATGACTCAGTCTAGGACGTCAGTGACCTATGCAGACAAACATGACTTTGGTTTATCGTTTATGTTTTACTCTTTGTTTTGCTTTAGTAGTCTTAATCCAAGTTCTGCGCTCTGCAGCCCGTCTCATTGGGCATATTCCTAAACATGGCCAAGTCTCTAGATATATGCTGGAGGTCCTTCACTGGCTTCCTATGCGCTTACGCATAGAATATAGGATCGCTGCCTTAGTATGGCGATGTTGTCAGGGCCCTGCCCCTGCTTACCTTCGAGAGCTATGCTGCACAGTTTCAGGTGTCCAAGGCCGGCGTTCCCTCCGCTCAGCGGGAAAAGGGGTACTTTTAGTTAAATTTGCTCGTTCCAAGACTATGCAAAGTCGAGCTTTTTCAGCGGTGGGCCCGGTAGTCTGGAATAGACTTCCCTTAGAGCTCCGCATGTGCCCTGGGGTCACCCCTGGCATATTTCTTGCAAAACTTAAAACTGTCTTATATGAACGTGCTGGTGTCGGGAGCGCCTCTGAGTAGTTCCCTTGAAGAGGCGCTATATAAATCTTCGAATTAATGAATGAAAGTGATAAAGTACTGTGGGGCAAGAACTGCCTGAATGAAATGAGAAGATACTAAAACCATATTTCGCCCATAGGCCTACATAGAATGATACGACATGGCAACATAATGCGTAATGGTTAATGAGACAAGTGACATTTTTAAGAGTTGAGAGTCATATCATCATAATTGTCATCCAAACTACTTAAAGACGCCGGGGAAAAGATGCATTGCATGGCGCTGCTTTTATTCCCACTGACATCTGTAGAAGGTCCAGTAAATTTGAAATACTCCTAAGGTGTGTCCATTGTTGCTAGCTGGTCTAAATATGCTATTCATACCCTCATATACACTTCTGCCACGTTTATTTATTTGCTAGATCAAGAACTCCAGCCTACTCATTATATTTCTTTAGGTCTATCTATAGTTTCTGTACAACGAATGGGTAGGAAAATTAAGCAAATCTATAACTAACTGACCCTTTCTCGACACCAGCTACTTTCGTCCAAAACTTATCCAAAAATAACTAGCCCGAACTGTCACTAGAACGCCCAAACATCATCATATCACTACCATCCTCAAATTACTCCATTGCTAAAAATCGCAGAGCGAATCCACTTCACAATCCTATCACTAAACTAAAACTTCCTACAATATTCCCAGCCCAAGTATCTTCGCGAACTCTTCACCAACCAGCCAACCCTTTTTCTCCGATCATCTCCCTGTCTCAGACCTTCTCGACCCCCGGTCACTAATCTCAAATTCTCCAACCGAACCATATCCCACGCTGTACAATCATGAACGTTCTCCCTACTGAATTCTGCAAATTCTCGGTTCCTGCGTCATCATTGCCACTCGCCCTCCATCTTCCGCCTCAGGCTCCTCTATCTATCACTCCCGGGCTTCCAACTCAAAACTAAAGTCTCACCTTTTCAAGAATTCCTACCCTGACTAACCTAGCTGATCCTCCGTCTTCCAATTCTTCTCGACGTAAGCGACATCCGCCTTAGCAGCTGCTCTGCCTGCTTTCTTGATCTGGACCCCTGGAAACCGGACTCAGACCTCATTTTTACTATCCTTTGGATAACACCTCGGACTTGACTTAGCGCTTGTTAATAAACTGGTATCACACTTTAAGCTTTCGAGTGGCGCTTTATAAATTCCAGTTTACGATTACTATTACGATTCGTTCACTTTGAAACTGCATTAACTAGGTCTAATTAATTCTTCTGTCCTCTTTTTGTTGTGAGTAACTCCTACCTCTGAGTCACGATCCAATTTCTTTCTCTATCTGTTGAAAATTAGGGGAGTCTTCTTCACTGCTTGGATGCCTTCAATCAGATGAAAATTTAAAGCTTCGGTTGCTACAACAATTTGAAGGAATCAGCTTTTCGTTCCTATCTAGGGAAATAATAGTATCTTGCCTATTTCAAGCACTGAAATGTATGCCTACGTGTACCTCCAATAAAGCATTGTATCCATCAGGAGTCTTTACACTGTGCTTCTCATAGTTGAACTGCATAGAGTTCAGTATAGGCCTATCTTAATATTAACAATAGACACTGTAAGGAGCAAATAGGATAGCCTTACATATTTGCTACCAGGTCGACTGCTGACACATTTACCCTTTGGCGCTGTATAGATCCAAAAATTTACAACTGAGTTGCCTCTTGTTTCCCTTCGGACACTCATGCGTGGAATTGAAGCAGGTCTTCAGGGTTAAGTAAACATAAGCCGAACTATAGAAGAGATTCATAAAAACTGCCAATCCAATCACGCCATGTGTCGTTCATGTGATAAATCCATTGGTCGTAAAACGAGCTGCTGTGGACTTCATAGGCAACGCAGTAAAACGAAGCAAACACGTTTAAGTAAATTGCAAGCGAAGAATAATGTATACTGATGTATGAAAATGGAATCCTGTTCTTGACAGAAGCTAATTACGCTTTCTAAATGTTAAGCTGTTACACTATGGCAAGATCTCGACGATGTTTTTTGTGAAAAAGACAGTTTCAGAAATTCAGATGCAGAATGAATGAGGTCTACCTTGTTTCTTGCTTTGATCAAGGCCGTAAGATTCAGTATATATAGGGCCTATTAATGTTTGTTAAGTCATGTATATATATATATGTATGTATATGTATATGTATATATGTATCCATGCACGAACATATGTGTGCATGTACTTGGAAATATATAGCGCATTTATGAACCTCTCGAATGCGGAATACAACCTAAATGATTTTGTAGTTCATTCACAGGTGACTGATGCTCGAATAACAGGAAACGTCTTCATTGTCCGGCTTCCATTCCCCGTAGAGCCAGCCATAGCGGATTCCTGGTCACAAATTACTGAAGACAGATAGAAAGTTCATTGTTCATCCATCAAAGTGGGGTGGGCAGATGGTTGAATTGTAACACTTGTAACACGCTAGCACGAAGATCAGAATAACACGGGTTCGATACCCGTTAACGCCATAAAAGTTGGTTCAGCCTTTTCACTCCCTAGGGAGCGACTATCAAATGAGCAGTAGAGCAGTTGGGCGCCTTGCAGGCTGCCATACAGTTAAATTCTACTCCTGTTAACTTGTTATCATCTATCACTCCTATATCATGTAATCTTACTGCGTACTTGTCAGTGTGAATTTGATAGACGAATATTATATAATATCGGATGCATCGTCCATGTTGGTTCATCTGTCCGTTGGAAGCTGACCTCTGGCCAAAAACCTTTACACAGATAGATAAAATAGTCAAAAATATAAAAATAGCAGAGCATTATAAAGCACGTTTGCTCATTTCGAATAGCATTATAGCCTAATGCATTATATTTTTAAGTGAAGTTGTAATTCTTAAACAATTTCAGATTTCGACATCGATAGCCCCAAAACTCATTGGATAAACTATCGCAAATAAACGCAGGATCCTGTTGAACTAAATGAGTCTAAATCTACGAAATTTTATTATCTGTCTCTCAGCTGTAGGGGAAGTGCATGCTATGTTTCCAATGACCTATTTCGAAAAGTCCTTTCACCAAGCACCGTATATGCACATAGACCTCGCACGATTATTAGGCACAGGATGCTTCATGTGTAGGCCTAGACCTATTGTGCATTTATCACGGACAAATTTTAAGGATCATACCAGAGATCAGCTTTAATGTAATTGTCCATAAAATAAGCATTAATCCGCTCTACAATAAAAGCGAGACTCTATGGTCATCAATCCTTAGGCTATCTCGCTGTGAATAGCACCGCTGTTCTCATTTTCTATGGGCCATTTATAGTGTGCCAATAATTATAGGGAAGCAGATGAAATCCGTGAGCCAATACAGAAAAACAGATAAAACCTGTGCTATATCAACGACTAGAACATCTACGGAATTGCTTTCATATTCAGTCTCTGGCTATTTTAACCCAGAATCTCGTAATCGAATTTTATTCCCCGTTGCTTGGCCTTTGACTCGTGAAGGGAACACATCTCAACTATGTTCTATTAGACGAACAGTTTGAAATTTTAGAGGAAGTATCATATTAATATAAATTGTACGATCAAAGACTCGACGTCCACTAGTTACTAATAATTCATCCTAATTAGCTGTCAGAACGCAGTTATGCTTATAAGATATATTCAACCTAAGACGTCTGTAATAAGTAAACAATCTTCAGTTGTAGTCGGTGTGGTACCAGATATATATCAGAGGGCTCTACGTTCCTGTTTACAGCCAGCCTAGTCAACGTTCATTGCGTTTAACTGCCTGCGGAGATCCGTTGGTCTCGCGCGTCCGAACGACGATGCAGGAATATCGCGCTTTATCGTGCATTGCACCATCCTTCTGGAACAATCAGCCATTAAACATACGAACTATTTCGCCACAGACAGCTCAAGAGACATTTTAAGCCATCTCAAAACGTAGGCTATCTTTAGAGTTGCTATATTGCCATGTTAAGCTCCCTTGTGAGTTTCTTGAAAGGCGTTTTGCAAGTAGTCAGACAATCTATTTGTCAATTGTCAAATCATACGCTTCAAATCACATCCGTATGCATAATCCTCCAGAAAGAACTAAGCAGTGGAGATCAAAATGGTCAAGCAATATGTTTGACATGACATTGTAATGAGTTTATAAACAAAATATACATAAATATTATGTGGGCTGAAAACAAGCATGTTTATGCCTGTGAACTTCAGTCTATCTATAGATAGTATATGTATCTGTTTACCATACGTTTATACATATAATCCAATATTGGTATTAGGTGGACATACCGCTTTCGTTCGTAAGAGCCAGGCGAATTAGTAAACAGTCCATGTTTACATAGGTTGATATTTATATCTGTTGATCCAAGTTCGTACTGTGGTCTTTATCGAGATGAACGATTCCTGCGCTCGTCTGTTTTGCTCACATGTAATAGATGTATTCACACTCAGACATTACATTCTGTTCCGCTGGTTTCCGCTCCAACGGTCAAGAGTAAACTAACCGACTGATCAGCGACAGTTTCTCATTAAACGTAAATCACAGCTTAACCTTTCCCTGCACAATCCCAAGCTTACTCATCCAGCACGATATGGAAAATCTACGTCCAGCCGAATGTGTACTCACTCTGTTTATTCTATCTAAGCATCATCTGGAAAATAGTGATTAATTTGCAAATGGAGACTATTGTGTAAATCGAGATTATTTTACATAGCTTATTTTACAAATAGATATTGTTTTACAGGGATCATTTTACAAATGAAGATAATTTTATAAACAGAATATTTTACTGAGACTATTTTTACAAATATATATTTTACAAACAGAGATTATTTTACAAATATAGATAATTTTACAGACAGTTTCTTTTCCAGCAATTATTTTACAAATAGAGATTATTTTACAGAGGTTATTTTACAGATAGAGATTGTTTTACAGGGGTTACAACGGAGGATATTATACAGAGATTATTTTACAAATAGAGATTTTTTTCCATAAATTATTTCACAAATAAAGACTATTTTACAGGGGTTATTTTACAACAGACGTTATTTACAGATATTATTTTACAAATAGAGATTATTTTACAGAGGTTATTTTACAAATGAAGATTATGTTACAGAGGTTATTTTACAACAGAGGATATTTTACAGAGATTATTTTACAAATAGAGATTATTTTCAATAAATTATTTTGCAAATAAAGATTATTTTACAGAGGTTATTTTACAAATAGAGATTATTTTACAGAGGTTATTTTACAACAGAGATTATTTTACAGAGATTATCTTACAGAGATTATTTTATAAATAGAGATTATTTTACAGAGGCTATTTTACATAGATTATTTTACAAATAGCCTATAGATTATTTACAAATGAAAATTGTATGCAGGATAACTTTAAAATGTTTTGGAACAAATATCTTTAAGAGTAGAATAGTAGTGCGTGACAGCAGAGATAACCTATCATGGGGTGAGAGTTTGACTAATTAATAGAGGACTTCTAAAAGTGGACTTGAGTGGCGAACCTTGGTCATATGCGCACTTTAGCCAGGATTCTGCGTTTTATAGACTAACTGACCCGTACGTTTGATGTCTGTCGATGTACTGATCGGATACTGCAGTTGGAATGGCTCTGGTCATCCTGAAATAGTATCAAAAGCTCTAACTCACATGTAGCTTAAAGTACAATCACTCTCTTGATATTCTTTGTAATCGTAAACGTAAACTACACACTTCTAAAGCGCTACTCAGGAGCTAAGCGCAGGTCACCAGCTTATTCACGAGCATTGCGACGGCGTTATCCAAAGATGCCGGTAATCCGACGATCCGAGCTCTCGTGATATTCTAAAATCGCTTCACTTGTTGTTACAAATTACTAGAGTAGGCTATAAAATCATCTAAGGATATATAGATACAACGTTGTTTTACTTAATGCGAAGTTATGTTAAGTAACAATTGACTGTCCATAGAATACAAGCTGCCTCTTAGGTCAACTTTAATTCAGGCTCCATTTTTGAAGATTAGTAGGCTATATAACTAAAAAATACCAACTCAGGTTGAAATGTTAAAAGATATAATTTCAACGTCACGAAGCGTTAAAGGAAGCGTGCAAACCAAATGTCGCCTATAGTTGTCTTACTTAATGTAGGCTACCTAACTGGCATAGCCTACCTGAACGAATTCTAGATAGATTTGTGTTGTTGCCTTAATCCTCGAAAGCTGACCACATAAAGACTCACATATTAGCTGCTTGGGTGAAGTTTTCACCTAGTAGATTTACAGAGCTGTTTAGGCCCTATACGAAGTAGTTTTTTTCTAATAAACAAATTTAACTGCGCAAAACACACAACATCAGTTTTCTAACGAAATTTCTTGGGTCACCTATCAACTCAGTCTTATTGAACACACTACTAAAATGCATCTTTGTCACATGCTGTCTGCGAATGCTTGCCTTGTCTTTTTTTGTTCACATCTGTAGCAACCAGAGACTTTTATGACTGTTAGCTCTCTTCTCTTGGCTTATTGTCAATTGGTCCGATGATATACTGTAGCGTGCTGGTCCCGCTCTAGCGAGTGCCCGCGCTGTTGTGAGAGAACATCTGAAGAGTATACAAGCCCTGGTTTTGAACCCAGCTTGCTGGCGCTGTGGGCCTGTTCTCTTCTCTCTATCTGCTGCAACCGCTGTCGCCTTTTCTTACTAGGACGAGAGCGAGGCTTCACGTCCGGTTGCATTATACTAGGTCCCTGAGGCATTCTTCTACCATGGATGACGAGTGGCATGTCCGCGGCTTCCGTTGCTGGCGCAGCAGGGCTTAATGGCAAGCCCTCACTAGGGTTCGGCGCTCTCACAACAGACTCAATTTCTTTCTTCTGCTCTCTTCTCTCAGGGACCCTATCTGATAACAGGCGCTCCATAAATGTCTGAAGACCAATCTCCCTATTAGCTTGGCATTCTATAAACTCTCGCTGACTATTTAGCAATGCGCTCAAAAGAACATCTTGATTCGACTGGCGCTCTATAAATGCCCCTAGTATCGAGTCTTGATTTGTCTGGCGCTCTATAAATGCCCCTAGTATCGAGTCTTGATTTGTCTGGCGCTCTACAATCTTTTCCTGGGTTCCTACCACCCTTTCCAAAATGTCGCCTATTCGGCTAGTTTCGTGTTCAGATAAAATCTCTTCTTCCATTATAATTATTTATTGAACAGAAATGAAATTATCGACTTATACTATCGCCATATGTTTCCTGACTAAGTTAACGTGTACATTTATATAGCACATGAACTTAACCTATCGCCTTATCGCTTCACAACAAATTTATACATATCTAATCTATCTAAGTATCGCTGGAGATTTCAATATACGACTCAAAAGAATAAGGGGTTGTACTCCCTGAACTTCCAAGATATATTCTTCTCAATTGCCAATATTTGCGATTCCGGTCAAATCCAGTAAATATCAATCCATGTCAAGGTTATCCAAGGTCACTGGAGCTCCGTTGCACAAATTCAATCGAAAACATGGCCTCCCGGTAATTTTGCCATAATTCCCCAAATTCGAAGAAATATCGAACGCCCGTCGATAAATTCGACGCCCGATCTTCAAAGATGTAGTTGCGATGAAATATTATCCCCGAATTTCGACAATTTCCATCGTTTTAATCGTAAAATTCCTTATTGCGCAGTTAACAACATTTCACGCTAAAAATAGCTCTAAGGACACCAAGTCCTTCCTTCCTCGTCCACGTCTAGGCTGAAACTGCATACAGGCCACGAAAACGGGCGCAAATGTTCGCACGTGCTCACCTCTAGCCAATCACGAACAAGCACAGCAAACGTGACGTCTTCTCATTGGTTGACTCGCATACCACAGAACTACGGCTGGCCTACACTGTACAGCACTACCACAGTGGCCTCTAGCGAATGACATTGACTACGCAATCTTAGTAAAAGTAATATACTTAAGGCTTGTAACAATTCGTTACAATACTCTATTGCTCTCCTCACCAGAGGTTGATAACCTCGGCGTTTTTTGCAAGATGCTGATTCCACGGCATAAAAGTGAATTTTCTAACTTCAAAACGGACAGCATACGCACGTGAATTCCTCTACTTCAAGGATATGATGCACTCCAGTTAGGATGTTAGTTGAACCAGATAACCGAAACGCTGTGTAGGCCCACAGAAATGTCGAGCAGTTCCCTAATGAACACCGACAGTGGCCAGCGACGAGTTTCCACTTAGTAGAATACTGATAACAATGTTTGGCTAATGTGTCCACAGCTCCATTCGCCGTTCTGTAATCTAAAATGATATTTGGTTTGTTATCCATCTGTGAATCAGTTTTCTCGGAGAGTGGCTAGCTTTATCATAGGAGCAATGATGGTCTATGCACCGAAGCCAAAATAATACAGTTGAGTGTACTTCACGTTAGAGTACTTAGCACCTTCGTGAGGCACTTGTAGGGCGCTATGCAATGGTCATATATACATGCACACGTTTGCTTCTGCCTGGGAATCATAGCATTATTTTGCGCCAAGCACCAATGGTGATGGCGTTCTTCTAAAGCAAACCTTCAGCGAGTCTAGGCCCCTATAATGTGTCAAAAATTGTCCATGGTAATATTTCGTACTGCGCCGTATATATGTCGACAAGGATCCTTTGCCACACGAGTTCCCTGTCCTGTTCCTTCTCAACTGCGTCACCAACATTTTCAAGATAAGCCTGCGTATAATTATAAGCACAGTATTCAGTGACGCTTTCATGAGCAGCGAAACATATTTCACACCATATTTGACTGGTATACAGCATTTCATCAGCCGCTGCATAAACTGTCAGTGAAGTAAAAAGATTGACCCAAGGTTAGCCTCCGGGGATTAATGCACATCTGAAAACAGATCATATCCTATGAGCGCTAATGAAGGTGTGATGCGTGTAGACGATTGGTGGCATTTCACAATTTGATCATGTCTAGCATCATGTGCGTGACGAACTCCATTGGCTGCCCATTTTCCAACGTATAGAATTTCAGCTTTCGGTCTGAATCTGGCAGTGCCAGTTAGGGAATGCCCATGGTTACGGGAGCGCTACTGCCCCATCTCAGGTTTGGCTGGTTGCGGAAATTTTCGTTCCACGTCTGAAGGAGAATTTATTCTAGTTGTTCGCTCGTCGAAAATGCAAGGTCGTATTTTTTGGTGGTTTGGCCGACCACGGGGAATGACCCCCCTTCAGATCTGCGTGTTCTTCTAACCATGCATGAGACTCTCTCTTTCTCTCTCTCTCTCTCTCTCTCTCTCGCTCTCTCTCTCTCTCTCTCTCTCTCTCTCTCTCTCTCTCTCTCTCTCTCTCTCTCTCTCTCTCTCTCTCTCTCTCTCTCTCTCTCTCTCTCTCTCTCTCTCTCTCTCTCTCTCTCTATATATATATATATATATATATATATATATATATATATATATATATATATATATATATGTTATATGCATTCACCCTTTACTAGCATTTTAATTTAAAACTGTTCTCGTTCACCCGAGCTATATAGGCTGTGAGCGCCGTTGAGTAGGTATCTGGGAAAGGCGATATATAAGCACTCGGAATGAATGAATGATGAATTAAAGAATTATGATTTGCGTTGTATTAGAGACCTAAATCTTCTAATATAATGTTGCATTGTTCAACATCTTCTTGACGTCTGTGCAGATGTTACTGCCATAGAAACTACTTCTGCATATGCGATGTCTTTTCTTCGTTCTTGTAGGCCTATCTGGTGAAGTAAAACCTCAACATACCAATATATACATGTAAGCGCTTTTCATATTTTTTACATGATTAAAATATTCACCGCATACATAGTGTATACTGTTTAGTGTAAGCCATCGACAGCTAAAATGACCCTTTAAACTAAATGATATATGAGCTGCATCGTATACATTCACAGAGAAAACTACGCTTAAGTTTTTGGGGTTTATATAGTTGTGAGAAAGGCAAGCTAGAAATTGCATGAAATGTATTGGATTGTCTTTCTTCGTTCACCCAACTGTTTATCGACCCTATAGCTGTGTCTCTAGTTTGTCTAGGTATCTTGCGTTCGTCTGCCTTATCCTGCTGCGTTTCCTTCTGCAGTCGTGATTTATCTCGTTCTATCCCGTTCTTACTTGCACGAATTTGCCATTCAGCAACTGATCTTCTTTCTCTCGCATAGTCCGGCGCCACTCCTCAGCCTTAATCTTCCCTCAACTACTCACGTCAACGACGTTCCGTCTGCGCTACTCTTCTTCCCTATGACAACATATCGTATTGGTCTAATGGAATCGGGTCATTGATAGCATATACAATACTCTAAAAAGACTCCTTATACACAAAGCACACACAAATATATATATATATATATATATATAAGTACATATGTATATGCATATATATATATATATATATATATATATATATATATATATATGTTAGCTATAGGGAGTGGATGCTGTATGTGGCAGCATAATATATATATATATAATTACACAGTATATCGTACATATAGCTGCTATATACGTATATATATATATATATATATGTACATAAACATATATTTGTGTGTGTTTTGCTTATAAGAAGTCTTTTATGGCATCATATATGCTATAGATATAGGCCTATATGTACTTCCACCGGCACATGCAAATATATATATATATGTGTGTACATATATATATATATCTAGGATGTATACATGTGTGTATGTGTGTGTGGTGACTGTAGTATAAAGCGAATGGCATTTGGCTATTTTATGCCATAAACTTTGAGCGCGCTCAAAGCATCGGATTCTGCATTATAATGTTCTTCATTGTAATCTGCTGATGATATATCGTGGCATAAATGCAGAGATTCAAGCGACCGGGTTAACACGGTCTGCCGGCCTATAGACTATAGTCACGATATCACAGCCCCTACCACAGTTCTTCCCAGATCGATCCTCGCCTGACATAGAGAGAGAGAGAGAGAGAGAGAGAGAGAGAGAGAGAGAGAGACAGACAGACAGACAGACAGACAGACAGACAGACAGACAGACAGACAGACAGACAGACAGAGACAGACAGAGACAGACAGAGACAGACAGAGACAGAGGCAGAGACAGAGAGACAGAGACAGAGAGACAGAGAGACAGAGAGAGAAAGGAAGAGACAGACAGACAGACATACACAGAGACAGAGACACAGACACAGAGACACAGAGACTGAGACAGAGAACAGACAGAGACAGCAGAGACAGACAGACAGAGAGAAAGAGAGAGAGCGCGAAGGCCAGTGGGAAGGACAGAGGAAAGGAGATCTGCATTACCACCTACAGCCGCAGCATGCAGTGCTTCCTCCTTCACATCACTCTGCTCCATCCCGCATAGCATCCTCCGCAGCCGGCTGCGTGTCGATAACATGACTGAGGCGGATCGATGTTAAAGAGCGTGCATTGGAGCGGGCAAAGCAGCTGAAGATGGGAGTGATCCAGGTGGCTAAGCATCACTCCTATCAACTAATTGCACCCGATCGGCCAACAAAGTTCAACGACGCGCCATTCTTCATCAGAGGCTGAAGTTGCCGATTATTAAAAACCGTGGTCAACATTTGGCGGAGGAGTCATAGATCCATACACTCATCGACTGACCTAGTACTCGTCCGCTGATATATTTGAAAGGTGGACGTGAATACAGAGGAAGGGGTAAAGGAAGAGGCGATGAGAAGGGTGGTTTCTCATGCACTCGACCGTCTTTCTCGAGCAACCTTCTCTGTAAATTCGAACTGTGTGTTCCGGTTCATGTACAAAGAAACATGTTCAGCTAATCATGAGACGCTTTTAAAGATCTGTCAGCGTCTTTACAGTTTCTTTAAAGATATTATACATATGTACATATGTTCAGATACGTAATTGTACACAAAATCATGCAGACAATTGGAATGAAAAACAGTGGGTATACTTAATACAGTAAGCAAATGACAGGTAGTAGGCCTATATATAATGGTTAAAGTCGTTATTGAGCGGAATTAGTAAATGGAAATGGAAGATACAAAGGAGTCGGTGAGGAGTAGTAAACGAAGCAAATTACAAACAGCACAGGAATGATTGGTAAGTGAAGGACTTTCTGGACATGTAGACAGATGAACAGGCGGGCAAGTCATGCATGTTACGAGGCAGCACAGTATAGGCCGCAGAGGAATGTGTTGGCTGTGCATAAGAGCTGGTAGGCAGTTCATGCAACATGTTTGTAAGCCATTACCCATACAGAAATAACAGACACGTAGCAAGATGATCCTGCAAACAATCCATCCATTGCGTGTGTGAGAGACGGTACACGAATGTTTCAGTTTAGAAAACTATCAACGCTTCAGAGCCATTGGGCTAAGCTTAATGATTTGCGTCCTCAAGGCCATGGCTACTTGTATCCGATCCTCATTCGTTCGATCATCGATGAATTCTTTGGTGTAAGCAAACCGAAAAACCTAACAACCTATTTAGCTTGGATTCAGCTTCTTGATCCTGTCTTCAACTCTTCATGACAACTAAATTTCACACAATTGTGACATTTCCACATTGACCTCATTCGACAACGTTTTAACATTTGACAAACGAGCGGATTTGACGTCCGAGTACATGCAGGTCGCAGATACTGAGCGTAGAGAGATGCCTATAACTATAGGCCTACGACATTTTGTCATGCGAGTGGTGTTATAGTTTTCTGGTCTAGACGCTTCGTGGGGCCTGTAGACTTAATAATAAAAATATTCTTCGATGGCGAAGGCTTGCGACTATCACGCAAACACCTCGCATCGTATCTCATTATGGCGTTTGTTTTGCAGACCATTACAAGACTTGTCGTATATATCTCTGGGTTGCGTTGTCTAGCGCAGTTCGTGGATATACCGATAATTGTCATTGCCAGTGCTATTTTGATCACGTATCTGTCTCGGCAGACACGGTCAGATTGATGAAGTCAGATCACGAAATCCTTCTCGGACACCTGGGCTTCTCAATTTGCCGTCTATATCATCGGCACCCAAGCACGAACGTTGTGCAGGTGCCGTCTGCCTTCGTCGATTGCACTTACTCATTCAAATGTTGCGCAGACGTAATTCAGCCAATCAGATTATGTGCAGCATTCACGAACCATTACAAAATGCGGTTCAGAGGTCACGGAGATCCTCCGCTGATCTGAAATGCACGGAAGAGACGAACTGATTAATTCCTCTAATTACCCCGATTCATGACATTCGTTTGATTATGCTAATAGCTGTTTTTAAAGGTTTCATTTCAATGTGTTTTTATCGATGCGTTGCATTTTTCGAGCTTATCTGTAATTGCAATATGTAGATAGAGCCACACTCAAAGCATAGATCTGTGGCGAACATACGGCTGACACAGAGCAAACACGGGCATTTTATATCGACAATACGTGACAGACTGAGTTGATTCCAAGCATGCACATGCTATCCGACCGCTGCAACGGTTTGGACATCTCTTGTGTTAGGAATGCATTCGGGGAGTCTACACCATAGAAACCTTGGAGCAAACGCTCCATCCAAGAAATAGGGGGGGGGAAGATCTGTCAGTGTGTGTGCCACCATTTTAGGGGGGAAGGAACGGGGAGGGGGAAGAAGAGGGGGAAAAGGGACGTTGCAACTTGCTCCAATGACTTAGGGGGAGGATAGACGTCCCTGAATGCATTCGCAGTGCTCCGTAAGGTTATGTAACACATGATTAATTGCTTAAAACTGTCATCAAAGCTTTCTTATTTAATGGCCGACTATCTTGCCTTTTAAACGAAAACAATTAACCAACGGAACTAATAACGGTGACATTACTCGAAAGGCATAAATAGTACTAATTTCATAGCGCAACTATTATTAATAGCGTCATGGTATTTTTCGATGCGTACTGGCTGGCATGTAAAGGTCAGGTATGGTATAGACATGGTGAACGTAAGAGGATCGAAACCCAAGGACAACGTGTTACAAGCCAAGCGCTGGACTATGCAGCCTGAGACGACTGCTTCCAAGAAAATCTGATTTCCATCGATCCTTCTACTAAAGAATTCATCTCGCGTTCGCCTCCAAGTCGGAAACACTTGCCTGTACCGTAATCTCGCTAATTCCATCTAATTACGACCAGCTTTGACCATCTTCACTCGACACTGGCTTGCGAACGGTGAGAGGGAAAGGGTCATCTACGCGTCACCCTCATACTAGTGGACAGTTGGCTCATACACGTCCGATCAATATATTACTGGAATCTGCGTTCACACTTTGTGGGTTCGACGCCTAATGCCAGTGTAAATTAGCCTGGATTTATAAGCCAACCGTCCGTCTGTCTTTCCCCTTTCAAGCATTGTATCGTCTAGAATGCCATACACAGCCATACTCCAACATACTTATGTGCATATAGATATATGCATTTTTATATTATATCCTTAATACACCACTGTTTAATATGCATCGCTGCATAGCTAAAACTCCAAGGCTGGTCATGGATCTGACGTTCTAAGTACCAACTCGAAACCGTCGGCGAGGAGCAACTGCCTCCGTTGGTCCCTCAACCGTATTGCGCTTAACACAACTGGCCAGCGGAGGGACACGTACCGGGATGCGCACTCCTTGGTATGATGTGCTACTAATCATGTAAAACCACTTCTGCGTTTAACTTTTCTTGGTAACGTGACAGGTAAACGCAAGGTAGTCAGATGCCAGGTTCATCCAGCAATTACTTGACGCCGACCAACGGTCTATACCTGCGCGCTGTGCTCTAATCCAACATCAGGACCTTTACCTTTGTGAACTGAGTTTTGTGTACAGTCTTGCAGTGCGAGATGTTAGCGTATATATTTAGTGCGTTTACTTTAGTTTCACGTGTATATGTATATATGATAGATGTATAACGTTTAGTCTTAGTGACACGCGCGGCCGGCCAATCTCGGCAGCGGCGCGCTATATGTATATTATTAGAGTTCGCCTAGGTGCACAGAAGACAGGTGTGTCAAGAGGCGCGAAGAATTATGCTGACTAGAGAAGTTTGAATTCGAGTGTGTTCGCTGTAGTAGTGTGGCTGACTAGTCGAGTTGTAATCGAATTGAGTTCTGTCTGTTTGTTTCTTATTAAACTAAAAGATATTAAACTGTGTTGCTGATTAATTCAGGTTATACTTATACGTAGAATTAGCGTTCAAAAGGTGAACGTTAAATAGGCGTTAAGTACGAAGAGAACAAGGATTTAATCAGAAGGATTGTCAACGGAAGGATTGGGTTGACATTATTGGTGGCAGCGGTGGGATGGGGAAGAACTCACGGTGGATAAATACTCACGGTGGAATAATTACTCACGGTGGATATAAACTCACGGTGGATTAAAATTCACGTTATCACCTCCTTCGGCGGATAGAAGAATCTACGACGGTGATATAAGAATTTACAACGGTGTTAGAAGAATCTACGACGGTGATAAAAGAATTTACGCGTTGTTGCTGTGTGACGAGTTTACGATATCAACGACGGTGGAACACGAGAAACGGTATAAAAATTTCGTTGTTTTCCACGAACAAATATAAAAGAAATCCCGTTTGTTTATCGATTCACACAACAAGAAAAACCGTGACTTCTTTGAAAAGAGAAATCACCAAAGTAAACAAGTAAGATGGAGAAATTAAGTGCTGAAAGACAAGCAGATATTAAGAAGATGTCTACGGAAAGGCTAAAACAGCGTTTGTTGAAAGCCGGTTTTAAAGAAGAACAATTAGAAGGTATGTCACGTGGTGACATGATGCAGGAACTCGCCGATGTGTGGGTTAAAGAAGAAGTCGAAGAAGAAGGTGCCGTTGGCGGTGCCGTAGAAAAGGCTATTGAAAAACCTCCTGCGCCTATGTCTATGGAGATGTTGATGCAGTGGATGATGATGAAAGAAGATAGGGAGGAGAAACGAAGACAAGAAGAGAAAGAGCTGAGACAAGAAGCAGAACGTGTAAGACAAGACGATTTGCGCTTGCAGAGAGAGAAAGAAGAGAAGGCAGAATTTGCAAGGCAAGAAGAATTGCGCTTGCAGAGAGAGAGAGAAGATAAAGCAGAACAAGTGCGTAAGGCAGAACTGGAATTGCAAAAGCATCAGTTTGAGATTCAATTAGAACAGTTGAAAAGAGATAGGGAAGATGCTGAAAGAAGAAGACTGGAGCAGATGATTGAATTTGAAAGAGCTAGAAAAAGTGATGAAGAGGTTCGTCAGCAACAGATTGAAGCAAAGAGGATGCGTGAAGAAGAAAAAGAAAAAGCGCGAACGTTAGAGTTGGAACGTGCAGAACAGATCAGACAAGAAGAACTCAAATTTCAGAAAGAAAGTTTGGAAAAGGCAGAGGCAGAAAGACAGGAACGTCTGAAACTGGAGAAATCAAAATTGACATTGAAAGAAACGCAAATGAGAGAAGAACGGGAAGCAGAAAGAAGGAAACAGCAAGAAAGTGAAACTTTGGTGTCAAAAATTAAGAAAATAGGTGATGCAATGAAGCATGTATTGCCTCAAATGCCAACTGATATGATGGAGGTGCCATTATATTTTGAAACAGTCGAGAACGCGTTTCGTAGTTTTGCTGTGGAAAAGCCGTTTTGGGTGAAATTATTACTACCATTGATGACGCCGAAAGCTCGAACCGTTCTGAATAGATTGTCATACGATGATCTAGACAATTATGATAGAGTCAAGCAGCACTTATTAAAAGAATTTAAGTTGACTTCGAGAGAATACAGAGCCAGATTTGTGGATGCTAAGAAGACAACAGAAGAGACTTATACGATGTTTACGGCAAGACTGAAGAACTTGCTAAACTATTACGTGAGAAGTCGAAACGTGAACAGAGAGTATGATACGCTCTTTGATTTGCTGGTAGCGGATAAGCTAAAAGAATGTTTACCGCCAGGTCCACTACAGTTTGTATTGTCGAAGGAAGGAACTGACTGTCTCCAAGCTAGTGCAGTGGCAGACTTAGCAGACATTCATGTAAACAATCGAATTGGGTTTGCGATCCCAAATATAAACAGTTATCCTTCTCAACGTTCCGTAAACCAAAGCCAGAGTGGAAAGTGGAGAAGTAATCCAGGAACAGGGAATCAGTTTAAAGGTAAAGAAGTCAAGGCTAATGTCCCTGTACCCAATGAGACCAGAGAAGTGACGTTTGGTCGTCAGGGATTTAACAAATCGTCAGCGCCGTTCGCCAAGAGGGAAGGCAACACATCGTTTACGCAAGATAAGAGAAATGAAGGAAATGAACAACGAGGCATGGTTGTGAAGCGTTGTCACAACTGTGGTTCAGACAAACATTTGGTTAAATTTTGTCCAGTTCCAGTGGCAGCAGCTAGTTCTAGCAGAAATCAAGAACACACAAGGGTGAATTTGATTCAAGTGGTTAGTGATACAGGTAATCAAACCACGGGTCAAGAAAACCAAGAGACTGAAGTGAAGTCAGTAATGAAATGTGGTATTCAAAAAGAAATTCTATTGGATGCTGAAATTCAGAGAGAAGTCATAGGAAAAGATGACAGTCGAATATTGAAGAAATCGTTCTTGCAATATGTCGAGGTTGAAATTCGTGCAGTAGACGGTAAAGAGCCAGTGAAAGTCAAAGCACTGAGCGACTCGGGAGCAGAAATTCCGGTGATTAGTGAAGAATTACTGGAAGGCATGAAGGTGGAACAAATTGGAAAAGTGAATTTGCAATGTGTGGCAGGAGATGCCATTCCTGCGAAGTTAGTGAAAGTCGATGTTAGACTGTGTGGTAGTGACGTGGAAGAAGAGGGATTTCCGCGTAAAATCCAGTGTTCACTTACACCTTATGTCACCTTGATGTGTGCTAGTATTGCAAAGATGGGCAGTACAGAAAGATTCTTGTTGCATCCAGAGATAATTGCCGAATTAAAAGCCGTACCACAGATGAAAGTTAAAACGATACAAGGAGATGTGAGTGTACGAGCAAATGTAATGACGAGTGCGCAGAGTCGGAAACAGGAAATGGTAGATGTTGATAAGAAGAGTGAAACTGAGAGTTCAAGTGATGAGGAAAACGAAAGTAATGAGCAACGAAGCTTATCGCGAGATGGTGTAACATCAGAGATAAACGAGCAAGAGATGGCTGCATGCGAGAATGGCACATTAAATGAAACTGAAGAAGACAATGAATGTGATGTGGGGATAGGAGACTTGTATAGAGATGAAGAGATGGATGAAGAACAAAAGGTGCAGATTGCCGATTCGAAGAAGTTCGAAGAGCAACAGAGAAAGGATGAATCGTTGAAGCCGTGGTGGAAGTTAGCACAAGAGAAAGAATCTGAATTCTGTGTGATCAACGGTTTATTGCATAAGAAATATCAGATATTAGACCAGACGATATATCAACTAGTGTTACCAAAAGAGAGACGAATAAAAGTGATGGAATTGGCGCATGAATCGGTATTTGGAGGACATCTAGGAGAAGAGAAAACAAGAGAACGAATAAAGTTGTCTTTTGTATGGCCAAAGATGAGAAGAGACATTGTGAAATTTTGTAAGTCTTGCGAGAAGTGTCAACTAAAGGCAAAGAGTCTGGTGATGGATAGAGTGCCTATCACTCCGGTCTCAAGAGAAGAGGTCGCCTTCAGGAGAATGACAATGGACCTAATAGACAACCCGAGGAAATGGCACAAAATAATTCCTTTTCACGAAAATCATTTGAAAGAACTCAAAGAAAATACGGAGAAAGCATTATTGTTTGCAGAATCTTACTCTCAAGAAAAGCAGTTGCAATACACAAATCAGTATAACAAGAGAGCAAGACACAAAGGAATTTGCAGCATACCGAATTCCTTTGATTTATCGATCAGAAGTGGAACGTCAGATCAAAGAAATGTTAAAAACAAACATTATCAAACCATCATCGAGCAGAATGGCAAGCCCTTTGGTTATTGTTAAAAAGAAAGACGGATCTTTAAGACTTGCCTGTGACTACAGATACATTAACTCATTCACAGTGGATTGTAAATATCCTATGCCGATTGTCAGAGACGTTTTGAACAAAGTTGGAAAGTCTAATGTGATTTCTATTTTGGACTGTCGAAGTGCTTATTGGACTTGTCCTGTAAAACAATCTGATCAATGGAAGACAGCTTTTGTAACACATAATGGACTGTATGAATTTACTCGTGTTCCTTTTGGAATGATAAATTCAGGACGAACTTTTGTTAAGGCGATAAATTTAGTTTTACAGCCTATAAGTGACTTTGCAGAACCGTATGTTGATGACATTGCTGTGCATTCTGACAGTTGGAAAGTTCACTTGCAGCATCTAGATGCATTTTTGATGCAAATAAGATTGCATAACGTTACTTTGAATTTGAAAAAATGCATATTTGGTAAGAGTGAGGTAAGGTTTATCGGTCATGTGGTTGGGTCTGGTAAGATAAAGATGAATCCAGACAGAATTGAAAGTTTGACTAATTTGAAGATCCCAGAAACTAAGAAGCAAGTTAAGCAACTGCTTGGATTTTTTAATTATTACAGACAGTTTATTAAGGACTTTGCACAGATTGCGAAACCTTTATCTGATTTAACTAGTAAACGTGTTTCTGATAAGATTGATTGGACTATTGAACATCAGCAAGCATTTGATTTACTTAAAGAGGCTGTGCGATCCAAAGTAGTGTTATATGTTTTTGAAGTGGGAAAACCATTCAATTTGTACTGCGATAGTAGTGACTTTGCAGTCGGTGCTGTTTTAACACAGATGGACGACAAGGGAATAGAACGCCCTGTGTCATTTATCAGTCAGAAATTAACTGATACCCAGAAGAGATGGGCTACTGTGGAAAAGGAAGCCTATGCTATTGTTTGGGCTTTAAACAAGTTAAAAGAAATTATAATTGGATCGAAAATTTTCATTTTTACTGATCACAATCCTCTTACATACTTGACTGAGTCAATGTCTAAGTCTGCTAAACTTGTGCGTTGGGCGTTAGCCTTACAAACTTTTGATGTTGAGGTGAAGTACAAGAAGGGCAGATTGAATATTATTGCTGATTGTTTGTCAAGGTTACAAGTAATCGTAAGACTGTTCATTAATTAGTTAGATATATATATATATGTTTCATGTATTTTGGTAATTTCGCAAATTTTGAAATTTAATTTGCTCAATTCCAGAAAAAGGAAGGAGGTAATGTGAACTGAGTTTTGTGTACAGTCTTGCAGTGCGAGATGTTAGCGTATATATTTAGTGCGTTTACTTTAGTTTCACGTGTATATGTATATATGATAGATGTATAACGTTTAGTCTTAGTGACACGCGCGGCCGGCCAATCTCGGCAGCGGCGCGCTATATGTATATTATTAGAGTTCGCCTAGGTGCACAGAAGACAGGTGTGTCAAGAGGCGCGAAGAATTATGCTGACTAGAGAAGTTTGAATTCGAGTGTGTTCGCTGTAGTAGTGTGGCTGACTAGTCGAGTTGTAATCGAATTGAGTTCTGTCTGTTTGTTTCTTATTAAACTAAAAGATATTAAACTGTGTTGCTGATTAATTCAGGTTATACTTATACGTAGAATTAGCGTTCAAAAGGTGAACGTTAAATAGGCGTTAAGTACGAAGAGAACAAGGATTTAATCAGAAGGATTGTCAACGGAAGGATTGGGTTGACAACCTTCAAGGAGATCCTCTGCTCCTTGGGTCGTTGAGGTCTGCACCCATAGCCCTGGCCAGAGGGGTTTGCTATACCCCCAAAGAATTGGGTTCCAGGCAGGATTTACTTACCGTATCCATCACCGGAACGTGGACGAATCTGCAGTAACCTGGTATCCTGGGATCCTGGGTGGGGAGCTGTGTACACATACATATATCCCAGGGCTAAAACGGATTTGGCGAAACTGGAGTTAGACGCCACTCTGGAGCGAAGCTCATAGATTCGGTTCTGCAACTGCGAGTCAAGGAATTCAGAGATGCAGTGGTGGAGGGAGTAGGGTATCTCCTCAGGCCATCAGAGGGTAAGGGCTGGACTCGTGATGTTTCGACGTGCTCCATTGTTCTAATATGTTAATAAGGTCCGTGTTTTTGTGTTGTGGCCATGTGTACTTAAAAGTGGTGTCTTTAAAAACGAATAGGTGGATAGATTGTGAGCCTTCATAATCGGCGATCATTCTTTTTTGAGCATCGGTTTCGAACGCAATTGATCAGTTCCGATGTCATCCGTAATCGATCAGAACGCACGATGCTCACTCACCAGTCCATTAGCGCACATACCTCGGCAATTTCCGCGAGAATTGTAGCAAGAGCAGCAGTTACACCGGCAGCAGTAGCAGCAGCAGTTGATGAGGAGAAGGCTGCTGCTGCTGCTGCTGCTGCTGCTGCTGCTGCTGCTGCTGCTGCTGCTGCTGCTGCTGCTGCTGCTGCTGCTGCTGCTGCTGCTGCTGCTGCTGCTGCTGCTGAGTAGACGAGGCAGATCGATGCCAACCGCCGCCGAGCAATAGTGGGTCGGTCCAATGAAAGGGAGTAGTACTCACATGCAACGCATTCAGCACCGTCGACCTCAGACTTCGATGCAATTCGACGCACAACACAATTAAACGAAATCTAATTGTATCCGAACGTATCACGTCGTTCGACCACCGATGGACATTCTTTCTAAAGGCAGATAGCATATACACTGTATATACATGCATATATATATACATATATATACATATATATACATATATATACATATATATATATATATATAGTATATGGCATGACGTGGTCCTAACATGTTATGTTTCAAGAATTTGCAGGACAAAGGACCGGCGTTTCTCAGGATTATGTTAACAGGAAATGATGTGACAATGGTCGGGTTTGCAAGCAGGTTTTCCTACGAGGCTATTGTGAAGTAGACGCTAAAGATTAGACAGATTTTACACGCCTCAGTGGAAACATACCAAAAGCGTGTTCCAGAGTTCGTCCGAGGGATCATTGAACTCAAAACCAAAAAAAACCCACAGTAATTTAACAACAGGACGCTATAACTTGTGCTGGTAATCATATGTAAATTCCGAACGTATGGAAGGCTGCGTGGGCGCCAGGTAACGATCTATTTTCCGGACAGTCATCTATCCAAATTCTAATCAAACTCGATGGTGCTTAAAGCTCGCAGTACCTGCCAATCAAAAGGCAATATAAACATCACGGCTTTGGCTACAATTAGAGATTGGAATAATAATTTGCTCAAGCTTGGTCTTAGAGTTGGAGTTCAGGTAATTGGTTCTGGCTAGAGTTTAGATTAGGGTTAGGATTGCAGCTGTGGATGTGTTCAGTTGAGGTTTCGATTAGAGCTGCTAGATTCGGATTATGGTTAGGCTTTGAGTTAAAGTTATCGTTGCTGACCTAGGTAATTAGGCCACCTGCTAGAGCTGCAATGGAAAAGTGATAAGAGCGCGTTTGTGCAATCAGAGCTTAAAACGTCCCAGGCAAACATCCTATGCACGAACATCATATATAACGAAAATAAATATTTGAACATTTATCTGCAAATTTTTTCAGTGATTTTTACACCACTGCAATTATTTGAATTTGTGTTGTCTAAAAGTGCAATTTGTTATCTAGGAATACAACCCATACAGGATTAATTTCCAGTCAGAGGCATGGTTCGAATGCCCACGTGAAACTTCTTGTCATACTTTTCCAAATAATACGACCACAACTCAACCTCACCATTGTCCATGGTTATGCTACACAACAGTAAGTCCAGTATTTCGTAAAACTATGTCATTTTCAGATAGTAGATGGTAGACTGCACAAGCCTGTTGCAGACATTGAGCATTGCGGTAATAAAAAAAATACTGCTGCAATCTCTCCTCAGTTGTGAAAATGAGCACGGACGTTTAGTGATCTGTAGCCATGCATTAAGTAGCGGTTGATGGAAAATATGTTGTTTATATGATGACGTAAGAAATCGATTACCAGCGTTAGGGCCTAGGTACCACAGGTTTCAGTTGTCTGTTAAAGCAACAAAAAAACGAGGCCATCTGTAATTCTAATTAGCTGTAGTGTCAGGACTTCCGTCATCGGTGCCGAGGCTAACTAGGTTTCTTTTGAGCGATCGAACACTTCCTTCATTTATGTTTATACGGAGAAAGATATTTGGTATGGCTTTTACATGAAGTGACACGTGCTGTGGAAGTGTCTTTTTTATTGCACATTATTACTATTTTATGCTTACTTACAGATACAAGAGGCATAGACCCGTATTTACACAAATATCCATGATAACTAAGCATGTAAAATCATGTTTCTATACATGAAGTTTCATTTACAATCGGGTTTGTTGACGCTCGATCCACTCTGACTATGGTTTATAAGCCTTTAGTGAACCCAATCTATTTGTTGGCAGGAGCCATGAATTCGACTCAAACACTGACGCTCTGTTTATGCCAAGCATAGAAATTCTATCGGAGTCATTTTTAATACCGCACCTCAGAACTAATCTTCGCCGACCGTAAATCTAACCCTCGTCTTTAGGCTGACCTAATTAAACGCAAATCATAAGCGTAACTTCATCATCGACTTTCAGTTTAACCAGCCTCAGTGCAACAGACGTCAAAAATCTGGATGTGGCTTTGCCGCAACTCAATCCTTGTAGAGAAACAGCTTCTGCGCTTGTGCATTTACTGTAACATAACCCAATCATATGTATGCATATGTAGGAGTTATGTATGTGAATGCTGTAGGCCTGTGTCGTCTTACGAGATGGATGAAGTCAATAATGTCTTCCGTTTTGACTCTATAAAGCCCAGACAGTCAGTTTGACAAAGAGTTGCCAGCGGCTGGCGCAATCGGCTTTAGGCTGATTGAGCGGACTCGATTCTAGTCATTTCACCCTATGGCCGCCGTTGGACTGCGTCGCCACTAAATCAGTTGACGCGGCCTTTAAAGGCTGTTAACTTGAATTAAATGCATGCGCTTCGTCTATTCGATTACTGCCGTGAACGCTTTCTATAACTGCTTTCAATTCCGTCCCAAATGCATGAAAGAATGCATTCGCCATAATGAAAATGAAGATCGGCGTAACAACCGAGAGCTGCATGGCCTAAAAATGTGTCTTAGATGGATCAGTAAATGGATTATCTCAAGACTTATCGGCAATTTATCGCTTTTAACAGGCACATCCAATAATGAGGCCTCTCTGGTCCAATGAGCGGACCTAGCTTTTAACTGAATCGCGTTAGCAACTTGACTGTTACATGACTGTATGGAACAGACCATATACTTGCGTTTTAAAGGTTATCAGGTTACGTGTGTATTTATCTAAAAAATTATCAGGCCAGATATTAAGGACATACGATTATTTAGGTAGCAACAGATACAAGAGGCATAGACCCGTATTTACACAAATATCCATGATAACTAAACAGACATTAAGGATATTAATTAAGAAGGGTTGGGGCTACCTGTTAGAGTGGTTTGCCTAGAGGCTAGAGGCGATGTGTTGAGCAAAATATAGAAAGCTGATCTGCAAGACCTAAATCGTGAAAATATATTTACACCTACACGCTGACAAGTTGTTTCTTACGCTTCAGAAGCCAGGTATTCCTGCAATAGAAGATATAGGTAAATACTGGAGCGTTAGAATAATCTATTATCGATTAAGTAACCTTGCAGAAACAGGTCCGAAGCACGAGTAGACAAGTTGCTCTTTGATTCAGCAAATATTGGAACTCTTTGGAAATCGATTGTCTGGAAGACGCCACAGTGATCAATATTGCCGTGGCCACCTGTCGGATTATCTCACGTGTAATTATCGATCCCGTTGAATTAGCCAATAATTTTAAGTTCATTGCATTCTTCAAAGTTTTATGGATAATATAACAATCACGCAGCTGCCAAAACAGGACGAAACTCTATTCGTCTGTTTTGGTCTGGATTGCCATGGCGTCTATGCAGAAATAAGGGCGCTATAAAATTCTAAGCTGTAGTACATGACTGCGTTTAAACCAGTCAAAAATTTATTGTCACAGCTTGTGGCCACAAAGACTGAGAATTATGCTGGCTGGTAAACTCTTCGCTTATTTAGTTAGTCAGCTGGTTATCTCTAGACTTCAAATGCGTATTTAGAGCACCTCTCACAAGCCCTGCTCTTGGTCTGCTAAGCTAAATCACTGTTACTCTAAAACATGTAGGGGGCCTAATTGGTAAGTGTAATTGTGTATATCGCATAGTTAAATGCAGTCTGACTCTGCGCACCAATCGTTTATTTTCAGTCGTGTTAAGAATAAATAAGTGAGCAAAAATCACAATCACACAACTAATCATATAAATACATGTATGTCTTATTCCGTTAAAATACTTTGCAATTATTTGCAACATCTGTGCGGTTCAGCTAGTAGTCTAAATGACAGAAGATTAGCAGTAATAATAATAATAATAATAATAATAATAATAATAATAATAATAATAATAATAATAATAATAATAAAAATAATAATAATAATAATAATAATGATAATAATAATAATTATATTACTATTATTGTTATTTATTATTATTATTATTATTATTTTTATTATTAGTAGTAGTAGTAATATTAACCATCGATCTTTCTTCGGACATTAATTTTGACAATTATTATTATAATTAATACTACCTTGGGTAAATAATAAAAATAATGCTCTATATTAAGCTGGTGTTTGTTCCAAGTGCTAGGGAGCCAATAGGCTTGTTTCCTTCCGATGACAAGAGACCAGGTGGCTTTCCATTGTTTCCCTTCTGGCCTAGGAAGCCACAGCTGCACATACTTGTTCGGCATAATATATTGCTCACAGAACAAATAGGCTACAGCTGGGGTCGCGTCAGTACAGGCTGTCATAAATAAAACAAAAAATACTCAGGCTTCCATCTACACATCTTTTTCTATCCATCGCCTTCGAAACACTGGGTCTGATTAACTCTGCCGAGGTTGACTTCATCTGTGATGTTGGTCGTCTCCTTTTGACCATCTGTGGAGAGGAGGCCAATTTCCTTTGGCTGGTCCTTTTCATCTGTATCCACGGCTATGATGCTATATCATTTCGAGGCGCGTTCACTGATGTTGCAATGGACGAGGCCTGATTTTCCACATAGATGTTGACAGATCCTCTTGCAGTTTCTGTTCCTAAATGATTACACCTACCTCGTGTAAAAATAACAAGAAATAAAATCGATAGACTTAAACAATTGTAATAATAGTAACTTATGATTTCGTAACTATTTACAGATTTCAAAGCTATTAACTTTAGAAGAGTTTGTGTTGAATAATTTTGAAATCTTTGAAGTTAAAGAAAAAAGTCAAAGTAGACGAAACAACGGATACAGAAATAAAGTGCACGGATATCAAGTAAAATAAACTACTTTGTACACAGTTCGATCTGATGGGCCTTTGCAAAACATTTGTCCGGTATAGGTCAAGGTTACCATCGTATAGGTCAAGGTTACCATCGTATAGGTCAAGGTTACCATCGTATAGGTCAAGGTTACCATCGTATAGGTCAAGGTTACCATCACTCGTTTCCCTTCTCACATCTTGGCGTCAACTGCCGTCTCTAGGTCCGACACTTCGCGATATCGAATCTGCCAGTGATAGTTGAGGGTCTTAATAGGATGGCACCCACAGCGATATCGGCAGATAAGCAGAATAAGGACGACACCAATCACCATTCCAACGAACATCGTCAGCGATAAGGTGATAAGATAGCGCCTGCTGTCCAAGTCGTCCTCTCCAATCGAAGCCAGTGCTTCCTTCGACAACGGACAATCCTTTGGAATGGAGCGATAGGAGAACACGGACTTCCCGACCTCAGAGACCGGAGTGCTGCACCGGTAGCGATCGCTCTCGA
Source organism: Allolobophora icterica (assembly GCA_963556255.1). Taxonomy (NCBI): domain Eukaryota; kingdom Metazoa; phylum Annelida; class Clitellata; order Crassiclitellata; family Lumbricidae; genus Allolobophora; species Allolobophora icterica. Next base: position 32,903,766 of record OY744606.1, read on the forward strand.
CTTCCCTTGCGATCCGTACAGCCGTGTAGTTGGCCCAACGAACGAACGACACGAGGCTGCAGTTACAGTCGAAGGGATTGTCGCTGAGGTCGAGCTCTTCGAGGGATCCGAGTTCGGTCAGAAGCTCAACGTCCACTCCATGCAACTCATTGTCCGACACGACGAGCGTCGTCAGCGTCTTTACGCAGCCGAGTTCGAGGTCCCTGAGGTCGTGGATGTTGTTGCTCTGAAGGTAAAGACATTCCAGATGGTGCAGGGACCCGAGGTGTTCGCAGCCTAGCGACGTGATTCCGTTGTCGGAAAGGTCGAGCGTCCTCAGCAACTGAAGGTTATCGAACGGGTTGTCGATGTCTCGGTTTCGCAGGAGATCGCCGAGGAAGTTGAAGCCCAGCCTCAGCAGCTGCACGTTGTGTGAGCGACGGAAGATGGCGGCGCTCAGATACGACAGGTTGTTGTGGCTGAGATCGACCTCACTGAGCGTCTGGTGTAGGTTGTCGAATGCGTTGTCGTCGATCGTTTCTATGGCATTGTGGGATACGTCGAGCCTGGCCAGTCGTACGAGATCGTAGCTTTTGAGGACCTGGATGCGGTTGAAGGACAGGTCAAGGGTCGAGATGATGGCCACCTGTTTCAGAGCGTGGCTTTCGACGGCCGTGATCTGATTATGGCTCAGATTGAGAATCTGGAGATTGCGTAGTCCGGTAAGCCACAGTGACGGTATGTAGTCCAGGCGATTGTAGCTCAGATCGACCGACTCGAGCGTGAAGATGTTGCTGATGTCGATCGATGTCAGGCGATTGTCCTGAAGATAGAGTCGCTGCAGCTTCTTCAGCGACGACAGATTTTCCAGTTGAGTGAGTTTTCCGAATTCCAGATGCAGCGTCTTGAGGTTCTGCAGGTGGTCGAACAGTTGCGGTTCGACGCGTTCTACGTCGCAGAACGAGGCATCGAGAATGATCAGCTGACCAAGGTTACTAAGCATCGACACGGTCAGGTTGGGCAGAATGATCTCGCTGAGATCGAGGTGACTGAGCATGTTGCCCTGTGGAAATCCGACCATTAGGACCTTCTCGAGATTCTGGTAGTCGACGAGGTTGTTGGACAGCATCAGAGAGCTGAGGTTTCCGATCGTTCGAAAGGCATCGTCGTCGATGTTGACGAGGCTGCACTCGGCCAGATTGAGGATCTCGAGCGGAATGCCTCGCAGCGCCAGGAATTCGTCGCTGAAGATCTCGTGGATTCGGTTGCGACTGAGATCGAGGTGTCTGAGCGCCGTCATCTCTGCGTAGGACGCATCCATCGCAGCTGACTCGATCTCATTGTAGCTCAGATTCAGGATCTCCAGGTATGGAGCGAACGATGACAGGTTGCGTGGGATGGACTTCAGCTGGTTCAGGCTCAGGTTGATCTCCATGAGCTCCGCCGCCCGGCATTCTGCCCCCGTGTCTACGCTGAAGACGCGTATCCTATTCCCGCCGAGGTCCAACTCCTGGAGACGCGTGAGTCCGCAGAACGACTGCGTACTCAACGCCGTCAGTTCGTTTCTTTCGAGGACGAGGAGCGACAGAGCGCTGGCCGATCGGAACGCTTCCCTCGGCAACTGGATCAGCTGATTGTCCTCGAGATACAGACGACGTGTGATGTTCGACAACGGCGGAAGCTGATCGAGTCCTCGGTGGCTGCAATCAACCGTGTCGTCATAGTTGAAGCAGTCGCACTGGTCCGGACAACTAACTACTCCGATAGCCATCTCCACTCGAAGACAGCAGAGCAATAGATGCCATGCCAGCAGCAAGGGTGCCACGCGTCTTGCTGTTTCACCAGCTGCTCCCGAATTCACGTTGCTCAGTCCTCGACCATTCATTGCGTACATCACTTGCATTGCGCCAATCACATGACAATTAAGAATCTAATGCGTTCGGCTCAAGAGATATTGGTTCGTTTGCGTGCCAGTCTGTCTAACCGATGCTTTCGGGAATCGATGTAACTCGGGTATCCATGGATGCTGCTGCTGCCCAGAGTCGCGTCAAATCAATTAGCCCATTTATCTCGCGCCCGACTTTAATGGTCGCGTGCGAGCAACGTCACTATCGAGAGCTAACTACGCGCAATTTGGACGAATGCGGGCGACTGTAAATCTGGAACGGAAAATGTATAGAGGTTCACATCCCATGATCGCTAAATTGTAAGTCCTCTATGAATAATGTCCCGAATCGGTGACTCGTGGGTCAGAGGGGGGGGGGTGGATGAGACGAAGGCCGAGCGGGGTTGCGCATCGGACAAAGTGTCGTAGATCAAGGTAATTAGAGACTGAAGGGACGTCGTATATCGAAGGCGTCAGACGCAACGCAATGTCCCGTTAGTTTGGTCCAAGGGTCCACGTCGTTCGCCTTCGGGGCCTCGGCTGCTTTACGATATGAGACCAAACATCACCAGATGACGCTTCGGCCGCTGTTGATATTGCTGCTGCTTCTGCTTCTGCTGCTGCTGCTGGACCACGGGGGGTTCTGTTTCTGCTCAAGAGGAGAAAGCAAACTCTTCTTTTGATTCAGCGTCAGGTCAACAGCATCTTTAACACAGGCGAACAACGATACTTCAACTGTCGTCTGCTGCAAACAAAAAAGCCTAATATGACGTACAACAATCAGAATTTTTATGCGGGTAAACAAAAAACGTACTTTCCAGTCATATCATTCATAGCGGTCAGTTCTGAGTCTAGCAACCCTGTAGCAGAACAATTTACTAAAGCCAACAAACTGTTGCATAGGAACATAGAATGTTCATGCTCAGACCAAAGGAATGTGTGAACAGAAAAGTATAATCGAAACTGTGAGCATGCAAACTTCAATCACAAAAGTTCTGACAGTTCGTGAGACTGTCGGTTAACAGAAATCCTTCAGTTCTTTCGCCGTTCTCTATACACATGAACTAGTGAGGGACCATTTAACTACGACAATGCATCACAATAACTCTTTTGAACAAGTGAGCGAATCAGTAAGAAAGTAAGTAAGTAAGTGAGTAGACAAATAAGTGAATAAATATGTTAGTCAGTAAATCAGTAAAGCCTTCAGTAAACCCTTGAGTAAATCCTTGAGTGAAGCCTTGAGTAAATTCTTGAGTAAATCCTTGAGTAAACCCTTGAGTAAACCCTTAAGTAAATCCTTGAGTAAATCCTTGAGTAAATCCTTGAGTAAATCTTTGAGTAAATTCTTGAGTCAGTATTGATTGTCTGGTAGTCTGTGCGTTCTGTGGCTGCTGTCACTCCTTTACTTCCGAGTCATGACTACCTTCGTCCATTCATCTTTCGGTCTCTCTGTAAGCGCGTATATGTCTTCTGTCTCTGGCTTTTGCTCCTTCGTTGGCTCGCTTTTATTCTCAATTCGTGGTCAGTCCTCCGTTTCGTTTGCTTAGAGCGCCTCCTTTCTAGATTTAGAACGCTTTTACTGCGTTGAAAGTAAACAATGATTATCGATCTCTGCCGAGAAGGCGGAAACGTATAGTTCCATTGCGCGCAACCGATGGAAAAGAAGATTTTCGATCCAATTTAGTTAAATGAACTGGCTCCCTGAACATCGACTTACCACAAATCACACGAATCAGTACAGCTTTTCATTAGACAAGAACAAATGTTCGTGTTTAACAGATTCCAAACGGTTTTTAACCCATCCAGTGGCAATTTTCAAATATAGCCTAGGTTCTACTCCTAAAACCTGCTGAATGGCGTAGGAATTTCTATCCATTTTGCATTCCTCTCATTTTATTTAACACCATTTCATCACTCTGCATTCCGAACATTCAGTCAACAAACTTATATAAGTATCAGCCTACATTCGAGTGGGCTTATTCATTGTTACGGTGCAATGTTTTCAATTTGCCATTTACACCGTTAATATAACAATCAGTGCAAGAAAGTACCTGCTGCGTGTGACGTGGTGGCCGACTGGTTTAGAATTACGTCATGAAACGCGGAATGTGTTGGTTGGAGTATTACAGTACAGAGAAGAAGATAAAAAGGTCTGGTGCTTTCAGTTGATGTTTCATCCTTAAATAGCGACGATGCTGAGGAAATAGTTAGACATGAATAAACACAGTAGTGTGTCCTAAGAATAACCGGTATGGAAGTGTAACGAAGAACGGATCTAGTTATGACGTTCGTGTAAGTCATTGCGGATCTAAATGATAACGGTGGCAATCCTACATGCAAGCCTCGACAACTGAAATGACAACATTGATATACACGTCATCAATATTCAAAACTTGGTATCTCATAACGCCCGCATGACGCTTGCATACAGTCGCTACCAGGTTGCAATCTGTGCTTGCTAGTATGATGGACTATTTCTAGTCCCACCAAGATGAATCTAAACTATGGGAAAGAAACTAGTTAAATGAATGAAGTGAACATGACGATTGAATTACAGATAAAAACTGTTTTAATTATATAAAAACTGTAACAACGAATTTGTGTTAATTTCATGACACAAGAACTGAAATGATGAACTTACGTAGAAAACATAATGATACTCTTCACTAGTCACGACATGATCCAGAGGTTTAACGGAATCGACTCTGAACACTCTGAATGCCCAGTCTTCCTTGCAGACTCTATTAAAAACCTTCCTTGGAAGCCTAAGCCATGCTACCCTTCACAATGCCAATTCCTGATTGGACGGAGTAATCACAACTATCTGTCAGCCCTTAGGCTTAGCCAATGGAGCGCTGCTAGCTATCAATGATAGTATCGACTATGCCAAGCTATCTCATTAACTATAAATTAACCCGTGCTCATACTGTATTGGACTGCCGAATCTGGAAAACATATTATGGTGTGCGCAAGTGGGAATTACCCAATAGCCTCATTATAGTAGCAATGGGAAGACCTATGGTCAGGAGTGAAGTGTATGAACCTACACCCTAGGCCTCTGCAAATCGCTAGTACTTGGTCATCACCTGCGGCTATACATGTGTCTCATTGTGAGTGTCGCTTATATGTGCATCGTTTTAGGTGAATTAGCATAATCACTTAACAAGGAATAGAGATACTAAGGCCCTTGAAGAATGCTATTATACACGGTGGTTCAATAAAAAGTAACGAAAAACATTTATTTCATATAAGTACTTCTAACATGAAAAAAGTATTTAATATTTTTGTGAAAAAACTCTCAGTAGTATGGTTTATTATTTTAATTAAAGAAGGTGTTCAAAATGTCCTCCTCATGGGCGTAACTTTGGTCTAAAAAGTGGGGGTACCAATTTCTTACATACACGAAGCAAGGTGGAGACTGCGATCTCTTGGAAGACACATTAATAAAATATTGATTGGCATAGTTCAAAAAGTGGGGGGTACGGTACCCACCAGTCCAAAAGGGGGCACGGGTACCCCCACAAATTACGCCTATGGGCCTCCTTCTGCTTGCACGCGAGCCTTGAGGCGCTGGCGCCATTGGGCAACCGCATCGTCGATTATCCTCTGATCCAGACCATCCCTATCTAAAATTGTTGAAAAGTTGGTAGCTAGGCAATTGTTTAACTATCTCGATTCTAACAAGCTACTCCCTCCATGCCAATCTGGCTTTCGCAAGGGGCACTCTACTGAGACCCTTCTTCTTCATCTTCTCTCTGATATCTATTGTGCCATTGACAGATCCGAGGTTACTCTTCTGGCCCTTTACGACGTGAGCGCCGCCTTCGACTCCGTCGATCATGATATTCTCTTGCGCCGCCTTTCTTTATCGTTTGGAATCACGGCCTTACCTTTAGCCTGGCTCGCATCCTACCTCTCTGATCGTTCCTCCTCTGTTGTCTTTGGCTCTTCTCGTTCCCTCTGGCTTCCTGCTCCTTTTGGCCTCCCCCAAGGCTCTGTTCTTGGTCCTCTACTTTACATTCTCTTCACAGCTGATCTAGGCTCTCTTCTTGCATCCTGCTCGCTTTCGAGTCACAGCTATGCCGATGACCTCCAATCTTACACTCACTGCTCTGCAACTAAGGCTGCTGCTGCTGTTCAGCTTATGTCTGATGCTACTTCCACCCTTAATGCCTGGATGTCATCTAATCGTCTGCGTCTCAATCCTTCGAAGACTCAGTACATATGGTTTGGCACTCGTCAACAGCTGGCCAAGCTTGATTTGACGTTTCTTGCCACTGAATTCCCCTCCTTTACCTTTTCTACTTCTGTTCGTGACCTAGGTGTCATTCTTGACCAAGAACTCTCCTTTTCTAAGCACATTCATGAACTGACTCGTGCTTGCTACTATCAACTGCGCCAGCTGCGTGTCGTATCCCGCTCTCTTTCATTCTCCGCGGCTTCCACTCTGGTACATGCATTTATTGTCAATCGTCTGGATTATTGCTCCTCTCTCTTTGTTGGACTTCCTCAGACTCGCATTGTTTGTCTAGAGAGGGTTTTGCGGTCGGCTGCACGCTTGGTTGGCGGTATCTCCAGGTTTGACCACGTCTCTGAATTTATGCGAGACGTTCTCCATTGGCTTCCTGTCCAGCATCGCATTCATTACAGGGTCTCCACCATGGCGTGGCATTGTGTCCTAGGGCGGGCCCCGGCCTACCTCTGCGAGCTCTTTACTTTAACTTCCGCTTGTGCGGGGCGCCGTGCCTTGCGCTCGGCCTCCCGGGGTGATTTTGCTGTCCCCTATGCGCGTACTGCTATGGCGCAGCGTAGGGCATTCTCCGTGGTGGGTCCTACCGCTTGGAACGACCTCCCTCTCTCCCTTCGCTCTCTCCCTAGAGACCTCTCAGGTACTTTCTATGGCCTTCTTAAGACCTTTCTTTTTGACCGGGCCTGGGTCGGGAGCGCCACTGAGTAGATTTCTTGAAGGGGCGCTATAGAAGTTCATTATAGATAGATAGATAGATAGATCCCACATTTCCAACAAGCGTTGCTTCAGATCGTTGACATCATGGATTGCTGTCTGGTAGACTCGCTCTTGCATAACGCTCCACACTTTATAGTCGACAGGATTTAGACCTGGACTGTTCGGAGGCCATACTGTTGGAGAAATGAAGTCTGGTGTCTCTCTTGTTAGCATTTCGATAGTTTCTCTGGCTCTGTGGGCTGGGGCACTGTCCTGTTGAAAAACAAAGCAGCCTTCTGGGGCTAGATTTCTGATGACAGGTAGAAGATGTTGGGCCAGCAGAACGTCGCAATAATAGGCTACGTTAATTTTTACTCCCGGATCAATGAAGACAAAATGGGAACGACCAAGCGTCGAAACCAAAACGGACACCATAACAGACTTGCTGAAATGGGTACGCGTACGCAACAGTCTGTTTGCAGTAACCTGTCTTTTTTTAGTAGGAAATAAAAACCGGAAGTCATTAAAATAAAAAAGTAAGTATGTGCCTATTTTTATCTTGAAAATATTATTAATAAAATATAGTTCAAGTTTTAATATTTGTTTATAAAGTTTGGCTCACTTTTCATTGAACCACCGTGTAGTATCTAACAATTGATTACTGAATATTGCGGTTAATAATGTTCACATACGATGACCAGATGTAAATATCAGCTTCAACCGTAAGTAATCGTGATTGCTATATTGCTTGTTTGCCATCTCTCCGCTAAAAGAGGCATAGGAAATGAATTATTGTGCTCATTTACTTAAACAAATGCGTGCACGCGACCATAGGTTGTTTAAGTCTGGCGAGCGAATGCGCTGCATAAATATTCGTGTATAAAGGTCCACAGAGCATTATTATCAGACGCAGTGCTCATGCAGACTCTGTTTGTCTGCCTCTAACGACAGCACCACACACTATATATTCGCCAGAAATCGGGAGCCAGCGTCGTTCAATTCTTGCGCTATAAGAATCAGGGATTACTAATGTCGGCGGAAGCACGGCCATTATGCGTGTGTGAACGCCACCGCTGAAGCTGAAGCGGTCAACGGTTAAGAGCAATGTAGCCTGCGCTGAATCACTGCAGATGTATGTATTTATGTATGTATATATTTACGTATACACGTATGCATGCATGTTGTCACAATGACCACAATGTTGTATGCAGTAAGTATGTATGTATGTATTTATGCATGGATGTATTTAAGTATCTGTGTATGTATGTATGTATGTATGTATGTATGTATGTATGTATGTATGTATGTATGTATGTATGTATGTATGTATGTATGTATGTATGTATGTATGTATGTATGTATGTATGTATGTATGTATGTATGCATTTATGTATTTATTATGTATGTATTTATTTATGTATGTATGTATTTAATATTTATGTATGTTTGTACCTATGCATAGGCCTATATGTACGTATGTATGCGTGCATCTATGTATATATGATCATTACCATCTAGTTTTGTATTTTCTGGTTTAGGTAGATAACAACATTGAAAACTTATTTTATTAACGGCTTTTGTTGAACAGATAAAAATTACTTGTCTCATAGAGTAATTCACGTGGAAATGTTTGACGGGCTGTTATAAGTTACAGCATTATGTCATTACCGTCCCTGTTTTTTTCATCAGAATTCTGCGATTTTGTCATTACCGTCCCCATCTTTTTAATGACCAAATTTGACAGTTTTGGGATAATTACCCATTTATGAACAATACACACTGAACAGGCTGCGATGATTTTGTGGGCGGCGTATATGGCGTATCCTGTATGTTTCTCTTTATTCGGTAGAAACCACAATTACTGCGCAGTTATTGTTCACATCGCCATTCATAAACAAAGCAATATTAGTGGCCAAGTAGTCAATCGTTGGCAGCCGATATAACTCGTCGGAAGCAATCGCGGTTGCTGATGCTGGTGCTACTGCTCAGCAGCCTTGATTTCCCAGGAGTCTATCTGATTTATCACCTCTGACATCACAGCCACTCGACGTTTCTAACGGTGCCTTTCGCTGGATATCTTCCTGTGAATGGCTTTCGTTGGATGTCTTTCCCTGGATGTCTTTTGCTGGATGTCTCTCGTTGGATGTCTTTTGCTGGATGTCTTTCGCTGGATGCATTTTGCTGGATGTCTCTCGCTTGATGTCTTTTCCTGGATGTATTTTGCTGGATATTTCTCGTTGAATGTCTTTTGCTGGATGTCTTTCGCTAGATGTATTTTGCTGGATGTATTTTGCTTGATGTCTCTCGTTGGATGTCTTTTTGCTGGATGTCTTTCGCTGGATGTCTTTCGCTGGATGTCTTTCGCTGGATGTCTTTCGCTGGATGTCTTTCGCTGGATGTCTTTCGCTGGATGTCACCTCCTGGATGTCTTTCGCTGCATGTCTTTCCCTGGATGTCTTTCGCTGGATGTCTTTCGCTGGATGTCACCTCCTGGATGTCTTTCGCTGCATGTCTTTCGCTGGATGTCTTTCGCTGGATGTCTTTCGTTGGATGTCTTTCGCTGGATGTCTTTCGCTTGATGTCTTTCCCTGGATGTCTTTCGCTGGATGTCTTTCGCTGCATGTCTTTCGCTGGATGTCTTTCGCTGGATGTCTTTCGCTGGATGTCTTTCGCTGGATGTCTTTCGCTGGATGTCTTTCGCTGGATGTCTTTCGTTGGATGTCTTTCGCTGGATGTCTTTCGCTGCATGTCTTTCGCTGGATGTCTTTCGCTGGATGTCTTTCGCTGCATGTCTTTCGCTGGATGTCTTTCGCTGGATGTCTTTCGCTGGATGTCTTTCGCTGCATGTCTTTCGCTGGATGTCTTTCGCTGGATGTCTTTCGTTGGATGTCTTTCGCTGGATGTCTTTCGCTGGATGTCTTTCGCTGGATGTCACCTCCTGGATGTCTTTCGCTGCATGTCTTTCGTTGGATGTCTTTCGCTGGATGTCTTTCGCTTGATGTCTTTCCCTGGATGTCTTTCGCTGGATGTCTTTCGTTGGATGTCTTTCGCTGGATGTCTTTCGCTGGATGTCTTTCGCTGGATGTCTTTCGCTGCATGTCTTTCGCTGGATGTCTTTCGCTGGATGTCTTTCGTTGGATGTCTTTCGCTGGATGTCTTTCGCTGGATGTCTTTCGCTGGATGTCACCTCCTGGATGTCTTTCGCTGCATGTCTTTCGTTGGATGTCTTTCGCTGGATGTCTTTCGCTTGATGTCTTTCCCTGGATGTCTTTCGCTGGATGTCTTTCGTTGGATGTCTTTCGCTGGATGTCTTTCGCTTGATGTCTTTCCCTGGATGTCTTTCGCTGGATGTCTTTCGCTGCATGTCTTTCGCTGGATGTCTTTCGCTGGATGTCTTTCGCTGCATGTCTTTCGCTGGATGTCTTTCGCTGCATGTCTTTCGCTGGATGTCTTTCGCTGGATGTCTTTCGCTGCATGTCTTTCGCTGGATGTCTTTCGCTGGATGTCTTTCGTTGGATGTCTTTCGCTGGATGTCTTTCGCTGGATGTCTTTCGCTGGATGTCTTTAGTTGGATGTCTTTCGCTGGATGTCTTTCGCTTGATGTCTTTCCCTGGATGTCTTTCGCTGGATGTCTTTCGCTGCATGTCTTTCGCTGGATGTCTTTCGCTGGATGTCTTTCGCTGGATGTCTTTCGCTGGATGTCTTTCGCTGGATGTCTTTCGCTGGATGTCTTTCGTTGGATGTCTTTCGTTGGATGTCTTTCGCTGGATGTCTTTCGCTTGATGTCTTTCCCTGGATGTCTTTTTCTGGATGTTTTTTTTGCTGGATGTCTCTCGTTGGATGTCTTTTGCTGGATGTCTTTCGCTGGATGTCTTTCCCTGGATGTCTTTCGCTTGATGTATTTCCCTGGATGTCTTTCGCTTGATGTCTTTCCCTGGATGTCTTTTGCTGGATGTCTTTCGCTGGATGTATTTTGCTGGATGTCTCTCGTTGGATGTCTTTTGCTGGATGTCTTTTGCTGGATGTCTGTAGTGGGTTGTATTTTGCTGGATGTCTTCCGATGGATGTCTCTCGCTTGATGTATTTTGCTGGATGTCTTCCGCTTGATGTCTTTCCCTGGATGTCTTTTGCTGGATGTCTTTCGCTGGATGTCTTTCGCTGGATGTCTTTCGCTGGATGTCTTTCGCTGGATGTCTTTCGCTGGATGTCACCTCCTGGATATCTTTCGTTGGATGTCTTTCCCTGGATGTCTTTCACTGGATGTCTTTCGCTGGATATCTGTTGCTGGATGTCACCTCCTGGATGTCTTTCGTTAGATGTCTTTCCCTGGATGTCTTTCGTTGGATGTCTTTCGCTGGATGTCTTTCGCTGGATATCTTTTGCTGAATGTCACCTCCTGGATGTCTTTCGTTGGATGTCTTCTGCTGGGTGTCTATCGCTGAATGTCTTTCCCTGGATGTCTTTTGCTGGATGTCTTTCGCTGGATGTATTTTGCTGGATGTATTTTGCTTGATGTCTCTCGTTGGATGTCTTTTTGCTGGATGTATTTTGCTGGGTGTCTCTCGTTGGATGTCTTTTTGCTGGATGTATTTTGCTGGATGTATTTTGCTTGATGTATTTTGCTTGATGTCTCTCGTTGGATGTCTTTTTGCTGGATGTATTTTGCTGGATGTCTCTCGTTGGATGTCTTTTTGCTGGATGTATTTCGCTGGATGTATTTTGCTTGATGTCTCTCGTTGGATGTCTTTTTGCTGGATGTATTTTGCTGGATGTCTCTCGTTGGATGTCTTCCGATGGATGTCTTTCGCTTGATGTCTTTTGCTGGATGCATTTTGCTGGATGTCTCTCGTTGGATGTCTTTTGCTGGATGTCTTTTGCTGGATGTCTTTTGCTGGATGTCTTTCGTTGGATGTCTTTTGCTGGATGTGTTTGACTTGATGTCTTTCGCATGATGTCTTTCGCTGGATGTCTTTCATTGGATGTCTTTTTTGCTGGATGTCTTCTGTTGGATGTCTTTCACTGGATGTCTCTCGTTGGATATCTTTTGCTGGATGTCTTTCGCTGGATGTCTTTCGCTGGATGTCTTTCGCTGGATGTCTTTCGCAGGATGTCTCTTGTTGGATGTCTTTTGCTGGATGTCTGTTGCTGGATGTCTTTCGCTGGATGTCTCCTCCTGGATGTCTTCTGTTGGATGTCTTTCGCAGGATGTCTCTTGTTGGATGTCTTTTGCTGGATGTCTGTTGCTGGATGTCTTTCGCTGGATGTCTCCTCCTGGATGTCTTCTGTTGGATGTCTTTCGCAGGATGTCTCTTGTTGGATGTCTTTCGCTGGATGTCTCTCGTTGGATATCTTTTGCTGGATGTCTTTCGCTGGATGTCTTTCGCTGGATATCTTTCGCTGGATGTCTTTCGCAGGATGTCTCTTGTTGGATGTCTTTTGCTGGATGTCTGTTGCTGGATGTCTTTCGCTGGATGTCTCCTCCTGGATGTCTTCTGTTGGATGTCTTTCGCAGGATGTCTCTTGTTGGATGTCTTTCGCTGGATGTCTCTCGTTGGATATCTTTTGCTGGATGTCTTTCGCTGGATGTCTTTCGCTGGATATCTTTCGCTGGATGTCTTTCGCAGGATGTCTCTTGTTGGATGTCTTTTGCTGGATGTCTGTTGCTGGATGTCTTTCGCTGGATGTCTCCTCCTGGATGTCTTCTGTTGGATGTCTTTCGCTGGATGTCTTCTGTTGGATGTCTTTCGCTGGATGTCTTCTGTTGGATGTCTTTCGCTGGATGTCTCTCGTTGGATATCTTTTGCTGGATGTCTCTCGTTTTTATGTCTTTCGTTGGATGTCTTTCGCAGGATGTCTCTTGTTGGATGTCTTTCGCTGGATGTCTCTCGTTGGATATCTTTTGCTGGATGTCTTTCGTTGTATGTCTTTCGCTGGATGTCTGTTGCTGGATGTCTTTCGCTGGATGTCTTTTGCTGGATGTCTTTCGCTGGATGTCTTTCCCTGGATGTCTTTCGCTTGATGTATTTCCCTGGATGTCTTTCGCTTGATGTCTTTCCCTGGATGTCTTTTGCTGGATGTCTTTCGCTGGATGTATTTTGCTGGATGTCTCTCGTTGGATGTCTTTTGCTGGATGTCTTTTGCTGGATGTCTGTAGTGGGTTGTATTTTGCTGGATGTCTTCCGATGGATGTCTCTCGCTTGATGTATTTTGCTGGATGTCTTCCGCTTGATGTCTTTCCCTGGATGTCTTTTGCTGGATGTCTTTCGCTGGATGTCTTTCGCTGGATGTCTTTCGCTGGATGTCTTTCGCTGGATGTCTTTCGCTGGATGTCACCTCCTGGATATCTTTCGTTGGATGTCTTTCCCTGGATGTCTTTCACTGGATGTCTTTCGCTGGATATCTGTTGCTGGATGTCACCTCCTGGATGTCTTTCGTTAGATGTCTTTCCCTGGATGTCTTTCGTTGGATGTCTTTCGCTGGATGTCTTTCGCTGGATATCTTTTGCTGAATGTCACCTCCTGGATGTCTTTCGTTGGATGTCTTCTGCTGGGTGTCTATCGCTGAATGTCTTTCCCTGGATGTCTTTTGCTGGATGTCTTTCGCTGGATGTATTTTGCTGGATGTATTTTGCTTGATGTCTCTCGTTGGATGTCTTTTTGCTGGATGTATTTTGCTGGGTGTCTCTCGTTGGATGTCTTTTTGCTGGATGTATTTTGCTGGATGTATTTTGCTTGATGTATTTTGCTTGATGTCTCTCGTTGGATGTCTTTTTGCTGGATGTATTTTGCTGGATGTCTCTCGTTGGATGTCTTTTTGCTGGATGTATTTCGCTGGATGTATTTTGCTTGATGTCTCTCGTTGGATGTCTTTTTGCTGGATGTATTTTGCTGGATGTCTCTCGTTGGATGTCTTCCGATGGATGTCTTTCGCTTGATGTCTTTTGCTGGATGCATTTTGCTGGATGTCTCTCGTTGGATGTCTTTTGCTGGATGTCTTTTGCTGGATGTCTTTTGCTGGATGTCTTTCGTTGGATGTCTTTTGCTGGATGTGTTTGACTTGATGTCTTTCGCATGATGTCTTTCGCTGGATGTCTTTCGTTGGATGTCTTTTTTGCTGGATGTCTTCTGTTGGATGTCTTTCACTGGATGTCTCTCGTTGGATATCTTTTGCTGGATGTCTTTCGCTGGATGTCTTTCGCTGGATGTCTTTCGCTGGATGTCTTTCGCAGGATGTCTCTTGTTGGATGTCTTTTGCTGGATGTCTGTTGCTGGATGTCTTTCGCTGGATGTCTCCTCCTGGATGTCTTCTGTTGGATGTCTTTCGCAGGATGTCTCTTGTTGGATGTCTTTTGCTGGATGTCTGTTGCTGGATGTCTTTCGCTGGATGTCTCCTCCTGGATGTCTTCTGTTGGATGTCTTTCGCAGGATGTCTCTTGTTGGATGTCTTTCGCTGGATGTCTCTCGTTGGATATCTTTTGCTGGATGTCTTTCGCTGGATGTCTTTCGCTGGATATCTTTCGCTGGATGTCTTTCGCAGGATGTCTCTTGTTGGATGTCTTTTGCTGGATGTCTGTTGCTGGATGTCTTTCGCTGGATGTCTCCTCCTGGATGTCTTCTGTTGGATGTCTTTCGCAGGATGTCTCTTGTTGGATGTCTTTCGCTGGATGTCTCTCGTTGGATATCTTTTGCTGGATGTCTTTCGCTGGATGTCTTTCGCTGGATATCTTTCGCTGGATGTCTTTCGCAGGATGTCTCTTGTTGGATGTCTTTTGCTGGATGTCTGTTGCTGGATGTCTTTCGCTGGATGTCTCCTCCTGGATGTCTTCTGTTGGATGTCTTTCGCTGGATGTCTTCTGTTGGATGTCTTTCGCTGGATGTCTTCTGTTGGATGTCTTTCGCTGGATGTCTCTCGTTGGATATCTTTTGCTGGATGTCTCTCGTTTTTATGTCTTTCGTTGGATGTCTTTCGCAGGATGTCTCTTGTTGGATGTCTTTCGCTGGATGTCTCTCGTTGGATATCTTTTGCTGGATGTCTTTCGTTGTATGTCTTTCGCTGGATGTCTGTTGCTGGATGTCTTTCGCTGGATGTCTCCTCCTGGATGTCTTCTGTTGGATGTCTTTCGCTGGATGTCTTCTGTTGGATGTCTTTCGCTGGATGTCTTCTGTTGGATGTCTTTCGCTGGATGTCTCTCGTTGGATATCTTTTGCTGGATGTCTTTCGTTTTTATGTCTTTCGTTGGATGTCTTTCGCAGGATGTCTCTTGTTGGATGTCTTTCGCTGGATGTCTCTCGTTGGATATCTTTTGCTGGATGTCTTTCGTTGTATGTCTTTCGCTGGATGTCTTTCGCTGGATGTCTTTCGCAGGATGTCTCTTGTTGGATGTCTTTTGCTGGATGTCTGTTGCTGGATGTCTTTCGCTGGATGTCTCCTCCTGGATGTCTTCTGCTGGATGTCTTTCGCTTGATGTCTTCTGTTGGATGTCTTTCGCTGGATGTCTTTCCCTGGAGCCTTTTGATATCAGACGACGTTTGCGACACACTTCTGATTCTGATTCTGATTCCCGATTCCCTCTTGAATAGCGCACTTGTAGCAAACTTTCCAGCCCTCGCCATCGACTACAGTGCGTGTCTAAAAACAAGCGCGCAGTCTTTTCGTGGATGTGTATCAATGGAAGACTCTACATGTGTCAGTGTCTTTCTATGAATGTCGCTGTCTGTGTCTTTCTGTGATGTTCTCTCTGTGGAAGTATTTGTATGTCTCTATGTCTACGAGTATGTCTTTGTGTGAATCAATCTATCAATCAGAATTCATACAGCGCCCCTTCAAGTTCTCGACTCAGAGGCCCTCCGGACCCAGGATTGGCAGAAGAGAATAGTCTTGAGTAACTGATAAAATGGAGAGGAAGGAACCCTGGGGAGGAGGCACATCTCCAGAGGGAACCCATTCAATGTCGATGGGCCAATCACGGAGAAACGCCGGCGCTGCACAGAAGTTGTACGAGCAAAAGGAACAACCAGGTCCCCGAGGACAACGGAACGAAGGAAGCGGCCGCCATGAGACATATGCGTATTTCTGTAGATGCATTTCTGTGGATGTGTTTTTGTGTATGCCTTTCTGCCTCTACTTTCTTCGAGTTGAAGGAATAACCGCCCGAAGCGTCTCAAATCCATTCATACATCGCGCATACAATCGAAATTATATATGTATATGTACATAATATCATATATATATATATATATATATCCTACATATTACTATACTAGTACTAACTCGGTTTCAATGCTCGTCCGCCCATCTATTCAGCGCTCAGCGACAATAGTAGCGAAGCATAATGCAAGAACATATAAAGTATATAATTATTATATATGTCTTACATTGATATCTTTGAAGTATGCTGCAAGGGTCAGTTGGCGTGCGGTGAAAAGGGACGACTAGTCATTGTATATGTGAAGGATGTCACGGATGCGCAGTGACGAGAGCGTTGAAAGAAGTCAGCGCAATGGCTGTGAATGAGGGTGGATAACTGGATATGTAGTACACGTTTGCGCATTAGTTGAGTCAATGGGTGACCCGTCAAAAGTGCGACCGACAAAAGAGCGCCGACAAAAGGGCGCCGACATAAGAGCGCCGACATAAGAGCGCCGGCGAAAACTTTATATCGAGGATTCAATACCGAAACTTGTATTAGCGTTCAAGGTTGAGAGACAGCTGAGAGATTATCAAATCACTTAAACATTTATCACTGATTGTTACCAATTGCGTTGTATCAACTGGTATGGGAAATAAACAAGTATTTATTTTATGTTGCATAGTTGAGCGCCGACATAACCATTAAATCGCGGGGATGACGCGAACAGAATCCTGGTATTCGGAACGGAAGAAAACATGATTTGCTTTGTGATCTTTTTCGTTGCATTCCGTTAATAAATCTTTTATCTTTTTTCAAGGAATTCCATTAAATATATACAATAAATTTGTATTATTACACTTCGGTTCCAAGACAAATGGTTCACCGACGAATGGTTCACGGACAAATGGTTCACTGACAAATGGTTCACGATAAATAATTAATATTTTAAATAATCAACGAGAATCCAGCTTCTAGTTTCAGCTAGATTTTCATCGATCTTCCAGCTTCTAGTTTGAGCTATATTTTCATCGGCCATCCAACTTCTAGTCTGAGCTTTATTGTCGATGAAAATATAGCTCAAACTAGAAAAAACGATGAAAATACAGCTCAAACTAGAAGCTGGATGAGTGATGAAAATATAGCTAAAACTAGACTATCAATGAAAACATACTCAAACTGCAAGCTGGATGAGCGATGATAATTGAGCTCACACCAGAAGCTGAAAGAGCGTGAACCTTTCGTCAGTGAACCATTTGTCGTGAAGCATTTCTTGTCGGCGCTCTTATGTCGGCGCTCTTTTGTCGGCGCTCTTATGTCGGGGCTCTTTTGTCGGGCGCTCTTTTGACGGGGTGCCGATTCAATGACAGGTTAAGTCTGTGAAACATTTATCTGTGTGAACTTTGTAGATTATATGGATTAGCAAGACGTTTCCAAGATTCGCTCTTTAGATGTTTAGGTCAACGACTCTGGTGCCATTTTGTGGAACATTTTTTTGTTAGGAAATCAAAACTCAGATCGAGCTAGTGTTAGATACGATCGTTCAAGAAAAACTTATAAATTCGTCAGAATTATGCATCCATATATTAGTAAGTGTAGATCTATTTATATTCTGTATATACATGAGAATTTGTCACCTGATATATTTGCAGCAAATCCGGAGAACAAACATGCATAGAACTATGTATCTATACATTTTTCTCTAGCGACCACGTAGCCTGAACCATGCTCGTTTTAGATCGATTTTCACGTGAGATCCTTCGCAACTGCTGTCCCCTTTGAATGTGCGCCACGCCTGTTATAGGTGCTGTGTTTGGACAGAGGAATCCCGATAAACAAATCTCCCAGAATCTGATCCCGACTGGTATACGAACCAGCATTTGTTTGCGGAAACCACATAACCTACGATTCAACAGAAGTAGCTGACCGGACCAGTACAGGTAGTTTCTCCTATTTGCTGAACCAAACTGTCGTTGCAAGGCTGACTAATGCCAGTAGAACTCCTGTGCAACTCCAAACACATTTGTTTTCACTACAATTTCCTTGCTATACTTTCCGATTGAATCTCTGTGAACCAAGACCTGCACTACCTGTTCACTGTGCACCTACTGTGTTCTGTCTTCTGCCTGCGTAATGTTTTTTTACTTCTGCTACACTTTATCTAATAATACTATTCTTGTGTGCGGAAAGACGCATCATTGGTAACATGCTGGCATGAATCAATAAACGATTATTATTATTATTATTATCATCATCATCATCATCATCATCATCATCATCATCATCATCATCATCATCATCATCATCAATCAATCAATCAATCAATCAATCAAACCTTTTATTGATCCCATAATGCAGTTAACAATGGCGATACAGAACAAATCGCAAATAGTTATATTACAAGCCAGTTCATATTGTAAACATGTAAGCTGTTAAGGGAGACAAACTGATACCCAGAAGGGACGAAAGTTCCGCTAAATTAGGATACCCGTGTACCATACAAAGCATTGAGATAACGGTTGAGTTTGAATGTAATGCGATTGTCATCATCATTATTACTCAAACACAAGTCTTATGTTACTATTAGCCTACTTGTTGCCGTACCGCTTCTGTCTCTGTCCTGCTGTCTCGTTCCCTGTCTAAGTTAGTCCGTCTATCTACTGTATCTGTTTCCACTACTTGGGTTTATTACATCCTGTTGGCTACAAAGCATCAAGATTTGTATAAATGACTGAGATCTACTTCAGTTTTCCGAGCATTGTCTGGTTTTAAGTCGTCTTTGTTGATCAAGCAACGTGACACTATGGTTTTTTCACCTCATCCGATGATGAACCAGTTTTTAGTCCTACAGACCTGGGTGCGTAGTGTAAACCTACCGAATAATGACCTCATTCAACGGAGCAATTCGACGGACAACGTGAAACTCCTGGGATTGATATTATTCTACTGACTTATTCCACTGAACTACGTGGTGAGTCGGTCAAAGGCGATTTTTCCAGAAATAGAATTTACAGTATTGTATTACTGCTAGGCACAACACTACTTTTCTATAATTTCACGCATAGGAACCCAAAAGTCTACAACCAAAGGCTACAATTTTCAATACAGGAAACTGTTTCAGACCAATGTGTTAGTAGTGCGTTCAACGATTCCACAAGGTTCAAAACAGGCCATGTATTCAATAATTAAGAGACTTGGCGACTTATCTGGG
Organism: Allolobophora icterica; assembly: GCA_963556255.1. Classification (NCBI taxonomy): domain Eukaryota; kingdom Metazoa; phylum Annelida; class Clitellata; order Crassiclitellata; family Lumbricidae; genus Allolobophora; species Allolobophora icterica. The sequence continues at coordinate 32,922,913 of OY744606.1, forward strand.
TACTGTAATGAGCCTAAACGAGCGATTATGGACTGTAATAGGTACGAAATATTAATGATAAGAACGTGAAAATTTAACGCCAAATTTGATTTTGTAGGTAAATTAAATCAATAATTTTGACAGATTGCCTAATTTGCCAAGTCCATGCCGCATGACGGGGTGAGTTCACAGTAATTCGTTTCAACGGAAGTCCGTAAATGATCTCCATGGGTTTTTCATTCACGGTCTTTGAACAGTACATAATCACTCGTTAGGTCCAATTCTGATGCCCAGTTGAATGTTTTACTTTAATTTGGAGTTCAATCTTTACATAGAAACTCTCTCTCTCTCTTTCTGTCTCTGCCTGTCTGTCTGTCTATCTGTATGTCTGTCTGTCTGTCTGTCTGTCTCTCTTTTTATCTCTGTCTCTGTCTGTCTGTCTGTCTATCTGTCTGTCTGTCTGTCTCTCTTTTTCTGTCTCTGTCTCTGTCTGTCTGTCTGTCTGTCTATCTATCTGTCTGTCTGTCTGTCTGTCTCTCTCTCATCGACTAAGCGTCGATGTGTATGTGTATGTATGTGTATGTGGCACAGTGGTTTCTGCCATCAATGAATATTAGTTGTATTGTTTTATCTGATACATAGCAGCATCTTATAATCTACAGATCTATACAGACGCTGCTTCGTGGAAGTTATCGTCTTAACATTGTCTGCTGCTGCTGCTCCTGCTGCTGCTGCTGCTGCTGCTGCTGCTGCTGCTGCTGATTGCCTTTATAATACGCCAAGTCAATCGCCCAGTTCATGACGCTAACCGTTGCTTTACAATGCCACAGACATCCTCCGTCGCGCTGAGTCATGAAGACGTAGGCTAACTGGTTCTGCAACATCAACAGCAGCTTCAGCGACAGAATAAGCATCAGCCTCATGTAGCCTCTACATCAGCCTATATAGCATCTGCTTCAGTAGCCGTCTCTTTATGGGATATCGTCGTCGTTCCGTTTGACCAGTCATGCGAAAGAAACCATCAACGGGTAACACAGGAAAGATAAAAGCTACGTAAGAACAAAATGGCTCCCAACGCATATGCATATATGCATATGCACACGCGTATCTATATACATTATACATATTATATATATTATATATATTATATAATATATTATATATATATATATATATATAGCTACGTCAGATCCGGACCGCATGCAGTTAGCTTACAGCTCGGGCTGCCACGACTCTGATGCATGTATTGAACATGACCCGCTGGAAGCAAAAAGAAAACATCTGGACTATATAGTCTCCGAGGTTTGTTGTTGTTATTGGGACAAATATGTCTCCACAAAACCCTATCAAACTAAGATTTAAAGATGACCACCTACAACTAAATCTGCAAAGCTGGTCAGATTGTGTTTGGCATTACAAGCTTTGATCTTGAATCAAGGCTTCGTAAAGGAAGTTGAACAGATTGCTTTCTACGACTGTAAAATGCTAATGAAAATTACATATAAACAACCACATATCAGACAATTATGCATTGTTACGGATGCTCGTATTGCTTTCGTGGCCAGTGCTTGTGAACAAGCTGGTGCTCTGCGTTTAGCTGCAAAATTAGAAATTTTGAGTTTACGTTTACGATTGGATATAAAAACTTCAGAAAGTCGTTTGACAATTATTATTATTGTTGTTGTTGTTGTTGTTGTTGTTGTTGTTGTTGTCATTATTATTATTATTATTATTATTATTATTATTATTATTATTATTATTATTATTATTATTATTATTATTATTGTTATTCCTCAGGATTCGAGAGAGGGAAAGTGCTGCGGAAAGCTACTGCATTGAAGCGTTGGATTGTCAGCGTTATTGTAATTATTGTTATTGTTATTGTAATTCTTATTATTATTATTATTATTATTATTATTATTATTATTATTATTATTATTATTATTATTATTATTATTATTATTATTATTATTAATACAAATAATATCAATACTACTACGACTATCCATTCATGCATTCATTCTTTAACTACAACGCGTTATGTTACTATTCACTTCACCAAACTAGGGGTTCATTTTTGGGTTCAAGGGCTCCCGAACAAGAGACATGCCCCTCGTTCGAAAATAGGTCCTACTCACGACCTCCCATTTTTAACATTAACGGCAAAAAGTGTTTGCCTGCCACTACAATCTGCATGGATGGTCTGCTGGGAAGTGGAAAATGTAGGTTATCCACTTAAGCCAAAAAGGATGTGGAAGAGATTACTCTATGCAGATCATAAAAAGACAGAGAAATTGTCGTCAGAAATTTTGACGAAGTCTCAATGACTAAAGAAAAGATCATAAGAATGGTTTATGATATAAAGTGCAATCTTTACTTACCTGGCTGCCTTCTGAATCGGACCTTCTTAATGCCTCACACTCTCAACACAGTGCCTAATACCTATCTCAGACTGTACCGCTCATCGTTCAAAACGGTCCTATGTGAATTCACACATTTCAACAGTGTTCAAAGCAGTTATGTGTCAAGTTCAAATAGGAATAGTAACTGGAATAGGGCCTAGTACTGACTGAAACAAAAATTGTTAAGCAACCCAATGGTTGATACAATTGTTCAAACCTAATGCCAACCTGTTTGAGCAAAACTCTGGCAATGCATCACAAACGCATCACAAGATAGCTAACGCGACGTCAATACTCAAGTATACCACTGAGCATTCTGCGATCAATGTGCACAATAGAAAATATTTGAAGCAAGTGACAAGTCACATCGATCGCCTGATTGGTTCTACGCTGTTCGTATTCTCATAGAAATCAAATCCGGCTTTCTTGAAACGTCTATAGATACTGTTAAAATCAGCGAGACGAGACACTGAGTACCGTCTCCCTTCCTTCAGACTCTGCATCTGACTAATAAAACTGATAGATGAGAGGCTGCATGTTATGCCAGGTATGCCAGCCGAGGTCTTGCATACCTGGAAACAGTCAACAGTAAGCCTAATATCGATCACCAGGTGTGTGAAAAGCGTTGTCAAGAAACACTACATAGTACACTGCCATGCTATTTTCCTTTACATGTTCAAGCAATATATACATATATATATATATATATATATATATATATTATCTGTGTGTATAAAGCGAGTGTGCGACAGCGCATGATACAGCGGCGTTTTGTTAGCTCTTCGTTAATTAATTAATAATTTCTTGGCGCACGCGATGGAACCACTACAAAGCCCATGTATGTTTAATGTGGGTGATGGATGGATGCGTCGATAGTCAATTGGCTGCTGTTGTATCATCCGGGCTGTGTTTGTCTACCGATCGGTCAGTCTAATTTTAGGCCGACCCTTCATAAAACCTGTTCGTCCATCGTTTCATTAGCGTTCAACGGGTCCTGCCATTAACCTATTAAAACTTAATAGTGGACGCAGCTTAAATCTTATTTTTAACAGTCAAAATTTGTCCACCTTACTGTGGCAATATTAGCAGCAAATGGCTATTTGGTCTATTGTGACAGAATAGACAATAAGCTAGTAACATAATTTTTATTTTGTGACAGAATACAGGGTTCACAATAGTCGTTACCCTCAGGACATTTGTCTTCCCCAAGATTCTGGAAATAAACGTGCTATGCATAAAACTACACTATTACTTCTTGATATATTTGGTCTTTGTTTCTGAAGTCTTCTGGTATTTATTACAGTGCCATCTTCCTGGAAACTATTGGGTTAAAGTTGGCGCCTGAATTTAATGCTTGCTATATCCTATACGTCGACTTCAAAAGCTCTGTGATCAGAAGAATATGAAAAGTATCACGCGCTCGGTCGATATGTCTTGAGCACTTTTTTGTCCTGGAACCGGATTCCTAATCCCAATTTACTCCTCTGCTATCGATCCGGAAGTCCAATGTCTTGCAACGTATTGCATTTTCCGATCATGCGAACACTCGATCAAAACAAGACATAGCTCAGCCAAGAAGTACAGTAGACCTACCTTATACCGAACATCAGGCAACGTCGTATACAATGCAATATAACACAAGTCAGAGGCTCATATGTCTGCTAGGATTTGAGGGGCTTTCTAAAGACGCTTTGAAAATATCCAGATCTCTGTCTCTATATAGAGACATACATAGCGCCTGTATGCAGGATGGTAATTTCGGGTGGCTTGGGGGTTCAACCCCCTAGTCTTTCTTAGGACCCCACAGTTAAGTCTTCATTGCACACCCCAGGGGTCGTTTCCAACCCCATCAGTTGTGCTAGTGTGTTTAGCATTATTGACTCTAAATCTCTGCCAAAGAGGAGACTTTACATGATGTATCATGTATGCAAATTTGAATTATCTCAACAAAGGAATTGATTTTGATTCGAGTGTGACTTGCAAAACTGCTAGCGTTAAAATCAGCTGCTCTCAAATTTCGTTGACATCAGTTTGCAAAACATGGATAAAATGTTCAACCCTCCCCCAGTCTTTTTCTACAATTCCCACACTGCCTGTATGAAGTAAGCACGGTACTATTTCATCGCTCTTGGTGTTTTGAAACTTAGCATGAATAATGAATGATCATAATTTTAGCCTCTAGCTTTGAACTGATGTGATGCAACTGTGTGCGATGGTCTACTGTTAACACGCTTAAACAGTCTTTATGCGTTTTCGTTTCGACTTCTTGCAACGACCTTGGTGAAGTTCTTTGCGCAAACGCGCTTCTTTCTCCAAGCAGTGTAATTTGTTACTCGTATAAACTGGGAAGTAAATAGGAAGTCCTACGATGCACTGAACTATGTCAAGGATCTTGGAATTCGTCCATTGCCAGCTCATTGAGGCCGAAGTGAAGTGAACGACTCCTCTAAGTTCCTTGTGGGGTAAAGAAGTCTAACTATTTTTAACTGACAGTCTGACGTCACGGAGTTGTTTTAGACTTATAGATTAACCTTAAACATACGAGTAATATTTCTAATATCAAGATCCGTTTGTATTCAGTTCCATTTAATCAAGAAACGCTACTTTCTAGAGTGTTATAATATAACTGTAGACCTAATGTAATTTAATGAAATGAGGTGATGTAATGCGAAGTCATAGGATGTATGATGTAATGTAATGTTATCTAGTTTGATGCAATGATTTGTCATTGCATACTTTCTTAGATGACTAACAGAATCAGATTTCACGAGTTTCAAGATAATAACGCAGCAGAATGGGTAATTCTAATATGCCTTATTAAATCTATTAATTACTTACGTGTATACTTATGGGAAATGGCAGAAGACCTCTTACTATACAGCCAAAATGAGCAGATGCGAAACACTTCCACACGTCCACATTATCTTAAGTGTCGCAAACGAGAGAAGACAGACGCTTTTAAGTGGCGTCCATTCATCCAATGCTATTCTGTCTCTCTAATGCGATTCTCCCGCTTGACATGCACAGAAGCAATTGCAACAATCTGATCTAAATTAACGAGGATCAATCGAGCCATGTGTTAATGGAACACGGTTACTCGCCAGACCAATAACGTATAAACCGTACCAAATGTAATAAGCGAGTGAAAAGATTCAAAGCAGTACAGCATAAGACGTACGTTCTAACATCAGTTAAATAGTTGCGCGTACAACACTTCCTATATGTACCTTAATAGATAGGATATTTTCATGTAATGAAATATGACAAAACATTGATTTGCCTCGACCTCCACATGGTATCTCTGGACAATCCCTCGTGAATAAGCTAGTGCCCTACGCTTAGCTTTCACGTAGAGCTTTAGAAAGTTCTAGTTTACGATCATGATTATTGATGTCTCCCAATTTCGCTGCTTGTATGGCTAAATACCTGATCTAAACAAGCGCGCATAATTACATACACACTGTGAGTGTATTTTATGACCGCAGTGTAATTCAACGCTGGCGGAGCATTTGACAGGTGTAATAACAATACGTGTGCGAACGTCATTTATTGACTGAAGCAATATGTATATTCTGAATATAGATAACGAGCGTGTCTAGTTAGTTTTATGAGTAATGTATTGATTTGTGCTCGCTTAGCATATAACTAGTTTAAACCGGTTGAAAGGCGCTGATGCAGCGATTTTGTAAGTATAGGCTGGTGTAAAAGATGATGATGTAGTAATTACACATGAGAGATGAGGTCTTCAGGATAGCTGATGTAATAAGTGATTTTGAAGTGAAATGTATTGTGTGGGCTGTATTATTTGAAACACAAGAAACTAAAAACATACATGAAGATTAGAGAAGTTATCAAAGCGTGTGAATTTAAACAGAGACCACTTACTACCACTGATAAGATATTTTCAAGTAGAACTAAAACAAGTAAATAAGAATTACCTATAACAATTATTGTTATAGGTAATTGCTTACTTACAAGAGATGAGAATCACACATATATGAATGCATACATACATACATACATAAGTACATACAATGTCATACATACATATATACATACTGTTACTCGTTAGTCTAGGGATATGTACACAACAACCAACTGGGTTATGCTAAATTGGTTATTTTAATGCAATATTTACAAGCAAGACTCACTTAAGTGAACCACAGACATCAATCTCACATGGCGACCAAAACCAGAACACTTTAAAAAAACAATAACTTGTTAAAAAATGTAACACAAGTCACCTACGGTGGAGATAAACCTTCGACTAGCCGACAGAAAGGCAAACACAGAAGGTTTCACGGATTCAATACCAAAGACCAGTCTAACTTCAATCTAATAGAGTCTTTAGATACGGTAGCATTTACATTTCCCGCCACCAATTGACTATAGGCGGCGTACAACTTCTACAAATCACGGTACATGGCTTAAAATACGCGCCGTATACAACTATATACCGGTACACATAGATATTACACATAGGCAGCCTAACCTTAGCACATTATTCTTGTCCCATTCGATGTTTTGTTCATTTGTTTTTCTTGCTATAAAAGATGCTTTATCTGACGAACCAAGGCTACTTACGACTTTCATCAGTCCTCTCAGGCTTCTTTAACCGTGTTACGTCTGCAAACATCGGTTGAGTAGACGCGCTAGGCTAGCCTACATATATATATATTTAGTTTATTGAAATGAACATTCTCAAACTTCTGTGGACGGTTTGATATATTTAAGTCATTTAGTGAATCACTCAAAACAGTTGCTACATTTCACTAACACAGTAGAAACGTAGATATTACTGTTGAGGTGTCAAAAGGACAATTCGGAAAGGTTGTTAGACCCGGTTGATTCAGGGTTGTCCTTATCCCATTCTCTACGTTGCAGGCGAATTATTTGATTTACAGCTTATAGCCTAGTCAATGTTCATGTCTTAATTAAACAGCAGAAACAATAAGAACAAAAGAGTACATTATGCAAAAGAACATGTAAACAAATAAAGTAACTTCTGAGTCGAATTTTAAATTGACCTAAAATCGGTACATATCTTAGAAAATCAGGAAAGGAGTTCCATATAAGTGGACCCGAGCATTTAATTGGAAAAAGCTTCACATTTGTGCTTGTCAGTCGATAATTTAAAGAGGATCCTGTGTCATAGCTATGTCCAGTGGCGGATCCAGAGGGGGGCGATTGGGGCGATCGCCCCCTAAGAGTCCAAAAAATAAAAAAAATTATATTTAAAATTTAAAAATTTGATATACTATAGTGTACTACAGGATAAATGTCATGTGATTATTATTACGCATGTACAGCGCCGGACTGCAGTTTGAATATTACTTCTACACGCCCTTGCTTTAATCATGCTTTAAACTTGATAAGTAATTTTAATTCCTTTGACCTTGGACGTCCATGAAATCGCCCCCCGTAAAGTGAAAGTCTAGATCCGCCCCTGGCTATGTCTGTATGAAAACAACCATCAAATGCTATTGGCAACATTTTGTCATGATAACGAAACATGAGAGGGCCTATTTAGGTCAATCTGATATTTCGTGATATAGGGGCCTATCAGTCAGTTTTAGTGAGTTGATTAATTCAAAAGCAGGTCTAGAACTGGCCGAACAGTGTAACATACAGCATACTTTTTATACGAACAGCACATTTTCGTAGAATTATTAATCTGTTTAACTGGGATTGATAATTTGACCCACTACCAATGTTACAATATGACAGCTATGAAAAAATAAAAATATTAATAAGCACCATTGAGTAGCCCTCTGCGAGAGGCTCTACATAAATGTCCGAATGAACTGGATGATGTTACTGGATAATTGGTGCCTATCACATACACCAGGTGATTTTTATAGCGCTATTAAATTGCCTCTCTACCCTGCAATTCATGTCGCTTTATCATGCGCTGTTTTATGCCTCCATGCGACGGTATATGTAGGCCTACTTTCAAAATTCGCCTGGTCATAGATCTGTGGAACTTCCACAGCGGAGGGCACGATGTATTATCAATAAAAGCCATTGATCCACGCAGACAGACGTCATCGCGTCTAACACAAAGTGCTATGTTTACTGTTGAAGCCACAGCAACTGCTTTCACTGGCAGACAATGTATTCCGGGTGTTCCTTTGTAAAGTCGCTTTTGAGAATTCGTAAAACGTCCGTTGGAAAAACACGAACCGTGTGAGTTGCTAAGGGAAAAGTCAGGAGGTCAGCAGACCCCCCTCTAAACCTCTTCGGTCTCCTCATTGATTGCGCTGAAATAAGGCACCTTTGGAGCATAGTCGCCCGCTTCCGGCTCTGAAGTGTATTACCTCATACGTTGGGCAAACAAAGAATCTGTCTCCTCTAATCGAATTCGTGTGCGTTGTTGATTTTCATTGAATGGATCCGATCCGGACGATTGATGAGTCGCAGACAGCGATGGTTTCACTCGATGTCCGTCAAGAAGGTCCAACGCTCCACTCAGTCCTAATGAAGTAGGCGATGACCTCGCACGAAGTTTGACAGCAAAATTCATGGATCATTATAGATCACGATTCGGCAGATGATAAATTTTGATTGATCGTGAAATGAAAGATGATAGATAACATGGATGACAGGTTTCCATGCATTTTATGTTATACTAGGCTCATACGTGCTTTTAGTTATTGACGCGTTACAGGGGAGTATAATATTACCATAATGCAGCGTATTGATTGCATATCAATGTAGCCTATTTCTAAATAAAAAGCACTTATTTCACTTTTCTGTCCTTTCTTGTTTATCATTTTATCTACATTAACATAATCTATCCATAAGGCATAAATAGATTTGTATAAATTATCTAACATTAACCTATTTCTAGATATCGTATAGATATTATTTAGACATATATACTTGGTACTTAAATGGTCAAACATGTTCAAACGTGTCTAGGCCTGCCCGAGCTTATATATATATATATATATATATATATATATATATATATATATATATATATATATATATATATATATATATATATATATATATATATACATATATATATATATATATAACTTAACAATCAAAATTCTCCGCGCAGCTGCGCACGTCTCTAGTCACATCTGTTCAAGTTTTCTGCACAGCACCAAAATAAAACATGGTCATAAAATGCGCTGACACCAGCATACCTAAATACATACATACATGCATGCATACATGTATTATACATACAATGTCATACATGTATGCATACATGTAGCCTATTCATATTATAAGTGAAATTTATAGTGCCCTAGGGCCTACTCCTATAAGACAAGACGCCCCAAGTGCCGCATATGGTGTTTATCATCCTCAGAAGCCAGATCCAAAATCCATATGGTTTTCCATTCTCACATAAACCACAAAAGCAGGTAAGTAGATATTGACGATAAAACTCTTAATCATATTCGTAAAATATTTTACCAATGATGTGCGAATGCAATAAGAAACCTACAAAGGCTAACGACTGCACAGTGGGTGTAATTTTATAGAGAGTCATAGAAAATACAGAAGATGTATTGCCAGGCCACACTTTAGATGTATTGCCAGGCCACATCTTAGATGTATTGCCAGGTCACACCTCATATGTATTGCTAGGCCACATCTGTGTGACTTTGCGCGCGTAAAAAATGTTCGTAATAATAACAACAATAATAATGTATTGCCAGGTCACGCGGTAGATGTATTGCCACGAAAGAATACTGCATCTCAACGTAATGCATAGAGTATCCCAACTGTCCGTGAAATAAGAAGACTGTCTATTATTAGTTGCAAACTGTCGACCACTTCTGCCAGACGCAATTCTGCAGGATGAACAGCAGATGAAAAGCCTAGACTGTTGGAATTATGTAGAGGACTCGAAGAAGAGGAAGACTTTCTCTGAGAATGGTCTGATGAAGTAAACACCGATACCAGACTGTCATGCATCTATTGCATCAATCTGTAATTTAAACGACGAGCAACATATCTATATAACATAATGTATGTATGTATGTATTTACAAGTACATATAAATATAATGAATACTATTATTTGTATATTTATATGTATATATGTAATTATGTATATAATGTTTCCATGCAAATAAGTATGCGTGTATGTATAAATTGTATATACATGTAATGTTATTATGTATTTATCTATCTACATGTGTATGTATGTATATATATGTATTATGTACGTTTGTATGTATGTGTGTATGTTTGTATGTATGTATGTTTGTATGTATGTGTGTATTTATGTATGTATGTATTCGAGCATTTGCATAGCAGTTTATGAACCTCTCTAAGACGGTAGAATCCGATCCTACAGACAAAAATTGCAACCATTAAGCGGGTCATTATACTTTCATGACAAGCATACATGAAATTCAGTAGAATACAGATCATACAGATTTCCAATAGTCACACCTGTATGAGACCTACACACACCTGTAGCCAAATAACTGTGAAAGCAAAGGAAACATAAAACAGCCTCATCTGTAATCAATAACAAAAGCTATGAGCGGCGAACATTAACTGTGAAAAGTAATTTTTCACAAGTAAATGCACAAATGAATGGAATCTGTGAAGCTCCAAGCAATGATTAATGATGGGATTTTTGGTAATTAGTAAATAGTTGGCACTGTTATGATGCAATCATGCAGATCAAACATGCTAAGAAGAAGCAACATGATCTCGAACAGAAAACGAAAACTTAATATTTGTAGTAGCAGCAGCAGTAGTACCGGGTAGCAGTAGTAGTGGACCAGTGGTAGGTAGCAGTAGTAGTGGTAATACTAGAAATAGAAGAAGAAAAAGAAGAGAATAGTAGTATTGGAAGAAGAAATAGAAAAAGAAATAGTAGTAGGACTATTAGTAGAAGAAGAAGAAGAAGAAGAAGAAGAAGAAGAAGAAGAAGAAGAACATGATGATGATGGCGATGATGATGATGATGGTGGTGATGATGACCATTTGATATTGAACGCTGGCCCTACTTAGCGAAAAATATTAAAATAGAAAAGGCTGTTTAGGAAATGCAGTATGATAGGTGAAAGTTCTAAACACTGGGACAATTTCTGACAGTTGCCTTCATGGTGGCGTGGAGCATAGAGAAGTTTCTCTGAAGGTAGGCCTACAGTTTACCAAGGCAGCGTGCAAATGCACCTGATGGCCGAGGCTAGTAACAATTAAGCTTATAAGATGGTGCAAGTGAATGTTTTTAGGAAGGTAATTGCAGTTTCTCGATCTGTTCAATCTAGGCCGACACCCGTTTAAGATATTCTGGTAAACACGTGCATTTAGATCCCCCCCCCCCGAAGGGTGGTAGCCAGACATGTTCCGGAAATCCGGTCAAAGAAGCACGATGATTAGTTTAAGCAGATTGCTCTATTAGTCACAGGCTTACGGTCTAATAATGCGCAGATGTCAGTTCCTTGTGATGCCACAGGCAGGGTGGGTCCCGGTGGGAGGTTGATAGATCGAGTTGCAGTCGACAATGACTCATCAGTGAACCATATAGAATAACAAATCTCTTAATCTCACAGATGATGGAATTGGTTGGTAGAGAGAAAATGTAGCCTGGTGGGTGTGGTTTCTAGCGTCTGCTTAATTACACACATAGCATCAAATTTTAGTAAAGCAATAATAATGTCTTATCAGATCTAACCCTACTTAGCCCAGCATCTTGCAAGATTAGTATTATTATTATTTAGCCTATATAACCTCCCCATGTCTGGATTCTTTGCCTTGGTTTCTCCTCCAACTTGATGCGCCCGTAGTGAAGATTTCTTGGTCATCTCCTACGTCTTGTCAAAAACCGTGTCGTGAAGATTACACTTCTCGACCCTAGCCTCTAAGACTCTTTCCGACGAACATCAACGTTTCTTACAGTTCAGCAATTCGATAGTTCTACAACTAACTTCCTTGACAAATTTGACAGTTCAACGTTCGCTGTTGTCGCTTACCATAACGAGTTAACTTCTATCGTCTCAACGACCCTTCTTCAACAACTCAAAATGTTCGACTATTGCCGAAGGGTTAAGATAGGCCTGCCTCTTCATTCATCGCAACATGATAAGTTCAATGTTTTCAGCTAGTTAATTCGCTTTTAGTTTCTATCATCGATATAACTGATCAGAATCATCATTATGTAACTATGAAACGATCAGTAGCGGATGATTTGTCTTGTCCCAACAAAGTGACTAGCACCTTTGACAGTCAATCTCCGACTAAAATTTCATTGCAGCGTTAGGTTCCACGCTGCAAAATTTGAACATCTTGAACATCAGGGCAGACGATCTTAAGACGACGGTTGAGTTAGAATTATCACTGCTGGTTCCCTACTTCGCATTGTATGATCCAACTCGGCAAACCGTATCCCCAAACCCTATCTACTTTTATTATACTTATGATGCTGGCTATTAGATGTTGGTAATTAACAATTACACTATATTAAATCACGTAACTACATATCCACTGCTTTTAACTTTGCATACAGTAAACCAGCACAACTCTAATCACATTTAATAAGCATAAGTGTAGCATAAGGAAATCGTTACAGTGATCATAATGGTGCACATGCGGCCCTATGAACGATTACTTTTTTATACGATGACGGAGTAACAGGTTATCGAGTACCCCTCACAATTGATTCGAGTATTCGGGCTGTTTTTACTAACATTTGACACATCTACTTGCACATAGCGTTATGTTGACCAAACATTTTGCTCTCTGTTGTAGCTAGCTTTTGTGGTGAGTATCTATTATTAAATTGATTTTTCGATTTTGCCTCGTTTCATAAATGTCTGCAGATGGATCACAAATAGCTGTCATGTTGGCCGAACATTTTTGCTTCCAACACAGCTCAAAGCGTGATCGTCATTTTAGACTAGTCAATCCATAATGGTGGACAGATTCTCACTTGGATTGTGTTGAACCTCCAACTTATGCATGCCTTCTGTAACCGGAAAACATTGGTTTGGGTGAAGTAATGGCGAAGAAAATCTATAGAGTGACGTTAACTGTAAATCACGGAAAGATTCTATGACCAAAATCGTGTCTTCTACTATATGCGATGAGTTCCTGACTTCATCCTCTAGTCGTCCTTCATCCTCGATGCAATCTGATCCAGAAGCTCTGAATACCGTGTCACCTGTCAATTCTGGATGGGAATCAATTGAATATTCAATCGAGGATTTGTATAGTGCCCCTGCGGTGGGACTATTCAGAGGCGCTCCCGACATCAGCACGTTCAAATAGTACAGTTTTAAGATTGTAAATAGCTCGGCAGTTATGCAATTAATACCATAGAGAATATACTTCTTTACTTACTTATGTGGGGTCCGTAAGCGGAGACTGCTCTTGTTATCTCAGCAAATCTAGCATGCTGATGAAGCTTTCATTCTTAGTGAACTTTAGCACCATTTAGAATAGCGCGGAAAGTGCCTCTGGTTAGTTCATTTTTTAATACAAATTTACGATTAGAGTTGCAGCTACAATTTGTTGATATGCAGAGTGGATGGAATGCATAGTCCGTCCACCCTTTCTTGCTCGACCGTTTCTGGCTGAGCGCTTCTGACTGGTCAACACATTTATGATGACTAAACTGTCTATTGGCTGACAATCGACAGTCAGTAATTTCTGGTTGAAAAATTCGCCACAATTGGCACGAGTGTTGTGCTATTATGCTCCACTTTTCAGGTCGATAAACCCCATTTCTCGGGACCGCCATTTCGTTGATAGTTTGGAGGGATTTTGCAGAAGATAACCTTTTATTGGCAGTAACAAATACACTTTATTGTCCAGTGTCCACTCGTTATTATCAGTCCATACCGTTAAAACTACACCACAGATCACAGAGTACAGACTGGAAACGAAGGGGAAGCTGCTTATTTTAAGAAAATACTCAATTATTAACCATCCAATCTAATGCAAGAAACAAGCTAATTTATTTAAACGTTAACGGGCTGTTATGTTTAAGTGCAAGCTATCAACTTCAAATACAACTAGGAATTAGAATTGATCCTTTAAAGAAATCGAAAGGTTGACGGGTTATAAGACCACTGTGTTATTGAATCAGATTTAAACTTACGGCATATATATTATAAGTTTAAATTATATCTTCTAAATTTTTATTCCACAAACTGCAAACGGACAGCACTTATTGACAAGAAAAAGTATTTTCCTTCCGACGTGGTGGGATACTAACGATGGTAACAGAGTGGCCACAGACTCACATTTTGTATTTTTGATACATAGGCCTATAGGATATGTTTTCAAATAAAACATTGATTGTACTGAAATACATAAAAACGTGTTTCGTACAAAAACAATATATTTTGTCACATCAACGACAAAACAAGGGTTGTCGTTAATGTTGAAAGTCATGATCCATCAGAGCGGGCAGTGACAGAATTGAATAAATTTTTCTTCAAAATTTATCTCCAAATCGATCATAAGTCAGCTGTACTTCAAAGTGGACTTTTGCCAGAATTTAATACATTAACCACCTGTTGATTCAGATGATACTGGCAGTCATAGACACAGAATTTTGCAAATGCACCTGTTTATCAGAAAATGTATATGTGTATGTATTTTCGTTTATTAATCCAGACAAAACCGCATCAAAATAAAATGTCTCTTAAATCGGGTGCTGGTTTATGTTGAAACCAGCCTTTGACACACACTTGCCTTGAAACTCTGTATCATCTGGCCAGAGACGTTGTCACTCCGGTAGCCCTATCAACTCATCGAGGTCAGAAATCACTGTCCTCTACTAAGGCCGTGTGATGGGTGGAGAGACGATGGTGCAATGCTGTAGCTGCGGCTACAAGCACCGATCGTCACCCGTCCATAATTCCTGAGCTCAGAAAGCATTTTGCAATGACAACGTCGAATCGATAGCGCATATTAAGTGACATTTAACGATGGCGCTCAGTTTAGTCGACGGTCGGTCCATCCGTCTTGTCGACCGACACACGGCAACCTGATTACCAGGACGTGACTGTAACCGACGAGTAGCAAGACGGACGATGGGCAAGAGGAAGAGCAATAGGAAGAGAAGGCGGTAGAAATCCCTGCCCGATCCCACCGCCGGTGTCCGTCAGCGGTGGCAACCGATGCCTGCTGCTCCGTCCGATATAATATGATGTCATTAATAATACTCATCGCTTAGCTTTTGTTTCGTTGGACGGATCGACGACCATCGCACATTGCAATCCACTTCCTATCGCTGCCACGCAAGGCTTTCAGATTCTGCATAAAGCAGCCGAACCAGCTGCCAAGGCCACTACTGTAACTACCTGGTATTATATTCATTCATTCATTCATTCATTCAGAGAATTTATATAGTGCCTCTCCTAGATGACTACTCAGAGGCGCTCAATATACCCCACGATAGGACATCGTCGTCATCATGAAACACCCTTTCGTCCGTCATTCCATTTGTCTGTCTGTGTGTTTGTCTGTGTGTCTGTGTGTGTTACTTCGTAGTCTTTCTGTTCTTTCTCTCGTTGTCTCTTTCTACTCTTCGTTTCCGCTAAATATGTCGCAATGTCCTTCCTCTGTCTGTCTCTTTGTTTGTGTCTTTGCCTTAATCTCGATTAGCTTCTCAATGATTAGAGTTGAACAGCAACCGCAGCATTCACCAG
Organism: Allolobophora icterica; assembly: GCA_963556255.1. Classification (NCBI taxonomy): domain Eukaryota; kingdom Metazoa; phylum Annelida; class Clitellata; order Crassiclitellata; family Lumbricidae; genus Allolobophora; species Allolobophora icterica. The sequence continues at coordinate 32,938,930 of OY744606.1, forward strand.
TCAACCTGGGTTGGTGATGGGCAACTGGGTGGATGGGGTGCTGTGGTGAAGTGCAACGGAATGTTGTTGGGTGGAAAGGTCGCTGTTGGTGGCCACTGCTAAAGTTCCTCTACGGGAAGATCGACCGTTAACCAAGCGCATGATTGACAGCGCACCTGAGTATGCTATTCTGCGCTTATCTTTAGTTTGCCTCTTCTTCCCTAGGTTGCAGTTTGCCTCAACGTCTCCCTGTAGGTTGGCGCTCCCTTTTTTCTGCGTACGTATGTGTCTGACTGTCACAGCGCTTTGAAGACTGCTTCCCTGATGTCAGTCGCCAACGTATGGAGCGCTGGTTCTGAATATTATGCTGACCGTATATATATAATATGCCGATCTCTGACTCGCCAAGTTGAATGTTGGTCAAGCGACAGGATGGCCAGTGCAGTGACTCTTTTTGCATAAAGTTAATGTTGATTTATTTGCAGAAGAAAAGAATGTTAAGGCAACAAAGGATGAATAATGTCGAGGTATGGGTAGCCTAGATTTCTTGTTTTATAAGACCTAAGTTGAAACGTACAAGCGAAGTCAAACACAACAAATGCACGTAACACAATCCCAATTCCTATGAAACATTTATTTGATTTAATAGCAGACTCGAAACTTGTGGAAGCTCTGCAGATTTTTAAGCGGAGAACCCATACCTAGACCTGCTTTAGAGCAAATTAAATAACGACACGATTTAGCAAATTACTGAAAAACAAGAACCAAAGAAAATGTGTACGTAGCCGGTTGTTATTCATGTATGAAATCAACACTTAAACGAATCATTAGTTTGTCAGGCGATGCTATAAATCTAGAAGCAGAAGAAGACAAGCAGTCCCTTAAGCTAGCCCTGAGGCAGTCATGGGTATGAAGTGTTAGCGACGTGATTTTCTAAGCCGTCTCATCTTCTCACCGACAGTGTAGGTCAGTGTACTCATTAGAGCTGAGTTGGCCATGGGGTGCAGGTAGAGCAGAAATCTGGAACCAAATTTCTGCTCTGGCAGGGATTTGAACCCCCGACATCTCGACTGACAGTCCAGCGCACTAACCACTACACTATCGAGCACTCCAATTAAGTCTCTGCAAAATATATATAAATAGGCTCCGACAACTTCATAAAGCAGCAGACAGGGCTCAAGTGATATGCTGGCAGAATTTATTAGATGTGATGATGATCATAAAAAAAACTTGGACTATAATCAACTCCAAATTGTCACTCCTTAACCGTAGATTCTTTTCTTCTTGACGGCAGTCACGTGCAAGATAAACATCTGATAGCAATTAATTTAACAAAATTGCATTCTACTCCTCTGATCCCTCTATAGGGAGTGGCGTCCTCTCCGCCTCCTAGAGCCAGCGTTTCGTATAGTCGTGTGTGCCTTTCTCTCCACCTATCAACGACAGCCGGAGAGGTGAATGGTGATATGTGATATGTGCTAAAGCCACCTACTCGTTCAATCTGACTTCGTCAAATTTTTATCCCAGTGCATTTGACACTCTATGAACAATATCTTGAACCCTGTAAAAATACGATATTTTACCAAGCTATTCCCACAATCGTCCTTTAATGAGAACTTTCTCGATTATTGTTTAAAATCGCGGAAATGAGACTCCATCCGAAAATACTTTCGTCGAGTGTTCTTTCATTCCACTCTCCTTTTTGCGATACAGTTCCTTCCAATTCAATCAGACTATCATAAATACTAAGTTAATGAAGCTTTACTGCTTCACGACAGGGATGCCCAGAAGACCCTTTAATCCAAGGCAAAGACCCGAGACGTCCCACTCCCGCGACCGAGACTAAGATGAGACGGAGGCCGAGACGTTCCTAAATGTCTTTTTTTATTGCCAGCTCCCAGTAGTTTTGTTATTGTTTTAACCTAAGCCTTACTTCTGTATTACGAGGTTTCGTAATAATTTTCATCAATAAACTTATCATTATGTCATTGTACTTAATTTTACAGTTTTGTTAAGATGTTTAGTTTTCTCGTTACTTCCAGTCTTGAATAGTATTTACCGACTTATTTAGTACTATATTAACACACGATGAGAGACCGACAACAAAACAGGCAGGGAAACGACTACACAGTCATGAGCCTATAATTATGACATAGTAATCCAAGTTCCAGCAGTGAGAAGAAAGTATTGATTTAACTATGCAGTGAAAAGAACACAGGGGGTCGATGCCAGAGTCAATGATTTCTACAATTGACCTATAGGTCGACGTGGTTGCACAATGGTTTACTCGTTTACAGTAAGCAGCTTAGCACCAACAGTCGCTCAGAACATTTACATAGCGCCTTTTAAAGATAACTACTCACAGATACTAAACAGTTTTCTAATAATTATGTTCTATCAAAATCATTCATATATTTTACATTTATAATTATGATTGATCCTAAGTTCGACATCAAAGTAGACAGAAGACAGGTGGCCACGTGTTTGGTGTTGAAGATTTATCCATTAGCCTCGAAGTGCTGGAAACACAAAAGGGAGGGAGTCTCTTTACCTCTGCATTCTTATGCAAAAATTGGTCTGTTGCCTTCAGATTAAGGCTTCACATTTCGCCAGGTCCCAGGTTGTTACTTTGGAGTGGTTTTAAACAGGGAACCTGTTTTACACGGCATTAGTATTGATCCAAATAAAAAATGTTTGCTCAGTAGTGCCAATACCTGACGAGTATAAAAAATAAAAAATGTTTGCTCAGTAGTGCCAATACCTGACGAGTATAAAAAATAAAAAATGTTTGCTAAGTAGTGTCAATACCTGATGAGTAATTTTTCAAAGACCATGAATCTCATGACAAGGATTGATCAACGCCTTCGTACAATGCATCATCAGAAGAATTTATTGACCGCCTCTGTAAGGACTCTCTGCACGGGTGCTTTACAGAGGCGTCTTTCCCCCGCAATCATTGGAGCAACCGCCCCTCCTCTTTACCCTCCCCTTCCCTTTCCCTCCCCCGGCCACTGGATTGCAAATTCCAAAGCAATCAATTGAAAAAACACTCATTCATAGAATTGTTGTTTACGGTGTTTGAGTGCAATAACTTAACAAACCAACCCAGTTACTTGCAACAAACAATTCAATCTTAATCCACTGGCAGTGAGGGCATGGTCCACAGTCTAACTGAAAATGTTATTAGGTTGCCAAACTCACTGTCTGCAGCCACTGTACATGTAACTGTATGTAGATTATGTGAATGAACCAAGTTAATGATGGCACATGTATATACTGACAGATCTCCCCCACCTATTCTTGGAAGGAGCATTTGCTACAGGTTTCCATAGTGTAAACGCCCCTGGTGCTTTAGAATACATATGGTGCGGCGTGCGCTCAAACCCTATGGTCCAAACTGAATGTCAGGTGATAATTAATTGAAAAGGTCAGAAAAGGTCACGATAATGAACATACGCACATTGTTAGAATCCTATTGAAACAGATTACCCATCCCTTTAAGATTGCGAATGCTGTATACTTACTAACCAACTGGACGTATAGTAATATCTATACATATAATATCCATATAGCGTCCGTCTGTCGGGGGACGCTACGTCACAAACGGGTTCTGTTCTATGGTGAAACATAAAACGTTTGTCTTGACGACGGCGGTCTTGACGACGGCGATAACCAACGATACACATAGACCTATAATATGACGTCATAATATGACGGGCAAATACATTAGTATATATATATATATGCTTAATGCTATCTATATATAATTTTATTATACGGATGCATGTTTGTTTATCTACTTTAGAAGATCTATTTAACAGACATTGTTCACCAGAGTGCTGCTTGGCCATCTGGTTTAATAAAGAATATACTTACTTACTTACTTACTTACTTACTTAATTTTTATCGAAGCATCCGATTCTGGGCAATGCCTTTATCTGTTGACCTGCTTGGTTGTTTCGAAAAGCTTCCATACAGTTCTACTGAATAAATGAGCGACCTACCTGTTCAGTTTCTCTGGCCACCTGGAAGTAGAGTCAAGAGCAGTCGCCGTCACATGAAGTTCTTACGAAGTCATTCAGACGCTCAGCGGAGTATCCCGATGACGTCATCGACCGTTGACATCATCGAGCATTGTCTTCAATTTCGATTTGTTCGAGAGATGTCGCCAGTTGCAGCAGTGGGAAGTTAGCACCGGACCCAGGGCGCGTCCCGACATGTTCCGTGCGCCGAGGGAGTAACCGAATGAGACGGAGGTCCCTGCCCAGCTACGGACAGACGACGATGGCGATTGCCATTATTTGCATTGCCCTCAGGACGATGGCAACGTGGAGGGTGTCTGTGCAGCGATGCGGGTAACGATAGGAATAGCAAACAGACGAATGCAAGCCAAGATCACCACTGACGGCGACGGCGGCCGATGTACACGGAGGCCGGAGAACATGAAGGGATTCGGGAGCCGGTATCATGCAGCGGCGGTGGCGATGGCAGTGGCGGTGGCAGTGGCGATGGCAGTGGCGGTGGCGGTGGCGGCGTCTGTATGCGACGCGGGTGGTCTCTCTTGATGTGGTGGACGTGGTCGCTTTTATGGGCGGCCTGTGAGCCATACGCGTATGGCGTCTCTCAGGGCTGAGATGCTGGTGTGATAGGGCGAGCCGAAGGAAAGATGAAGGACGGACGGACGGACGGACGGACGGAGGCAAAGAATCACGAAGGCAGAAACAAAAGCTATATACAGCATCGGCGTCGATAACAGCCAAGAAGGCCATTGACGGTTGCTACTGACTACCGACGACGACAATGACGACCATGACAGTAATGCCGATGATAACGATTGTAACTTCTACTACTACTACTACTACTACTACTACTCCTAACAATACCACTACTACTACAGCTACAACTACTACTACCACTGCCACAACCACTACTATCAATACTAATACTAATAATAATAATGACAACAACAATAACAGTTTAATGCTGTCTCCTTTCGCAGCACTTTCTCCCTGCCAGAATTTGCCGGGTTAAGCCAACCCAGACGTTAACAATTCTCCGGAGCCATTTTAAGTCCCGAGGGATCATTTGTACCTCGTGCAAAAAAGTAATAATAGCCACAAATCGGAGACGTCCTGAGAGCGTAACTCTCATCCAGTGGGAGAGTGAAAAGTGTCTGGCCTGAGACGATACTGTCATTGAAACCTTGGAAGAGTCTTATCTTTCCAGAGCTGCTGGAATAGCAGCCGAAAGAAAAACTGCCATATACAGTTATACACTTCTATTCTACCCGCATATCGCGCTTTGTGACTTTGACCTTTGACTCTCGGCCCAATAAATCAAGAAGGCCTGGCATTGCCCTGGCAATTGTCAACATAGTTGGCCATCATCTTGCCCAGATAACTGGAGACAGCAGGGAAATTATATTTTTCTATCAGCGCTTGCCTATGCTATCCAGCTCTTCAATGCAATAGCTTTCCGCATCACTTGATCCACGAAGAGCGACGACTTACCATTCCAGAAAAATTCGGTCTCTAATTTTTGTATTACTGAAGGATAACATGAACCTTGGATAAATAATAGTAGTAGTGGTAGTAGTAGTAGTTGTGGTGGTGGTTGTGGTGGTCTTGGTGGTGGTGGCAGCGGCGGCGGCGGTGGTGGTGGCGGTGGTGGTGTCGTGGTACTGGTAGCATTCTGTGCTAGGTTGAGTGACGTCAGGCGCTGCCGACCTTAGACAAGTCGTCGGATTATTCTTGAAATATTGCAAAGTGGAGGCTGAGCTTTCAGTTCTTAAATATCCATTGGACAAAAGCACCATTTTGTCGTCTGAAGAACAATATTTATAAGTCTTCTCTTACTTCTTGCGGTGCTTTTGTTGATGTTTTGTCTCGCCTCAACGTCGTCTGCTGTGTCACTAAACATAACCGTTTACGTTTCCCGTGTTGCTACTTGACACGACAGAAAATTTACTCACTTGCTAGGTACTAGATTAATTATGTCGGTAATTGATCTTTTTTAGCGCGCAAACATACCTCCTAGGTGCGTATACACCTTATACCGTTTGAGAACGTACGACCGCCCGGGTCTGGTCATTGCCTCTTTAATACTGACAGGCCGTAATGTTGATTGTGTCAAAAGTCATTTGGCAATGGTCTGGTTCTTTAGCGACTCGTACGGAAGACAATCTCTTTCTACTATGTCAGTGGTAGTCTGTTCGAGATAGGGTGTGCTCTCAAACAAGTTTCCAACTGCAAATGCCTCTCCTGTACGGATGGAGTCAACAAGCGGCGAGGAACGTAGTTTATGGCTGGCAAGTTGAAACATCAGGACATCTTGGGAACATGTCCATCGCTGTTGCTAATAGGTCTACTGTCATCGATTACCATCTGAATGCTCGAAGAATCGTGACGGAGTCGTGGCACACTTCATCGCTGGATGTTCGCCTCCGTACATGTCATTCTACCAGAACAACTTCGTCGACTGCTTCTGAGAGCGATTTCCCTCTTATCAGAACAACGATCTTATTTCAAGATGTTTCACTCTGAGTCTCTATGCTAACTCGGGCTAAGCTTATCTGTGATTTCTTTGGGTCACTGATAGAGATTATACAACTTTGCTCACATAGTTGATGTGAGTGCGGCCTTTGACACTGTCGACCTCGGCATTTTCTTAGAGTGCCTCGAAAAGTCATTTGGCATTGTGGGTTGTTCTCTGCACAATGGTTGCTCTAGTGTCTCTCTGACCTCACCCAATCGCTGGTTTTTGGTTCCATCTGCTCAACCTGATCCCGGTCTCATTTGGGCTGTCACAGGATTTCATCCTAGGTCCTATGATTTATACTCTTTACTCTGCAGGCAGCAGACCTAAGCCATGTGTTACCCTCACTGTGAGTCGTTGCTCATTAGTTCACTGACGACACTGAGACATAACTTTATGGCAAATCTGCAGAGGCAATCGCCTTAGCTGAGAAATTGGTTTATACATATATGAGGCGCTCTGCGCATCGATGTCATCCAAACGCTTCCTGTTTAATCCCGCAAAAACGCATTGGTAACCGTCGGCAATTCCAAATGATAGACTTGTATATAACCTCTGCACTGATCCACGCCCTCATCTCATATCGAATCGACTTTGGCAATGCTGTTTTCTCCAGATTGGACTTCTGTCTTACCTCGAAATTACAATCTGTTCTAAATGCGTCTGCTCGTCTGATCGGTGACATCCCAAAATTTGACCATATCTCCGTCTACATACGAGACACTCTACTGGGTACCTATACCTTAATGCACTGAGCATAAGTTCCAACTCTCATGCAAAATTGCAGGTCCCACCGATCCAGTGCATATTTTAACAGATTTGGACTACTGGGGCAAAGTCAGCCACCACTATGGGTCTGGGGAGAGTTTTAGAGCATTTACTGCCAAATGGAGCTCGTTTTAGCCACTTTACCTGGGACAAATCACCCAAACTACTGGGACAAACCTTAAAACTACTGGGACATTTGTCCCACTAGTTACACAGTTAAAATATGCACTGCACCGATCGGCTGCACATGGTACCGTGTCGGGCTAGGTCGTCCACCACCCAACACAGAAGTTTTTGCTATTGTTGGCCTGTATCCTGGAATAGTCTTCCTTCTAAAATCAGAATTGAGTTAGTGTGTCAGCTTCCTTGTTCCACAATTGCTTGAAGTCTGTATTGCTTGATCGTGGGACCTCGTTGCTTGGAGTTGCCCTTTACAAATTTTCGCTTTTTTTATGTTGCCGTAGAGAGTTGTGTACTTCATCGTCATCCTTACCTATTCTTGTTCTTGTTGTTCTTGTTGCAATTTCTTATGCCAGAACTTGACATGTTACTGACGCTTCGGATGTAATTCCTCATCTCAAGTATTTTTTAAGCCCGAAGAACCCCATGTACGGCGGGGGAAATATGATAATAACCAGAGTGTCATTGCCTAAAATGTAGGCCAAATGCTTAAAAAGTGGGCCAAATGTTTTTGCTATTTGTTCCAAAACACGTTCGGGCATCCGGACAACCTTGAAGTTCTGCCTTTCTGTGTCTTTCCTCAGCAGCAAAGTCATCTGGCAAAAAACTGTTTTCATTAGCAAAAATACTAGTAGTCTCTGGCATTTTTAGTTGCTATGAACCTTGCTATTTGGATGGTCCGACACCTACTACGATGAACCATAGCGTTGCGTTACCCTCGTTGATGGAAGGTAAGGACGAAAATGATACCTGTTAGCGTGGGCTTGGATTTCGTTCTTGCATGTTTGCTTCGTGTATTTTCTAGAGTTCAACTGCGATGAAGGAAAGGAGGATTTAGACGAGTGTTTGTGACGACGTGGCAACTGATGTGAGCGAATGAGGAAAACATATAGGAAATTTCAGCTTTTAAACCGATTAGACGTAATGAATATTCGTGCATCTCAGGAGAGACCCATCTAATGCATAGCCTAGCTAACAAATTACTGTTATTGATCTCAGTTGTTGCTCACGGCACTCTCGAACAACAACTTACTGTCAGACGCTACAGACATGGCTAGAGCTTCTTTCATCAACACAAATTACACGTGAATTGCCTGCAGGATGAAAGTATGTAAATACCATACGACATTCGATGTAGGCCTACTTTTCAAAGTAAATTATTTTTTCAAACCTCTCTGTTCTCATCGTAATCTGCTAGCTTTGGCTGTCCTCACTGGTTTTCATAAAAATCTAACGATGAATTTCTCGTTGTTAAAAGCTGTTTTATTGACTTCTCATTCTCATTCGGAGACGGAAAAGGAAAGGCTAAAAATAGGGACCTGGAACATAAGAACAATGGCAAGACCAGGAAAGCTCGCGAACGTCATAGGAGAAATGAGAAGAGCGCAGCTTGACATACTAGGTTTGGCAGAGGTAAGATGGAAGGAGGGAGGAGATTTCGTGAGCGATGGCTATAGGGTTGTCCACACTGGAGGAGACAAGGGACAAAACGGGGTAGCAATTCTTCTGTCAGAAAAAACAGCCAAATGTGTGACGAAAATAGAAAGAGTCGAAGATAGGATGATAATAGTATCAATACATGCACACCCAGTAGACATAACAATAGTACAGGTGTATATGCCTACGTCGGCGCATAAGGAAGAGGAGGTGGATGACATGTATGAGAAAATAGAGAGAGGATTAGAAGACATCAAAGGTACGGATTATGTGATAGTAATGGGAGACTGGAATGCAGTAGTGGGAGAGGGCGAACAGGAAGGTATAATAGGGAAATTCGGATTGGGGAAGAGAAATGAGAGAGGAGAGAAATTAATGGAATTCTGCAAAAGGCAAAGACTGGTAATAACGAACACATGGTTCCAGCAGGAAAAAAGACGAAGGTACACGTGGAAATCACCAGGAGACAGGGAAAGATACCAGCTGGATTACATAATGGTAAGGCAGAGGTACAGAAATAGTGTGAAGAATGCGAGAGCCCTTCCCGGGGCAGATGCAGATACAGACCATAACATGGTAGCTATGACAGTGAGCCTACAACTTAAGTTCATCAAAAAGAAAAGAGTGAAGAAAATGAAGTGGAACAAAGAAATGATAAAAACAAAGATGGGAGAAGTATCGAAGAACCTAGAGGAAAAAGTAGAAAATCTAAAAGAGGGAACAAAAACAGAAGAGAGGTGGACGAACCTAAAAGAGGCATTGATGAAAGAGGCGACTGAAACGATAGGATTCCAAAAGGGAAACGAACCACGTAAACCATGGATAACAACAGAGATGATAAAAGACATGGAAGAGAGAAGAAAATGGAAACATCAAAGTACAGAGGAGGCTAAACAGGAATATAGAAGACTTAACAACCAGCTGAGAAGAACAACGGATAAAGCAAGAGAAATGTGGTGGGAGGAGCAGTGCAGAGAACTGGAACTCCTGCAGGAACAGGGGCGAAGCGATTTGGTGTACGGTAAAATAAAATCACTAAGCAAGAAGCAAAATACAGGAAGAGGAGGTGCAATCAAGAGCAAGGACGGCAGACTACTGGAGGACGCAGATGATATAAGGGAAAGATGGAAGGAATATGTGGAGGAATTATATACAGGAAGTGGAAGCATCGAGGAAGAAATGAGGAAACAAGAACGGAAGCAGGAAGAAACACAGGTGGAGGACGGCATGGGTCCGGAGGTGATGAGAGAGGAGGTCTTGGCTGCAATTAAGGACATGAAGAATGGGAAGTCGGAAGGAATTGACAACATCCCAATAGAAATACTCAGAAATCTTGGAGAGAAGGCAATGAGCGAGGTGGTGCAACTATGCCGGGACATCTACAACACGGGAGAATGGCCAAAGGACTTCCTGCAGACAATAATTATACCAATACAGAAGAAGCAGAATGCAACAAATTGCGAAGACCATCGCACGATAAGCCTTCTGACACATGCATCAAAAATCCTGCTAAGAATTATAACAAAGAGACTGCAGACAAAGGCGGAAGCAGAAAATTGCTTGGGAGAGGACCAATATGGGTTTAGAAAGGGAAAGGGGACAAGAGATGCGATAGCAGCATTGAGGATAATAGCAGAAAGAAGCATCCAACATGACCAAGACATATATATCTGCTTCGTCGACTATGAAAAAGCTTTCGACAGAGTAGACTGGAGAAAGCTAATGGGAATACTGAGAAGAAAAGGGGTGGATTGGAGAGAAAGAAGATTGATAGGTAATCTATACATGGGACAAAGAGTGAAAATAAGAGTTGATGGAGAGTACTCAGAACCAGGAAAAATAGGAAGAGGGGTAAGACAAGGATGCCCACTGTCACCAATCCTATTCAACATCTATATAGAAGAGATCATAAGAGAAACGCTAGACGATATGGAGGAGGGGATAAAGGTAGGAGGAAGAAGGGTGAAGGCATTGAGATTTGCAGATGACCAGGCGATGCTGGCAACTAGCCAGGAGGGCTTACAAAGGATGATGGATCGTCTAAATACGGTATCACTGGAATATGAAATGAAAATAAACGTAAAGAAGACAAAGGTAATGAAGATAAACAAGAGAAGCGGTATAATACCACAAACAATAAAGATCACACTAAACGGACAAGAAATAGAACAGGTGGAGAAGTTTTGCTATCTAGGAAGTGTGATCACAGACGATGCAAGATGCCACGAGGAAATAAAAAGAAGAATATCCATGGGAAAAGATGCATTTTACAAAAGAGGAGAGCTGATGAGAGGAACCTTAAGCAAGAATCTAAAGAAGAGAATGGTGAAGACACTGGTGTGGAGTGTGGTGCTGTACGGCTCCGAGACATGGACAATGAGGAAGGACGACATAAAAAGATTGGAGGCCTTCGAGATGTGGGTGTGGCGCAGAATGGAGAGAGTTAGCTGGGTGGAACGGAGGACGAACGAGGAAATCCTGCAAATGGTAGAAGAACAAAGATCACTCATAAGTACTATACGCGGACGACAAAGGAAATGGATCGGGCACATCCTAAGGAGTGAGACACTGCTAAGAGACATCATGGAGGGAAGGATGGAGGGGAGAAAGACGCGAGGAAGACCGAGGGCAATGCTGCTAGACTGGATGATGACAAAAGAAGAAGGATACAGTGGACTGAAGAGAAGAGCACAAGACAGAGAACGATGGCGTCATTGGTCATACGAACCTGCCAATGGGCAGAGAACATAAAGAAGATTCTTAAAGATGAGGCTTGTTTCGTTGACTCCAAGTTCTTAGCAGCTGAAAATTTTCCATTTACTTCCCAATCCTATCCAATACGATCTTAGTGTTCTAATAAACTCTGAAATACGAAATCTGCTTCATATGGTAAGCAGTATCGTTTGCTCTTTTTATATCTTATCTGCACGATCACAAATCAACTGATGGTCTTTCTGAATGACAGTTTGTTCACAGACTACACTGATTCAGATGCTAAGTTCGTGTTTGGTTGTGAAGTAGTGTCGCCAATAATAAGTTCCTCTCTACAATTGTCAAGAAGAACTCCGATAAAGGAACTGTTCATTGTTCAATGCGGCTTCTGCTAGCACTTCTCAGCAGCTCGTATAATTGGATCACTAGATATATAAATACTTTGTTGAAATAGGTCACGCACATTACATTATACCTTATCTTCATTCTGGATTAGTTTTCTAACAAATGCAAGTCGATGGATTTTAAATTATCATATCCGCTGGCCTCTGCTAACAAGCCGCTTTGCGTGATTCCTGCTACGCTGGCTCGATCAATAGCTTTCAATTCTCCATTATTTTTCCCTGCTCCCCTTCTTCTTCATTGTTCTCTATCTCTGCTGCCTCTGTTTTATTTTCTCTGTCTCTCTGTCTCTGTCTGTCTCTGTCTGTCTCTATCTCTGTATGTCTGTCTATCTCTGTCTCTGTCTTTCTCTCTGTCTCTCTGTCTGTCTCTGTCTCTGTCTCTATCTCTGTCCCTGTCTCTGTCTCTGTCTTTCTTTCTTTCTTTATCTGTCTTTCTCTCTCTCTTTCTCTCTCTCTGTCTCTCTGTCTCTCTGTCTCTCTGTCTCTCTGTCTGTCTCTCTGTCTCTCTCTCTCTCTCTGGTCTCTGCTACCCTGGAGACTGTCTTCCTCTCTTACACAAATTCCCATTGAAGTCTGAGTGGCATGTATAGCGATGTCTGGGCGTGTAGAGGCATTACAAAGAGCTGAGGAGCGCGTGCTGGGTATTTGTCGCGACTAGACGACAGTAATCGTTCGTTTATTGCGTGCTTCCTCTGTTCGTCCTCAGATGCGAGGAGCGCCAGAGGTGAAAAAGAGCTTTGGACGACGTCAGGACAAATACGCCGTTAACAATCGAACAACATGGCATTCGTTGCTTACGCATTGTAAGACTCCAGAAGCCCGTTACAGTCAGTCACAAAACAGGATATGGCATTACATCACTAACTTGTAAGACGTCTCCATCAGCAGCAGCAGAGTCAAAAAAGTCATGACCATCATCTTTCATGTCTCTGAGGTCATGCATGGTGTATCACCTCTCACGACTTTGAGGCCATGACCTTTCCTGTCTTTGAGACCATGCACGGTCTATCACCTTCAATGTCTCTGAGACCATGCATGGTCCATAACCTTTCATGTTTTTGAGGCCATGCATGAAGTATCACATCTGATGTCTTTGATGCTATGTTTGGGCCACACAGTATGGCCTATTACCTTTCATGTCTTTGAGACTGTAACGCTCCCGTTATAATTTAAACTCAATTAATTGTATAGGGCTTTGGTGTTGATCATACATGCACCGCTATATTTGTAGTTCAATCCTCTCAACGGTTAGTTTTTGTGTAGGCATTTCCATAATATCATTAAGTTCACAACTGTTCACTTTGAATAACAATATTTAAAATAGATAGTTAGTCAGATGGCTACTAGATTTGACTATCAATCCAAGCCTAAACATCATATAGTTCTAACAAAATCAGCATGACTTAGCCTACTTAGACCAGCATCAGTGATCTAAATTGTCTTTATATTATTATGCCTATCTAACATCCCCTTCAGTCAGGGCATATTTTAACTGTATAACTAGTGGGACAAATGTCCCAGTAGTCTTAGGATTTGTCCCAGTAGTCAGACTGATTTGTCCCAGGCAATGTATGTATAAAGTACAACTAGTGGGACAAATGTTGCAAGAATTTTAGAGACCCGAGAAAAGTTGTAAAAGGCGGTGACTAAAAAAAAGTCATCAACTTTTTTTGATGAATTTGTAGAAAAAGTCTTAAAGTTGTAAGTTTTTGGAGATTAATTCCTAAAAAAGTTCTTCGACCAGATCATGGCCGACTTTCTCCCACCCACCTCTCAGAGACGAGTTCATAAGAAAGATCATGAACTAGACCCATGGCTGATTTTGTCCCAGTAGTCAAAATTCCTTAAAATATGCACTGCCTTCAGTATTAGTAGTTCTTCGTAGAATTGATTGCCGCTGGCGTCCATGCGTCGAATCACCATGTAGCTGCGATGATCTCAAACTTGCTCTCCCATGGCGCTTGCGTGGTTGAATACCTCGCTTGTTCTTTGAAGTAATTCTTTGCCGATTAAACAGTCAACAGTGTTTCTCATCTGCAATATATAATCGTCCATTCAGAGTTAGATTATCGAAAACAAATCCGCTTTTCCCTAACGTACTTCGCGATTATAGAGCTTAACGTTCGATAACTTCCACTGCACTTCAGGTAAGCCAGCGACACCGCAACGTTTTCCATTTGATGTCTAAGTTCGTAGTTAATGACTCTATTAACTTGTTAATCAATGGAATAGGTTCACTACTGTACCTTTACTCGATTATCTGATCGTTTCATCGAATAATTACTCATTTAATCGATCTGATCAGAAGTGAGCTGCTCGAATCGTTCAAGAAAGATCTCCATCACTTTCAACGTCCAGCGCTCCACTGAATTCTTCTTCTCTCGTAAGGTTCCACTGCGCAGGCGCCGCAGACGACTTTTCTGACAAACCGTTGAGATTCAATCCGATCAATCAAATCATCACAACTCAGTTCCCATAGTCTCGAATAACAGTAATATCCACAAAACCTATTCTAATATTTTATGGCCTAAGATGCCGATCACAGATGCTGGTCGGTTGTCAGTCTAAAGACTAAATTCTTTCATAACAACTAGCATCTAATAACACTTAATCTGGCATCAAATGTAATCATCCACAAATATATAGATATATAGATCAGATGGATTTCTGTGGGAAATGGACTGCGTTACAGGGACCATGCATGGTCCATTACCTTTCATGTCTTTGAGACCATGCAAGTTCATTACCTTTCATGTCTTTGAGACCATGCATCTGTTATGTCTTTGAGACCATAATGATATTATGATAGTACTATAATATTATGAGATGATAGACCATGCACAGTCTATCATCTCTCATGTCTTTGAGGCCATGCATGGGTCTATCACCTTTCGTGTGTGTGATGTATTGCATGTTCCAATTCTTTTATATATGTTAGGCTATGTATGATCCATAACCATTAATATTTCGAAGACCAGGCGTGGCGTTTGGCCTTGAGGAACTTACCTTCTGTTTGGAATTCAATTGTGGGACTGGAACTGTAACATTTCAAGCAGAAATGCACGTTCAGCATGTTAACAGTGCCATTTTTTGTCATTGGCCTAAACAGCGCTATACTGTAAGATTCCCGAATGGATCACATCGCATTAACCTAAATTGTATTTACTCATGTCTTAAAGGTCGAAGGTCAGACCACCAACGACAGATTCCTAATTCATTTTGCGCCAACATTTAATTTCCCATTTCATGTGAAAGGCTTGTCGTCAGATTTGCATAACAATCGATTACTCCTAATTAATGATTCGTTTAAGTTCCAGGAAGAAAGAGAGTAGGCATAAATTTATGATGCGCCATTTATCAGTGTGCTGTGATTAGCCGCTTATTGGATTCAAGGAGAAGGAGGAAGATAGCGCACAAGAACGATGAAGGGATCTGTCTTAAATATTCATCGATAGGGGGCGGGAGGGACATCGGCTTCAGCAGCTGCGCGATTCCTCTAATCCATCATGTGTTGACTATTCGCTTCTGCCACACCCCCATTGAACTGCAGCAGGTTTGTAGACGTAGGGCAGACGTAGCGCTAGAAAACAGCAAGTGGAGGGACGTTGATACAAGGAGATTGACAGATGTGTAGGTAACGATAAGTTTGTGTGTGTGTTTTGTTTGTGTGTATGAGATGGAGAGAGAGAGAGAGAGAGAGAGAGAGAGAGAGAGAGAGAGAGAGAGAGAGAGAGAGAGAGAGAGAGAGAGAGAGAGAGAGAGAGAGAGAGAGAGAGAGAGAGAGAGAGAGAGAGAGAGAGAGAGAGAGAGAGAGAGAGAGAGAGACCACGTGAGATAGAAGAAGGGATGAAAATATAGAGAGTAGGAGAGTCAGAGATGGAGTTTGGATGTGAAGACAAATGAATGTGAAGTGGATAATGAAGAAATCCAGGCAGAGTAAGATAAGTTTAGACTGTTGATTAATCAGCAAATACGCATCATCTGTGACAATAGTAGCCATCTAAGTCAGTTTGGAGTCATATGGATGTGAGAACCCATTTTGGCGTATCCCTGACGTGCATACACATAATAATGCCACTAGTTACATTGCTGCTGTTTTAGCAGGAGATCACATTATCTGTCAAGACGTTCGTTACTTTCACGTCACATGTTTCGACTGCGCATTGACAATTTAACATGATTCGCCGGGATTTCACTGCTGCAGAAGAACTGAAAGACCGACCGACTGCAACTAACTCTCGGTCAATGACACGGGAACGGATGGGAGAGGGAGACATATAGGGAGACGAAGGGAGGATGGGAGAGGGACATATAGGGAGACGAATAGGAAGATATGAGAGGGAAAGAGACGGAGGGGGATGAAGGAAATACGATGTCAAGACTGACGACGCGGTGATCGATCAGCCTCCAATGCATTTCTTATGATTTTCCCTTAACGCGACTCTGCTATCTTCAAGACCGTCATCACTGATGTCGCTGACGCTGACGATAACGCTCGCCTCTTTTCTGTACTTCTCCACTTCCTTCTCATTTCCACCGTCGTTTTTCTTATAATCTTCTTTATCCTCCTTCTTCATCCTCCTCCTTCTCCTGCTTCGTAGCCTAATAATTATTTCGAACGTGTATGACATCTGTATCGGTTGCGAATGGTTCGGTTTATTTGCCATTTGTCTCTAATTATTATTCTGTTCCCTTTGTCATCGTCTTGATCACCTTCAGCATTTCAGAATTATACTTTTTATCTGAAGACTGAATTAAGTCTAAGATTGTCCAGTTTGCTTATTGTTGAAGAAGACTTCACTCTGAGAAGTGTAACTGTAAACGACAAGTAACTGTAAACTAAACATCGGATCTCATCTTTTGACTCCTTTCTAGTATTATGCAAGACATCTATTGATAGTAAACGAACGTTAAAGTTTAAATACTGGATAACTCTGCGCAATAATTAGTTATGTAAATCGTGGAGTCAAGGAAACAGTCGTCAGGGCCAATTACGACCTGATAAAGGATGCATTTGGCACAGAGAAACAGAAGCAGTCTCAGTCGGACCACTATTAAATAATTGAAACAAAGAGAACAGTAAGCGATCGGCAGATATTAATATTCACTTTTGAAAATAAGTAGGAAAGGCCTAAGATTTGAAACAGACATTCAACCAATTATTGAATAGCGTATCGAAAATAAACATTCCTTAAAAGCGCATTCCAAAGTGTTGTCATTTATAATTTACGATAATGTTAATTCCATTCAACTATAGTTAATTCGTTCGAAATGCCCTACCCTTGGCCTGAAGATTCCCGAGACCTTGAAAATTTAAATAAGACGTTGAGAGGTTAAGACGTTGTTTACAAAAAAGAGAACTGGGCAAAACTCTATTAGACTATTCGATTAACACCTAAAAAGTTATTTAACTTTTTTTGGCAAATTTGCACTCAGAACTTGATGGGTTTTATAGCCTCAATATATGTCCAGTGATTTCTTATTTCTCATATCTGCACTGCAGACAATTTCCACAACCGAAGACCTCGTGCACAGGATTCAGAGCAAAGACACTGACTTCAAAATTGGAAGGGAAACACAACGTTTACATCCTCTCTCTCTGTCTCTCTCTCTGTCTCTCTCTCTGTCTCTCTCTCTCTGTCTCTCTGTCTCTCTCTCTGTCTGTCTGTCTCTGTCTCTGTCTCTGTCTCTGTCTCTGTCTCTCTCTGTCTGTCTGTCTGTCTGTCTGTCTGTCTGTCTGTCTGTCTGTCTGTCTGTCTGTCTGTCTGTCTCTCTGTCTCTCTGTCTCTCTCTCTTTCTCTTCGAGTAAATGGGCCAAGGTGACGCTGCATGCATCAGTTACGTAATTCCGTGTGCTCCATCTGGTTGCAACAGAACGTTAAAGAAACGCGACCGGACGTGTACGATCGAAATTTGGTTAAGTCTCACGAGACTTTCTTGGCAATCGTTGCCGTTGCCGTACTCTGTAGCGTCCGCTGTTGAACATGTCGGGGCGGCGGGGTCAAGGGTTCAGCTGCTGCTCTTGCCCGGCGGCTCGGAGGTCAGATGCGGAATTCGAAAGAAGTAATTGTTGAGACTCAGGTTGTGACGGAAGCTGTTTTGCCAGATGGAAAATTGCTCATTGTAATACGAAAATCTGTTTCCGATGCGCAGTGGCACAGTTACAACGGCGCTCGAATAAGTCGGTTTACTCCACGAAAGAATGTTCACGTCTGATTTAGTTCCTAAATCCTCCTCTGCGAAAGATCTAACACGTTTTGAGACGATATTGCTTTGTTGAAGCGACATGGTCGCCATCTTTTATGTCTAACTCATTGACGCTGTTAAGGCGTTGATAAGCCATCCGGCTCAAATTTCTGCTTCCATGCGCTTGGTTTCCATCGTAGCTTCTGATATCGATAAACGGAGCTTAAAGCTGATGTTGTCTCATAGTATCAAACTGTCTTTTTCTTTCGTTTCTGTTGCCATCCTTCTGGATTTTGTCACTTAAAAAAATTAAAGCAGTTCAGCAAAGCGCTTAATCGTTTAGTGAGCAAGTGTCATTGTTCAGCTTACATATTACTGCATGTATTTAAAAAGTGTCTGATGAATATTTTTCTTAGAAACGACCACGTAAGAGGCGCCGATTTACACAGTCACTATCTTTTGCTTTTAAAAAATTGCGTGGAAGGGATTGCCATGGAATAACCCAGTCAATGAAAGTAAACAACATGGCGGCATAGTTTGACGTAGGAATGGCGAACTGGAACTCACCGTGGTTGTTGATTTGTAGATCTAAATGAGTTTCTTTCGAAGTACCGTTTGGAGAAAACAATTTTCAAAGTGTTTTGGTTATATTAATTTTGTCAAATACTAAAGACAAGAATTTCTATTCAAGCGTAATTAGTATCGCAAAAATATTTTGCCAGATTCAATGGCGCATTAACTATAGGCCCCTATGTAAGAACTGTAAAGTTCGGTCCTCTAATAATCACGTGATTTCAGCTGACTAACTTTGAATGGCCTGTGCATATCAAACGTCTCAAACGAGCACATTCACACCATCACAATGACGTCATATCAAAAGCACGCTACCTAAAATGCTATAATGAAATCATTGATTTATAATGATACGTTGATTGCTTTAAGAGATTATATGCATCCAAAGACGACAACAAAATGAGTTCAAATTACTTGATGTTTTGATCGCTCCTACTATGCGCAATTATATGGAAGGACTCAAAGCGAGCGTCGGTAGATAGGAGATTGAAAGAAGTAAGTAGGCCCTAGATCGACTCTTTGGGTTGCTTACCTCTTACTTCATGATGATGTCACTGGAAACGAATCAATTGCTCCTCGAAATATCAGAGGCAAATCGCTAGGTTAAGAAATACCCAGAGGCAGCGTTTATTAGATTGAGTTCACGTTTGCATAAAGTGTGGCACGAGTTTATTAATATTTGTGTCGACGACGAGGCAGAAAGGGAGTGAGAGAGGGAAGATCCAAACGGCCGAGGGTCAAAACTTTCACCTGCAGGTTAGAAACCTTGGGTAGGTAGCAAATGACGGAGCGACATTTGGCTTTAATTTGGCTTCATTGGGGTGGCAATGTCTAGCTTAACCTTTTACATTGAAAAATTTCCAATTACGGGAAAATTTCCAATTCCAGCCAAACGCTGTGTGCCTGTCTGTCTGTTTGTGTAGCGAAGATTTAAAGCCTACTCAGGTTTTTTTTGTCGCAGCATATACCTGTAATACAGTGCTTACAGCAGTAAATAGATTTTAATGGGTTGTGTTATATAAGATCCTTTATTCACCAGTACTAAAAAGATCAGTCTCTTTAGGCTATAGTCCACAGAAACAACACATTATTTAGTAGGTCCTACATAAAGCATCGCCAACTTCATTTTCTTAACCTACGCATATGAGGTGATAGGTCAGTCTTCTCCGGTGCCATCTAATTATAAAAAGCGTTTTAGATGAGTTCGATGTAGGGCATCACTGGAGCTCTTGAGTTCTGTCTCTCAGTGGGATTTTAACATCCGATTTATGGGTCAACCATGTAGCGTGACTGATTACCAATAAAGTCGTATGCTGATTATTTTGTTTAAACTGGCTTCTAAGCTTCCCGTTATAGGCCGACTCGCACCTCTTCGTAGTGAAGGGTTAACGACTCATTAAAAGATGCCTGCTAAGGCTATGTCATCGGTGGTGAAAATATTAACTGAAGTCAGCTTACCACATAGGGCAAGGTGGAATAGGAACGCCAAAAGCAGTTGGCCAACACACACGGCTAATTCGCCTTGGGATATCAAAGCCGAGCTTAAACTAGACAGAGAGGGGCGTCGGATGAATGGAGCACATGAATGCAGATGCCGTAGAGAAAAGGACGAGAGAAATCAATGGAACATGACTCATAAAAATGCAACACCGCTCAGACGTTTCCGTTAACAAAAAGCACCCTCTTAACCCGTTAATGAATTTGATACCTTTTTATTTTTCCCGACCAGATTATTTCGTTGTCATTCATTTCTTGACTTTACTCTGACGGAACGCGACAGGAATGTTGGAAGGTGACACTGCATTTCAGTACAAAAACAGCGATGATGATGACGAGAAAAAAATGTAACTTCAGCATGGCTTCACTGCAGCTTCCATATGCTTCTCTCGCCTTCCGGCCAACATCCCAATCGGTTCAGCCGCCTTCTATCATTAACACTAATCAAATATTCTAGAAAGAAGAAAATCGGTCACCTGGTGAAAATTTCTCATATAACGTTTTGAGGCGCGTGATTTATTCAGGTATAGCTGCAAGGGCTTCTGGTCTATCCACGAAATACACAATGAATTGTTTATGCAGTAAATGTATTAAAACCAATTCGTAAAGATTTATATGAAAAACATCATAATATCCCAATCAAATAGAATTTATATTAGCAGATCTTTATTCCCACTTCATATGTTATGCCATAA